>CM022302.1:272945780-274145780 GCA_011799875.1 Thinopyrum elongatum | reverse complement strand
GCCATCCGACCACTCAACTTATAGCCATCCCATGGCTAACATATCATATACCTGATTCCATCTGCACGACAAGTCTGACAAACTTACTCTCTTTCGGGCTGTCTCACAACCCTCAGAATATTCACGATCCATCGGGTACTTCTGATCATAAGACGAGTTCTTCCATCATTATCATCACTACCATGGTTGAGTACCTAGTGAGGTCTGGACGGACTGTCCAATACCGTGGACACGGCTATTTGAATAGATTTTACACTCTACAGAGGTTGCGCACTTTACCCACACCATGGAGCACCTGACCTCGTGATCCCATTCGGGTGGACCAGCGTTGCTCCAACGAAACCTGCCTGACCCGTGACTCTCCCATCGTACCACCGGCAATCGCACTCCTTCGGAGTCAAGCCTTGGGTGGCCCCTGTGTCACCTCGTGACACCTGCCACCGTCGTGGCCAAACTAAACTATCCCAAACGGGGACCTGGATCAAAATAACTCAACTGGTCTCACAAGGTTATCACTGCCTACCGGGCCAGGGTAGCGCGCACGCATAACCTTCCCTGTCGGGCGGTACCGGTGAAAGAGCACGTGATCAGACCAAGTCAAGGCCGTCCCATACCGGCAAATGTGGTTGCACGGATAAGTCCGGACAGGTGACTCAAGGTCAACCATGAAATATCTAATCCCCAAATAATATTTTTGTCATGGCTGAGACTCCGATAACCAGTATGCTTAAGCCACTGCTGCTAATTCATCTCTACGAACCGCCGGATGAACTCCAAAATAATCATAGACAGTGACCTCAACATCATGGCATCAACGAGAGGGTAAACTACTAGTCATTAATAATCCGGTACTCAACATGGTAGTCACCTATCCGAGAATTGCATAATCCAATTCATTTCATAGATAACTCATATTTGTTGTTAATATAAATAGTTAAACTATGACATTGCAATGCGATGATGCAGATGAGAGTTGTGGCTTGCCTGGGGGTAAAGGAATCATCGGAAAGGAGTGCGGAATGGTCGCGGAAGGAGTTGCTGGAAGCTGTTCTCTCTCGGAGGGGCTGTTTATGGACAAGGGCAAAATGGTCATTTTCATAGTGGGACCACATAGTGAAAATGATACCAACACGACGGGCTCGACGAGACGAAGACGTGGGCGTTGGATTCACCTGATTTGGAGTCTCGGTTAAAAAGATATGGCCGTTTAAAGCTCAGGGACTAATCCACAAAATAACTTCTACAAACAGGTGCCTGGCAGTTTAAACAGAACGTGCTTTTCTGAAAATACGTTTTCCAGAGAGGAAAATGTATTCCGGGCCGATGAAGAGCAGGATGCGCTTTCCAGTGAGGGAAACGGAAAGGTGGCGGGGCGCGTCCACTTATCCACGTCAGCGGCGGCGGGGCCGGGCTCCTGGGTCGCTTACAGGTGGGACCTGCCGGCTCTCTCTCTTTCCTCCTTGTTCCCTCTTCAACCTCCCAACATACGAGGTAGAGGCGAGGCCAGGCGCACGCCGGCGCTGGCCCCGGCGACTCCGGCCACTCCCGGTGGAGCTGGGACCACCGGGGTGCTCGCCGTGGAGTGTCGCGCCTAGGGGAAGCAGAAGGAATGGCGGGGAAAGAGCGGGGCGGCCGCTGCGGCAGCGAGCAGAGGCGGGCTTCGGCGAGGGGCCTGTGCGGCACCGGCCATCTCCGACCGTGGGGAGGCCACCGACGGGTTCCTGGAGGGCTGCCGCATCCGACCTGATCGATAGTCAGTGATGGGGAGGGCCGTAGCGGTGGCGCTACGTGATGGCCGGAGCAACGGGCGGCGGCCGCATGTGGCACGCGCCTATGGATACGCCGGCGACGAGCAGAGGAGATGGGAAGAGGCAGCGGGGTCGAGGGAGGACCCCAACGCAGGTGGGAGCGAGAAAGGAGCTTCGGCTCGCTCCAATTTTGGAGAAGGCCGACGACGGGCATGACGGCCATGAGAGGCGAGGGAAGCTTCTCCGGCTCGACTGAGGGGTTGGGGAGGACTCTGGGAGAGAGGGGAGGAGGGTGAGGTGCTCGGGCATACCCGGGGAGGGGTTCAGCCGCGGCTATATATAGCCGGCCGGCTGCGGCGATCAGGACGGCCGCCGTGGCGTCCTTAGCCGTTTACTAGAGCTCCGGGACACGTGGAGGGGGGGGGGAAGATGTTGGCAGGGGTTCCAGGAAGGTAGAGAAGGCGGCAGCGGCTTCGGGAGAGCTTGGGAAGGAAGAAAACACGGGTCACGTGCGGGACAGTACCGCGGCGGCGATCGCCGTGGCGTGAGGAGGAAGAATCCGGAGGTGGAGAGGCTTCCAGATCGAAGACGAGGCCAAGGGGAAGCTGCTGGACATGTTTAAGTGGCGAGGGAGAGAAGGAACGGATGAGGCCGAAGGGTTCCATCGCCAGAGCGCGCCGGCTGGCATGCCAGCCGTGTGGTCACCGCGTGCACTGGCGCACGCGGTGCACCCTGGCGTGACAAATCATGTCCAGTGTATAGTCCCTCCAAGGCACAGTCTCAGGGAGGTGATGGATCGGTGAAAATCACTGTGGTTGAATGTGAATGATCAACTGAAGTCTGCTGTAGCAAACTTGTCCACGCAACAGTGCTCAACAGGAAGGTGATAAGGTCAAAATAAGATGTCTGGGAGGTTTAGGGTAGGAAGGACTATGATCCTGTGAAGTTTGGAAAGAAATGGACCAATATTTAATTGGGTTACTTTGTAACTGACCAATCTGGTCCAGAAGACAAACATTGATGTGCTACTCACATGGAGTAGCAACTTGAGCTGAAATTGGGCTTAGGATGATGATTTGGTCATATGAGAGTGCCATAAAAATTTCATACCATTTGGGTAAGCCAAAATGGTACTTCCTTCACAGCTATCCTCTCTAACCAGAATCTTAGGAAAATTATAGGGAATTATTGGGAAGATGAAATGAGCCAAAATTTTGTGTAGATTGGTTATATGGGTAGGAGAATGCTCTGGTAATTTTTCAGCAATTATGGAGCAATATAAAATATAGTTGCTTCACAATGTGAAAATATGACCAGAAACAAAGATTTAATGCTATGCTCACATAGATGATTTGATAGGGTTGAAACTTGGTGGAGAGTCATGATTTGAGCATATAAAGATGCTTGCAAAATTTCAACTCATTTGGATACTCCTAGCAAGCACTTGCTTCACAAAGATTCCAGTTGCCCAGAAACTTTGGAAATTAGCCAAGAGAGATTTAATATCCAAATAAAGTTGAATTTTGGCATGAGGCAATGATATGGATAGGAAAGAGTGCACAAAATTTTTGAGAGCAAGCAAGCAAATATAAAGGGTACTTGCTTCACAAACTGCCAGCTGGGGTAGAATCAGAAAAGGAATATTTGTGAAATATTTTTGAACATGACAAGGAAGGGTTTGACATATTTGAGGAAGATATGACCCAAACAATTTATGAGAATTATTTGGGAATTTTGGGAATGATGGAAATGTGGGTTGCTTCACAACTCAGGATAAACAGGGTTATTCCTTTAATAGAAAAAGGAATTTTCCCAAGAAAAAGAATATTGAGCTTGGTCCAAGATGGAAATGACATGGTCTTGGGATGATTTTGAGGTTGGCAAGCCACTTGGGAAGAAAAATGAAGGGTGATCTCTCCAGGTTGCAAGACTACTAAGCCACAAAAAGCGAATCCGGACCAAAATCAAAAGAAGAAGAAAATGGGCAAAATCCAGGGTGTTATAATGTGGGGCCCAGCTGCTAATTAACTCTGTTTAATTAAAATAAACTGCTGTTAGTCTCTCTGTGTATGACATGTGGGACCCACTGGTCAGGTTTGACCTGGTCAGCCGTCCTGTTGACTGATGATGTCATCATTGCGTCATGCTGACATCACTGCTACTGTTCTGGATAATGTTGAATTTAGTAAATAGAATAATTCCAGAAAATGTTTAAAACTTTAGAAAATCATAGAAATTAAACCGTAGCTCGGATGGAAAAACTTTATACATGAAAGTTGCTCAGAATGACAAGACGAATCCAACCGTGCCATCTGCTTCCGTGTCGGGACCCTCTGCGGAGGTGAACCCACAACTTTTAGCCTGTTTCTGGTAGATGAATAGTACATACATACCGGTTAATAAATCCAACTTTAATCCTAAAATAACTAATATGATTTAGACATGTCTTTAGGCAACCCTGCACTGCACGTTAGCATAGCATGCTCTGTGTTGCATATGTTTGCCGTGTATTTATTTGTTTCCTCCCCCTCTTCTCTCTCAGTAGACCCCGACACCGACGTCATCCCCGAGGCGACGTAGCTCCGGAGACCGACTACACCGTTGACGACCCTGCCTTTGCCGCCGAGCAACCAGGCAAGCACCCCCCTTTTTGAACATGCCTATATCACCTATTCTCTTCTCTCTTGTGCTTGCATTAGAATTGTTGTTGTCACTGCTTTACCTATTCTGATGCATGAACTGATTTTGTAACCTGCTTTTGATAATTACCTGCTTATCCTAAACTGCTTAGAATAGGCGGGTTAGTGAACCCCAGTGACCCCACTTGTCCAAGTTGCCCCGCTGGATCATCGGAAGACTCGACGACCAGGCCCCAGCACCGCACATCACCCCCTTAGTTGTACGACACTGCAGCGTTACCATCGAGTGCCGAGGGTGATACCTCGTTTAGCACTTCTGATGTTAACTCTGTAGAGTAGCTATTCGGTCGTGGTCAACGAGGGTGTTTCCTCCTTCACCACACCCGATAACGACGTTGTCGTGCAACACCTCAAGTGTGAACCCATCAAGGGTGATTCCTCCGAGTTCACCTTGACGGATACATCGAGTAGGAATCCAATGAGGGTGATACCTCAGATTCCCCTGATGTCATGGACACACGGTTACTTGGACTTTACAACTGTTACTTGGAAAGGCGGGTCGACCCTGAGGGGTACCCGCGAGTGTTGTGTAGACGGGTTGACCTGGAGGGTGCCCGTGAGATAAATTACAAGGCGTGGCTGGGAATTCTTAGCCCTTGCCGCAAGTCCTCGAGACGGGGCAATGGGGTCACATCGATCGTGAGTCTCTGCTCATTTCCGCACAACCCCAATATATTAACGGTTTGGATATTTGATCCGAGTGGGCCTCTGGCCCGATAGCACTAACCATCACGTGGGAACAGTTATGGGCACTCTGTGTCGTATGCATCAGCCGAAGCTTAATAGACGTCAGCGACTGAGCGGCACGCGCTGGGTTGGACTGCGTTAAGCACTCTCCTTTGTAATGGAGGCTGCTAGGTCTGCTCACCGGCCGTGTACGCAACATGCAGGAGTTCCCGGGGCAATGGCCCAAGACCCCTGGGCGCATAGGTTTAGTCTGGCGTGCTGACCTCTCTGTTAAGCCTAGGTCGGGTTGCGGCGTATCGTTTGGCCGAGGCCAAGCATGACCCAGAAAAGTGTGTCCGGCCGGAGTTAATCGAGCGTGGTGGGTAAGTTGGTGCACCCCTGCATGGAAGACCTAATCTATGCATAGCCGGATCCTTGGTAACGGACGCTCGGAGTTGTATCCCGATCGATACAACTAGAACTAGATAGAAATGGATACTAGGGCTCTGGGATTGCTTTCTCGCAGGGAGTCAAGAAAGGATCTCTGGCCGAGGTTGATACTTAATACTGCTACTGCTTTATATTGTGCTGATCTGCACTCTTCTAATGCTGCAAGACCGCTGAAGATGCTAGTCTTCGATAGGACTAGGCCTTCCCTCTATTCTGGCATTTCTGTAGCCCAGTCCACATATACAGCCTTTCTTTGATAATGTTGCATAAGTAGTGTAGATCCTTGCTTGCTGAGTACTTCAGATGAGTACTCACGGTTGCTTTGCTTCCTCTTTTCCCCATATCCTTTTGATGTGACCAGATGACGGAGCCCCGGAGCCAGCTGCCCCCGCCGACGACTACTACTACCACCCCGAGGGTGGCTACTACTACGAGCTTGCCGACGACCAGGAGTAGGATCGAAGGGTCCCAGGCAGGAGGCCTGCACCTTTTCGATCGTAGTGTTTTTCTTTTGCCCCGCCTTTTAAAGGCCTATCTGTTTCATCCTTTATATCTGTACTCAGATATCTGATGCTTCCACTGACGCTTCTATGCGAGCTTATGTATTCGAGCCCTCGAGGCCCCTGGCTTGTAATATAAAGCTTGTATGACTTTATTTATGTTTTAGAGTTGTGTTGTGATATCTTCAAGTGAGTCCTTAGGCTTGATCGTGTGCATTCGCGTGTATGGTTAGTGCACGATTAAGCCGGGGCGTCACACCCTCCTGGCTCCGGTCGTCATGGATCATGTCACCACGTGCCTCGTGAGGTGGGGTGCGAGCCTAGAAGTATCCGCTGCTCATGAGGCAGCCTCGGGAGACCGCTCCTCGGGAGGCCTTGATGTAGCTCGCCTCGCGAGGCGGGGGCCCTTGCGAGGGTCTTGTTCGCGAAGTCTTGGAGCTGGGCCGCGCCGGGCCTTTGATGATGCCACGTGCTGGGCCATAGGCAGACGGGTCTAGGTATCCCCGGTCCTAGAACCCCGACATATACCAGGCCTTGTGTGGTTTTCCTAGTGCACCCAGGGCCATTAATTTCTTCCTGGTTCTCAATGGGCGGTGAGCCCTCCTCTCGTTCAACCACCAAGGCTGCGCTTACTACTCGTGGCATAGCAGCGATATATAAGAATAAAGGTTCGAGGCTCGGGGGCCACGATGACGGGTGGAGAGGTAAGGTACGCTTTTACTTGCTGTAGAGCTTGTTCGGCTTGTGGGGTCCATCGGAAAGGGCTGGTCCTCTTGAGGAGTTTGAACAAAGGCAGGGCTCTCTCCCCAAGTTTTGATACAAGGCGCCCAAAGCCGCCATGCAGCCGATGAGTCGTTGAACATCTTTTAGACGGCAGGGGGTTGCATCTGTCCGATGGCCTTAATTTTCTCTGGATTAACATCTATTCCCCGGCTGGATACCAAGTACCCGAGCAATTCTTTGGACGGAACCCCGAGCACGTATTTCACCGGATTGAGCTTCATGCACATGCTTCTTAGGTTGCCAAATGATTTGGCTAGGTTATCTAGTAGCATGGACTGATCCCTTGTTTTGACCACCAGGTCGTCAACTTAGGCTTCTATGTTTCGCTCGATTTGGGAGCTAAGGGCGATCCTCATCGCCCTTTGGTAAGTGGATCCGGCATTTTTTAACCCGAAAGGCACGCAAATGTAACAGAAGGTGCCTATGGGTGTAATGAAGGTTGTTTTTTCCTCATCCTCTTCCACCATCCGGAATTGATGGTACCCGGAATAGGCGTCCAAAAAGCATAACAAGTCACAACGAGAGGTAGAGTCCACAATCTGTTCGATGTGTGGTAAAGGGTATGGATCTTTAGGACAGGCTTTGTTGAGATCGCTGAAGTCTATGCACATCCTCATATCCCCATTGGCCTTAGGAACCACTATGGGGTTTGCAATCCAGCCCAGGTGCAGACCCTCCCGGATAAAACCTGCTTTTGGTAACCTTTCGACTTCCTCTTGTATAAACTTTTTGTCTGTTGGGCGCCTGGTGCCGGACCTTTTGCTTAACAGGCCGCGCACCTAGGCACACACATAAGTGGTGCTCAATCACCTCCCTGGGGACTTTGGGCATATCTGACGGCTGCCATGCAAACACATCGGCATTTGCCCGCAGGAAGGCGACAAGCACACTTTCCCATTTGAGATCGAGCCGATCCCAAATCTTGACGACCTGGCTAGGGTCGTCCCCAAGTGGGATATTTTTTGTTGTAATCGACGCCTCCATAAACACTCTTGCCCTTCCGAGGCTGGGGAGAGCAGGTTCCCCGTTTCTCAAGGCGCCCTCCATGGCCATAGCCGCCAAATACATCATTTCAGCACAGATTACTGCGTCAGGGATGTAACACCCTGGATTTTGCCCATTTTCTTTTTGTTTTGATTTTGCTCCGGATTCGCTTTTCTGTTGCTTAGTAGTCTTGCAACCTGGAGGGATCACTCTTCAATCTTCTTCCCAAGTGGCTTGCCAACCTCAAAACCATCCCAAGACCATGCCATTTCCATCTTGGACCAACCCCAATATTCTTTTCTTGGGAAAATTCCTTTTTCTATTAAAGGAATAACCCTGTTTGCCCTGGGTTGTGAAGCAACCCACACTTCTATCATTCCAAAGATTCCCAAATAATTCTCATAAATTGTTTGGGTCATATCTTCCACAAATATGTCAAACCCTTCCTTGACATGTTCAAAAATATTTCACAAATATTCCTTTTCTGATTCTGCCCTAGCTGTCAAGTTGAGAAGCAAGTACCCTTTATATTTGCTTGCTTGGTCTCAAACTTTTTGGGCATTCTTTCCTATCCATATCATTGCCACATGCCAAAATTCAACTTCATTTGGCTATTAAATCTCCCTTGGCTAATTTCCAAAGTTTCTGGGCAACTAGAATCTTTGTGAAGCAAGGAGTATCCAAATGAGTTGAAATTTTGCAAGCATCTTCATATGCTCAAATCATGACTCTCCACCAAGTTTCAACCCTATCCAATCATCTATGTGAGCACAACCTCAAATCTTGGCTTCTGGTCAGATTTTCACATTGTGAAGCAACTATATTTTATATTGCTCCATAATTGCTGAAAATTTACCAGAGCATTCTCCTACCCATATAACACCTCTCCACAAAATTTGGGCTCATTTAATCTTCCCAATTATTCCCTAGAATTTTTCTAAGATTCTGGTCAGAGAGGTTCCTTGTGAAGGAAGTACCATTTTGGCTTGCCCAAATGGCATGAAATTTTTATGGCACTCTCATATGACCAAATCATCATGCTATACCAAATTTCAGCCCAAGTTGCTACTCCATGTGTGTGGCACATCAAGATTGAGTCTCTGGACCAGATTGGTCAATTGCAAAGCAACTATATTAAATCTTGGTCCATTTCTCTCCAAATTCCACAGGACTGTAGTCCTTCCTACCATAAACCTCCCAGACATCACTTTTGATTATTATCACCTTCCTGTTCATCACAGAGGTGTGGTCAAGTTTGCTACAGCAAACTTCTAGTGAAGCCTCACATCTACTCTTGACTTCTTTTGGTGATCTTTCACTTTCATGCTGCCTTGGGGAGCAAGGACTTCGCCCCAGACAAGGTTTGCCAGCCCCTCTAGTCCTATCTTTGCCAGTTCACGCGGTGACCATGCATTTGGCATGCCAGACAGCGCGCTCTGGTGATTAAACCGCACAGTTCCGTCCATTCCCTCGCTCCCTCGCCACCTCTCAATGTCCAGGAGCTTCCCCTCGTCGTCGCCTTTGCTCTAGACCCATCTCCCCCTCCGGATTCCTCCTCGCCGCGCCGCGACGAACGTCGCCGTACCTACTCTGTTCATCTATAGCCGCCACCGTATACGGACGAGCGCGAGCCTTCCGGAGCATGCCTGAACCCTCTCCGCTCCTCCGTGAAGCTTCCCAATGCCGGAACCCGACAGCCACGTCGCCTGCAGCTCCAGTGCATAGCTAAGATCGTCGCCGTGGCCGTCCCTATCCACCCGCGTCGCCACGCCTATTTATAGGCTGCCCCCGAGTCCCTCGACCTCACCAGCAGCTCCACCACACCCCACTGGTCCTCCACAACCCCTCAGCCAAGCCGGAGAAGCCCTCCCCGCTGCCCATTACCGCCACGGCTGCCGGAGAGCCTCGGCTAAATTCCGGCGAGCCAGCCCTTCCCTCTTCCTTATTTCACCTCCAGTGGCATCCACCACCATACCAGGCCACTCCCCGAAGCTCTTCGCCCCCTCTCCATGGCCGAGACACCCTGCCCACCATCACAGTTGCCGCCGTCCGCCGCGAGGTCGGAGCTCTGCTCCCTTTGTTGCTTCCCGGCAGGAATGAGCTCTCCAGGCGAGAGCGGCTCATCCCCCTGGTCGCACCAGTAGTAGGAGCTCATCCGGGGACCTACAGTAGCACCGGCGAGCCTCGCCGGAATCCTCCTTTGCTCTCTCCGCGGATGGCCAAGACAGCACAACTCCGGCCTCCCTCGGCGTCCGTGCCTGGGGTAGATGGAAGCAGCGTCTCGCTCCGATCATGCCGGTGCCCTCGCCTTGGCCAGCGGTGGCCGGAGACGTCGGGGCCGTCGCCGGTGAGCGACCGCTGTCTCTGCCTCACGGTCGAATGCGGGGTAGGAGACGACCCCGTCTCAGCCAGCCAGTGGACCCCTCAGCCCCACTTTTCAGCCCCTTAGCGTTGACCAGAGTCGGGCCCGCTGACTTAAGTGGAGGCGCCCTCTCCGTAGTGCGTTTTCCCCTTCTGGAAGGCGTATTTCTGTTATACTGCGGCCTAGAATACGTTTTCCTGTTCAGAAAATGTAATCTGCCCAGTGCGCCTTCGGTTTTAGCCGGCAGGGGCTTGTGTGTAAATAATCTTTTTGCAGATTGGTCCCTGGACTTCAAACGGCTATAACTTTTTAACCGAGACTCCGATTGAGGTGAATCCAAAGCCCACTTCTTCGTCTCATCGACCTCTATCGTATCATTTTGACTATGTGGTCCCACTGTGGAAATGACCATTTTGCCCTTGCCCGTAAACAGCCCCCTCCGAGAGAGAACTATTTCCGGCAACTCTCTCCGCGGACTCTCCGCACTTCTTCCCGATGGTCCCTTCATCCCCAGGCAAGCCACAACTCTCATCTGCATAATTGGATTGCAACGTCATAGTTTAACTATTTACTTTAACAACAAGTATGAGTTACTTGTGAAATGAATTGGATTATACAATGCTTGAGTAAATTCTTGGATAGGTGACTACCATGTTGAGTACCAGATTGTAGTGACTAGCAGTTTACTCACTCGTTGATGCCATGATGTTGAGATTACCGTCTATGATTATTTCGGAGTTCATCCGGCAGTTCGAGAAGATGAATTAGTAGCAGTGGCTTAAGCATACTGCTTATCGGAGTGTCAGCCATGACAGAAATATTATTTGAGGATTAGATGCTTTATGGTTGATCCAGAGTCACCTGTCCGGACTTATCCGTGCAGCCACATTTGCCGGTATGGGGCGGCCTTGACTTGGTCTGATCGCGTGCTCTTTCACCGGTACCGCCCGACAGGGAAGGTTATGCGTGCGCACTACCCTGGCCCGGTTGGCGGCGATAACCTTGTGAGCCCAGTTGAGTTATATGGTACCAGGTCCCCGTTTCGGACAGTTTGTTAGCCACGACGGTGGTAGGTGTCACGCGGTGACACAGGGGCCACCCAGGGTAGGACTCTGGGGGAGGATGATTGCCGGTGGTACGATCGGAGAGTCACGGGTCAGGCGGGTTTCGTTGGAGCAATGCTAGTCCACCCGAATGGGATCACGAGGTCAGGTGCTCCATGGTGTGGGTAAAGTGCGCAACCTCTACAGAGTGTAAAATCTATTCGAATAGCCGTGTCCACGGTATTGGACAGTCCGTCCAGACCTCACTAGGTGGTCAACCATAGTAGTGATAATGATGGAAGAACTCGTCGTAAGATCAGAAGTACTCGATGGATCGTGAGTATTCTGAGGGTTGTGAGACAACCCGGAAGAGAGTAACTTTGTCAGACTTGTATTGCAGACGGTATCAGGAATATGATATGTTAGCCATGGGATGGCTATGAGATGAGTGGTGGGATGACCACATGATTTGGATTGGATTTGGAACGGATTTAGATTGGATCATGAGGTTATTCGGAGTATGGATTAAACTACTTAATATGCTTTACCCTACTGCATCTACTTCAGTAGCTACCTTGCTATGATGTTGTCTTGCCTTAATGCTGATGTTTGTTGCGAGCTTGCGAGTACATTCCAAGTACTCACCTGGCGTGTCATGCCAGTTTGCAGGTCATGCCATGATTGCTTGCTTGTTGAGGATCCCGAGTTTGCGACCTAGGATACGCGTTCTAGCCAGAGTCCCTGCAGAGTGGAGTCCATCACCGCCGTTGCTGTTCTGCTGCCGAGAGAGTTACTTCGCTGTTAGCATAGAGCTACCACAGGCAGGCGTAGTGTCGCCGTGCCGATGTAAACCTTGTACCCTTTGTAACCATATCCATTGTAATAAAGAGCTGATTTGTTCTATGCCAACAGTGCCGTATTCTAGAGGACTTGTCCCTGGGCTGGAATACGGGGCGTTCCGGTCTTCTCTGAGCCGGGGTGCCACAAGGGAGGCCAGGTGGAATTGTGATAGGTCCCTTTGGGTCAGGCAGTTTGATAGTCATATATGCGTAATGAGATGCCACCATGAACTTGGCTAGCGCAGGTCACCCCAAGATGCCATTATATGGTAGCCCGAATTTTGCGATATCGAAGTCGAGGGACTCAGTCCGGTAGTTGTCGGTGTTGCCAAAAGTTACCATGAGGGAGATCTGACCCAGTGGGATGGTGTGATTGGGCATAGCTCCTAAAAAGGGTTGCATGGGCCGCAGCTGGCATAACAAATTTTGCATCTTTTCTAGGACCCCGTGGGAGAGGACATTAAGGTGAGCACCTCCATCCACCAGCATGCGTGACACCTGGATGTTGCTGATGGTTGGGGAGACAATAGAGGGGAGGCACTCGGCAGCCATGCCATTTTTTGGGTGGTCTTTTGAGTCCAAACTTATGGCAGTGCTAGACACCTAAGGGGCCGCAGATCACCCTCGCAGGCGATCAAGGCATTAACCTCATGCTTCATTAATTTTAACTGGCGATGTGAATAGGGGAGTGAGGCTCTCCCATAAACACAAGCTACGTCCCTGGCCACCTGGAAACCATGGTTGGGATGTGCCCTTTCCTCTTGACCCCGAGCGGGTGACCGGGGAGGATCCTGGTTGCGACTTGCCGAGGCCCTCCGGCCTTCTTGGTTATTTACCCGGTTACCCCGCATTCCTCGCCCAGTGAGCTTGTTTTCCCTATGGCGGTCAGGTATTTATCGAGGGTTGCCCTATTGACTGTGTCCTGGATAAGGGGGTACTAACCTAGTCAGCCCATTGTCCTCGGATTGGGCCGATGGGCCCTCATTCATGGTCAAGATGGACTCCGAAGGCCCTATGCAGGAGGCATGATCAAGACTGCCTCCACCGAAGACTTGACGTATACTCCAAGATCTCTGCCTCCGCCTTGCTCCTAGATACCGACCTTGTAACCCTAGATACCCTCCCTAGCATGTATATAAGCTAGAGGGTTTTGCCCGTAGAGGGGACATCAACGCAAAATCATTCACCTAGCCCTAGAGTTAGACCACACATTACGATCTCGAGGTAGATCAACTTTGTACTCGATACATCTTCATCAATATAAACAAGAGCAGGATGTAAGGTTTTACCTCCATCAAGAGGGCCCGACCCTGGGTAAACATCATCTCCTTCATTCCTGTTACCCTCGATCCGAGATCCATAGATCGGGACTGAAAGTGCAACTAATCCCCGTGTGGTTTTGGTAATTCATAACAACATATATCTCATTGAACTAATATCCATTCAAGATAAATGTTTCAGGAAGTTCAATGATTGGCATGGCATGAAATAGAGATGTGGACCCCTCAAAATGATAAGGACAAGGATTGGCAAAAGCTCAAGACTCTTCATTTTTGTTTAAGTGATCCAAGATCACATTGAGTCCATAGGAAATCCAATACTATTAAAAGGGGATGAGGTGTTGCTTAATGATCTTGTTGCTCAAGTGCTTAGTGATATTGCTCCAAAATCCTCGGCCACTTTCTCTATCCAAATATGTTCAAAACCCAATTCCCAACTCGGCCCTACCAAAATTTCCCGTCCGGAGCCACCGAGTTCATCTTGACATAGGCACTGCCAAAACCCTAACAGTTCGGTCACACCGATACAGATCTCGGTCTCACCGAGATGGCCTTGCTAGTGCTCTATGACTTGTTGCATTCACTTCGGTTCCACCGAGATGTTGCAATCGGTCCCATCGAGTTGGCTTCACTGATTCTCTGTTGCTTGTTGCTTCACTTTGGTCCCACCGAGATGATGCAATCGGCACCACCGAGTTGATGTTTGCCCTAAGCCCTTGCACATCGGTCCCACTGAGTTCTTCTAGTCGGTCCCACGGAGATTCCTAATGTTCATATTTTTGTACAGATCGGTGCCACCGAGTTTACTAATCGGTGCCACCGAGATGGGTCAAAAGTGTGTAACGGTTGGATTTTGTGTGGAGGCTATATATACCCCTCCACCCCTTCTTCTCCATAGAGAGAGCTATCAGAACATACCTACACTTCCAAAAATTCACTTTCTGAGAGAGAACCACCTACTCATGTGTTGATATCAAGAGATTCCATTCCTACCATTTGAACCTTGATTTCTAGCCTTCCCCAAGTTGCTTTCCACTCAAATCCTTCTTCCACCATAGGCAAATCTGTGAGAGAGAGTTGATTGTTGGGGAGACTATCATTTGAAGCACAAGAGCAAGGAGTTAATCATCAACACATCATCTATTACCTTTTGGAGAGTGGTGTCTCCTAGATTGGTTAGGTGTCGCTTGAGAGCCTCCGACATGATGTGGAGTTGATCCAAGAAGTTTGTATGGGCAAGGAGATCGCCTAATTCATGAAGATCTACCCTAGTGAGGCAAGTCCTTCATGAGCGATGGCCATGGTGGGATAGACAAGGTTGCTTCTTCGTGGACCCTTCGTGGGTGGAGCCCTCCGTGGACTCAGGCAGCCGTTACCCTTCGTGGGCTGAAGTCTCCATCAACGTGGACGTACGATAGCACCACTTATCGGAACCACGCCAAAAATCTTCGTGTCTCCATTGCGTTTGCCTTCTCCAAACCCTTCCCTTTACCTTCATATGCAATGTTTTCCATTCCGCTGCTATACTCTTAGAATTTCATGTGTAGGTTGATTGCTTGACTTGTCATAATTGCTAAAATCTACCCACAACTAAAATTGGTAAAAGGAAATATTTTTATTTGGTTAAGTAGTCTAATCACTC
Organism: Thinopyrum elongatum; assembly: GCA_011799875.1. Classification (NCBI taxonomy): domain Eukaryota; kingdom Viridiplantae; phylum Streptophyta; class Magnoliopsida; order Poales; family Poaceae; genus Thinopyrum; species Thinopyrum elongatum. The sequence continues at coordinate 274,130,784 of CM022302.1, read as the reverse complement.
CCTCTAGACATACTTTCGATCCTACAAGTGGTATCAAAGCCTTGGTCTCCATTAACCTTGATTTCCATTGCTTTGGTGATCATAGCCTTGGTTCCACAACCTAGGAGAGTATGGCGTCTAGCGAGGGTAACTACCACCGTAGAGGTCCTTACTTTGATGGTACAAACTTTTTAGTTGGAAGCATAAGATGAAAATGCATATTCTTGGTCATAACCCCGCCGTTTGGGCTATTGTTCATATTGGTTTGCAAGGTGAATTCCTTGAAGATGGTAGAGAACCGGATCATGAAGCCACCACAGAAGAATTGAAGATGTTGCAATACAATGCTCAAGCTTGTGATATTCTCTTCAATGGATTGTGCCCCAAAAAATTCAACAAAATTAGCCGCCTTGAGAATGCAAAGAAATTTGGGATACTTTGGTTGATATGCACGAAGGTACCGAGTCCATCAAGGAATCCAAGTTGGATGTGCTTCAAAGTCAACTTGACAAGTTCAAGATGAAGGATGGTGAAGGAGTCACTGAAATGTACTCTAGGCTTGCTCTCATCACCAATGAGATTGCCAGCTTAGGAAGTGAAGAGATGACCGATAAATTCACCATCAAGAAGATCCTTAGAGCCTTGGATGGAAAATATGATACCGTGTGCACATTGATCCAAATGATGCCCAACTACAAAGATCTCAAGCCAACGGAAGTCATTGGTAGAATTGTTGCTCATGAGATGTCACTCCAGGATAAGGAAGGGCTCACTGGTACAGCGAGGTGCTATACAAACGGTTTTTATCCCCTTTCCGCGATGGCTTTCTGAACCATCGCCTAGTGAGTGACTGCGATAGGGGGGTCCTTCCCACACGACCCAGAAACCGTCGGGGATATGCCCTCCTAGCACACACGCTCGGCAAAATGAGGTCATGTGCGACCGGCGAGCGATCAAATATGGTTATACGTACAGTTGTGCTAAAAAAATACAATTGTACAGGCCAAATTGTTTCCGATTGTAAGTACATCCCACACAGTCAGTCCCCGCTAAACGTTTCCATTCGTATGTACATTCCACACAGTCAATCCAAAGAATATGTTTCCGTTAGTATGTACATCCCACACAGTTAATCCAAGAAGTATGTTTCCGTTCGTATATACATCCCACACAGTCACTCCAAGGAAAACGTTTCCGTTCGCAGATACATCACACACAATTTTCCCCATTAAATCGTTTGTGATAGCGTTGCCATTGCACATGATATTAACAATTTTATCGTTTGCGCTATTGAATGCATCACACACGGTGCGTAGAAGAAACTGTGTGGCAAAGGCTGTCCATCACATACACTTTTTGTGTGGTAAACGTTTGCGCAAGGTGGCCTAACGCAAACAGTTTTCAAGAGGATGTCGTGTGTGATTGTTCATTGATCCAACACGGTTTATTCCTAGAAACTGTGTGTGTTGCCTGAGGTCATCGCCCATGGTGTTTTCTCAATAACCGTTTGCAATAGAAAAACCCAATTAGCAGGCTAATTGCCCTATTATTAATAATCCATTTATTAATCTAATTGACATTTTATATTAAGCACACAATATATTTCATTTCCATATTAAGGAAGCAGGATTTCATAATTGAAATACATCAGAGTACAACATCATATAGCTTCAGCACTTAGCTACCTCATTACACAGCTGCACCAGCACCAAGTTTCACATGCAACATCTATAACCTTTCGAAATTAGCATCATAGATGGTACATAGACAGATGCATCTCATCTAGAAAACTGCTGAAGCGGAAGGTGAATATTGAGCCTTCATTGGTGTTGAAGGTCTTTGCAACTTTAGGCCAGTGCCTGTGGATTATTGACCGTCCATCATTCGTCCTCTTCAGGAAAACTTCAATATTGAACCGTGGGTGCTGTATGAAAACCTTCCTCGCCTCCTGACCATAGAGGTGGTTTGAGAGGTAATCATTAGTGAACTGCTTTGGAAAGGCCTGAAAACAAGGATGTGCATAAATATCTTCTCTATATTGGAAATGGGGCAAAGGAATAAAAAAAGGCATCGTATAATAGTTAGTACCATCTTGTAGTGAACTGATGTCTTCTTCATTGTGCAGACAAAGATCTTGTTGTTTTTTGTCGCTAATTTCTTTATCCTAACAATCTTTCTGAGTTTCTTGACTTGACTGATATTCATGGAAAACTCATTTCCCCATATGCAAAAAGGGTCGAACAGTGGGTCAAAACCTCTGACAGCAGGACCTATATGTGCAAGACCAAATTGTTAAAAACCTAAATATTAGAATGGTTCCTGCAATTGCACAATAATGTGCTATTAGACAAAGGACCATGCATGTGCTAACCTCGATTGTAAACCTTAGTGCTTCCCATTGTTTCCCTGCAACACATATAAGGTAGTTAGTCATCAGGTTAAGTGAGGGTTTGCATGCTATCAGTAAAATATGTTGATGAAAAATAAGCACATTGCAAATTCATCAAATTAATTCAAGCCACATGGAAAACCCATTTATCCAAACCAAGCATGATTAAGAACTATGAAATATATCAGTTGTATATGTTTCTCATGCATTAAGTGCAGCCAAATTCGATTTATTCCTCACATGCACAACAATACAAAATTCTACCCACGACAATTGGACATCGCATTGCAGAATTGAACCAAGCAGTGAACTAAGCACCACAACAAATGAACCAAACATTAACTGAGCACCACATTGCACAATATAACATACTCCTAATAGAAGATCAGACAGTTAACCAAACCAAACATGCTTAACAACTTGGAAATATAGCAATTGTATTTGTTTCTCATGTATTTAGTACAGCCAAATTTGATTTATTTCTCACATGGTATATAATAACAGAATGCACCCACAACAATTGAACATCGCATTGCAGAATTGAACCAAATAGTTAACTAAACACCACAACAAATGAACCAAACATTAATTGAGCACCACATTGCACAATGTATAACATACTAGAAGATCAGACAGTTAACCAAACCAAGCATGCTTGACAACTTGGAAATATATCAATTGTATTCGTTTCTCATGTATTTTGTAAAGATAAATTTGATTTATTTCTCACATGGAAGACAATACAAAATTGCAGCCTGAAGAATTGAACATCACATTTGCAGAATTGAACCAAAAAGTTAACTGAAGACGACAACTAATTAACCAAACAGTTAATAAGTGAGCACCACATTGCACGACATATAGAACATATACTCTAGAGCAACAGATTACATGGTAAAATTAGATAGCACAATTCACTAGAATTTGTTAAGGAAAGGCAGGAGCAGCACACGCAACGGGTAAATCGAGCATGCTTAACCAGCGTAGCTAGCAAATGGCAAGGTGCTCCTCCAAGATCTGGGGGTCGGCATGAATGGCAGCCATCGCGACCTCATCCGCGCGTGCGGCCGCGATTTGCTTCTCCGCTGCCAAATGCTCCTTAAGCTCCTGCCTATACTGCGTGCACCATGGCTTAGGGCGGCGCTTATTTGGTGGAGGGGTCGGTGATTTGGGTGGAAGGTGTCGCACCGGCGGTCGGGGCATGTGGGATGTGGAAGGAGGAGGAGGATGGGGGTCGGGTGTGGATTACCTGCCTGGATAGACGAGGCCGAGCAGCGTGAAGGAGGGTCGCCGGTGAGGAGGTGGCGCTGCAAGCAAGGAGTGAAGGTTTCAACTTGGAAAGGAAGGCGGAAACAGGGGAAATGTGGCTTTTGGTAAGGGGGAGGTGGCGGGGAGGTAGATATTTCCGCGGAAGCCGAAAATTTTGAATCGGTGCAGCGAAAAAACTGGCGCGCAAAGTGTCATCAAACACGGTCCCTTATTCAGAACTGTGTACGATATGTGAACATCACAAACGATTCAGATAGCTTAACCCGTGTATGATGAGTTTGAACATCAAAAAATTTGGTTCAAATTTCCCTGGTTACAGTGGTCATCCACGTCATTGCATAATTTGGGTACACAAAGGAGACTACAGCACACCCACACTTCTTAATCGAGCAAGTTCAGCAATTAAACAGAGCTAGCTGACCTAAACATTACTCTAACAAATTAAAGACCGGCGCTCTTAATTAAACAAAACAAAGAGTACTACTACCGCTGGTGCTCATCAATCTCCACCGCCTCCTCCATGTCCAGCTCATGTCCGATGGTCTCCTGGGGAAGGGGCTCAATGGCATCCATCGCACCATACTCAACAAGCATATCGCCATCCGCGTCTGCCATCTCTTTGGAAAAGGCCGCCACGTGCTGGGCGTGGGCGGCCGTGATCTGGGCTTGGACGGGCTCCGTCGTGGCAAGGTATGTGGCGAAGGAACAGACGGCTGCTCGAACGCTCTCGGTGATTGCCAACTCTTCGGCCGTGGGTTGCCGACTGTTGTCGGAGAAGCTTCATTCGATTTGTGTGGTGACCGCCACGAGTTGGGCGTGGGCGGCCTCGACATGGTCGTGGGCGGCCTCCATCAGGGCTAAGGCCGCCGCTGCGGAACGGATAGCTGCTGTGCCGCTCTCGCCATTTGCTATCCCTGAGGCAGATGTTGCTACCGCCACCTGAGAAGCAACAGCGGCCGTTTGGGCTGCCTTGGCCGCCCGGTCACAAATTGCGGTCGCGCTCATGCACCTTGTTAGCACGCGCATGGTGACTGCGGCCGCGCTCTCGCCGGAGTGGGCCGCCGAAGTTACCCTCACGACACAGGTCCACGTCCCCATCTTTCACCGGCGATGATTGAACAGTGAAATGATATTTGGGGAGCGAGCTAGTGTGCTTGACATGCCAGCTATGGACTGTAGCCGATGCACCTTCTCGCATAAGCCATAGGTGTACTATACTCCGACGGTGCTCCAAGATATTTTGTATTGCATCTCACACTGTTGGTGATAATAAACTGTGTGTGATCTACTTGATTTTTCATCTTGATTTGAATTACATAATGGGGTCATAGCGGCAATGGAGGGTGTTTGAATTGCTAGAACTTTTATCTGCAGTGAACATGCAACTATATGTGTGTCGTAAAAAAATTGGAATTATTCAGGGTTCGTTTGGACATTTTATACATTAAATTGGTTTTCTAGCCATTTCAGGTGCACAATTCAAAATTAAACTACATGCACATGCTCTGGTGCACCAACATGGGTTGTAAAATCATATATGTGTCCATGGGTTTATGCTTATATCCCATGCAAGAAATGGGGATGAATTTCGAACACCACGGCACCGTGGCTCTCCGGCAAATGTTGAGGTACTTGCTTTTGTAATTCTAGTAAATCCAAAACCCGTCTAAAATTCATGAACCTTGGCATGCTATCATGGAATGGCATCAACATGCTGGGGTAAAAAATATTGTCCCATTTGGGGTAGGTTATGGTATAAGCTTCTCACAAACCAGAGCTTCTCACAAGAAGCCTCATGGTTCCGTTAGGGAAACGTGTCACCTTTGTGGACAAAATAATATTTGTCGCCTCTTCTTGCTTTCAATTTTTTCCTGGTGTCAACATAGAACAACAGGAGTGTCGTGTCAAATTTTGGAATTTTTCGGGGATCGTTTGGACATTTTTATACGTTAATTGAGTTTTCTAGGCATTTATGTGCATAATTCAAAATTGAACTACATGCACATGCTCCAGTCCATAAAAACGGGTTGCAAAATCAAATGTGTGTCCTTGGTTGCAAGCTTAGGTCCCATGCAAGAAATGAGAATGAATGTCAAACACCTTGACACTGTCGCTCGGCCGCTAACATTGAGATACATGGTTTTAAAATTCTAGTAAATCGAAAACTCGTCTGAAATTCATGAAACTTGACATGATATCATGGAACGGCATCAACATGCCGCGGTAAAAATATTGTCCCATTTGGGGCAGGTTCGGGTATAAGCTTCTCACAACAAGCCTCATGGTTACGGTAGGGAACGTTTCACCTTTCTGGACAAAACGATATTCGTTGCCTCTTCTTGATTACAATTTTTTTTTCTAGTGTCAACATAGAACCACATGAGTGTTGTGTTAATTTTAGGAATTTTTCGGGGTTCGTTTGGACATTTTTATACATTAACTGAGTTTTCTATGCATTTTTGTGCATAATTCAAATTTGAACTACAGGCACATGCTCCAGTGCATGTAAATTGTTTGAAAAATCAAATATGTGTCCTTGGCTGCATGCTTAGGTTCCATGCAAGAAATGGGAATGAATGTCAAACACCTTGCCATCGTCGCTCGGCTACAAACATTGAGATACATGGTTTTTAAACTCTAGTAAATCCAAAACTCGTCTGAAGTTCATGAAACTTGACATGCTATCATGGAGCGGCATCAACATGCTGTGGTAAAAAAATTGTCCCATTTGGGGCAGGTTTGGGTATAAGTTTCTCGCAAACCAGAGCTTCTCACAACAAGCCTGATGGTTTCGGTAGGGAACATGCCACCCTTGGGGACGAAACGATATCCGTTGCCTCTTCTTGCTTTCAAAATTTTTCTAGTGTCAACATAGAACGACAGGAGTGTTGTGTCAATTTTTGGGATTTTTCGGGGTTCGCTTGGACATTTTTATACATTATATGGGTTTTCTAGGCATTTTATGTGCATAATTCAAATTTGAACTACATGCACATGCTCCAGTGCAGAAAAATGGGTTGACATATGAAATGTGTGTCCTTGGGTGCATGCTTAGGTCCCATGCAAGAAATGGGAATGAATTTCAAACACCAGGGCACTATTGATTGCTGGCAAAATGTTGAGATACTTTTTTTTTAAATTCTAGTAAATCCAAAACTCGTCTGAAATTCATGAAAGTTGGCATGCTATCATGGAATGGCACCCGACATGCTGTGGTATTTTTCGTGTCCATTTTGAGAGAAGACGCACTCAAATAATAGCCAACAAAGGCATTTTGAAAAAATAGCTGCCACTTTAACATCTCAAACGTTTGTATAATTTAAATCATGTGCGTTCTGTTAACCATTCATGTGACACCAGGTGTCTGGCTTTTAATGGCTATAGGAGGTGCCGTGCGGACAGCTGCTTGACTGAACGGGAGGCGTGCGAGCGCAGTCCGGTGCGCAGGCTGACCGAGAGGCATACAAGCTATCCTCCAATGCGCAGGCTCACCGAGAAGCATGCGAGATGTACGCTGCGCAGGCTCACTGGGAAGTGAGCCCTTTGACTTCCATGGCCGCCCGCCTTGCTCGCATCCTCTCCATTAATGGCGCCCGAGTCGCTGTTTAATACGGGCGGCCTTACCGTTCGCCTCCCATTCCTCTCCCTCCGCAGACCTCCACCAACGCCATGGCGCAGAAGGATCATCTGCCACCAGTCTTCAAGTTGGTGAAGTCGACTCCGAGCCGGAGGAGATAGAAAATAAGGAGGAATGGGGCCTCATGGACATGGCCCTGAACGAGCTGGCCGCGGCGGTTGCTGCCCCCGCGCCCGTCCCAGCTCCCATCCCCGCGCCCGCGCCAGCGACCATCCCCGTAGCATTGACGGGCTGGTCGCCAAGCACTATTGCAGAGCTGGAAGCCGCGGCTGTCAGCGAGGTCTCCGCGGACCCGCGCGAGCTCGTGTACATGCCAGCGCCAGCGCCCGTGCCCGTGCGCGCCCCTCCACCCACCGCGGCGCCGGTCCCCATGCGTTTGCCTGCACCCGCCGCACTCGTGCCCATGCGCGTGCCCCCTTCAGTGGCATGGGACGCCGCCGTCGATCGCTACCTCGCAGCGCCGCCAGTTACCGTCCTCCCGCGCCCTGCCCGTCGATCACGCGATGACATGATGTTTGATTTCCAAGTGAAGAACATTCTGTGCTGCCTTGAAGACTTCAACAACGGCGTCCCGGAGGACGACAACGACAACGCCGGCACGGCACGCTGCCTCCGCCGCCGCCGGAAATAGTTTTTTTGGGTTTAATACTGTATCTCGATCATATGAATATAAATTCACAGTGTGTCTGAATGAAAGATATGGTTTGAACGAACTTGCGTTTTTCTCTCTTAATGTACAGACTTATCAAACGATTTTCTTTTGAAAAAAAGTCAATGGTTTTTAAATATAAAACACTCATCACAAACGTTTTAGTTAGAACACCTGTATGCAAACCGACAGCTTCCCCAGGAAGCCAAGGGAAAATGTGCCGAGCAGGATTTGTGCAGCTCTTGATCACAAACGTTTTAGATAGAACACCTGTATGCAAAGTGAGAGCTATGGTCTTCCCACGTAAGTCAAGGGAAAATTCGCAGTGCAGGATTTGTGCATCTCTTCAACGCAAATGGTTCAGATTGAATACGGTATGCAAAGCCAAGAGAAAATGTGCCGAGCAGGATTTGTACATCCCTTCAACACAAACGGTTGTTTTGGATGACCCGTGTGCAACCACGTACAGACAATTTGGTAAGATTTGCATCTATCATATTGGGTATATTGCCATTTGTTAAACTGGAAAGATTGACATTTGTTGATCTAGTAACATTGCCATTTGTCAACCTTGTAACACTGCGATTTGTCAAAATATGCAGCTAAAAATCACTAGCACTATCTAATTTTTGCAACTAAAATTCAGTAATTAAGCATAGATTTCATTCATAGATTAAGCAGTCATTCTTTATACAAATAGTTCAACTCGACAGCTGAACCGAGCAAAATTTTCCCCAATTGTTGCCAACCACGTACTGACATAGCTAGTGCAACTATATATACTAGCTAATTTTAAGTACGTTGTATAGTTTCACCACATCTATAGTCAGATGAACTGAACAAAATAGCCCCTAAATACTACTTCTACGGAGGGGCTTTGTACTACTTCCGGCAGCCTCTCCTCTGCCGAGCATGCTCAGTAAGAGGCAGAGGAGGAGGAGCCTACCGACGAGCTGGACAACTGCAATACAGTGCCTGTCGCTGCTGCACCTTTAGCGATGCTCACCTTGAACACCCTCTGCCGCTCCAGAGAACCCCTCTCGAAGTGGTGGTTCTCCTCGTAGATCTCCTGATTCCTCGCCTCTGCGGTGGCATGTGCTACGGCCACGACGGTGGTAAGTCTCTTTGCGTGCTCGACGAGGCGCTCCTCCTCCTCCTGCAGGAACTCGGTGTAGCGCGCAAGGTCGCTGACGCACGTGCGGGCCTCCACCTCCGGCTCCCGCCTTCGGGCGGCGGTGGCGCAGTGGGTGATGACCACGGTGGTTGACGGTGGGCTGGCGGCCACGGCGGCCGACGATGGGGTGGCGGCCATGACCACCACCTCCTGCCTTCGGGCCGCGGCGGCGGAGCGGGTGATGGCCACAGTGGCCGGCAGTGGGGTGGCGGCCACGACTGCCACCTCCCGCCTTCGGGCCGCGGCGGCGGAGCGGGCGATGGCCCTGGCTTTCGACGGTGGTGTGGCGGCCACGGTGGCAGACGGTGGGGTGGCGACAACGGCAGCCGGCAACAGCTGCCGACAGGCAGCGGCGGTGGAGCGTGTGGTGGGTGTTCCGCGCACACCCAACAGGGACGCCACGCGCACTACACTACGCCGGGGACTGCGCCACCGCTGTGGTGTAGCCTCCCAACTGGAGCTGTCCTCTGATGATGGCGGAGTGGCTGAGCGACGATGATGGACCGGTGCCATTGGCGATTGTGGGAGAAGCAGACGAGATAAGCTACAGGGAGGGAGGGGAAAATGCGACGCATGACTCGCCGGTCGTGAGGGTTTATATAGCAGGCCGGTAAGCATTGGGATTTTGGGGGATTTCACTGACTCGGGCGGGATGCTTGCGCGGGAGCCTGCGCGGTTGCGCGGGAACGAGCTCACCACCGTTTGGCCAAAAGAACACCCCCGCGCGCTGCTCAAGCTTGCGCTCTAAGCCGTCTGCGGTAGCGAGGTGACAAGACGTGCGAGAGGAGGACGAAAGAACACGTACACATACGGTTAATAAAATAAAAACGTTTATGATTAAATTACCTACTACTCGTGTCCTCGTTTATAAGTCATCTATGTATTTTTGTGCCAAATTTTGACTATAGATTTAACTAAAAAAATACGAATGCATGTCGCCAGAGATTATATCGTTGGATTCGTATTTGAACATAGTTTCCAATTATATAATTTTTGTAACATGCATTAACATTTTGTTGGTTAAATTTAAGTTCAAAATATGGCACAGAATATAAAGGGGACTAATAGACCAAGACGGCGGTAGTAGCACACGGCCGCTCTCTACGCAGCGACGCAACTGTCGGCCGGGTTGCAGATGACCATTTCCTGCGTGTTCAACTGCTCTATGCGTGTGGTTGCTTGCGGTTGAGGCGGCCGCGGCGCGCTCTGCTCGCGTCCCGCCACACATGCTCTGCTCTCGCGTCCCTCCGGGCACTCTGCCGTTGTCCCTCCATGCGCGCTGCCAGTGTTTGGGGCCGGCGCACGATCATGCACATTCATGAGCATGCGGTTGCGTCGGGCGCGGCGCGACAATGCAGTTACCCGCTGCAAAAACTGCCATGCGGACGCGCCGAGAATCTAGGCCGCAGGGCCCCCATTTATTCCTGCGGCCATTTACCTTCTTCTCCCGTGCCACATGACACAATAAGCACACCCACGACCACACATACAGAGAGGACATCCAGCGGTTCCAATGGCGCTCCCCGTGGCTCCAATGGCGCTCCCAGCGGCCGACGACGACAACGGCGGGCAGTTCACCACACATCATGTAGTGGACACCCACGTGAGGGGGAAGGCCCTCTGTGTGGTGTACACAAACGAGCCGGTCTCAGTGGAGAGCTCCATCCAAACTATGGAGTAGTTGCTTGCCGAGGACAAGTACCAAGTGGTCGGCTTCGACCTCGAGTACACCATTGGTCGTGCCGGGCACGATTAGAAGGTTGCCGTCGCCCAGTTGTGCGTGCGACATGACATCCTTGTCTACCACTACCACCTGGCCACAAGGCCTTGCGAGCGTTTCTCCAGGTTTATCAACAGCTCCGACTACAGTTTCGCTACGGTGGACACCACCAACGATCTAAAAGCGCTCAAGGTTTCGGGCTTGAAATGCTAGAATCTTGTCAACATCCAGGACCACTACAGGGTCTGGGGCAGCAACAACAACAAACAGAACCCCCTGGTTGACCTCGCCTCGGCCATCATCGACCCTTACTACATGAAGATGAAGGATGAGAGCAAGAAGGACAAGAACATCTGGCACAGTGTCTGGCATGAGAGACTAGATGAACAACACGTCAAGTACGCGGCCAAGGACGCGTACACAAGCTACGAGATGTACATGCGGATCGTTGATATGAGGGAGTGTCTTCTTCCTGCCCCAGACGAGGGATCGAGCCACAGAGTAGTGGCGGGAGCGTCACAAGAAGTAGATGACTAGACGATTGTTTCTCCTAGTTTAGAATGCATGCAATTGTTTATTGAGGTGTGTGTGAATGATCTGTATAGTCACTTATGTAATTGGATGTTTATTTCAGTTATATATATATATATATATAGGGTCGCGCTATTAGTCACCCTGGGTGAGGAATAGTTATTCTTCACCCCCTCTCTATTTTGAGGACAGTGCATCGTATTTTTAGGTTTCATAAATTTTGTCTTATTTCATACGTAAAAAGAGAACATAAGAAAATATATACTCGCCGTAAAAAATATTTTATGTTACGTAAAATTATGAATGTAATAACATAGTGTAAAACATACATAAAATGTGATATTTCTGGTCTTATAACCTATTTTTTGTTTTCTTATACCCAATTTTACGTAGTGAATCAATATGAATGTAACTATTTGTATTCCAAACGTAATTTATTTATGAAGCGATCGTAAGATTACCTCCGGTGAAGAATAACTTATTCTGCACCCTGGGTGATGAATAGGATTACTATATATATATATATATATATATATATATATATATATAGATAGACATTGAAGTCCAAATCAAACATTGTGAAGATAAATCATGAAGATAAACCAATGTTGAAGACAAATCAACTTTGAAGATAATGCAATGACGCCAAACATACATCTTCAAGAAAGATTGGTGGTGGCGTTACCCACCGTATAGGAAGTATTAGACCCAGACACAACACACAATTATCATGGCGCTCCGAAGTCAAATTCCGCATTTATGTATTCACACTTAGATTGTATGTCTTCATGAATTGAAGACATATGTTACTTTGTGTGTTGCGCACATAAGTCATCAATATGCATAAGAGTTAGGATGTGTGTCCATTCACAGGACATTCGAGGATTCTAAGATATTTAGCTCACACCGCAGCTTGCAAAACCTTTTCTCATCCAAGGGCTTTGTGAAGATATCTGCCAATTGCTCTTCAGTGTTGACGTGAATGATATCAATGTCTTCCTTCAACACAAGGTCTCTGAGAAAGTGATGACGGATCTGAATGTGCTTTGTCTTCGAGTGCTGAATTGGATTGTGAGCAATCTTGATGGCGCTTTCATTGTTGCAGTAGAGGGGCACATTCTTCATGTTGATGCCATAGTCCTTGAGGGTTTGCTTCATCCAGAGAAGCTGAGCGCAACAAGATCCAGCAGCAATATATTCAGATTCAGCAATGGAGAGTGATACACAGTACTGCTTCTTTGAAGACCAATAGACAGGAGATCTTCCAAGAAAATGACATGTGCCTGATGTAGACTTGCGATCAACCTTGTCACCAGCATAATCAACATCTGAGAATCCAACTAGATCAAACTCTGAGCCCTTTGGATACCATAATCCTAGCATTGGGGTGTGAGCCAAATATCGAAGTATTCGCTTCACCGCGAGGTGATGCGACTCCTTTGGTGCCGCTTGGAATCGGGCACACATGCAAACGCTAAGCATTATATCTGGCCTAGATGCACATAAGTACAATAAAGAACTAATCATGGAGTGCTATACCTTTTGATCGAACTCTTTACCATTGTTGTCGGGGCCCAATTGGCCTTTGGTTGGCATTGGCGTCGTGTATCCTTTGCAGTCTTGCATTCCAAACTTCTTCAGGCAATCTTTGAGGTATTTATCTTGTGATATGAAGATGCCATTTCTCTGTTGGCAGATTTGAAGACCAAGGAAGATTTTTAGCTCCCCCATCATTGACATCTGATATTGCTCTTGCATCATATGGCCAAATTCATCGCTGTATCTTTTGTCAGTGTAGCCGAAGATAATGTCATCCACATAGATTTGGCATACAAACAGTTCTCCATCATATGTCTTCATGAAGAGAATGAGATCTAGAAAACCAGGTTTGAAGCCTTTGCTCTTCAGGAATTCTTTGAGTGTGTCATACCAAGCTCGAGGTGCTTGTTTGAGGCCATACAGTGCCTTGTTGAGCTTGTATACCATATCAGGATACTTTGGATCTTCAAAACCAGGTGGTTGAGCTACATATATTTCTTCTTCAATTTTGCCGTTGAGGAAGGCGCTCTTCACATCCATTTGATACAGGAGGATGTTGTTGTGGTTAGCATAGGCTAGCAGTATGCGAATGGCTTCAAGCCTAGCCACAGGAGCAAAGGTTTCATCGAAGTCAATTCCCTCTACTTGTGTGTAAGCTTGAGCAACAAGACAAGCTTTGTTTCTGACAACTTGACCATGTTCATCTTGATTGTTGTGATAGATCCATTTGGTGCCAATAATATTGTGCTTGCGAGGATCAGGATGTTTGACTAGCTCCCAGAAATTGTTGAGCTCAAATTGTTGAAGCTCTTCTTGCATAGCTTGAATCCATTCTGGTTCCATAAATGCTTCATCAACTTTCTTGGGTTCGGATATGGAGACGAATGCAAAGTGCCCACAGAAGTTTGCTAGTTGCGTAGCTCTTGATCGAGTAAGCGGACCAGGTGCATTGATGCTATCAATTATCTTCTCAATCTGAACTTCATTGGCCACATGAGGATGAACGAGGCGAAGATTTTGCTGTTACTGATCATTGTCTTCATCTTCAGCATTGTCTTCAGGCTCAACATTGTCTTCATGTTGAGTAGGAGCTGGAATGACAATTTCCTCTTCTTCCTGTTCCTCGGTGGGTATGATTTCTCCAGTACCCATTAGATTGATAGATTCACTAGGGGAAGCTTCATCTAGCACATTTGGCAGGTGCTCTCTTTGCGAGCCGTTAGTTTCATCGAACCGCACATCTACAGTTTCAACCACTTTATAGTGAAAGAGGTTGAAGACTTTGTAGGTGTGCAAATCCTTTCCGTAACCAAGCATAAAACCTTCATGTGCTTTCGGTGCAAATTTGGAAGTGTGATGTGGATCCTTGATCCAGCACCTAGCACCGAAGACTTTGAAATAGCTTATGTTTGGCTTCTTACCAGTGAGTAGTTAATAAGATGTCTTCTTGAAGAATTTATGAAGATAAACTCTGTTGATGATATGGCATGCAGTATCAATGGCTTCAGGCCAGAACTTTCTTGGAATCTTGTACTCATCAAGCATCGTACTAGCCATCTCAATAAAGGTCCTGTTCTTGCGCTCCACGACGCATTTTGCTGAGGAGTGTATGGAGCAGATAGCTCATGTGTGATGCCAAGTGTATCAAGATAAGTGTCCAGGCCTGTGTTCTTGAATTCCCTGCCATTATCACTCCTGATGTACTTGATCTTGATGCCATAGTTAGTCATGGCGAGATTGGCAAATCGTCTGAAGACATCCTGCACTTCAGTCTTATAGAGAATTATGTGCACCCAGGTATATCTAGAATAATCATCAACAATAATGAAGCCATAAAAATGTGCAGTGGTAGTAAGGGTAGAGTAGTGAGTAGGGCCAAATAAGTCCATGTGTAGCAGCTCAAAGGGACGTGAAGTCCTAATGATTGCCTTCGAGGGATGTTTTGCCCTGGTCATCTTCACGGCTTCGCAAGCACCACATAGATGGTCCATCTTGAACTTGACGCCCTCGATGTCAATGATGTGCTTCTTCTTCACGAGTGTCGTGGAGGAACACGATCACCTATGGGGCCATTGGCCCCTTTGTGGTTCGACAAGGGGGAAGATCACATTGCACAAAGAGCGGAGGCCATAAAACAGCACGACGGTGGTGACACTGGTGGTTTTTACCCAGGTTCGGGCCGCTGGGAAGCGTAAAACCCTACTCTTGCTTTGGTGGATTAGATGGAGGAACACGAAGAACGCGCAGCGCTCAAGCCCGGCAAGGTGGCCTCGGGAAGAGGTGCTACGCGTGTATAAGTGTCCAAGGGTCCGAATCCCTTACTAGTTTGCCTTGGACCTCCTTTTATAGCTCAAGGGGTAACCACAGTTGCAAAACAGTCTTTATCTGGTGATTAGATAGCTAACAGTGATATCATACCTAACTCTGGTAGTTAGGACAAAGTGCATTAAATGCACTGCTAGGTGTCATGCTGAGGGTGAAGCCCGGCAAGCCTACCGTGCCACTTAACCATCTTCTGCTTATCTGTTCGACAAGCCTCTGGACGGGTGTCACATGAGAGTAATCTGTCTTCTAATGGGTTGCCACGTGTTTGGTGGTAGCCACTTAATCACCTGGAGGCTTGACACCACATTGATAAGTGATTTGCGTTGTGGTGCGGTGGAGCGGTGGTGCCCTGGCAGGAGTTCTTACCCTTGGTGAACCCGGCAAGCCTACCAGCGAAATCTTGGACTTGTCCCTAGGGTGGCTTCGACTCGGCCAGGCTCTCCTGCCTGGCAAGGGAGGCCTCCCCAAGGTGATGATCTGCTGTCTTGTCTGACTTGGTCCGCTCCTTGATCTCATGAAGAGCGGTTCCTCTGGCTTGGTCTTGTTTTGCATATTTGGGGTTGCCATTCCTTTGCCAAGCCTTGGCTGCTTGGGCGGAGGGTCTTTGTCCGTGCACAAGTCAGGGGAAATAAACACCCCTGTTTGTGTATCCCGACAGAAGCCCCCGGCCCTGAGCCACATGTGTCGCTGGGCACGTTGGGTTAGGCCCCAAACAGTGCATGGACACGTGTCGAAGAAATGCTGCCCATGCAGCGGTTGTTATGATGACTAGTCAATCCAACGTCCACTCCGCGTAATTACCGCAGGTCGTGGGGTCGTGGAACAGCATCAGTTAATGGGTAGTGCGCCTGCAAAAACGGTAACTTTCTGAGGAGAGATAGCGAAGAGCCAGCCCCTGCGCCTGTTCCCAATAAAAAGGCAACGCGAAGGGGCGCTGCTCATTCGTATCTGTCTCCCCTCCTTCATCTTCTTCCTCAAGCCAAGCAACTGCTCCCACACCAACATCTGCTCCCAAAGCTTCGCTAAATCTTTCACCCATCTAGTGAGCTCACAAGATGGGGCGAAAGATGGTCGCTGCGAAGGGGAAGCGGGCGGCCACCGCAAAAGATGCCGCAGCGAAGGCGAGGAAGAAGAGGGCGGAGGAGCTGGACAGGAAGCGGCAGGAAGACGTGGTTTTCCTCACGTCGAACTTTGATGGCCCTACCTTAATCGCGAGGTACGCGTATATGTGGGGAAGGGAAGTTCCGAAAGGGCATGGAGTGCCCATGGTTCTGCTAGTGGGAAACAAGGTTCCATCGGATTCGTACCGCTTCTTCTGCGCGTACTTCCTCTGCGGCCTCACCTCCCCATTCTCTGATTTCTTCGGTGCCATGATGGTGGTGTTTGAATTCCACCTCTTGGATTTCACACCAAATGCAATGGCGTGCATGGCAATCTTCGCCCATCTGTGCGAGAACTTTGTTGGGGTCGCCCCCAATGTGGATTTGTTCAGGCACCTCTTCATCCCACGGATAGAAGACAAATCTCACCGCTCGGGCAACATAAGTTGGATCCCTCAGGGCAAGAAGGATGAATGGGATTATCTCCCCGGCCAGCAGCACAACAGGTGGGAGGAATGGAGGGCGGATTGGTGTTGGATTCAGGACAAGGATGCCCCGGAGTTCTGTGTGGCACAGACTGAATGTGTCACGCGCGACAGCGACTGGAACAAGTTGGGCCTCACCGATGACGGGCTCCGCCCGGTGCTGAACAGGATTGCCCGTCTCAAAGCTGCCGGGCTAACCGTCGAGCATGTGGGGGCTGACTTCCTCCGGCACCGCATTGCACCGCTGCAGAAGAGGGACAGGTTTGCCTGGGAATACGGGAATTCGGCCGACAGGATGCGCCTTTACCCAGGCCCATTAACAACTTGTCGATATACGGCTACGGCTGGCTGTGTGAACAGTTATTCGGTATCCTTGGGCCATTCCATTTACCGACAGGGATTGTCCCTTTGCATCTCAACTCTGCTCGGGACCAAATTCTGAAATGGATGCCCAATTGCAATGCTTATGGAGTTGCGGCTGATTGGCAATTGCCTGAATTGGATGCAGAGATAGATTGGGTCTCCAGCTTGGAAGAAAGGTCTTCCATGGTGGAGAACGATCTTATCAAGCACACCTCCAAGGCAGAAGTAGCGTTCATTGCAAAGCGGATTGCGGAGGATAGAGCACTTCGGGCTGCCGGAGGGACGAGGCCTGAAGGGGAGGAGGAGGAGGATGCTGAAGGTGAAGGTTCTTCTAATGAAGGGAGCGAGGGGCACGATGCGGAGGAGGTTGCCAGGCTTGATCCTGCTGGGGCTGGAATTCATCATGCCACGGCAGCTGAGGCCGAAGGAGAAGGCGGGGCTGAGGAGACAGAGCAGCCTGAGGCGGAGGAGGAATGGCTCGCAATGGGTCCTCAAGCCCCAGAGCCAGATCTGAGTCAACGCCCTCGCAAGCGGGCCGGCCAGGGAGCAGTGGCCCCTGCCTGCTCATCGGTCATGAAGAGGGTGAAGAAGATCACCTCTAAGAGCGACAAACCAGAGGTGGTACGCCACCAATCCACTCGCTTGTCGGAGGCCAAGACCCCACCCGCCAAGCGACATGCGATCACTGGAGTTGATCCTAGGCCCTAGTCAAGCCCAGCTTCTTCACAAAGCTCGATCCCACTAGAGGCCTCGGCCCCCCCGAAGAGCTCAAGACTGCCGAGAAGGTCCGCTCCTCCAACTCTGAAGATGGGCAGGGCGACCCCGCCACCTGTGGTGTACGCGCTGGGCTCCATGCTCGTAGACCCAGAGTAAGGAGAACAGCTGAGCTTCTTGTTGAGGTACTATGCACTTGATAGTTGTTGATTCAATCTTCTTTGTTGACTTGGCAGAGATGAATAATCCCTCACCCAGCGGGCCAAACGAACCAAGCACACGGCGGCGTTGGATTCTTTGGCGAGTACGGGTCTGGCGGGGGATAGGACATGGGATCCTGTGCCCAGCCCCCAGCCCAACCTCCGGCGCGATGGCATGGGGCAGATTTCGCCCGCCTTGAGAGATGCAGAGGAACATGCTTCATCCCCCGCCAAGGGAGAAAGCGAGATCCAGCAGGGTGGGGCCCACCGAGAGGGGTCCACCCCAACCAAAGTCCAAGCAGAGAAATCACCGGCAAGGGCCTCCACCTAGGGGTCTGCTCGTGCTGAGGTCCCGGCCACCGAGGGAGCAGATACGGATTGCATGCCGGCAACTAGCGTTGCCAGGGAGGCGGACGCTCCCCCACAGCAAACTCCACTGGGTAATCCACTTGTCTTTGTTTCTACTTCCTTGAATTATTTTGCTTCTTAGTTTTCGACTTAGGAGTATCCGGCTTCTTATTACTCCATCTGTTGATTTCACCTGTAGCTCCATTGATTAAAGAACCTGAGCTCTTAGAAGAGGTAGCCAGTATAGGGAAGAGTGTTGCTGAGGAAGCAACCAAGATTGCTGCCGTGAAAGGTCATGAACAGACTGCCGGGGATATCCAGGGGTCCCAAAAAGAGACAGAGAAAACCCCCAACAGTACTTCTAGCCTAGACATGGTCGTTGAGGAGAAAGCTCCTCTCCAATCCATGGGCCCTCTCCCCATGAACTATCCTCTGGCTGCAGCTTCGCATCCTTCCCTGAGCAAGTTGGCATTAGTCCTTGCCCAACCCTGGCTCGCAGCTTCTGGCTTGTCTGCTGCAGCGGGCATGGATTTTGATGAAGAGATCGGACGCATACTAGCGCCACTGTCCCAGAGGGTTGTAGAAGCTGGCGATTCTGCTGATAGCGCCAAGGATCTAGCCATCCTGGAATCCGTGGCGGCAGGGCTCAAAGATGCGCAGCACAGGTATGATCTCAAGCGGCAGGTAGTCAAGGAGCAGCGTGACTCTACCGTTCTTATGGATAAGAAACTGACAGACAAGGGCAGTGAACTGCGAGAATGGTACAAGAAGCAATCCCACTCCATCATGCGGCAAGAGGAGGTGCTGACCATGGCCAAAGAAGATATTGCTGCCCGGGAGGTCCTCTTGGCGGAGCGTGAAGCACTTCTGAACACCAAGGAGAAGGACATCTCCGCTCGGGAAGGAAATCTCGAAGCCATCCTCCATGGCAAGGATGAGGAACTGGATGCTCTTGTTCAGCAGCATACTAAGTATTTGGAGGATAACCATAAGGCCGCTCTCAGCACGCTCACCCTTGAATCCTCAGCTTAATTGAAGAATGTTACTGACGAGCTAGCTGTCGCATCTGCCGCCAAGACTGATCTCGAAGATCAAGTGAGCAAGTTGACGAAGGACCTTGCTGGGAGCGACAAGGAGATCGCGGCTCTCAAAGAGGCAGATAGTAGAGGCCATCCTGAAGGAGGTGCAATCGCAGCTTTCCTCCAAGAGCCAGGACCTTGATACCGCCAATGGTGCCATTTCTGACATGAAGGCCAGGCTTGGCTCCTTGGAGAAGGAAATTGAGTCTTCCGGTGCCCGCGAGAAGTTGCTGATGACGGATCTGTACAAGGCCAGGAATCTCCAGAAGGACGCAGAAGAGAAGCTTGAGAACCAAATCCAGCAGTGTGACCTCTTGGTCAAGAGCATGGTAGATATAGCTGAACACCTCACTATTCATATCACAAAGATGGACATGAAGAGTTGGGCCTTCTCCGTCGGCAAGCATGAAGTCCCAAGTGCCAAGCTGACGCTCTTCTTCGCAGGCCTGATTGAAGGGCTGAGGATGTATGAGGACGACAGGGCCGCCTGCTTTGCTAATGAGTCCTAGAAGCTTGCTCGCGACGCCCTTTTTCTGGTCTTGAGCAACCTTGCTTCCACCATCGGGACCTCAACCTCGCCGATGGCTTCAAGAGGCTGCCGTTGGGTGCCGACACTTCTGCCACTGCGGAGAAGGCCACCCCCCTTGCTGACAAGGTTCTCTCCATCCCAAGAGTTCCCGGAGGTCGTCAGGCCTAGCTTTAAACATTCCTGTTGTCGCGTCGCCCTGTAATAAGACACAATATGTATCTCGTTTTTAGGCTTCGTACTGCTCTTGCTTCAACGCTCGTCGAACTGATGTTTATATGCTAAAGCACGCTATCCCTCTTGTGTTTACCCATTGATATTCATATGGTTAGTTTTCTTTGCGTACTTTGGTTGCCCACCAACAGCATACTGCCGCGATTGCTTTGAGGAATGGGTCCTTAGCATTCAGCTGGCAAGGACACGCTGCCGGTGGGTTTTTCCTTAACAATCCTTGACACTGCCACCCACTTTGTTGAGCAGGATCGAAAACAAAGCGAGGGCGTAGACAAATACAATAAGGTTCCATCGTACAAAGGACTTGCCATACGAAACCGTTGGTTGTCCGAGGGATGTGCAAGTGCAAACTCCAAAGAAAAGTTAAACAAGCATGCCAACTTAGCTTTTTGTCTATGTTCCCCTCCTGCCGGGGAGTACTCTTGATTACGCATAATATCTTCTCTTCCATCCATGGTTGCCCCTCCTATGCGTGTCTCCTGGGAGATCGTGCTCGCATATCCATTTTCACTCTGCAAGGATGAAAAATGGGAAAGAGCAAAAAGGGAGGGACTAGGCAGTCCATTAGTTATGCACCCAGCCCCAACACGAGCTAGGGGAGTCAACAAAAACGTTCACAACTAACGACATACAGTGGAAAAGGAAAAGAATCGGTCTCTCCCTCCTTTCTCTTTACTTCCAATGATCTCTTGGTGTCTGGCGTGAAGGACACGCTGGCACAGAAGGCCTTGCTGGGGCTCGCTTGCCGGGAGTGCCAACCAACGGATCTGCACCAGTGCTCAACTCAGGATTTACCTTTGGTGGGATAAATGCAGGACCGAGCTCCACACGGGCTTATCGACGTTGACGGCCTCACCACAGCGTGCCCCAATCATTGGTGAGTGACAAGGAAGGGAGGGGGGCCAATTACGCACCGTTTTCTCGTCCGCCGCCCAAATGACACCCTTTGGGATCGGACGTGCTCGGCAGGGGGCCGCAAGAAGGGGCGGCGCCAGCGCATGTCTCGCTCCTTCTTCTGGCCATGGGTGGCATGGTGGCCACGCCATTCGTGCCAAGCATGGCATCCGCAGTGCTGTCATCCCCCATCCTCATTGTCGCCGCCACCGCGGCGAAGGCGAGCGATGGAATCTGGAAGGGACGGGGCTAGGGAGTAGCACCGTTCTTTTTCTTCGAAGCCATTGACGAAAAGGGCAATGATGAAAATAATGATTGACGCGTTGTTCACAGCTTCGGGTTCGCACAAGCGATTCTCCCTACATGGCGCGCCAAAGATGGCGTCAAGGAACATGATCACCTATGGGGCCATCGGCACCTTTGTGGTTCGGCAAGGGGGAAGATCACATTGCACAAAGAGCAAAGGCCATGAAACAGCACGACGGTGGTGACACTGGTGGTTTTTACTCAGGCTTGGACCACTGGGAAGCGTAAAACCCTACTCCTGCTTTGGTGCATTGGATGGAGGAACACAAAGAACACGTAGCGCTCAAGCCCAGCAAGGTGGCCTCGGGGAGAGGTGCTACGCGCGTACAAGTGTGCAAGGGTCTGAATCCCTTGCTAGTTTGCCTTGGACCTCCTTTTATAGCTCAAGGGGTAACCACAGTGGCAAAACAGTCTTTATCTGGTGGTTAGATAGCTAACAATGCTATCATACCTAACTCTGGCAGTTAGGACAAAGTGCATTAAATGCACTGCTAGGTGTCATGCTGAGGGTGAAGCCCGGCAAGCCTGCCGTGCCGGTTAATTATCTTCTGCTTATCTGTTCGATACGTCTCTGGACGGGTGTCACATGAGAGTAATCTGTCTTCTAATGGGCTGCCACGTGTTTGTTGGTAGCCACTTAATCACCTGGAGGCTTGACACCGCATTGATAAGTGATTTGCGTTGTGGTGCGGTGGAGCGGTGGTGCCCTGGCAAGAGTTCTTGCCCTTGGCGAACCCCGCAAGCCTATCGGGGAAATCTTGGACTTGTCCCTGGGGCGGCTTTGACCCGGCCAGGCTCTCCTGCCCGGCAAGGGAGGTCTCCCCAAGGTGATGCTCTGTTGTCTTGTCTGACTTGGTCCGCTCCTTGATCTCATGAAGAGCGGTTCCTCTGACTTGGTCTTGTTTTGCATATTTGGGGTAGCCATTCCTTCGCCAAGCCTTGGCTGCCGGGGCGGAAGCTCTTCATCCGTGCATAAGTTAGGGGAAATAAACACCCCTGTTTGTGTACCCCGACAATGAGAGTGTGCAAGTTCCTCATGCCCACATGTCCTAGCCTTCGATGCCAAAGCCAGCACTCTGAAGCTTTTAGCTAGAAGACATACGGCAAGCTGTGGTCCTGCGGAGAAATCTACCATATACAGATCACCTCTTTGATAACCTTCGAAGACTAGAGATCTGTCAGAGGCCATAAGCACAAGACATCGATATTTTCCAAATATCACAATCATGTCAAGATCACAAAGCATTGAGACAGACATTAAGTTATATCCAAGGGATTCAACAAGCATCACTTTATGCATGTGTTGATCCTTTGAGATAGCAACTCTACCTAGGCCCAATACCTCGCTTTTACCAGTGTCAGCAAATGTGACATGGCTTTTAGTAGATGGTCGAAGAGTGGAATCCATGAGAAGACTTCAATCACCAGTCATGTGGTTAGTGCATCCACTGTCCATGATGCATTCAGTAGCTTTCGGAGTTGTATCCTATAGTGCAGTTAGTAGGATAGGCTTCACAAAGAGTATTGTGAAGGAGAAACATTTGACGAACAAGCATACTATCAAATGTAAGATTCTTGGATGGTAAGATAGGATGTTCATCAAGAAATCCAGGGACAAAGTAAATGGTAAGACCATTTTGGCATTTTAGCTTGCGTCCCACAAGATGTTTTAGGTCCCCAGCATTGTCTTCAGAAGTCAATGATTTTCGGCTGGAGACCCCACCCTGCAAGAGAAGTTAATTCTTCTTAACCACACACATCTTAAGGGGTGGCTTAGAAGCAATGAGTCTTAGTGCAGCATCTGAGAACTTTGGCTTTAAAGCCCTAGCAAATAGTTTTGTAGGAGGTGAATAGTACTCAAAAGATTATTCAGAAAAATTCTTTGATTTGTGAACATAGCGGTTTGAAGAAACATGCTCATATTCGTGAGTCTGATGATAGTTTCCCTGCAAAACATTGGCGTTAGGGTGACCTTGTGAGGTCCGGTGTCCGTATGAAGCCTTTGGGCCATATGAAGCCTTTGATCTGGGGTTTGTCTTGTTCCCTGGTGGTGTCATGATGACATTCACGGGAAGCTTCTCAAGATGACTTTTAGGAACCCATATCTTCTTTATAGGTGACCGATTCCTACAGTTAGTTCAAATAAACCTGGCAAACACTTCACCGTTCTGATTCTTGAACAGTTTATAGTTTGAGTCAAATGACTCATCAATGATAATAGGGTTAGCACAAGTGAAGCCAGATAAGGTGGATGGATTCACTGAAGGGCCCTTTGAAGCAACCCATGTGGTTTTGGGGTACTGCTCAGGCTTCCAGTAAGAACCATCAACATTCATTTTTCTCCCAAAACCAACACCCTCTTTCCTAGGGTTTTGGTTCAGAATCTATTTCTTGAGGACATCACATAGTATCTGATGCCCTTTGAGGCTTTTATACATGCCTGTTTCAAGCAATGTCTTCAGCCTGGCATTCTCATCAGCAATAGTAGTGGCATCCTCAGAAGAGGGGTTAGTTACCACATCAAGAGTTGAAGATATTGCAATTTTAGAAGCAGTAGAACATTCAGCAATAGAGATAGCATTGTCACGCTCAAGACATTTTAAGCGAGGTGGCATAAAATCATCCTGAGCAGAACTGATCTATTCAACGAGTAGTGAATCGTTTTCTTTTTGAAGATCTTCATGAGACGCTCTCAGTTTCTCTAGATCTTGCTTCCTTTGAAGACAATCATAGGAAAGCTTTTCACGAGTGGCTGAGAGAGTTTCATGACGACTTTCAAGTTCTTCGTACTTAACATGAAGATTTTTTATGTCTTTGATTAAGGACTGAGTTCGATTCATTTCCTCGTCCAACAGGTCATCGCTTTTGTCTAGCAATTTTTGAATCTTTTCCATGGCTGTTTGTCATTCAGTTGCAATTTTAGCAAGAGTTTTATAACTGGGTTTGGATTCACATTCAGAGTCATCTTCACTGGAGGTCTGAAAGTAAGCATCGCGTGAGTTTACCTTAGCACCTCTCGCCATGAAGCAGTAGGTGGGAGCAAAATCGTCGTCATCATTGGCTTCAGCGTCAGCATCATGACCATTGTCTTCAGTGTTGAAGATGGACTTGGTGACGAATGCCGAAGCTAGAGCCAGGCTTGCAACGCCTAAATCAGAATCCTACTAAGACTCCACCTCCGCCTCCTCAGAAGCAGACTCCTCCTCTGAATCCATTTCCTTGCTAATGAACACACAAGCCTTGCCAGACGAGCTCTTCTTGTAAGATGAATACTTTGATGAAGACTTTGAGGATTTCTTCTTCTTCTTATCGTCGGAGTCATATTCCTTGCTCTTCTTATTTTTCTTTGCTTCCTTGTCCCATTGAGGACATTCAGATATATAGTGGCCTGGCTTCTTGCATTTGTGGCATGTTCTCTTCTTGTAGTCACGAGTGGAAGCCTCATCATTCTTGGAGCTGGATCTTGAAGACTTTCCGAAGCGATTCTTCTTGGAGAACTTTTGGAACTTTCTCACAAGCATTACTAGCTATTTGCCTATGTCTTCAGGATCATCAGAACTACAGTCAGATTCTTCATATGAGGATTCAACCTTTGCCTTCAAAGCACGAGATCGGCCATAGTTGGGACCATAGATCTCTCTCTTCTCAGATAGTTGGAATTCATGTGTGTTGAGCCTCTCAAGTATGTCAGACAGATCGAGATCTTTGAAGTCAGGCCGTTCTTAGATCATCAAGGCTAGAGTGTCAAATGAGCTGTCAAGTAATCTCAATAGCTTCTTGACGACTTCATGCTTGGTGATTTCAATGACGCCCAGAGCACGAAGCTCATTTGTGATATCAGTGAGGCGGTCGAAACTGAGTTGGACATTCTCATTGTCATTCCTCTTGAATTGGATGAAGAGATTGCGAAGCACATCTATTCTTGAGTCTCTTTGAGTTAACACGCCTTTGTTGACCTTGGACAGCCAGTCCCAGACTAGCTTCGCAGATTCCAGAGCACTCACACGGCCATACTGCCCTTTGGTCAGATGACCATAGATGATGTTCTTGGCAGTTGAGTCTAATTGTGTGAACCTCTTGACATCAGTAGTGGTGACGCCTTCACCGACTTTGGGAACACCAGTCCTGAAGACATACTAGAGGTCGTTGTCAATGGCTTCAAGATTCATGCACATCTTATTCTTCCAGTAGGGGTAATCAGTGCCATCAAAGACGGGGCACGCAGCGGAGACTTTGATTATCCCTGAAGTCGACATAGCTAAAACTAAAGGTGGTTAAACCAAATCACACAGAACAAGGGAGCACCTTGCTCTGATACCAATTGAAAGTGCTAGTTATCGACTAGAGGAGGTGAATAGGCGATTTTTATGAACGTCTTCAATACAGGCAATGTCTTCGAAGATAGACAACCAAATACAACCTAGACAGTATGCAGCGGAAGATAAACTACGCTAGCCATGCCATAGTCTAAGAAATAGTATAGAGTAAACACGAAGACAAACATCAGCTAGGTAGAGTGGATCAGACTAGGAAGACAGTATGAAGCCAAACAAGCAAACAGAGAGAATGTCTTCACACAATGAAGTTAAACAGAGCAAGCATGCAATGACTTCATGAAGCTAAACAGTAAGTAAAGGGTGAAGTGATAGAACTAGTTGCTTGACAAAGACAAGGATTTGGTAGACCAGTTCCAGTTGCTGTGACAACTGTACGTCTGGTTAGGGAGGCTGAGATTGAACTCAGAAGACCGCGTCTTCACCTTATTCCCCTTAAGCTAAGGACACTTAGTCCTCGCCCAATCACTCTGGTAAGTCTTCAAGGTACACTTCCAAACCTTCACAGACTGCGTTCACTGGCGATCCATAATGACTCTTGGATCCTCAGAACGCGACGCCTAACCGACTGGAAGATACACAGTCTTCAAGTGTAATAACTCTTCAAATCACGCGGACAGAAAGACTCCAGTGATGCCAAACACTCTTTGGGCTCTGGGTGTTTTGGGCTTTGTCTTCGCAAGGGTTCTCTCTCAAAGGCTTCGGAGGTGGGTTGCTCTCAAACGACAAAAGCCGTGCACTAACTCTGAGCAGCCACCAATTTATGGTATAGGGGGTGGGCTATTTATAGCCAGGAGGCAACCTGACCTGATATGTCTGAAATGACCCTGGGTCTCTAAGGAACCGACACGTGTCCAACGGTTGGATTTCAAACACACGCGGCAGCTTGACTTGGGCTACAAGCAAAGCTGACTCATCCAACTCTAGATAAGATTTTCTCTCATTGTCTTCACTCGAAGACATAGGATTTGGGTTGAGCATCACATCAGTTTTCTGACTTTGTTCACTTGGACCCCACTTAACAGTTCGGTGGTTCCTATGACTCAAGAAAGAATAAAATGAAGCTACGAAAGAAACTATGTCTTTGCACTCCATTGTCTTCAAGTGAATGTCTTCACACGTCATTAACTTCGACGTGAATGTCTTTACGAATCACCATTGTCTTCAATGTCTTCATACATTTTTAGGGGTCTTCTCTGATAGGTAAACCGAATCAATGAGGGACTTATACATGTGTTCTCCTGTGAATCTCACAAACACATTACTCCCTCAACCAAGTTTGTCGTCAATACTCCAAAAGCATCTAGGGGTGGCATGCACTTACACTAATGATAAAAATGAACTTATCCCACAAAGAATTGTGACTGGCTATAGAATGGTAATTGATTTCAGAAAACTAAATAAAGCCACTAGAAAAGATCATTACCCTTTGCCTTTCATTGATCAAATGTTTGAAAGATTATCTAAGCACACACACTTTTGCTTTCTCGACGGATATTCTGGTTTCTCTCAAATACCTGTATCACAACCTGTTCAAGAGAAAACCACCTTTACTTGTCCTTTTGGAACTTATGCTTATAGACGTATGCCTTTTGGTTTGTGTAATGCACCTGCTACTTTTCAAAGATGTATGACTGCTATATTCTCTGACTTTTGTGAAAAGACTGTTGAGGTTTTCATGGATAACTTTTCCGTGTATGGAACTTCTTTTGATGATTGCTTAAGCAACCTTGATCGAGTTTTGCAGAGATGTGAACAGACTAATCTTGTCTTGAATTGGGAGAAGTACCACTTTATGGTGAATGAAGGTATTGTCTTGGGGCATAAAATTTCTAAGCGAGGTATTGAGGTGGATAAAGCTAAAGTTGATGCAATTGAGAAAATGCCATTTCCTAAAGATATTAAAGGTATTCGAAGTTTCCTTGGTCATGCTGGTTTCTATAGGAGGTTTATTAAAGACTTCTCTAAAATCTCTAGGCCTCTTAGTAATCTCTTGCAAAAGGATGTTCCATTTGTTTTTTATGATGATTGTGTAGAAGCCTTTGAAACACTTAAGAAAGCCTTAACTTCTGTACCTATTGTTCAACCACGTGACTGGAACTTGCCTTTTGAAATTATGTGTGATGCTAGTGATTATGCTGTTGGTGTTGTTCTAGGACAAAGGGTTGATAAGAAATTAATTGTTATTCATTATGGTAGTAAAACTCTAGACAGTGCCCAAAGAAATTATGCTACTACTGAAAAAGAATTTCTAGTAGTTGTGTTTGCCTGTGATAAATTAATATCTTACATAGTTGATTCTAAAGTAATTGTTCACACCGATCATGCTGCTATTAAATATGTTATGGAAAAGAAAGATGTTAAACCTGGACTCATTAGGTGGGTTCTTTTGCTACAAGAATTTGACTTGTACATCACTGATAGGAAGGGAGCTAAGAATCCCGTTGCTGATAACTTGACTAGGATAGTAAATATTCTTGATGACCCACTACCTATAGATGATAGCTTCCCTCATGAACAACTAGCTGTCATAAATGCTTCTCATAATACTCATTGGTATGCTGCCTATGCTAATTATATTGTTGCTAAATTTATACCACCTAGTTTCAACTACCAACAAAATAAAAAATTCTTCTATGATTTAAGACATTACTTTTGGGATGACCCACATCTTTATAAAGGAGTAGATGGTATTATTAGACCTTGTATACCTGAGCATGAACAGGAACAAATCCTATGGAAATGTCACTCCGAAGCTTATGGAGGGCATCATGCGGGAGATAGAACTGCACATAAGGTATTACAATCTGGTTTTTATTGGCCTACTCATTTTAAGGATGCTCATAAGTTTGTCTTATCTTGTGATGAATGTCAAAGAATTGGTAATATTGGTAGACGTCAGGAAATGCCTATGAATTATTCACTTGTTATTGAACCATTTGATGTTTGGGGCTTTGATTAAATGGGACCTTTTCCTTCCTCTAGTGGGTATACACATATTTTGGTTGCTGTTGATTATGCCTCTAAGTGGGTAGAAGCTATTCCAACTAGCAGTGCTGGTCATAACACCTCCATTAAAATGCTTAAAGAAATTATCTTCCCAAGGTTTGGAGTCCCTAGATATTTAATGACTGATGGTGATTCACATTTTATCCATTGTGTTTTCCGTAAATTGCTTGCTAAATATTATGTCAACCATAGAATTGCATCTCCTTATCATCCTCAATCTAGTGGTCAAGTTGAACTTAGAAAAAGAGAAATAAAGTTGATATTACAAAAAAATGTCAATAGGCCCCAAAAGAATTGGTCTAAGAAACTTGATGATGCACTTTGGGCCTATAGAACAGCTTATAAAAATCCTATGGGTATGCCTCCCTACAAAATGGTTTATGGAAAAGCTTGTCATTTGCCTCATGAGTTAGAACATAAAGCATATTGGGAAATTAAGGAACTCAACTATGATTTCAAACTTGCCAGTGAAAAGAGGTTATTTGATATTAGCTCACTAGATGAATGGAGAACCCAAGCATATGAAAATGCCAAACTATTAAAAGAACAAGTTAAGAGATGGCATGACAAACAAATCCAAAAGCGGGAATTCAAAGTTGGTGAATATGTTATATTGTACAATTCTCGTTATATATTTTTTGCGGGAAAACTTCTCTCCAAGTGGGAAGGACCATATATCATTGAAGAAGTTTATCGTTCTGGAGCTATCAAGATCAATAACGCCGACGGCACTAATCCGAAGGTGGTCAAGGGACAAAGAATTAAGCACTATATTTCAGGTACACCTATTAATGTTGAAACTAATATTATTCAAACCATGACACCAGAGGAATACATAAAAGAGACCTTCCAGAACACTCCAGAACCCTAAAAAGGAAGAGGTACGTGATACGGTAAGTAAACCGTCTCCAAAAATCCCGCAAAAATATTTTTTGTCAGTTTTGGAATTAGAAAAAATAAAAAATAAGAAACAACCGGGAAGGCAACCCAGGTGCCCACTAGGCACCAGGGCGCGCCTGCCCCACCTGGCGCGCCCTGGTGGGTAGTGGGCCCCTCAGGAACCTTCCCTACTCTGTTTTCCTATCGTATACTTGTTTCGCAAGATAAAAATTCTTTATGTATACCCCCGGATGATTTGACCACCGTATCACGGAGAAATCCTGTGTTCTTGTTGTGCGCTGTTTTTCTGGCAGATCTGAAAATATGTTGTCACAAGATTCAGATGGAGACAGCTATGTTTCCCATTATCTCACAAACCCAAAGATCTATGGAGATGTGGACCATTATGGTTGGACCCACAGAGGAAGAAGCAGAAGATGATCCGAAGGGGACGGAGGATGCCAGCTCTGATGAAGATGAAGTTCCACTACCTCAACCTGGAGATATGCACATGGAATTCAAGAAGTCAAGCCTCCCAAACGGATCAAGCAAATCTAAGGTTCAATTTATCCCGTCCCGTTTTCTGCAGGAAAGTAAGGCGGCTTTATGCAAAAAGATATTGAAGCTTGAGCAAGAAAACGATGACTTGAGGGAGGAAAATTTTATCCTCAAGCGTAAGCTGGAGAAGAGGAATGCTACTTCCTCAACACCACCTCCGTCACCAAGGAAACCTAA
Source organism: Thinopyrum elongatum (assembly GCA_011799875.1). NCBI lineage: Eukaryota > Viridiplantae > Streptophyta > Magnoliopsida > Poales > Poaceae > Thinopyrum > Thinopyrum elongatum. Next base: position 274,100,366 of record CM022302.1, on the reverse strand, counting down.
GCACACGGGTATGGGCGCTCCCCTTGGCTTGTGCCAAGCTTGGGGGAGATGCCCCGGTATCGTATCACCGTCACTTTTATTACCTTTACCTATCTTAGTTCGACCCTGAGCTATTTCATGATTTAGTTGAATAAAAGTTTAGTATGATCTATTTTTGAGTGCTAGTTTCATGATCTATCTATCTATGTAATCGAGTGAGAGTTATATAATAAAGTTTAGTTTGAGTTTTTGCTTCTTTACCTTTCGTGTTTCAATCAAAATAAAGTAAATAATGGAAATATCATATGCTAATCTTATGGTGAGTAATGACATCACATAAGGAAAAGTATAAGTGGTAAAATTTATTGGAAGTTAACAAACATGGCATTGGTCAATGATGCAATTCATGAAAGAATTAATAAGGGAAGAGAAGATTCACATGCAAATATACTATCCTGGACATCTTTTATGATTGTGAGCCCCCATTAAATATTTTATGCCAAATTGTTGACGTTGGACAAGGAAGACAACGTAATGATTTATGATTGTTCATATGCACAAAGAAGTTATATTGTCATAGATCCTCCCACATGTGGTGCTTGCTTAATATCTTTGCTAGCCAAAAATCCGCACTAAGTAGAGATACTACTTGTGCATCAAAAACCCTTAAACCCAAATCCATGTTTTGAGAGGCCACCATACCTACCTATGGATTGGGTAAGATCCTTCAAGTAAGTTGTCATCGGTGCATAAGGCAATAAAAATTGCTTCTAAATGTGTTTAATCTTTTAGTGTAAGGGAAAATAAGCGTTGCATGAACTTGTGATGGCAAAGTAATAAAAGCGACAGACTGCATAATAAAGGTTGCTATCGTAAGGGGCAATATAACGTGACATTCTTTTGCATTAAGAGATTGTGCATACAAAACAAAAAGCGCATGACAACCTCTACTTACCTCTGCGAAGGGCCTATCTTTTACTTTTATGTATTTACTTTTTATGCAAGAGTCAAAGTTTTCTCCTCTATTCCTTTTTATTTTCTCATTTGCAAGCATCATGTGGTGGGGAAAGATCTAGGCACATATATCCAGTTGGATATGAGTGATCATGAGTTATTATTGTTGATATCACCCTTGAGGTGAATAAGTTGGGAGGCGAAACTATAAGCCCCTATCTTTCTATGTGTCCGGTTGAAACTTTTTGATCCATATATATGTTGTGAGTGTTAGCAATCTTAGAAGATTAAATTATGGTTGAGTATGTGGACTTGCCAAAAGGCTCCGATACGAGACCCTTCCTGAAAATATGATGAATTGCAATTGCAAAGTTGACTGAGAACATGGTTTGTTGGTTTTCAATAAAGTTTATGTTTCATACTTAAATGTTGTGATGAATTGTTGCTTGCTCATCAGAAGTTTTATGATAAAGTTTATTGTTGTTATAATAACAAGCATGATGCTACTATTTCCATATTTTGTTTTTATCGACACCTCTCTCTCTAAATAGGTGGACATGATTTTTGATATCGGCTTTCGCTTGAGGACAAGCGAGGTCTAAGCTTGGGGGAGTTGATACGTCCATTTTTCATCATGTTTTCCTACTGTTATTTATAGTGTTTTTATGCAATATAATACTTTGTGGAGTAATTATAATGCCTTTTCTCTCATAATATGCAAGGTTTACACAAAAAGGGAGAATACCGGCAGCTGGAATTCTGGACCTGAAAAAGCTATGTCAGAGATACCTATTCTGCACATCTCTAAATGAGATGAAAATTTATGGAGAATTATTTTGGAATATATAAAAAATACTGGAGAAAAGAAATACCAGAGGGGGCCACCCAGGTGCCCACTAGGCACCAGAGCGCGCCACCCCCTCCAGGCGCGCCCTGGTGGGTGGCTACCTGGCCCACCTCCGGTGCCCATCTTCTGGTACATAAGGTCTTTCGACCTAGAAAAAATAAGAAGAGGACTTTCGGGACAGAGCGCCACCGTCTCGAGGCAGAACTTGGGCAGGAGCACTTTTGCCCTTCGGCGGAGCGATTCCGCTGGGGGAACTTCCCTCCAGGAGGGGGAAATCGAAGCCATCATCATCACCAACAACCCTCTCATCTTTGGGAGGCCAATATTCATCAACATCTTCAACAACACCACCTCATCTCAAATCCTAGTTCATCTCTTGTGTTCAATCTTTGTATCAAAACCTCAGATTGGTACCTGTGGGTGACTAGTAGTGTTCATTACATCTTGTAGTTGATGCTGGATGGTTTATTTGGTGGAAGATTATATGTTCAGATCCATTATGATATTTATTACGCCTCTGATCTTGAGCATGAATATGTTGTGTGAGTAGTTACTTTTGTTCTTGAGGAAACGGGAGAAGTCATGTTGCAAGTAATCATGTGAATTTGATATTCGTTCGATATTTTGATGATATGTATGTTGTGATTCCCTTAGTGGTGTTATGTGAACGTCGACTACATGACACTTCACCATCTTTGGGCCTAAGGGAATGCATGATGGATTAGTTATTAGATGATGGGTTGCTAGAGTGACAAAAGCTTAAACCCTAGTTTATGTGCTATTCCGTAAGGGGCTGATTTGGATCCATATGTTTAATGCTATGGTTAGATTTTATCTTAATTCTTCTTTCATAGTTGCAGATGCTTGTGAGAAGGGTTAATCATAAGTGGGAGGCTTGTTCAAGTAAGAACAGCACCCAAGCACCGGTCCACCCACATAGCAAACTATCAAAGTAGCGAACGCAAATCAAACCAACATGATGAAAGTGACTAGATGAAATTCCTGTGTGTCCTCGAGAACATTTTACATATTATTAGAGACCATTCCGGCCTGTCCTTTGCTACTAAAAGGATTGCGCTACCTTGCTACACTTATTGTTACTATTGTTACTTGTTACAAATTATCTTGCTATCAAACTACCTATTACCCACAATTTCAGTGCTTGCAAAAATTACCTTGCTGAAAACCGCTTGTCATTTCCTTTTGCTCCTTATTGGGTTCGACACTCTTACTTATTGAAAGGACTACGATTGATCCCCTATACTTGTGGGTCATCAAGACTCTTTTTGGCGCCGTTGCCGGGGAGTGAAGCGCTCTTGGTAAGGAAAAATTTATATTACGTGCTGAAATTTACTATCACTTGTTACTATGGAAAACAATCCTTTGAGGGGTTTGTTCGGGGTATCTTCACCTCGAACAAAAACACAAAGAGTTGCCCCTCAACCTACTGCACCTACTGAAAATACTAGTTATGAAATTCCTTTAGGTATGATACAACAAATGTTAGCTAATCCTTATGCAGGAGACGAAAAGAGACATCTTGATATGCATTTGATACATGTGGATGAAATTTGTGGATTGTTTAAGCTTGCAGGTTTACCCGGAGATGACGTTAAGAAGAAAGTTTTCCTTTATCTTTGGGGGAAAAAGCATTGACATAGTATAGGCTATGTGATGATATTGAAGCTTGGAATTTGAATCGATTGAAATTGAAATTTCACCCAAAAAAAATATGCTCGGTTTTCTCGTGATGATCAATCCATGCTCGATACTTCTTGTACTGGTTCTTTTAGGAAGAAGACTATTGAATTCAGGTGGGATCTATTGGAAAGAATTAAACGCAACTCTGAAGATTGGAAACTCGATAAATCAGGTATTAAGCTTGAGTTTGATTGTGTTAAATCTTTTATGAATACCGATGATTTTCACAAGTTTAGCACTAAATATGGACTTGACTCTGAGATAGTGGCTTCTTTTTGTGAATCATTTGCAACTCATGTTGATCTCCCTAAAGAGAATTAGTTTAAATATCACCCCCCTATTAAAGAAGATATTAAAGAACCAGTTATAGTTAAGGATGAAACCATCATTTACAATGTTGATCCAGTTGTTCCTACTGCTTATATTGAAAAACCACCTTTCCCTGTTAGGATAAAGGAACATGCTAAGGTTTCAACCGTGGTTAACAAAAGTAATATTAGAGCATCTAAACCCTCTGAAAAAATTAAGGTAGAACCTAGTATTGCTATGGTAAAAGATCTCTTGGTCGATTAATATTGATGGGCATGATATTTACTTCTGTGATGAAGCTGCTAGAATTGCCAAACCAGACACTAAAGTCAAGAATAAGCCCGTTGTTGGCATGCCCGTTGTCTCAGTTAAAATAGAAGATCATTGTTATCATGGTTTATGTGATTTGGGTGCTAGTGTCAGTGCTATTCCTTTTACTCTTTACCAAGAAATTATGAATGATATAGCACCTGCTAAAATAGAAGATATTGATGTTACTATTAAACTTGCTAATAGAGATACTATCACCACTTGGGATTGTTAGAGATGTTGAAGTCTTGTGTGGAAAAATAAAATACCCTACTGATTTTCTAGTTCTTGGTTCCCCACAAGATGACTTTTGTCCCATTATATTTGGTAGACCTTTCCTAAACACTGTCAATGCTAAGATAGATTGCGAGAAACAAACCGTCAGTGTTAATTTTGGTGATGTGTCTCATGAGTTTAATTTTTCTAAGTTTCGTAGGCAACCCCATGATAAAGAATTGCCTAGTTAGGATGAAATAATTGGTCTTGCTTCTATTGCCATACCTCCTACTGATCCACTAGAACAATATTTGCTAGACCATGAAAATGATATGCACTTGCATGGAAGAAATGAAATAGATAAAATATTCTTTGAACAACAACCTATTCTTAAACACAATTTGCCTGTTGAAACTCTAGGAGGTCCTCCTCCACCTAAGGGTGACCATGTGTTTGAATTGAAACAATTACCTGATACTTTGAAATATGCTTATCTAGATGAAAAGAAGATATATCCTATTATTATTAGTGCTAACCTTATAGAGCATGAAGAGAAGAGATTATTAAAAACTCTGAGGAAGCATCGAGCTGCTATTGGATATACTCTTGATGATCTTAAGGGCATTAGTCTCACTCTATGTCAGCACAAGACTAATATAGAACCTGATACTAAACCCGTTGTTGATCATCAACGATGATTAAATCCTAAGATGAAGGAAGTGGTAAGAATTGAAATACTAAAGCTTCTGGAAGCATGTATAATTTATCCTATAGCTGATGGTAGATGGGTAAGTCCTGTTCATTGTGTTCCTAAGAAAGGAGGTATTACTGTTGTTCCTAATGATAAAAATGAACTTATCCCACAAATAATTGTGACTGGCTATAGAATGGTAATTGATTTTAGAAAATTAAATAAAGCCACTAGAAAAGATCATTACCCTTTGCCTTTCATTGATCAAATGTTAGAAAGATTATCTAAGCACACACACTTTTGCTTTCTTGACGGATATTCTGGTTTCTCTCAAATACCTGTATCACCACCTGATCAAGAGAAAACCACCTTTACTTGTCCTTTTCAAACTTATGCTTATAGACGTATGCCTTTTGGTTTATGCAATGCACTTGCTACTTTTCAAAGATGTATGACTGCTATATTCTCTGACTTTTGTGAAAAGATTGTTGAGCTTTTCATGGATAACTTTTCCGTTTACGAAACTTCTTTTGATGATTGCTTAAGCAACCTTGATCGATTTTTGTAGAGTTGTGAACAAACTAATCTTGTCTTGAATTGGGAGAAGTACCACTTTATGGTGAATGAAGGTATTGTCTTGCTGCATAAAATTTCTGAGCGAGGTATTGAGGTGGATAAAGCTAAACTTGATGCAATTGACAAAATGCCATTTCCTAAAGATATTAAAGGTATTCGAAGTTTCCTTGGTCATGTTGGTTTCTATAGGAGGTTTATTAAAGACTTCTCTAAAATCTCTAGGCCTCTTACTAATCTCTTGCAAAAGGATGTTCCATTTGTTTTTTATGATGATTGTGTAGAAGGCTTTGAAACACTTAAGAAATCCTTAACTTCTACACCTATTGTTCAACCACCTGACTGGAACTTTCCTTTTGAAATTATGTGTGATGCTAGTGATTATGCTGTTGGTGCTGTTCAAGGACAGAGAGTTGACAAGAAATTAATGTTACTCATTATGCTAGTAAAACTCTAGATAGTGCCCAAAGAAATTATGCTACTACTGAAAAGGAATTTCTAGCAGTTGTGTTTGCTTGTGATAAATTCAGAGCTTATATAGTTGATTCTAAAGTAATTGTTCACACCGATCATGTTGCTATTAAATATGTTATGGAAAAGAAAGATGCTAAACCTAGACTCATTAGGTGGGTTCTTTTGCTACAAAAATTTGCCTTGCACATCACTGATAGGAAGGGAGCTGAGAATCCCGTTGCTGATAACTTGTCTAGGTTAGAAAATATTCTTGATGACCCACTACCTATAGATGATAGCTTCCCTAATGAACAACTAGCTATCATAAATGCTTATCATAATACTCCTTGGTATGCTAACTATGCTAAATATATTGTTGCTAAATTTATACCACCTAGTTTCACATACCAACAAAAGAAAAAAAATTCTATGATTTAAGACATTACTTTTGGGATGACCCACATCTTTATAAAGGAGTAGATGGTATTATTAGACATTGTATACTTGAGCATGAACAGGAACAAATCCTACGGAAATGTCACTCCGGAGCTTATGGAGGGCATCACGCGGGAGATAGAACTGCACATAAGGTATTACAATCTGGTTTTTATTGGCCTAATTTTTTAAGGATGCTCGTAAGTTTGTCTTATCTTGTGATGAATGTGAAAGAATTGGTAATATTGGTAGACGTCAGGAAATGCCTATGAATTATTCACTTGTTATTGAACCATTTGATGTTTGGGGCTTTGATTATATGGGACCTTTTTTTTCTCTAATGAGTATACACATATTTTGGCTGTTGTTGATTATGTCACTAAGTGGGTAGAAGCTATTCCAACTAGCAGTGCTGATCATAACACCTCCATTAAAATGCTTAAAGAAATTATATTCCCGAGGTTTGGAGTCCCTAGATATTTAATTACTGATGGTGGTTCACATTTTTAACCATTGTGCTTTCCGTAAATTGCTTGCTAAATATGATGTCAACCATAGAATTGCATCTCCTTATCTAGTGGTCAAGTTGAACATAGCAATAGATAAATAAAGTTGATATTACAAAAAACTATCAATAGGACCTGAAAGAATTAGTCTAAGAAACTTGATGATGCACTTTGGGCCTATAGAATAGCTTATAAAAATCCTATGGGTATGTCTCCCTACAAAATGGTTTATGGAAAAGCTTGCCATTTACCTCTTGAGTTAGAACATAAAGCATATTGGGTAATTAAGGAACTCAACTATGATTTCAAACTTGCCGGTGAAAAGAGGTTATTTGATATTAGCTCACTACATGAATGGAGAACCCAAGACTATGAAAATGCCAAGCTATTCAAAGAAAAAGTTAAGAGATGGCATGACAAAAGAATCCAAAAGCAGGAATTCAAAGTTGGTGAATATGTTCTATTGTACAATTCTCGTTTTAGATTTTTTGCAGGAAAACTTCTCTCCAAGTGGGAAGGACCATATATCATTGAAGAAGTTTATCATTCTGGAGCTATTAATATCAATAACGCCAAAGGCACTAATCCGAAGGTGGTCAATGGACAAAGAATTAAGCACTATATTTCAGGTACACCTATTAATGTTGAAACTAATATTATTCAAACCATGACACCGGAGGAATACATAAAAGAGTCCTCCATTGAACGACAGCGACGAGGAGGACACTGATGGCGAAGACGGTGACAGCGGGCATTCGGTCATCACGTCCGAAGACGACGACTCGGACTCCGACTGAACATCGGTGGCATCGTCATCACCGGCTGGGCGCCGGCAGCACCATCATCTGCAGCTGGACCCCTGCAGAGTGATTTGCCGGGGGTGCTTCGCCTAGACGCCACCGCCACCTCCAGTTGGACCCCGGGAGGCCCATCACCTGCTTGTGGACTCCGGCTTCGTCTTCCCTGTCGGGGTTCCTATCAGGCCGCGTCCCTCTAGTCCTGGCTGGGGTGACCAGGGCATCGCCTGCGCGCTCCTTTGGCTCTCCCTGCCCTCGATATAAACCCTAGGAGGAGCGGGACAAGAAAGGAATTATCGAGCACTTTTTGTTTTTTTTTCTTGAAAAATTGTATGATATCCGGTGTGCTCAGATAAATAAAAAGAAATCATCTTCCTTGCTTGTCCCTGCTTTCGTACGTTTTTTTATTATAGTACCCTACACTATCCAAAAACCTGCCGGGAAGCGACCATCGGCAAGGTAACTTACCGGCCTCGAACGCAGCTTGCACAGATTCCGTCGAGTGGACTCGAGGCAGAACTGGAGCGCGAAAATGGGGCACGGCAAGATTCCTTAGCATGCAAGTTTTTCGTACGAATTCAGAGATGTGCAAGGGAAATTTCTAACTTATCTTTCCTTTGTTGTACTTCTTATCGTATGAAATGGAACAAACTGGCAATCCAACATTCCACCTTTGTTCCTCCCCGGGAAACTTGTACGCGAGGAATCCTTCTGCACTTGAAGAAACAAAAAGGAGAAGATAGTAATGTGGATACCTTGGCGGTATGTTAGTCATTCTATTCAAGCAAAACGCTATCAAACTACACATGCATCAGTACATAAGGAAAAATGCATTATGGCTCATGGAGCACTTAGCATTATTCAGATATGCATAGGGTCTGCGCCTAGCTTTGTACAAAGGGTTACAAGTCCCTGGGACTATGCTTGTACAAAAGAGGTTGTCGGGACAAGCCCCGGCAACGGCATCTTACGGGTATAACTTGCGAAGATGCTCAATATTCCATGAGTTCTGCACACGAATACCATCTTCGGTCTCCAGATGGACTGTGCCAGGTCTGGTGACTTGTACTACCCGGTAAGGGCCCTCCCACTTTGGCGTCAACTTGTTTGTTCCCTTGGCGGACTGAACACGCCTAAGGACAAGGTCGCCTTCCTCAAGGCTCCGGGCATGAACCATGCGACTATGGTAGCGGCGCAAGGCTTGCTGGTAGCGTGCAACACACACAGCCGCCCAAAGATGATCTTCCTAGAGGAGCACGACATCGTCATGCCGGAGCTGCTGTTGCGCTACTTCTTCGTAGGTAAGTACTCAAGGTGACCCATATATGAGTTCCGTGGAAAGCACTGCTTCTGCACCATAGACTAGGGAGAAGGGTGTCTAGCCTGTAGCTCGATTTGGTGTCGCTCTGAGTGACCAAAGAACCACCGGCAACTCACCAATCCATTGCATCCCGCACTTGTGCAGCTTGTCAAAAGTTCTAGTCTTGAGCCCACACAGCACTTCAGCATTTATCCTTTCTGCTTGTCCGTTCCTCCTTGGCTGAGCAACAGAGGCAAAGCAAACCTTGCTTCCAAGGCTTTGGATGTAATGCATGAAGGTGCAGCTCATAAACTGTGTGCCATTGTTAGTGATGACTCTATTTGGAACCGCAAACCGGCAAACTAATCCTTTGAAGAACTTGATAGCTGACTGTGCAGTCACCTTCCTCACTGGCTCTACCTCAAGCCACTTTGTGAACTTGTCGATGGCGATGTACAAGAACTCAAAGCCCGCGGTAGCACAGGGTAAAGGGCCCAAAATATTGAGCCCCCAGACCAAGAAAGGCCAGGAGAGAGGGATTGTCTGGAGGGCTTAAGCTGGTTGATGTATGTTCTTTGAATGGAACTGGCATGCTTCACATCTTGTTACTAGCTCAGTTGCATCCTGGAGGGTAGTGGGCCAATAGAAACCTTGCCGGAAGGCTTTCCCGACAAGGGCTCTTGCTCCTATATGGGAACCGCATACGCCTCCATGTATCTCTGCCAAGAACTTCAGTCCATCTTCCCGGCAAATGCACTTCAATTGCACTACGTTTGGTCTTTTTTTGCACAGGATGTCATCCACAAGCTGATACATACTTGACTGACGGGCTACTTTTTCAGCTTGCTTTTGTTCCTCGGGAAGTTCTCCTATTTGGAGAAACTGAACTATCTATTGGGCCCATGCTGGAGCCTGAGGCTCGACAACTAGGACTAAAGGCATTTCTTCGACAGCGGGAGCACTAACCTCGATGGCAAGAATCTGAGATTTTGCTTGAGGCTGCTGCTCACCGGCAAGTGCATTATCACTCCCGGCAACATTCTTGATGGCGGCTTCAGGGAGCTCTGCCAGAAAATACTTGCCAGTGCTTAGCTTTCTTCTTTTCTTGGCTCTCATTGATGGGGTGACTGTTGGCTGATTCAAATAGAGCACAAAAGTTCCCGGTTTCACGGGAAGCTTCTGGGCGGCACACTTTGACAGTTGATTAGCGATGATGTTTTCTACACGGGGAACATGCTCTGTTTGCAACCCGTCAAAGCATTCTTTCAATTTCCTCACTTCATTCACATATGCTTCCATCAACAGGCTCTGGTAGTCTTTGTTCACTTGCTTCACCACAAGTTGTGGGTCTCCACGGACGATCGACTTTTTGATCCCCAACTCCACTGCTGTTCTGAGGCCGGCAAGCAGCCCCTCATACTCAGCAGTATTGTTGGTAGCCTCCTCCCAGGGAAAGTGCATCTGAACCACGTACTTGAGATGCTCTCCGGTGGGTGCGGCAAGCAGCACTCCAACACCGCGCCTTGCAGCGAGAAAGCACAGTCAAAGTACATGACCAAATTCTTCTCAGTTTCCTTGCTGGGGACAGCTGATTCAGGGATCTCGTCATCTTGTGTTGGTGTCCATTCCACAATGAACCCTGCTAGTGCTCTGCAAGGAATGGTTGATGTACTTTCAAACTTGAGTGCAAAACTCGATAGCTCCAGTGCCCACTCCACTATCCTGCCGGTTGCCTCTGGATTCCTTAGAATGCGCGGCAACGAAAAGCGAGTGACTACCGTGATCTCATGAGCCTGGAAGTAGTGGCGCAGCTTTCTTGAGGCCATAAGTAGGCCAAAGAGCAACTTCTACATGCCTGAGTACCTTGATCTAGCCCCCTGCAAAAGGGAGCTGACAAAGTATACGGGTTGCTGCACCATCTTCTTCTTCGGCACCATCTGCTGATCGGCTATCTCCTCTTGCACTGTCTTCGCCCTACCAGCGCCAGGATCTGCCGGGGAGGATTCTGCTTCATCAAGGGATGGCTTTGCCTCCATCGTTTCTTCGTCACCAGCTTCTCTCTGCACAACCAGCGCAGCACTAACCACCTAGTTTGTTGCCGCTAAGTATAGCAGCAACGGTTCCTATGGCCTAGGCGCGACTAGAGTTGGCATAGAGGTCAGGTATCTTTTCAGATCTTGCAGCGCAGCCTCCGCTTTCAGAGTCCATTTGACTGGACCTACTTTTTTTAATATCTTAAAAAATGGCAGGGTGCGTTCAGCAGATCTCGAAATGAACCTACTCAGAGCTGCGACACATCCGGCAAGGCTCCGCACATCCTTGAAGATCTTAGGTGCTTGAATCTGCTCAATGGCCTTGATCTTGTCGGGGTTTTCTTTGATTCCGCGCTGAGACACGAAGAACCCGAGAAGTTTACCGGATGGGACACCGAATACACACTTCTCAGGGTTAACTTCATGTTGATCTTGCGCAAGTTCGTGAATGTTTCTTCTAAATCTTCAATGAGGGTCGATTTTTCCTTGGTTTTGACCACTATATCATCAATATAGGCTTCCATGTTTCTGTGCAACTGTGGCTCAAAACCAATCTGACCTGCTCTCGCAAACATTGAACCAGCACTCTTTAGTCCGAAAGGTATGCGTACAAAGCAATACGTGCCACATGGAGTAATGAATGCGGTCTTCTCCTCATCTTCTTTTGACATAAATATCTGATGATATCCAGAATATGCGTCAAGAAACAAGGGCAAGTCACACCGGCAGTGGAGTCCACAATCTAATCGATGCGTGGCAAGGGGAAAGGATCCTTGGGACATGCTTTGTTGAGACCAGTGTAATCAATGCAAAGCCTCCACTTCTTGTTTGCCTTGCGCACGACAACTAGATTTGCCAACCAAGTTGGATGTAGCACTCCTCTGACCAAACCTGTTGCCTCAAGTTTCTTGATTTCTTCTTCTATGAACTATTGCCATTCCAAAGCTTGCTTCCTGACCTTCTGCTTGACAGGCCGAGCATGAGGGCAGACAGCTAGGTGATTCTCAATCACCTCCCTCGGAACACCGGGGATGTCAGATGGTTGCCATGCAAACACATCTACATTCACCCACAGGAAGGCAATGAGCGCGCTTTCCTATTTGTTGTCCAGGGTGCCACCAATGGCGAAGGAACCGCTAGTGCCGTCCTCCCTTGCTGGCACCTTCTTCATCACAGGTGGAGTGGCCTTGGGCTTCTTTCTGGTAGAGCTCTTCGGCAAGTCCTCAACGGGTGCGCAACACTCCATGGAGGTGCGCTTCCCGGAAGTATCGCTGGTGTCTTGCCGGGTTTCTGGCTTTTCTTTTCCTTGGTGGGAGGTGTGGTCTTAACGGATTCTGCTGCCACCGATTCTCTGTAGAGCTTGTCTACACATATGACTGCATCTTTCTTCTCGAAGTTGACAGTGATGACACCCATGGGCCCTGGCATCTTCAGGGTATTGTATGCATAGTGGGATGCCGACATGAATTTGCCCAAGGTTGGGCGACCAAGAATTCCATTGAATGGCAAGGGGATCTTGACAACATCGAACATGATCTTCTCGGTCATGTAATTCAGCTCCCCGCTAAACGTCACAGGCAGCGTGATTTTTCCCTTCGGCTGGCTCCTTCCCGGGTTGATTCCCTGAAATGTCCCGGTCTTTTTAAGCTCTTCCTTAGTAATTTGCAGCCTCTCGATCACCTCAGGGGAGATCAAGTTCAGTCCAGCCCCACCGTTAACTAATATTTTCGTGACTGTGAGGTTGCGTAATGTTGGTGAAACCAACAACGGCAAACACCCAACCGCTATTGTGCGGTCAGGGTTATCCTTAGCATCGAAAATAATAGGCATGTGAGACCACTTGAGGGGCCTTTGTACCTCCGCTGTCGGTTCCACCGCATTAACCTCATGTGCCCACTGCTTGAGCTGGCGGTGAGAGGAGTGCAAAGATGCACCCCTGTCAATGCACATGGCTTCAGTTGCCTTCTAGAATTCAGGTTCACTTGACTCGTCATCATCCTCATCCTCACTCTCTTCGTCTTCTTCTTTCTTCTCTCTGCCCCTGGCGGGCTTCTCTTTCTTCTGGGTTGCATTGCCGCGGCGTCCACCTCGACCGCTACGACCCTTGTATTTCCTCCCACTATTTTGTCCTGCAAACCAACTGTAATTATGTTCTTAGTTTTCCTTGGTTTCTTTTGATCCAATCTAGCATGTACTGAAAAATGCATGAAAGGGCATCCATAATGAACTGCAATGTAACCTTTTCACATATTAGCAAGTGCACAGATTCGTTAGTACATGGTTATAGACGATATGTATAGTATTCCAACATTGTTAAATGCTTTCTCTTGCATTTTGCACCTTCTTTTAACATGTAAGGTACATCTTCTCTGTACCCATCTTAACCATAGGGGAACAATAATGGATACAGCATAATGAGATTCTTCTCGACTTCATGTGATTGTACTGGACAATGATATTCCATCATTTACTAATTTCTCTTGTATCGTTGACAATAAGGTTGTAATTTCAGTTGAAGATGACATGTCATGTCGTCTTGCATGTCCTTGTCGCTTACAGATTAGTTTTAATATCATGTTGTTGTTGTAGTCACCTTCTTCAAGTTTGTCACTTGCGATTCTAGATGTTCTTGCTAGCATACTATCTCTATCCAGCATACTTATAAGGCCCTCAACAATGTGAGAATCTATTAACTCTCTTTTATCTTCTGATGTTGACACATTAAATCCTGGTTTTACCTCATTCTTAGTGTCCTAGTTGTAGAACTGTGCCCATTCGTGGTTTGTCATTACCTTCAGGCATTAGAATACCAATTATGTGGTAGTGTTACCCATTCATTCTAAAAACATAATGTCCGCTTGGACAATGCTAAAGCTTGGTGATTGTTGGCATAGCTCAAAACTATCGAAGCAATTGCCGGAGTACTTTATGATTAAGAAAATAATGAAACATACCAAAGCTGACTCGTGAAGAAGTTCGATTGATCTGCAACTTCTCCATGGCTTTCAGCTAGATGTGCACATCAACACCAAAGCTGGCCTATGGATTGCTATGGATGGATGCTAATTGTAATACAGATTAACCATGACTGAAGCTAGATTGTGTGTACGTGCTTGACTTGCTATCCAAAAAGCAATTGGTAGCCACAACTGAAGCTAGATCGTGTATATGTACCTGACTTGCTAGCCGAAAAACAATCAACAACCTCCTACAGCCACATGAAGTTTTCTCGTACTTGTATGTCTTGGCGGAGTGGATCAGCCTCATGGAGTTTTGAGCTAGCTTGTATGCATAGATTTTCGGCCAAAAGCATCGACCAGAAACACATCTAGTGAGGTGTACCTCATGGATATAGTACTTCGAGCGCCTTCATGCTGCTAGGAAAATTGGACTCGGAGAGAAATTGTTGCGCTGGCTGATGCGACCTAATTTTGACTCGGAGAAATTGTTGCGCTCGTTGATGTGGCCTTCAGAGATGCAAGGAGAGAGTTTTTCCATGAGACCAAAAGATAGGAAAGTTTAGGTTAGCGTCAAAGGAGAGGAGGAGCCTTAGTTTTGATGGCATTGGTGGGTAATTTTTTGGAAAACTATTATGATCTAGTGGTTGTGGTTTTATTATCCACTAAATTAATGATTGCATGTTTCTGATTTTTATGGGATTTTCTAGTCTAATTGTCTTTTTTATGGTTAACCCATCATTTGCTTTTTATATATAACTAGGTTATATGTGGAAAACCCAAGTTACAAGAGAGCGCGACCTTGCTGGCAAGGAGCTCGGGAGGTGTAGCTACATAATGCAAATGGGCAGAGTGTCAACCTTTGTAAATGTTGCCATGGGCCTCCTTTTATAGATGAAAGGGGCTACTAGTGGCAAAATGGTAAATACAGAGAGTAGATAGTGGCTACACTGCTATCATACCTAACTCTGATATATTACGACAAAAGCATTTAATGCTCCATTAGGTGTCATGCTGAGGAGGAATGTCGGCAAGGGAGCCCAGCTCCACCTGTACCGCTCACCCAGCTACCTTATATTCCTTCGCCACGCCCCTTGGACGGGTGCCGATAAAGTTGCTCTTCAGCGGCGGGCCGCCACGTGTCCGGCAAGCTGTACCTAACCACCTGCCCGCTCAACACCTGTAGGCAAGTCCCTGAGAATTGTCATGGTGGAGCGGTGGAACGAAGCTTGCTGGTCTTGAGGTCGTTGGCCTGAAGCTTGCTGGCTCGTAGCATGCCGGCGACTTGAGTCTTGATCTTTAGTACATCTTTAGCACTTCTCTATGACCTACCTTGATGTCTTCTTCATGGTTTTGATTAACAAGTCTTGAGTGTTTAAAAGGCCATCCTCTGACAAGCCCTTGCCGTCGGGAAGCCTGCAACTGTCTGTGCATAGTCAGGGTATGAATACCCATGTTCAATACACCGACAGGAGCCCCGGGGCCTGGGCCACACACACGTGCGAGGCGATGTTGGGCTAGGCCCATTATAATGCACAGGTGATGATTACTTTTACTGCACCCCGACGATGGCGCATTAAATGCGAAACATGGGAGAGGTGGAGCGAAATGGCAACTTGCGGTTATGCACCTAAAAAAGTGCTGCCACGCTGAGCAGTGAAGAGCCAGCCCCGTGCCTTCCCCATAAAAAGGTGTCTGCGGGTGCGGATCTTGATTCACCACTTCCTTCGCTCGCAATCCATCTCATCGTGCCCATCTTCTTCCTCCTTGCGTAAGAATAGAGCTCCCCACCGCCATGCTGCCCGGCTCACGCTTCCCATCAAATCCCCTTCCTCCCGGTCGCCATGGCTCCGAAGAAGGCCAACCCAGAAGTAGAGGCGAGGAAAGCTGTTGTGGCCAAGCTACGACGGGAGAATGTCACCTTCCAGCCAGCACTGACGGTGCATGATTTGACGATGACATACTCCGATCTGTGGACGAGGAAAACTAAAGACCACAAGGCCACCGAAGTGCTCCCAGGAACGGTCGCTCACACCAACGATAAGTATCCATTCTTTGTTGGGTACTTTTACTACGGATTGTGTCACCCTCTTTCGAATTTCTTCGATGAAGTGATGCGGCCATATGGATTTAGGATTCTAGATTTTGCACCAAATGCCATCACTTGCATGTCCGTCTTTGCTCATCTTTGTGAAAATTTTGTGGGGATTGTGCCCAATGTGCTCCTCTTCCGCCACTTCTTCATCCCCCGGATTGAGAGCGGCGAGGCCCTCTCTGGTAGTGTCACTTGGATCCCAAGGTCAGGAATGAAGAAGCACTATCTTGACGGAAATCTCCACATAAAGTGGCCTGAATGGAGGGTAGACTAGTGTTGGATCAAGCAGGGAAACTTCCCTGCTTATTGCACCCCCAGGACCGAGAAGATTGAGAAAAAACAATGTTGGGGCGATGTGGGACCCAATGACGACAAGCTCGGCCTGGCTTTGGACAGAATTCTCAGTGTCAAAGCTGTCGGACTGACCATTGAGATGGTTGGGGCAGATTTCACTCGACGCCGGATTGCTCCCTTGCAGCAGAGAGGAGGCCGACGAGCTTGGATGTACAAGAACCCTGCCGACATGATGTGGTTGCATCCTGGCCTCCACAACAACCTGATGGTCATGGAGCACTACTAGTTCATTTGCAGCTCTTCAACAAGGGTTGCCAGTTCGCCTTGCCGGAGATAGTAGTCCCACTATGCAACAACACCGCCAAGGACTCCATCGTAGTGATGATGCCCGCATGCAATGCCAGGGGTGTTGAGGGCCACTAGAGGGTACCCAACAAGGCTGAGGTGGAGGCATGGTTCATCAACTTGGCAGAAACGCCAGTCAGAGAAGAGAACGACATGATCCACCCACCAAGGATGATGAAGTTGAATTCATTGCCCTAAGGGCAGAAGAAATGAATAAGGTGGCATGCTCCAGGGTTGTGGTTAGCGACGCCGAGGAGGAGGAATGCGCTGAAGAGTGTGAGAATGAAGAGGAACATGCTGAAGAGCATGGAGGGGAAGAAGAACATGCCGAGGAGCATGTGGAGGAGGAAGAAGAGGAGGAGGAGCTCCCTGTTCCTCCTGCTCGAACAAGGGCAATATCTTTGAAGAAGCCAGCCAGGAAGAAACAGACACACACCGACCCAGCAAGTGACGAGCCTATCGACACGAAGGCAACCGTCAGGGTTCCCCGGCAGTGAGCTGCCCAACTACAGTCTTACAGGCGGCAAGCTTCTCAAGAACAACCGCCTCGGCGTACGTCTTCCCGGCAGCCAATTCCATCAACTACGGAAGAAGCGGGAACTTCACAGCCCCCAGCTTCTTCAGCAGCAAAGCACGCAAGGGTAGCACCTCCACCCCCTTCGACTTTCTGTGCTGAGAGCGAGGTTTATTGGAATTTATCCAATCTCAACGACCACGAAGAAGAGGAGTGAGTACTTCAATCCTTGTTCATCCATTCTTGATTTCTTGCCATTGTTGTTGTCATCAACTTAGTTGTTGTTTTGTCTTGATTTTGTAGGGACGAAGCACCATTGGAGCCCAGGCCTCAGAAGAAGGCAAGGACTACCGAGGAGGGCAAGCCAGCAACAAACACCGACCAGGCCACAGCTTCCCCTGATGTTGTTGTGGTCATCCCTCGACGTGAGGAAATCACTGAAGGCCGGCTAGCAAGCACCTCTGTAGACGCTTCTGTCACGGGAAACCACGGCCACCTATGGGGCCAAGGGGCCCCTTGCTAGTTCAGCAGGGGGGATGTCACATCGCACAAAGAGCAGAAGAATGTGGGGCAGCACGGCAGAGATCACACAGGCAATTTTACCCAGGTTCGGGCCGCCGCGAGGCGTAAAACCCTACTCCTACTTTGGTGGATTGATGGTGGAAAAGTGGTGGTGGAGCGTAGTACACTTGCCCGGTAGGCTCGCCCTGGGGAGGCAGTGACTACGCGCATACGAGCGTGGGGGTGTTCAACTTTCCAACCCTTGCTTCGGTTGCCATGGGCCTCCTTTTATAGGTTAAGGGGTCACCACAATGGCAAAACAGTCATTATGCACTGATAAGATAGCAAATAGTGCTATCATACCTAATTCCACAGACTGACAGAGTGCATTAAATGCACCGCTCAACGTCACATAGTTGCTCGCCCGGCAAGCCTTGCCGGGCTCGTCTTGCCAGCTTCATGCTTGCTTGCTTGACACGCCACAGGACGGGTGTCATCTGTAGGTATTTCCTGTAGAAAGAGGCCGCCATGTGGCGAATGGCTGCCACTTAGTCACTTTGTGGCTTGACACCGCATTGATCAACGATGTGGGTCATGGTGAGATGGCTTGCTGAGTTGTCTTTGCCCTCGTGAGTCCCGGCAGGCCCTGCCGGGACGTCTTGAATGCTCCCTTCCGGGGGAGCCCTTGCCCCTGCCAGGTCCGCCTGCCCGGCAAGGGAAGCTTTTCTCCTAGTGGTGCCTCGCTTCTCTGTCTTGGTCTTGGCCTTCTTAGTTTGCCTGCTGGCTCTTTGAAGATCTTGTATCTTGACACGGCCTTGGTGTTGTAATCTTGTTCTTGTGCCTATGCACAGTCAGGGCAACAGACCTAGGGTTTGTTGCACCGACAGAAGCCCCCGGGCCTGCCCCGATCGCGCTGCCGGGCGTCGTCGGGGTAGGTTCTAATAAGTGCACAAGCAGGGGCGCTGAAGAGGCTGATCTCTTGGAGTCTTCTTTGCTTCTTCATTAATCTTGACTCTGGGCCAGTTTCCTATTTTCCCGTGCGTCGTGTAAAGCAAATCATGGTGGGGCCATCTTTGCAATGGCACGTGAATGACTTTAACGCACGGGGTAGAAACTGCCAATTCACTCTTCCGACCACTCCCTTATCCTTAGCCACGTATGCGGCATGCATCGCGCGGGGTAGGTATAGGAGGCGCGCGGTGCGGGAGAGCATCAAGGCGAGGCCCCGGTCTTCTTGAAATGGCAGAGAGGGGCGGCGATTGCTTGTTGAGGGAGCGGCTCCCTTTCTTGTTCCACATATAAAAGGAGGGGTGGAGGGAGAGCCGAGCCATCCTTCTCCGGTTCCTTTCTTCCCCTGTTCCTGCCTTTCGTTGGTCATGTTGAAGAGAAAGGCCCGGGGCCAAGCTCCGGGCTCCATCTTGCGCCAAGAGTTGTTGAGTTTTGGCGTTCGGGGAGTGAGCCTGGTCCATGCTCAGAGAAGGCGTCGTGGACGGGCTACTCGTAGTGCGGGAGATACCAAGTTCTCCCATTGTGAGGGAATGCTTGCTCCTTTTGCCACGGCCGTCTGCCCGTTGGGTAGCGCGGTGTCCAGCCTCGGGTCACCGCCGCTCGTGGGCTTGGCGATCGGG
Source organism: Thinopyrum elongatum (assembly GCA_011799875.1). NCBI lineage: Eukaryota > Viridiplantae > Streptophyta > Magnoliopsida > Poales > Poaceae > Thinopyrum > Thinopyrum elongatum. The sequence continues at coordinate 274,080,929 of CM022302.1, read as the reverse complement.
TCCTTGGCGTCTCTGGGGCGCGCCCGGGAGGCAGGGTTGGGAATCGTCGGTAAACCCAGCACTGCCCCATCCGGGAGCCGTGGGGATGATGTCGACGAGAGGCGCGCCTTCCTGCCCGCCAAGGCGGGGAGGGGCGTGTCCCGAGCCCCCTGGCCGTCTTGGTCGCTCGCCGTCTCTCTGGGAAAGGCGCCGGGTTGGAGCCCTGGTGCTCCCCCAGAGCGGTGTTGATGAAGATGAAGCTGGGGAAGATGGAGAAGGCGGGAGGCAGGCTGTCCAGTAGGAGCACGACTGCATCGACGTGTTCGTCTCGTACTGGCGACCTGCTGCCTTATCCCTCTGTCCTCCCTTCCCCTTCACCAGCACCGTCATCACCGTCTTCTTGGTAACCGGGGAAAGGGTTGCTCCCCTGGCGCTTCCGCTTCCTCCAGTGGTGTCCTGGCTGACCCTCGACACCCCTCTCTGTCGGTGCCTGTGCTGGAGCCTTCTGCCTGGTTCTCGAAGTGGTGACCAGGGAGCCGCTGAGGTGCTCCGTACGTCTTCCTCCTTCGTAGCCTCGCCACTCCCGATCTTGTCAGGCTGTGCTCGGCAGCCCTTGACGGGGATCGGGGTGGCGTTGTGTTGATGCGTTGCCTATCCTCTTCTCTTCCCACCACACTACCTGGGATGAGAGGGACAGGGAGAGGAGTTTACGAAGCATTTATCTTTTTTCAATCTTAAACTCGTCGGCACTTGCCAAATTTTAGTTCAAATAATGTAATCTCTCGAGTCCATGTCTGTGTTCTGTAAGGTTTGTACTTGTATGACCAGCATATTAATGAAAAAGATGAACCTTGCCGGGAACTCGTGCATGTATATGTCCATGCAGAGGTGAGATGCCACTTTATTTTAAATAAATGAGTTTTCCCCGGCAGGCTATCCTGCCGGTACCCTTCCTTCGTTGCCGGGGAACTGAGCCTACCAGCAAGAAATAGAGGGACCAGCCCCCCGCCAACTTCTTTTCATCGAAGGCCACTACGACCATCCAGGCCGAAGCAATGTTCGAGCCAGAGATGGGAGCACCTAAGTTTCGAAGAGTGGCGGGGTTTTCTTATGCACAAGTTTTATCTTACAGAACACTTATGGACAAGAGGTAGAACTTATCTGTTTGGTTCGCCGGGGATCGCAGCGTTGGTTCATCTCCTCATCTTCTTGCAGAGACCGAGTTCTCGGCAGGAACCTAGAGCTTTATGTAGATGAGAATGATGGAGGATGCGATCCTATCTATATGGATATGCCAATGGATGCGATCCTATCTATATGCATATGCAAATGCTCATGAAATGCTTATGCATGCATGCAACTTGGTCGAGGGCCCCTTAGCGCTTCGTTTATTTCTCTGGTGCTTAGGGTCATCACCTGGCTTTGTACAGGGGGTTACATGCAACTGAGGCAAGGCCTGTACAAAAGGGTGGCTGCCGGGCAGGGCCTGACAGCCGCGCCTTATGGGTAGAACTTGCGGAGATGCTCAATATTCCATGAGTTTTGCAATTGAATGCCATCTCCAGTCTCCAGACAGACTGCGCCAGGTCTGGTGACTCGTACTACCCGGTAAGGGCCTTCCCACTTTGGCGTCAACTTGTTTGTACCCTTGGCGGACTGAACGCGCCTAAGGACAAGGTCACCTTCCTCAAAACACCGGGCATGAACCCTGCGGCTATGATAGCGACGCAGGGCTTGCTGATAGCGTGCAGCACGCGTAGCAGCCCAGAGACGGTTCTCCACGAGTAGCACAGCGTCGTCACGCCGGTGCTGAACTTGCGCTACTTCGTCGTAGGCAAGCACTCGAGGCGACCCGTAAATGAGTTCCGTGGGGATAACTGCTTCCGCCCCATAGACCAGGGAAAAAGAAGTCTGCCCGGTAGCTCGATTTTGTGTCGTTCTGAGGGACCATAGAACTACCGGCAGCTCATCGATCCACCGCCTGCCGTGCTTCTGCAGCGTATCAAAGGTTCTTGTTTTGAGTCCCCGCAGCACTTCCACATTCGCCCTCTCAGCTTGCCCGTTGCATCTGGGATGTGCGACAGAAGCAAACGAGATTTTGCTTCGGAGGGCATGAACATATTGCATGAAGGCGCGGCTCGTGAATTGGGTGCCGTTGTCGGTAATGATCCTTGCCGGGATTCCAAAACGACACACCAAATATTTCAAGAACTTGATAGCTGATTGAGCAGTCACCTTTCTCACGGCAGCAACTTTCGGCCACTTTGTAAACTTGTCGATAGCAACGAACAAGAATTCAAAGCCCCCGATCGCTCGAGGGAAAGGGCCGAGGATATCGAGCCCCCAGACCAAAAATGGCCATGATAAAGGGATTGTCTGAAAAGCTTGGGCAGGCAGGTGGATTTTCTTGGAATGGAACTGACAGGCTTCACATTTGGTGACTAGCTCAACCGCATCTTGGAGGGCTGTGGGCCAATAGAATCCATACCGAGAATTTGATCGCCGGGTCGGGCTAATCCCATATGAATCAGATCCAATGTGGGAGCCGCACATGCCTTTGTGTATTTCAGCCAGCAGTTCCTTCCCTTCTTCCCGGCAGATGCACTTCAATTTCACACCGTTGGGCCTCCCTCTTTACAGAGTGAAATCGACAAACTGGTACATACTAGCCCTCCGGGCTACTCTTTCAGCCTCATCTTGGTCATTGGGGAGTTCTCCGGTTTGGAGAAAGTGGACTATGTGCCTTGCCCAAGTTGGAGCTTGGGGCTCGGCAACAAGGACTAGCGGCACCTCCTCAACTGTTGGGGCACATTACTCGTTCACAGGGACCATGGGTCTGGCTGGAGGGTGCGGTCCGGCAGGTTGTGTGGAGTTGTTTCTGGCAGGGTCCCTGCCAGGAGCGGATAGCTCTACCGGGAGAGGCTTACCGGAGTCCAGCTTTCTCCTTTTTCGGGCCATTGTTGCTGGGGATATAGAGGGCTGAGTAAGATGGAGAACAAAAGTTCCTGGTTCCACAGGAAGCTTTTGGGTAGCACACTTTGACAGGTGATCAGCTATGTTGTTTTCCGCACGAGGTATGTGCTTTGTTTGCAACCCGTCAAAGCACTCCTCCAATCTTCTCAATTCCTCAATGTATGCCTCCATCAATGGACTTCGGTAATCCTTGTTGATTTGTCTCACCACAAGCTGTGAGTCTCCTCGAATGATCAGCTTCTTGATTCCCAATTCTGCGGCAATCCTGAGCCCAGCAAGGAGCCCTTCATACTCTGCTGTATTGTTGGTTGTCTCTTCCCGGGCAAAATGGATCTGGACGATGTACTTCAAGTGTTCCCCGGAGGGAGCGACGAGAAGCACACCAGCCCCTGCACCTTGTAGGGAAAAAGCACCATCAAAATACATAATCCATTCTTGGGGCGCCTCCTTGCCGGGGATAACTATTTCTGGCACTTCCTCGTCAGGGGTTGGCGTCAATTCTGCAATAAACTCTGCCAATGCCCTGCTCTGGATTGTTGATGTGCTCTCAAACTTCAAACCAAAACTGGATAACTCCAAAGCCCACTCCACTATTCTGCCAGTAGCCTCAGGCTTCCGGAGTATCCTTTGCAACGGGAAGCGAGTGACAACCGTGATCTCATGGGCTTGGAAGTAGTGGCGCAGTTTCCTTGAGGCCATGATGAGGCCAAAGATCAACTTTTGCACGCCAGAGTACCTCGATCTAGCCCCCTATAGCAGGGAACTGACGAAGTACACTGGGCGCTGCACCACTTTCTTCCTTGCCGTGTCCTTGGGGTTGTCTTCGCTGCCGTGCTTACCTCTATCCTGATCCCTATCTGACTCTGCCGTTCTTTGCTCACTCTCTGTTTCATCCACTTCCCGCTGCGCCACCAAGGCTGCACTAACCATTTGATTGGTTGCTGCCTAGTATAACAGCAACGGCTCTTGCGGTTTGGGAGCAACCAAGGTGGGCACAGAAGATAGGTAGGCCTTCAATTCTTGCAAAGCCGCATCTGCTTCTGGAGTCCACTTCATGGGCCCTGCCTTCTTCAAGATTTTGAAGAACGGCAAGGCGCGCTCGGCAGGCTTGGTAATGAATCTGCTTAGCGCGGCAACGCACCCTGTCAGACGCCTTACATCTTTGACCATCTTTGGTGCTTGGATCTATTCGATGGCTTAGATCTTATCGGGGTTGGCTTCGATCCCTCGATGGGATACAAAGTACCCGAGCAGCTTGCCGGAGGGAACACCAAATACACACTTCTCCGGGTTGAGCTTCAAGTTGATCTTGCGCAAATTGGCAAATGTCTCCTCCAAATCGTGGATAAGGGTTGATCTATCCTTGGTTTTGACCACAATATCATCCATATAAGCCTCAATGTTTCTGTGCAGCTGTGGCCCAAAACCAATCTGGACTGCCCTTGCAAAAGTAGACCCGGCACTCTTTAATCCGAAAGGCATGCGGATAAAACAGTACGTACCACACGGGGTGATGAACGAGGTCTTCTCTTCGTCTTCCTTGGACATGAAGATTTGATGATACCCAGAATATGCATCGAAAAAGGAGAGCAAATCGCAGCCTGAAGTGGAGTCCACGATCTGGTCGATGCGCGGCAAGGGAAATGGGTCTTTCGGGCAAGCCTTGTTGAGATCTGTGAAGTCTATGCAAAGTCTCCATTTCCCATTGGCCTTCCGGACAACCACTGGATTGGCTAACCACGTTGGATGCAGCACACCTCTGACCAAACCAGCTGCCTCAAGTTTCTTGATCTCCTCTGTAATGAACTGCTGCCTCTCCAAGGCCTGCTTCCGAACTTTCCGCTTAACTGGTCGGGCATGTGGGCAGACAACAAGGTGGTGCTCGATTACCTCCCTGGGAACACCAGGGATATCAGATGGTTGCCAGGCAAACACATCGATATTCGCCCGCAGGAAGGCAACGAGCGCGCTTTCTTATTTGTCATCGAGGGTGGCGCTGATGGTGAAAGTACCATCAATGCCAGCCAGCCCTGCCAGGACCTTCTTCACTTGTGGAGCAGCAACCTTGGATCTCTTGCTGTTGGAACTCTCTGGCAAGTCATCAACAGGCGCAGCACACTCCGAAGAGGCCTGCTTCCCGAATTCCTTGCCGGAGCCCTTACTATCCTTCTTCTTCCCTCTGTTCTCCATGGCGGGAACTGCCGCTGCCGCTGCCTCTACTGCAACTGCGTCCCGGTACATCTTGTCCACACAAATGATTGCGTCTTTCTCATCCGATGGGACGGAAATGACTCCAACTGGCCCTGGCATCTTCAAGATGTTGTAGGCATAGTGGGATGCCACCATGAACTTAGCCAGGGCTGGGCGTCCAAGGATTCCATTGTACGGCAGGGGGAGGTCAACCACATCAAACACAATCTTTTTAGTCCGGTAGTTCAGCTCTCCCCCAAACGTCACAGGCAATGTGATCTTTCCCTTAGGATGACTCCTGCCGAGATTAACTCCTTGAAATGTGCCGGTGACTTTTAACTCATCCTCTGCTATCTGAAGCTTGCTGATAACCTTTGGGGAAATCAGATTCAACCCGGCCCCGCCGTCCACCAACATCTTCGTGACCTTGAGGTTGCGGATTGTTGGAGAGACGAACAACGGCAAACATCCTACCATGGTGGTGCGGTCAGGATGATCCTCTTCGTAAAAAATGATGGGTGTGCGTGACCATTTGAGTGGTTTCCGGGCCCCTGGCGCTGGTTCCACGGCATTAACCTCACGCGCCCACCGCTTGAGTTGGCGGTGAGAGGCGTGTAGGGACGCACCCCTGTCAATGCACAGGGCATCAGTGGCCTTCTGGAACTCCTGCTCACTGGTTTCCTCTTCATCCCCTTCATCACTCTCATCACCGCGGGCTTCCTTCTCTCAATCCCTGGCGGGTTTCCCTTCGTTCCGAAGAGGTCTGCCGGGGCGATTTACTTCACCACCACGATCCTTACCTCCAGCAACATTCTGTCCCTTTTCCTTGTCACGCTTCTCATATTCTGCTTTCTGTCTCTTGACAAGTTGTTCAACCTGATAACACTATTGAAGGTCGTGGCCCTTAGTCCGATGGATCTTGCAGTACGGCCCATCACCTTTCTCGGCCTTTTCAGCGGCCGCGGCCTCCCGGCAGTCAGAGCACACGACAGCTTCCTTGCCGGGGGTTTCGGCCTTAACCTTCTTGCTGGTACTAGGGATACCTGACCCTTCAACAGACATTACCGTCTTATCCTTGTGCTTCTTATTGCGCTTCTTGTTCTTCTTCTGACTGGTGGACTCGTCATCATCCTCTGAATCAACATTAATGCAATCCTCCTCTCCGGGTAGTTTTCTTCCCTCCTCCATCCGAGCACACTTATCCACCAAGGTGTAAAGTTCCTTCACAGTCTTGGGCAACCGTACATTTATCTTGGAACGAATCTTCCGGTTGCGCACATTGGACTGGAAGGTAGCTATCACAGCTGCTGGATGGATATTTGGTATGTTTCTGTGGACTCTGCTAAATCTCTGCAAATACTTCCGGAGAGTCTCTCCTTCTTTCTGCTGAAGAAGCTGTAGATCGCTGGGCCGACCTGGTTCTTGATGGCTACCAGTGAAGGTGCCAATGAACTCATGGCATAAACCAGCCCATGACAAAATGGAGTTCTCTGGCAGGTGCATCAGCCAAGACCTCACATTGGACTTGAGAGCCAAAGGGAAGTAGTTGGCGAATACCTTCTCATCTCTTCCCCCAGTAGCTTGACAACGATGGTGTAGATGCTCAGAAACTCTGCCGGGTTCAGCCTCCCATCGTACTTCTCGGGTATCTCTGGCTTGAACATGCGGACGGACGGCCAACGGACTTGCCGCAGCTCATGAGTAAAGGCAGGGCACCCAACCTCAAAAGGTAGGTACCCGCCGGTATCGAGTGCAGGCTCGTCGACGTCAGGATCGTCGCACCCATTGGCCCGGCGGTGGGCGTCGCAGCGTTGCTCAATGACAACGCGCGCGTCTCCCCTCCGCCGGTCCTCCGGGGCACGCTGCCAGCCTGGACGCGCTCGAGGGTCAGAAGAGGCCGTCGAGACGCCATCAGGCTCTCGATTCCGCTGCGTCCGCGCTGGCCGGCGTGGCGGGGATTGTACCGTGGGGGTGGCCCCTCCGTACGACCAGCAGCACGGGCCGTTGTCGTCGCTTGGGGAGGCTGTGGTAGGCTAGCTCGCTGCGAGCCCCCAGCCTCGGCGAAGCCGAGCAGGCTCTGGATGGTGGCACACCATTCATCCATCTGCTCGGCCGCTGGCGGAAACCTCAGCAGCAGTTGAGCCCGCGCCATGGCCTCTGTAGCAGTACTTTGGTATGGGCGATGATGACGCAGATCGCGCCGTCGCTCGGCTCCTGACGGGGCCAGCAGCGACCGTATCACGCCCCCGCTGTTGTGGGGCGGCCACCTGGATGGCATGGTGGCGCGGTGATGGCGCTTGAGGGTCAGCAGCTCCACTAGGCGCAGCAGCCTGGTCGACTCGTCCCGGGGGAGGTGCACGCGCTGCGGCCGCCCCTGTGGTGGGGGCGGCCGGAGGGCGGCGATTCACCCCAGACCGAGCGCCATCGCTGCGGCTGTGCCCGTCGGTGAGGGGAAGGAGTGTGGATGGAGTAGCCCCTTCACCCGTACCTCGCGGAGCATGGCCATCGGGGTGTTGCTAATGTTGCTCTCCTCCGGCGTCTCCTGCTCCTGCTTCGACCGCAGGGGAAGTGGTGACGGTGCCGCCTGCCCCGACCACAGCCCTAGCGGCGTCCATACTCTCGTGCACCTCCGTGTCCACTGCAGCATTGGTGGCTGCGGGTGGCGGCGCCTTTGAGGTGGATGGGTGAGCAGCAGCACCGGGCTTCTTCTTGGGCGCCATTGCCGACGGCGCCGTCGAAGACAAAGATGGTGATGAAGATGATGCGCTGCACACGCTTTCAGGTTCGCGCAAGCGATCCCCCTACCTGGCGCGCCAAAGATGTCGCGGGAAACCACGGCCACCTATGGGGCCAAGGGGCCCCTTGCTGGTTCAGCAGGGGGGATGTCGTGTTGCACAAAGAGCAGAAGAACGTGGGGCAGCACGGCAGAGATCACACAGGCAATTTTACCCAGGTTCGGGCCGCCGCGAGGCGTAAAACCCTACTCCTGCTTTGGTGGATTGATGGTGGAAAAGTGGTGGTGGAGCGTAGTACACTTGCCCGGCAAGCTCGCCCTGGGGAGGCAGTGACTACGCGCGTACGAGCGTGGGGGTGTTCAACTTTCCAACCCTTGCTTCGGTTGCCATGGGCCTCCTTTTATAGGTTAAGGGGTCACCACAGTGGCAAAACAGTCATTATGCACTGATAAGATAGCAAAAAGTGCTATCATACCTAGTTCCGCAGGCTGACAGAGTGCATTAAATGCACCACTCAACGTCACATCGTTGCTCGCCCGGCAAGCCTTGTCAGGCTCGTCTTGCCAGCTTCATGCCTGCTTGCTTGACACGCCGCAGGACGGGTGTCATCTGTAGGTATTTCCTGTAGAAAGAGGCCGCCATGTGGCGAATGGCTGCCACTTAGTCACTTTGCGACTTGGCACCGCATTGATCAACGACGTGGGTCGTGGTGAGATGGCTTGGTGAGGTGTCTTTGCCCTCGTGAGTCCCGGCAGGCCCTGCCGAGACGTCTTGAATGCTCCCTTCCGGGGGAGCCCTTGCCCCTGCCAGGTCCGCCTGCCCGGCAAGGGAGGCTTTTCTCCTGGTGGTGCCTCGCTTCGCTGTCTTGGTCTTGGCCTTCTTAGTCTGCCTGCTGGCTCTTTGAAGATCTTGGTCTCTTGTATCTTGACACGGCCTTGGTGTTGTAATCTTGTTCTCGTGCCTATGCACAGTCAGGGCAACAGACCCAGGGTTTGTTGCACTGACAGCTTCCATCGCTGAAGCTGACAAGGAAGTGGAAGGTGAGCATCAAGAAACTGATCCCTTGGTGACGCCCCTGACAACCACCATTTCGGAGGGCAACTCGCCGGAAAAGACTTCGACCAATGAGCTTGTCCGCACAAAGGACGTGCCGGCAGACACACAACACAAACAAATGTTGTCGAAGAGGAGACTATCCCCTCTCAGCAGACCCATATAGGTAATCCACTTCCCCTTGAGTGCTTTTCTTCCATTGCCGGTCTTGTTTTGTTTTCTTAAACTTGAATTTTGAATCATCATTTCCATTTTCTCCTCCAATTTCATATATATACCTCCGCCAGAAGATATGGATATCTCTGTTGATGTGGTGGGGATCGCGAAGAGTGCTGCTGCTGAGGCCACCGAGATTGCCGTGGAGCAGGCTGCAAAATCTACCATAGAAGAGGCTAGGAAAACTACCGAAGAAGCCACCAAGGCTGATGGCAACACTTATGTTTCAACTATGGCAGATGTAGAGATGAGAGCAGCTGATGATGTTGAACCAGCTACTGACAACCATCCGAGTGCGTCGGATGCCCCTTCAACAAGGAATTTTTTTGATGCTCTTGACCCAGTAGCAGGAATCTGAAGCCCTCGATGCGTCTGGTGCCGAAGATCACACCCTTGAGAGTGTGGATGATGAAGTTGTCATCCCCATGTCTCAAAGCACTGAAGATGTGCACACCGCCAACGACAACATTGCTGATCTCGCCTTCCTAAAGGCCATGGGTGATGGCTTCAAGGATGTGCAAGAGCACTACAGCAGGCGCTGGAAAAAACTCCAAATGCGGCAACTTGTCGTGGAGATGTGGTAGAGTAAGTAAGCATGGGGTATGCCCGATTTACTGAAATATGTGCACCCGCTCGATGGTAAAGACATAGTGTGTGTCTCAAAAATATCCCACGACAGAAGGGGTAAAAAACAGGTAAAACAGGGCAGCACAGCCTCCATAGAAGAATCCCCGAGGGGCCTTCGACGTCACCCTTGACGCACGGGGGCTACCACCCTGAGCTGGCAAGGACACGCATCGGCAGAACAAGGCCGACCTTGCGCCACACTCCACTGACTAGGCTTTAATTCCTGGCCAGGCTACACCCGTAGCCCCAGTGTAGGGATACAACTAGGGAAATTATCACGATGACCTAGAGGGCACGAGACAAGACAAGATGCTGATAAATGCATGAGGCAGTGCGGTGCGTCATGTCGGGGAGGATACTCGAGGGCCTGACTTTGTGCAGTGTCAGGTTATCTACTGACTAGCTATCAGGAGCAAGTGGGGGAAGCACGATGAATATCTCCATCCGTTCATTGCATTGTATTTCTTAGGATGACCAAGTGTGGTACCACCCGGATCTATATAAGGGGAGGACCGTGCTCGAATAGAGGGAACTCCCTTTTTCAGACAAAAGCACACAGATAGCAAGCACTTAGCATAGGGTAGAAGAAGAAGAGAAGTAGTAGCCAGGGTATTGTTGCGAGCACCCCGATCACCTCAAATCTCACCCCGACCACTTCCTTTGTACACCGGAAAGACTTGTATCCTTGATCTTATATGAAATACCAACATGACGTAGGGTTTTATGCCTCCAAGGCGGCATGAACCTGTATAAACCCCCTTGTGTCCGTGTCTAACTTGTTTGTCTTGGTGAGTTGGTTGGCTTAGTGTTTTATCCCCTGGCTGAACTAACAAATACGGGGTATCCTTGATCCCCGGTGTCTAGAGATCGCGCTTCGACAGCTGGCGCGCCAGGTAGGGTGCTAAGGCTAGGCCAATTAGACTTGGAACAAGAACAACCGAGCATGGTTAGCGGACACGAGCCCCCGCCCCCGGAACAATCCCCCGAAGGTTCTCAGGGACAAGGGGCTGATGGCATACAGTCTAAGAACAGAGTACCAGATGGGGGACGATCCCCTAAGAGGGCACGCCGCCCCACGCATCGGCGACTCAGCTTTGAGCATCGCCCACGGCTGCTTTGTGAGCAGTCCGAGCCTTGCTATGCCACCCACCTACTCCTGTGCAAGAACAACCCCTTCTGGGTTCATGGCTCAGGGTGGTGGCAAAAATGGTGAGTCTAGCTCGACAACGCTCTGCGGGGAGTGCAGTCCGCACACCCTCCCAGCCAGGGCGAGCGCGGTCGGTCGCCTCGGTGGGCTCGCCATGCCATCTGGAGGAAAACGGCCGACACGCTCCCAATCGCCCTCCTCCTGCCCGGGAGGGACACGATCCGTCCATGGGACGCACCCCTTATCAGGACGAAGGACAGGGCCCTCGGTCCCGGACGAGTCAGGAACCTCCACATTGAGACTACTTGGGTCCCTCCTTCTGCTTTTCGGGGGGCCCCGCCTAGGGTTCTTCCTCTGGCGAGGACCCCTCCCCTCTACAAAGCGGGTTGCCAGGCCCTTTTGCCGGAATCCGGCAGGTGAGCTGCCCCCCAAAGTTCCACCCGGATGTGCCAAAGATGATGGGGCTCAAGACCCAGCAGAAATATCTGCAGCTATATACCACCGAGGTGCACGCCACGGGCGGGTCAGAGAAGGTTATGGCCAATTGGTTCCCCTTGGTCTTGAAAGGGGCCGCCCAGTCTTGGCTCATGATCTCCCTCCTGCTTCGATCCGGTCCTGGCAAGATCTATGTGATCAATTTGTTGGGAACTTCCAGGGCACGTGCAAGCGGGCCGGGATCGACAAAGATTTATACATCGTCGAGCAGCACTCTGACGAGACCCTCCACCAGTTCCTCCAATGGTTTAGCACCGTCCAGAATACTATTCGAAGCATATCTCCTCAAGCAGTGATGATAGCCTTCAAACTAGGAGTAAGGGACGCTAAAATGAGGGGAAAATTGGGGACCAAAGATATCCAGAGTACCGCTGAGTTGTTTGTCGTGGGTGATAAGTGTGCTCGGGTAGCAGAAGCACGAGAATGGCCACGTTGTACCAAAAACTCCAACACCACCGGGTTCCCTGGGCCTTGTACAAAGAAAAGAGAAGGAGGGTAGAGGTCATCTTCACTGTGGAAACACCTGAGGTCATAGCTCTTGATATTAAGGCGCCTAAACCTCCGTGTCCTCCTCAGGAGGTTTGAAAGATGGAGGGGCATTCTCGGGAAGGCACCACCAAATGGTGTAAAATCCACAACACCCACCGTATGATCTGGAAGAATGTAGGGAGGTGCAAATCATGGCTAAGGAATGCCAGAGGGAATGGTTCGGGTACCCTCCGAGGAGGGACACTGACCACCCTCCCGCACAAGTGTCGGTGTCAAAACCGGGAGACCTTGGGGTAGGGGGTACCGAGCTGTGGATCTTGGTGATGTGGTCACCTATTACAGGTAGGGTCAAGGACCCATCATTTGGGACCCACATGGGGCCCATCATCATCATAGGCAGGTCCCTAGACCATGCAAACATTCGGATGCATACGTCAGGAAGTTCGCTCGGACGGCTCTGCAACACTTGGACAATCACACGTCACTTGGCTGATGAACCACCACTCGGACGTAGAGGGCAAGTGGACATCATGGGAGCTGCAACGGTCGAGGAATCTTAAGTCATCCACTAAATATAGTTATAGCTACCGTTACCTTAACTGTTGTAGTAGAGGCTCATTACACTAGTAACTATCTCATTCAATGACATTTATTGCCTCGGCGGTGTGGGAGACTTGGGGTGAGGCACACTCTATACAAGCCGCACCCCTCTCCATAGCCAGGCACGTTGAATCTCTGTAATCATACCCCCCAAATCAAAGCAAGCCTCAAGGCACAAGACGTAGGGTTGTTACCTCCGCCGAGAGGGGCCCGAACTCGTTAAACACCGAGTGTCAAACCTGCGCCGTAGCTAGTCTCTGCCCCCTATTCGTACCCCTAGTACTCATTATTAGGATTGTAACCCTGACAATTGGCGCCCGCCGTGGGGCTAGGCGTCTAGCAAAGTTCCACGGCGTAGGTGGTTCCTCCATCATCATGTCAGTCGGTGACGAAATCCATTTCGTCACCCTCTCCTTCATCGTTGATGACTCAGTGTGGCTCCGCGAAACCCCGCTGGACGTGGAGGCATTGCCCATCTGCTGCGCGACGCACTTCCGTGCATCGACCTTCGGAGTCCTCCTCCGACAGCCCTCGGCTCCGAACCGAGTGGCCATTCACCCCACCATCGTGCGTCGCTGCAAGTGTTCCAGACATTCATGACTGCAGCGTTGGATCAAGCATGCTGTGGCCATCTAGGCTGCAGCTGAACATGTGGCAGCACTCGAGTTCGACAAGCCCGCCCTCGACCTCTCCAGTGGATCATTCGGCGATTCATCTGAGGATTCCGAGTGCGAAAGCATCGAATCCACTGCCAAAATTCTCATGGCGGACAACTCTGAGCGTCATGTGCCCCTTGGGTTCACGGACGCTCAGGCTGATCGCGTAGGAGTGTCACACGGCAACACCAATGGCGGGGCTACAGGCCATGAGCCATACGTCCCCCAAGCTCTCAGCCGGGAGCAGCAGGACGAGCTCCATCGCAGGAATGACCAGCTCCTCAACACCCCCATCACAGGGATGACACCCAGGGCATTAGCTATGGAGTCGGCTCGCCTGGCCACTCTGGCAGAATGCGATCGCCTCGATCGGCTTCAGAGGGAGCTGGACAAACGTGAGCGCCGTCAGCCCAGTTCTAGTCGGCACAAACGCCGGCTCTACTCGAGTGACCAACCTCGTAAGTATCAAGTCCTCAGTACTCCACTTCAAAATCTAGCAGCCGCCACTCGGATCACGGATTCCATCCAGCCCTCTGGCTCTTCGGCCGAAGAAGGGATTCGTCAGATCTAGGCGCTCCTCAAGACAGTGGTGTCACATAATGCGGCAGTGTCCCAGTCCAGAGACCGGATCCATAGCGCATCCGTGCGTGCGGAGACCGTCCAGTGGGCTCATAGCCCACTCGGCTCGGGCAGGCACCAAGCCGTTTCTTCCTCCAGAGATCGTCACAAAGATCGAAGGCGCGATCAAGTTGCGTTGCCCCGGCGTAACGATGACTATAATCATGCCCTGATGCCTCCACCACGGGATGTCGCATACGGGTGCCAGCCCTACGACGACAGACGGACACACGGCGGCGACCACAGGTAGAGTCCTTCTCGTACATGAAGAGACACCCGAGACCCACTGTTCAACGCGAGATCCGTTCTCGCTCTGAACCTGGTCGACAGAAGCCGGGCCCTACGAGAAGGCCAAGATCACGATGTACCGAGTTGTTCCGTACCATCAGGTCCCGAGTGCTTCAGCCATTACATACGAGTGGCTGAGATTCCCAACAACTTTAGGTTGGCCACGGGGATCAGCAAATTCGCTGGTGAGTCTAAGCCTGAGATATGGCTAGAAGATTACCAAGTGGCTGTCCAGATCGGCGGCGGCAATGACAATGTGGCCATGAAGCATTTGCCGCTGATGCTAGAAGGCTCCGCTCGGGCTTGGCTTACTCAGCTCCCGCCAGGCAGCATATTTTGTTGGGATGACCTGGCAAGGTTATTCGTCAAGACTTTTGAAGGCACTTACAAGAGACCAGGTGGCCTAACTAAGCTACAACACTGCATGCAGAAGCAAAATGAGACTCTCCGAGAGTTTATCCAGCGGTGGACCACCCTACACAATACGGTGGAGAACGTCACTGAGCACCAGGCAACATGCGCCTTCAAGGCCGGAGTTAGGTACCGGGAGCTGAACATGAAGTTCGGCTAAACTGAGACCCCGACTCTCAGTCGGGCTATGGAGATAGCCAACCGGTATGCCAACGGTGAAGAGGAGGACCGACTGAGGAGCGTGAAAAGCCGAGCATGCGACGCTCATCAGTTGGAGAACAAGGGCAAGAAGCACAAGCGGAAGGCAGATGCTGGAGGGAGCACCGAGGCCGTGGCTCTGGCCGGCCAAGGCAAAAAGAGCTCCCAAAAGCAGAAGAAAGATTGGAAGGGGAAAAAGCAAGTCACCATGAAGAGCGACATCTTCGACCAGCCTTGCCAGATCCATATGAAGAAAGATGAGGACGGCAATTTGATTTTGCCCAAACACACCACTCGGGAGTGTTGGCTCCTGAAGCAAGAGATGCGCCAAGATTCCTCCGGAGACAAGGATGAAGATGACAATGACGGAGCCAAAGGTACTTTCGAGTACCCCAACGTCGAGAACGTCTTGATGATCTTTGCCGACATCGAGAGCAAGAGTCGCCTCAAAGTCATCAACCGAGAGGTCAACATGGCAGTTCTTACTGTCACCAAATATCTCGACTGGGCCAAGACGCCAGTGACCTTTGATCAGTTGGATCACCCGGCCCACATACCAACCCCTGGGTGGTAGGCCTTGGTGGTAGATCCAGTCCTGGGAGGAGTTCAACTGCGCAAAGTCCTAATGGACGGCGGCATCGGACTTAATATCATTTATGCCGACACATTGGAGGCGATGGGCATCCCGATGACCCGGCTCAGCAAGAGCAACATGCAGTTCCACGGGGTAATCCCTGGGAAGAAGGCCAAATCACTCAACCAGATTACCCTCGACATCATATTCGGTGAGGAGAAGAACTTCCGAAAGGAACGGCTGACTTTTGAGGTGGTGGACTTCCGGAGTGCTTATCATGCCATCCTGGGTAGGCCTGCCTATGCACATTTTATGGCCCGTCCATATTACGAGTATCTTAAGCTCAAGATGCCAGGGCCAAAAGGCATGATCACCATCACAGGCAATCAGAAGTTGGCCAAAGAGTGCCTCCAGAAGGGCTCCCAGATTGCTGATGAGCAGATGGCAATGGCCGAGCTGGTCGAATACAAGAAGGTAGTAGATTCAAGCAAGCTGCTGAAGTCCAAGAAGTGGACTGTGGAATCCGCTTTCTAGTCGGCAGGGGAGACGAAGCAGGTGCACGTCCATCTGGAAGATCCAAGTGCTGCCCCGATGAACATCTCCTCCATGCTTGACAACAAATAGGAAGTCGAGCTCGTCCAGTTCCTCTGTGAGAACTGGAACATCTTCGCATGGAAACCTTCTGACATGCCAGGTGTTCCCAGGGAGCTGGCCGAGCACACACTCTGCGTCGACTCAATGATGAAGCCTGTCAAAGAGCACCTTCGATGATCCTCCACCGAGAAGTGCAAGGCGATTGGTGAGGAGATAGTGCGACTCTTAGCCGCCGAGTTCATCCGAGAGGTGTACCACTCCGAGTGGCTCGCCAACGTCGTCATGGTACCAAAGAAGAATAATTCTCTCGGAATGTGTATTGATTTTAAACACATTAATCGGGCCTGCCCGAAAGATCATTTTCCTCTCCCTCGCATAGATCAGATAGTAGATTCTACTGCCGAGTGTGAGCGGTTGTCGTTTCTAGATGCGTACTCCGGTTACCACCAGATCCGAATGTATGGTCCTGATGAAATAAAAACATCGTTCATCACCCCATTCAGGTGTTTTTTTCTATATCACCATGCCATCCGGATTGAAAAATGCTGGGGCCACATTTCAGCACATGATCCAAAAGTGCATGCCGAAAGAAATCAGTTGGAATGTGGAGGCCTACATGGATGACATCGTGGTCAAGTCCAGGAAATGTTCCGACCTCCTGTCTGACCTCACCGAGACCTTCGCGAATTTGCGCGCTTTCGGAATCAAACTCAACCCAGCTAAGTGCACATTCGGCGTACCCGCAGGCAAGTTACTTGGTTTCCTTATTTCCAAACGGGGGATCGATGCCAATCCCGAGAAGATCAGAGCCATCATCCGAATGAAGCAACCAGAACGTCTCCACGACATGCAATGCCTCACGGGCTGCTTGGCAGCCCTGAGCAGATTAATCTCAAGACTCGGTGAAAAAGCCCTGCCGCTGTACCGATTGATGAAGAAGACTGATAGATGCGAGTGGACTCCCGAAGCATAGGCCGTGTTCCAGGAACTTAAAGCCCTGCTTTCCACCCAGCCGGTGCTAGCTGCTCCGGACAGCAAAGAGCCTTTGCTCCTATACATCACGGCCACAGGCCGAGTTGTTAGCACAGTCCTCACTGTGGAACGGGAAGAAGAAGGCAAAACCTTCAAGCTCCAACGACCAGTCTACTACATCTCCAAAGTCCTGACCCCTTCCAAGCAAAGGTACCCGCATTATCAGAAGCTAGTATATGGAATTTACCTAACTGCAAAGAGGGTGCCGCATTACTTTCAAGAACACTCGGTCACGGTGGTAAGCGATGCCCCTCTGGCTGAGGTCATGAACACGCTTTCAGGAAATTGGAGAAACACTTTGAAGGGCTGGAGCTCCATCACGTGCCACGCCTCAAGAATCAAGCGGTTGATGATTTGGCCAAAATGGGCTCAACCCGGAAGACAGTACCCAAGAATGTGTTCCTGGAGCACCTACACTCACCCACGATCAAGGAAGATCCTTTTGTGGAAGAGCCCCCGCAACCAGTCGGACCTTCCAATCCGACCGAAGTGGACATTCCCACCGTAATTGACCTAGTCCAAGAGATACTTGTCATCACTCCCGAGTGGACCGAGCCATACCTGGCATACCTGCTCCGGCAGGAGCTACCAGAGGACGAAGATGAAGCCCGCCAGATCATCCACTGATCCAAGGCTTTCACCATCATGGGAGATCAACTGTACAAGAAAAGTACGACTGGAGTCACTCAGCGATGCATATCACCGGAGGAAGGACAACAAATTCTGCAGGAGATTCACTCGGGGACATGTGGGCACCATGCGTCCTCTCGGGCCTTGGTCGCCAAAGCATTCAAAGCCGGATTCTATTGGCCCCGAGCTAATGAGGCTGCCCGAGACATAGTGGATCAATGCGTCGGGTGCCAGTTCTACGCGAACCAGTCGCACAAGCCGGTGTCCGCCCTGAAGACTATCCCCCTCACTTGGCCGTTCACCGTTTGGGACTCGACATGGTCGGCCCTCTTTGGACTGGGGCGAGTGGCTTCACACACCTGTTGGTGGCAGTGGACAAGTTCACCAAGTGGATCGAGGCCAAACCCATAAAGAAGCTGGACTCAGCGACCGCGATTCAATTCATCAAGGAGATTATCTTCAAATTCGGAGTCCCACACAGCATCATCACCAACAATGGGTCTAACTTCGACTCGGACAAGTTCCGCGAGTTTTGTTTTAGCCAAGGCACTCGGGTCGATTACGCCTCCGTGGCACACCCGTAGTCGAATGGGCAAGCCGAGAGGGCAAACGGGCTCATACTCCAAGGATTGAAGCCTTGCCTCATGTGTGATCTGACTCACACAGCAGGAGCCTGCGTGACCGAGCTACCATCAGTCCTCTGGGGCCTGCGAACGACTCTGAATCGATCCACCAATCGCACCCCATTCTTTATGGTGTATGGGTCAGAAGCAGTTTTGCCGAGTGATCTGCTCCACAATTTTCCCTGAGTGGATCTTTACTCAAAAGCTAAAGCGGAAGAAGCAAGGTAGGATGGCCTAGACCTTTTAGAGGAAGAGCGTGAGCTGGCGCTCATAAGATCGATGTTGTACTAGCAAGACTTGCATCGCTACCATGATAGACACGTCAGAGGGCGTGCCTTCTAGGAAGGAGACCTGGTCCTCCGAGTGGATCAGCAGAAACTTCACAAGCTGGCACTCCCCTGGGAGGGGCCATTCGCCATATTGAAGGTCCTACATAATGGAGCATATAGGCTCTACAACTTCGCCAAAGAATTAGAAGAGCCTAGAGCTTGGAACGCGGATCTACTCCGCAAGTTTTACACTTAGAATAAGAATTTCTCCTTTGTAATAGTTAGCCCGAATGAACTTAGATGAATAAAAGTATCGCTTTTCACATATATCGTCTAGTTCGACCTACAATCGCATTTCATTACACAATGCTAACTGCATTCGGAAACTAACACACCTCCAGTGGGTGTAGAGGAGAAAAGCTTAGCTGCGAACCAGCTTTCGCCTAAGTTAAAAAATAGTCCGAGTGTGGATCTGCTCCACACTCAGGGGCTTAGCTGCGAACCAGCTTTCGCCTAAGTTAAAAACACAATCCGAGTGGGATCTGCTCCACACTCGGGGGGCTTAGCTACGAACCAGCTTTCGCCTAAGTTAAAAACAACCTGAGTAGGATCTACTCCACACTCGGGGGCTTAGCTGCGAACCAGCTTTTGCCCAAGTTAAAAACACAATCCGAGTGGGATCTACTCCACACTCGGGGGCTTAGCTGCGAACTAGCTTTCGCCTAAGTTAAAAATACAGGCCGAGTGAGGATCTACTCCACACTCGGGGGCTTAGCTGCGAACCAGCTTTCGCCTAAGTTAAAAATACAGGCCGAGTGAGGATCTGCTCCACACTTGGGGGCTTAGCTGCGAACCAGCTTTCGCCTATGTAAAAAAAATAGTCCGAGTGAGGATCTGCTCCACACTCGGGGGCTTAGTTGCGAACCAGCTTTCGCCTAAGTTAAAAAAAAATAGTCCGAGTGAGGATCTGCTCCACACTCGGGGGCTTAATTGCGAACCAGCTTTTGCCTAAGTTAAAAAACAATCCGAGTGAGGATCTGCTCCACACTCAGGGGCTTAGCTGCGAACCAGCTTTCGCCTAAGACATGCAAAGCACAAGAAGCAAATGGAGACTTAAAAGGTTGCCAAACAAAGATCTGATCCATCTGAATGTTTCAGGCAAAAGTAAAATGAGCCCTCAGGCTCAGCGAAGTATTTCATTACATCAACCACTCGACATTCCGGGGAAAATTTAACCAAGTGTTTCATGCCTCAGGAGGAGGGCTGGCTGGGTCAACGAAGGTCTCCAAGTCAATCCCATCGGCGATGCGAGTGGCAGCTTCAGTGAAGGTCTCCATGAAATCCTCAAACTTGAGGTTCTTCTTGTTCATCACTCAGAGGTTCTTCAACTTCTCCTCGTCCACATTCTTGCAATGAACACGGACGTGTGACAGCACCACATCAGCACCACTCCGGGCTGTAGACTTCTTCCAAGCCTTGACCCAAGCGGGGATTTCATTCAACCATGTCAGCACCGACTCCAGGTCCTTCTGGGTCTCCACACCCGGCTACAGCTCCTCATCAATCCGACCCGCAGCACCCTTTGACCGAGTGATATAGCCCAATGCATTCTCCAAGCAGTCTTCAAGCCGAAGGATGGCAAGGGCTGCATTGTCGGCGATGAGTGACCAGGAAGGGTCCAGATCCCTCTCAAGCCTCTCTAGCTCCAGTTCCTTGTTATAACAATGCTCTGCGTCGAGAAAAACAGTCTGTGAGCGGATAATTGAGAAAAAATTGGCAACATATGGATTTCACTCGGCTAAAGGAGAACTTACCAGCGAGCTTCTCACTGAATACCTCACAAACCTCCTCGATGTGTTTCTCCAGGGCATCCTTCTTGCCAGTCAGCTGCATGACCTTCTCTTCTAGCCTGACCTTCTCTTGAGTGGAGGCACTGATGGCAGCCTTGAGGTCCTTGATCTCCTCCTCTAACTTGCCGACTGAAGCCAGCTTCTCGTCAGCAAGTTTTGCCTTGGTCCTGGCTTCCTTCTGGGCCAACGCTAGATCCTTGTCTTTGTTCTCCAGAGCCTGATTCATGGTTTCTAAAGAAATAGAAGTCTCGAGCCTCATTACGAGTTGGGTTTTCTCGCTACGAACATTTGTCCCCACTAGAAAGTAACTCGTCGATGAGAAAAAAAAGACACAAACAGCCTCATGGCAAAATGACTACAAGTTCTAAGACTACCGCCGACTGTTCCAGTCAATGGTAGCCTCGAGGACTACACCCAATGGGTGCACTTGGCGTGCCCCCACTGGATCATATCCACTCAACTGACTCTGAGTGAACACATAGAAACTCAACAAAAGTTCAAAGATTCCTGCCGACTGAATCCAGTTGATAGGAGCCTCGGGTACTACACCCAGTGGGTGCACTCAGCGTGCCCCCGCTGGATCATGAACAACCAGTGGGTGTGCCCTACGCAAACCCACTGACAAAAATTCTACCAAGAGAAAAAAGAAAACTTCGACTGGAAACCATACTCACAATGGTACTTACTCGGACGTTGGTCTGCAGCGCCGCGCTGGCATCGTAAGCTTCCTTCAGACGGTCGCACATCAGCCCCACCTGGGTCAGAGCCTCCTTACTCGCCCCCACCTGATCCTCTGGGACATGGTACAGGGGGAAAGAAGTAGCCAGGGCAGGCGGAGTCGCAGACGTCGGCCTCTGGGCCAGAACCACCGCCGCTCCACTCGGAGGAGCTTGGGAGGATCCTGCAGCCAACACCACCGCAGCCGAAGACGCTCAGCCACCTTGAGCCAGAGGACTCGGCCTCGCGGTCTTGGCGGCGACCTTCGCCAGAGAAACGCGGGTCATCTAGCGATGAGAGGCGTCCATCATTGGCGTGTCAGCACTCGGCACTCCCTCCCTGATGGCATCCGGATTTGGCGGATCAGCCCTCTCTTCGTCATCCAGCTGGATAATCTCGGGTGGAGCTGCATAAACCAAGGAGACCATTAAAGTCCATTCAGAGAAGGCCTAACCATCCGAGTCAATCAATACAACATACCTTTGGAGGTGGCGGCATCTGCCGCGTCAGCATCACTCGGGCCTGACTGGCGGGCGTGCGGGTCCGCTGAAGTTATCGAGGTGTCATTACTACAAGGATCAAACAACACTCGGTCAACAACCGAATCAATACAAGAACAAGCAAGGAATCGGCAAGAACACTCACTTCGAGGCCACATGCACTGCCACCTTGATCCGTGGCACTGCAACCTTCCGAGGCTTGGAGGAGATCTGCTTGGGCAGTTTGGACTACTTCTCCGCCCAGCTCTCAGCCTCGGCGCGAGCGCGCTTGGAGCTCCGAGTCACTCGACCTGAAGTAGTCGGCTATTGAGTCTCTCCAGCCTTGCCCTTTGGGTCATGCAGCGCCTTGGAGCGGGGTTATTTGGGGGCCTCATAAGACGGAGAAGACTCTGCCTCATCCCCCTCCTCTGATCTCTCATCGTCATCATCATCATCATCCTCACTCTCGTCGTCGTCAGACCTCTCCTCGTACTACTGCTCGGTGTCACTCGTCACATCATGGGGCGAACGGTCCACCACTGGGATCCTAGAAATCAAGTTCTGGAAGTCCTGAGAGGCAAACACATAATAGCATGAGGGTTAGCTTTTAAAAAGGCAACATACGAATAAGCCGACTGAACTAAAAACAAATACCTCAATGGGCGGCAGGTCCTTGTGAAAGGATGGGACCAACCGAGTCCCCCGTGGGTTGTCACGAGCGCATGTGATGGCCTTAAATTGGCCCCCACCTCCTTGTCGGTGAGATCCTCAGGATGCACCCGAGTGGAAACACCCGGCCCCTCGTACAACCACATGGGGTGGGCCCTGGCCTGGAGTGGCTGGACGCGCCAAGTGAAGAAAGTCTACAGCAGGTCCATGCTGTTCACACCACCATTCACAACTCCAATCGCGCTGGACATGATATCGACACCCACCTTCTCCTCCTTCGCCACAGTGAGGGTCGCCGGGGCTTGTACTCGCTCAGACGAGTATGGCGGGAGGCCCGACTGGTTGTGGGCACAGGGGACATCCCTGCAGTAGAACCAGGTCCCCTGCCACCCCTTGACGGAATCAGGAAAGCTCATCTCGGGGAAGGACCTCCCCCCACGAACCTGGATGCCAGGCCCCCGCATAGCTGGGTGACATGGGTTTTCTCTCCAATCGGCGAATCCTTCTTCACGGTCATCGACCTGCAATTGAAGATGTATTTGAAGAGGCCCCAGTGAGGGTGGCAGCCCAAGAAGTTCTCACAGAGAGATATGAAGGCCGAGAGATAAATGACAGCATTGGGGGGAAGGTGATGGAGCTGAGCCCCGAAGTAATCGAGGAACGCTCGGAAAAAGGGGTGGGTGGCATCGAGAAGCCCCGCTCGACGTGGGTGACGAGCAAGACACACTAGTCCTCCTGAGGCACCGGCTCAACCTCCCTCGCGCCCGGGCGACGCCTCCTTCACGCGGAATCAGCCCCTCTTCCGCCAACTCCTCCAGCCGCCGAGCGGTGATGCGCGATGCGATCCAGTCCCCCACCACGCTGCCGGCTGCCGCACCAGAGCCAGAAGAAGTGGCCTTCCCCGCCTTCTTTGCCTTCTCCGCCTTGGCCGTGGAATCCTTCGCCATCGCCGCGCACTCAGGTGGGGGAGAGGAGCGGAGGGGTCGGGGTGAGAGAAAGGGGATCTGATGGCCCGATCGCTGCTCCCAAATCTTTTATATCTCTAGACAAAATCTCCGACCAAATCTCCCACCGCGAATCCCTGGATCGACGACCCGCATGGCAAAGCTTTGCACAGAGCATGCACAACACGTGGCGGGGATCGTGCATGCAAATCGAGGAGCCACGCCCCCCACTTTCCCACTAACGCACGACGTTACTGCTTCAGCGCGCGAACACACAAATTCAAATCCCGAGATTTCCAGGACGAATCAATCCGATTGATTACCAACAATTCCTTTCCTAAAGGACGCATGTCAATCTGACTGACCACCCTCCGCGGGGACCCGTGCACTCGACCACATTCAACACCCGATTGAAGTCTTCTTCAGGATCGTTATGTGACGAGCTTGACGCCCCTCTGCGGGTTCACTTGGCCCTCTCAGTATGCTCCAAGGTGCATGACTCGTAAACCTGGACTTGTAGAAGGCTTGCGCTGGCGTTCCCCTGGGATAAGGAGTGGCATCTCTCCGGAGAGTTAGACCACACGCCGGCGTCGCCACTCAAGTTATAATGGCACGTTCTCACTCGGGCCCCTAGTCTATCTCCTCCGAGAGGCAAAACGAATGCCACCAGGTTTTTTCTCAACGATCAACAACACCGGGTCATCTGGGTAAACCTAAAGTCCAGAATCCGTTGTGTTTTCGTTCGAGGAACAACAAGCCACGACTCAGAAAAATATTACGAGTGCCCCGGCAGCACTCGGACTCAACCGAAGGATCGGTTTGTTTGTCCTACAAATCCCAATATGGGGACCCCGACTTACATAGTCAAAGCCACCGGTTACATGTGCACAGTGATCCCAAGGATCAATGCTCACTGTACACCACAGACTGAATATCAAGAGTTTACATCCATTACATACCGTCTTACACAAATAGGACCACTATGGTCAAGTCTTGAGTATATCATCGCAGCGGAAAACTTCATCAATAACTTGGACCCATGCCATCAGCCTTAACCCTATAGGCATTCTGACTGGGAAAGCATCCTAGCTCCCATGTTCATCACCAAAGAACTCTTCATCAAATACCTGTTCTACCAAGCCTGGCCAAGTAAATAGCTAAGGACAAGCCAGTGAGTACGTTTGAATGTACTCGCAAGCAACCCATGAATGGAAACAGGGTAAAGTATGCATGGTAATGATACTATGTTGACATTACTGTGGTAAGGTAGTCTTTCTTATGAAAGTATGATCAGCATTTATTTAAGTCATGAATGCGTCTGCAACAAGTATTCAGGAGGTTACAAACACCAACATCGAGAAAGAGTTCACACAACTCAGTCTCAGGCATATCATGTCTTTCCACAATTCTCATCAACAATGTACTCAACCTTGTGTGTAAAGGATTTCCGGACATAGTTTAAGTAGCACCACCCAACTGTCCATGACCATGGACACGGTTATTCGAATAGTTTGACACTCTATAGAGGTTGTACACTTTACCCACAAGATCCGGGGAACTTTCGTGTCATCCACGACCCGCAGTACTTCAAGTATTCGGGGTAAGCACCCAATCACTATCTTTCCCTAGGCGACACTAACATAGATTCCACTCGTTGGTACACAACCCTCGTGTATAATCATAAAGATCTTGGGACTCTACCCTTTTTATGGCCACATCTACATGAAGGGACCAACGGTGTGTCCGGTGCCCTGTAAAAATAGTCATGGCCGCCTATCCAAGAACGACCCCATCCCGAGAGTGAACTCACGTCACCCCCATCACTAGTAATGTGGGCACCATGCTAGTATCAGACTAGGTAATCAATAATGCCCCATCCCATAAGGGGTAGTGTGGTTGTACATGTTTGGTTGGGACGGTTGACACACCTTAAATCTAATCCATCTTTTATACACACACACAACACTTGCTTTGGTAGACCACTTCTTCATCAAGCGGTGACCTAGTTCAACATCACCCACGGGCATTAGGGGCACCTGATGGGGTTTTTGAAAGATTGTAACCAAGTGATGATCATGGCATAGATGCAACATCATGCCTCAACATCAAGTATTCATCGTATCTCTAAGATCAGGGTAGAGCTAAGAACATGCAAGTATCAACGGGGATGCATCAATGCAACGGTCATAACAAGTCCATCATCACCATCATCATCAGGCATACGAAAAGTTACCGATGAACAAGAGAGGGGTATCATGGTCAAAGGGCTGCTTGCCTGGCTCAGCAAGGTCTTCAAATCTTCTGGTCCACCTCCGAGTATTCCGTCTACTTCATCAACTATCGTCGAAAGCAATCACAATAGGCAACACAACAAGGCAAAAAAAAGTGCTCTAAAAATAGGAATTTAACTTTTCTAGGACATCCGTGGTTATATGGAAAATAACCAGATTGGTTTCATTGGAGTTTGATCAATGGATATTTTTGAATATTTCAATATGATGGAATCAAGGGAGTAATGGATTTGCAAGAATTTTACAGAATGCCTTTTTATAAAAATGAATGAAATCACCCATTAAATCAGGCATGATTTTAGAAACATTTAGAAATTGATTTCACTGGATTTGGAGTTGAAATGAATATACTATGGATTTTTGAAGTTGACTTATGTGACTAAATGGCCTATTAAATAGTTCCAGTGAAAAATAGGCATAGTAAAAATGTTCAATATTGCCTATTAAATAGAGAAGGATTTATAAAGTCACTAGAAATTTGAAAAACCAAATTTGGAGCTTAATTGAATATTCTAAGAATTTTTGAACTACCCAGGAAAAAGAAAAAGGTAAAAGGATTACCAGATACAAATGAGCTAAACTACACCCTAAGCGTTGGATAGCTACTGGGCCGGCCCGACAGCTCAGCCGCGGGCGCAGGAGGCCACGTCGATGGTGTACTCCGGGGAGTACGTCTTCGCCTGAGGCAAACACCTTCAGTGGAGTCCGTCTCCACTTGACCGGGAGGGACCCACGGCCTTAGCCACCTACAAGCGGGGCCCGCTAGCAAGTCCTCCTCCTACCTCCCACTCAAAACAGAGGAGGGGCAGGGAAGGCTGGCCGAGCGTGTGCCGGTGACCGTTCTGGCGGCTCAGGTCGCCTCCGGCGATGGTCCGGCCACCGGTGTGCTCGGGAGGAAGGGCCACGTCCACCTGGGGGTCCCGTTTCGGCCGGGGGGCGCCGGAGCAAGCGAGGCTTCGGCCGCGGTTGGGACAGGTGATGGTGTGGTTCGGCACGGCGAGGCAGACACGGGGAGGAGGGGATGGAGCGCGGGGTGAGTTGACGGTGGTGATGAGAGGGTGTTTGAGGGGTTGGTAGAAGCGGAGTCGCTCGAGGCTGCGCGAATTTGAGCGGAGGCCGGCGGGGAGGCTTCAGCCATTGACGAGGTTAGAGAGCTCGAGAGAGGGAACCGTTTGGCCCGGGAGGTTTCTGGGAGGGAGAGGGAGTGAACAGTGATGAGAGAGAAGCCCGGGGAGGCTTTATATGGCGAGGCCATGGTGCACCATGGGCGGTGTCCATGGTCGCGGCCTAGGCAATGCCAGGGGCCGAATTAGCACCCTAGGCCATGTCCGGGGTATTCGTGGGCATGGCCTAGGTAGAGGGAAAGGAAGAGGGGGAGCCGGGCGAGGCTGGGACGGGTCCCGCGCGCGAACGGGGAGTGGCGAGCTCGGGCGGCGTTCGGGCGAGCTTGCCTGGGGAAAACGACGGTGAGGGAGGAGGGGCCCGACCGCGTGCCATGCAGAGGACGTCAAAGTGGCCTCAGGGCACACAATCCCAGCACCCAAGGTCGACGTGAGGCCTCGGAATGGGCGTGCTACAGTGCGAGAGAGCACTGTAGCGTGCTCCAGAGCCCGAACTCTGCACCCCATGGCATAAACTATGTGCCCTGGGCGTGTCCACTAGTGTCTAGAGGTGCTAGGGAGAAGTAAACAAGGTGGGTGTGGCATTGGATTCCCCAGAGAGCCTCAGGATGAGAGTGGAGGTGGAGAGAGAGAAGAAAGTGAGCTGTCTAGAGGAGAAGAGAGGGGTTTTCACCCACCAATAATTGAGCTATGGGAAAGAAACAATTACTGGAGGTAGAAGGTGATCAGGCTCAATTGTGGTAAAAATTTGAGCTCATGGAGAATAGTGGAAGGGGTCAAAACAGTGGTCTTGGTAAAATAGCAGAAGGTGTTTGATGGTGATTTCGGAAAGTAAATGGATCCTCCGTGACATGATATTTAACAGGATCAAGTGGCATATAGAAATGGGGTTGGTCACCAAGTTTGAGTCCATTTTAAGAAAGTTTCCAATGCAACTTTGGCAAACCCTAGAAATCAGTAGAAATGGGTTTTCTAAGATTTAGTCATGAAAATCCATTCTCCTTGATGCACCACTTGGTGTAGTGTCATAATTTGGAGATTATAGCATGTCCACAAAAATTGAGATCAAAAGGAGACCGTTGGCAATGTAGAGCTGCTCAAATTAGGTTCTGGACATAGATGGTTTTGAGGGGATTTGATGATGTTAACTTGTTCTCCAAGTCATGAGACTTGTCAAGATCATCAGATATGGCATTTTTGTTATGCTAGAATTTTCTTGGAATTTACAGAGAATATTTCCTTTGTAAATATTTCAAAGGCTTGAAATATCCAGAAAGGGTTTTTGATGGATTTGACCAATATTTTGATCATGACCATGTGTTGAAACCCTTATATATGGACAATATATGTCCAATGAGTTTCCCTAAATTTTCTCAAATATTTTTGAAACATTAAAATAATTTTAACCTATTAAAGACCATTTCTGGCCTTAAGAAAAAGCCTTTAAATAAAATAGCAAAATAACTTTGAAATTATATTTTTGTGGTTTATGGGATTCCTATATCTATTATGAGTCAAATATACCTTTTGAAATATTTTTCATGCCCTAAATTAAGTACTTGTAGTTCAAGCCTCAATTCATGGGTTTTTGGAAAACCTAATTTAGGAAATACTTTTTGGCCAAATTATTTTTGTAAGAAAATACTATTCTATCCTATACACATGGCATGATCATTGGGAAAAGTTTTGGATCATGTAGAAGAAGTATAAGAGTTGGAGGATTTATTTGATTTTCTAGAGCACTTGAAAACAACAAAAACAGAAATCCAAATCAAAGGCAAATCAACACAAAAGTTTTTGTTGGATCAAATTCTTATGCTTGATTAACCCTAAGTGTCGTGTCATGAAAATCAGGGTGTGATAGACCTACCCCCCTTACAAGAATCTCGTCCCCGAGATTCCCAAACTAGGTGTGGAAAGGAATACGAAAACTTAGATCTGGGGTAGTCTTCATGCTCCTATGCGGCTCCTTCCTCGGTGTGGTTGCTCCACTGAACCTCAAAGTACTTGATGGTGTGGCTTCGTGTATGATGTTTTGCTTGATCCAGGTTGCAAATGGGTATCCCACGGTAGGTCAGATCGGGCTGGAGGTCGATGGCTTAGTGATCAATGTCCTTGTAGATATCGGGCTAGTTAGGAAGTTGGAAACACTTCCGGAGTTTTGTCACGTGAAAACGTTGCGCACATCGGATAACTCAGGTGGCAACTCCAGTTGGTAACCATCTTCTCTTCGTCTTGTAGTGATCTCGAAGGGGGTCGATAATCTTGGTGTGAGCTTCCCTTTGACATGGAAATGCTTGGTTCTTTTGAGAGGAGTGGCTCGTAGATACACATGGTCTTTGACATGGAAGTTTACTTCTTGATGACGGTGGTTGGTATAGTTCTTCCTCCTTGACATGGTGGTCTTCAGATGTTCTCTAACCAGCTGAATGGCTCTTCTTCTGTCTTCGGGTAGACAAGTATGTCACCAAATAAATATGACAACCAACTTGTCCAAGTACTCTATGAAGACTTGCCCACGAGGTACATAAAGTGGGCTGGGGTATTGGTGGTGGTCACGGTTGAGTATCGGCCAAGGTCTTCTTGACCTAGAGCCAAAGCCCATGGTCATGATCCGACCATGTTGTGGCTTGGTAAGACTTAAGGGTTTCAAGGATTCTAGGGTGCGAGTGAACGTTTATCATCTTATCCATGAGCACAGTTTCTGAGAAGCCAATTGTAGTATCTAGTCCTCCAAACAAATCACCTCATACCACTGAAAGCAGCATGTCGTATAGGTTAACTCCAATCATCACTCATGCTATTCATATCCTCTTGACTCCCGAGAGGAGGTCTAACAAAATCGTACATGTCAAATATCCCTAAACTCATATGTATGGTTATCCTTATGCAAAAAAAATCCATGGATCGAACATACAAGCTGCTAAGCTTGAATTAAACATCACAATCCAAGTACTCAGCTCATTCATCCAAGGTCCATGATAGTGCATCTCTATCCTAAGGAAACATGTTGTATACCAATCCAAGATCTTGTTTCCTCCCTATGAATCAACTCCAATGGCCCATTAACTTCACCAATCACTAAATGATCCATTAATTCTACAAGCCCAATATCTATGGCGTTCCACATGATCTTCTACAGTGACTAAACTTCCCAAATCATTGAAAGGGCTATCCTTACTATAGTCAGTCCACCAATTTCCATTATCGGGGTCAAGTAACCTCCAACGTCAAGCTTATATATATATATCCCTAAATCAACTCCAGCAATTAATCCAATCTCCTAGTTTATCGCCCACCGAGAAACATGGTATAATGATCGAGATCATCAGTCTAAATCCAATTTACTCCGAACCATGTAGACTTACTTAGCATCTATACTCCACTAGGATCACCTATTTAATCCAAATCTCATGTCCTACGAGAATTCCTACATGTTTCACCCAAGTCATTATCGTAATGTTAACTATCTCCTATCAATATCCCCTGGCTAAGTCAAATCCTTATACTTCCAGGAATTTCAGCTTGCGATCATAATTGTCCTACTAAATCCAATTAACCCAGGGGTAATGAAAGTTATGCTACTCTATTAACATGATCCCACCAATTTCATCTACCAACATGAAAGCCTCATAATCCACCGAAGAGTCTCAGATATTTCCTCAAGGTTACTCGCATAGCCTCATCAAGTCATTTGTCCAATATCATATACCCTCAAATTGGTCTTCCCTATGGCATCGTCAGTTCTGGTGATATCTTAGGATGATAATGTGCTCGTTCACTATGCCCACTAGTTCCATAATGAACCCAGTGATGAGCAAGGGTTACTGAAGCTTAACTGGTTCTCTTGCAATTTCGCAGGTTAAGCACATGGTTAAGGATTCGAGCTGGGGTATCTCGTGAAGTCTCGAAGGGTCTAGGGATGGGTTTCCAGTTCTGAGGGGTAAACATAACTCTACGGGGTTGCACTTGGTCGAGGAGGCTGTAGCAAAAGTCTTCAGTTGGTGAGAGAGACGAGAGGGAAAAGTAGCATAGAGGAGGTGCCAAAAGGGGGTTCTATAGTGCAAGTGCAAACAA
Source organism: Thinopyrum elongatum (assembly GCA_011799875.1). Lineage (NCBI taxonomy): Eukaryota > Viridiplantae > Streptophyta > Magnoliopsida > Poales > Poaceae > Thinopyrum > Thinopyrum elongatum. The sequence goes on along the minus strand of CM022302.1, from coordinate 274,050,384 downwards.
ACAGGTGCCGAAAGGGCCAAACACAAGCATTAAGATAAGGTAGGTGATATAGTTGCATACTTGTTGCCTAGGACAAAAGTGCGACTTATATCAAAACATAAACATGTAAAAACAAGTAACACCCAACATGGTTCTATTCAAACCATCACACGGACCCGACTTCACATAAGGGATACACGACTCATCCTACCCTAGGGGTTCTCAGACTCAGCAGTCGTGCTTTGCTTCGTGTCTCGGTGAGAGGGATGTGCAGCCTTTTGGGTCTTCCTCAGGTGTCGCTATGTCTCTTGTAGTTGTTCGATAAAACATCCGGGTTGGGCTTGAAGAATCTTCAACAACTTCCCACCTGATGAGCTAACGGAGTGAAGGTGGTTCCTCGTAGCTGGCATTGACTCGGTCTTCTCTTGTCTTCTTAATCATGACGATCCCTTTTGCCTCCTAAGGCGTCGAGGGTACCAGGTAGGCAATCCTTTATGCAATGATATTCACAAGGCATGCTAGAGGTCCAACCTGTCGGTCACGTTGATGAAAACATCGTCACCAAGTGCGGGGAATGTAGAGAACCATTTTCCTGCTCACTATAGTGAGGTGGACCAATTGGCGAGGTTCTCATCCACTAGTAGTTGCTGATGTAACAACGGTAATGATAAGGTTACTCTATTAGCGATGTATGTCATGATCTTGCATATCTCATGCCCTGATCATCGTAGGCCAAGGTTGCATCATCCTGGGCAGTGTCGGGGGTGTCACCATCTTTTGGGTCTTGACGTCCTCATTCCTCGAGAAGGTATCTTCTGTTGGTATCGTCTTGTCGTGGTGTCGCCAACCTTGTGTTCAGATGATGTGGGCGAATTTCTAGCAAGGCGTCTTCCTTCTAGATTATCCACGAGGATTACAAGGAATCCAGTGGTCACAGGCATAAGGGTACTAGCGACCGTTTGTAAAAGTTTTGAAGGGGAAGAGATCAATAAGGAAAATATATCTTAGTTTTCGAAAAACTTAGAAGGGAAGAGAAGTATAGATAGTTTTTGAAAGTTAGTGATGGTTTTGGAAATAGGTTTACCCTATCTAACGACCATGCTAACTAAGGCTTCCTACAGTCAGGATGGCTCTGATACCAGCTCTGTGGGGACCCTGACTTACACAGTCGAAGCCACCGGTTACATGTGCACAGTGATCCGAAGGTTCAATGCTCACTATACACCACAGACTGAATATCAAGAGTTTACATCCATTACATACTGTCTTACACAAATAGGACCACTATGGTCCAGTCTTGAGTATATCATCACAGCGGAAAACTTCGTCGATAACTTGGACCCATGCCATCAACCTTAACCCTACAGGCATTCTGACTGGGAAAGCATCCTAGCTCGCATGTTCGTCACCAAAGAACTCTTCATCAAATACCTGTTCTTCCAAACCTGGCCAAGTAAATGGCCAGGGACAGGCCAATGAGTACGTTTGAATGTACTCGCAAGCAACCCATGAATGGAAACAGAGTAAAGTATGCATGGTAATGATACTATGTTGACATTACTGTGGTAAGGTAGTCTTTCTTACTATGCATGGTAATGATACTATGTTGACATTACTGTGGTAAGGTAGTCTTTCTTATGCAAGTATGATCAACATTTATTTAAGTCATGAATGCGTCTGCAACAAGTATCAGGAGGTTACATACACCAACATCGAGAAAGAGTTCACACAACTCAGTCTCAGGCATATCATGTCTTTCCATGATTCTCATCAACAATGTACTCAACCTTGTGTGTAAAGGATTTTTGGACATAGTTTAAGTAGCACCACCCAACTGTCCATGACCATGGACACGGCTATTCGAATAGTTTGACACTCTGCAGAGGTTATACACTTTACCCACAAGGTCTGGGGAATTTCGTGTCATCCACGACCCGCAGTACTTCAAGTACTCGGGGTAAGCACCTGATCACTATCTATCCCTAGGCGACACTAACATAGGTTCCACTCGTTGGTACACAACCCTCTTGTATAATCATAAAGGTCTTGGGACCCTGCCCTTTTTATGGCCACATCTACACAAAGGGACCAATGGTGTGTTCGGTGCCCTGTAAAAACAGTCATGGTTGCCTATCCAAGCACGACCCCGTCCCGAGAGTGAACTCATGTCACCCCCCTCACTAGTAATGTGGGCACCATGCTAGTATCGGACTAGGTAATCAATAATGCCCCATCCCATAAGGGGTAGTGTGGTAGTACATGTTTTGTCGGGACAGTTAACACACCTTAAATTTAATCCATCTTTTATACACACACACAACACTTGCTTTGGTACACCACTTCTTCATCAAGCGGTGACCTAGTTCAACATCACCCACGGGCATTAGGGGCACCCGATGGGGTTTTCAAAATATTGTAACCAAGTGATGATCATGGCATAGATGCAACATCATGCCTCAACATCAAGTATTCATCGTATCTCTAAGCTTAGGGTAGAGCTACGAACATGCAAGTATCAACGGGGATGCATCAATGCAACGGTCATAACAAGTCCATCATCATCATGCATACGGAAAGTTATCGATGAACAAGAGAGGGGTATCATGGTCAAAGGGCTGCTTGCCTGGCTCAGCAAGGTCTTCAAATCTTCTGGTCCACCTCCGAGTATTCTGTCTACTTCGTCAACTATCGTCGAAAGCAATCACAATAGGCAACACAACAAGGCAAAAATAAAAGTGCTCTAAAAATAGGAATTTGACTTTTCTAGGGCATCACTGGTTATATGGAAAATAACCAGATTGGTTTCATTGGAATTTAATCAATGGATATTTTTGAATATTTCAATATGATGGAATCAAGGGAGTAATGGATTTGCAAGAAGTTTACATAATGCCTTTTTATAAAAATGAGTGAAAGCACCCATTAAATCAGGCATGATTTTAGAAACGTTTAGAAATTGATTTCACTGGATTTGGAGTTGAAATGAATATAATATGGATTTTTGAAGTTGACTTATGTGACTAAATGGCCTAATAAATAGATCCAGTGAAAAATAGGCATAGTAAAAATGTTCATTGCTGCCTATTAAATAGAATGATTTATGGAGTCACTAGAAATTTGAATCACCAAATTTGGAGTTTATTTGAATATTGTAAGAATTTTTGAACTACCTAGGGAAAAGAAAAAGGTAAAAGGATTACCAGATACAAATGAGCTAAACTGCACCCTAAGTGCTAGATAGCTACTGGGCCGGTCCAGCAGCTCAGCCACGGGCGCAGGAGGCCACGTCGATGGCGTACTCCGGGGAGTACATCTTCGCCCGAGGCAGACGCGTTCAGTAGAGGCCGTCTTCACTTGACCGGGAGGGGCCCGCGGCCTGAGCCACCTACAGGCGAGGCCCGCTGGCTGGCCCTCCTCCTACCTCCCGCTCAAAACAGAGGAGGGGCAGGGGAGGCCGACTGAGCGCACGCCGGCGCCCGTTCTAGCGGCTCAGGTCGCCTCTAGCGATGGTCCGGCCATCGGTGTGCTTGGGAGGAAGGGCCGCGTCCACCAGGGCGTCCCGTTTTGGTCGTGGGGCGCTGGAGCGAGCGAGGCTTCGGCCGGGGTGGGGACAGGCGATGGCGTGGTTCGGCATGGCGAGGGAGGCATGGGGAGAAGGGGATGGAGCGTGGGGTGAGTTGGCGGTGGTGATGAGAGGGTGTTGGAGGGGTTGGTAGAAGCGGAGGGGCTCGAGGCTGCGCGAATTTGAGCGAAGGCCGGTGGGGAGGCTTTGTCCATTGACGAGGTTAGAGAGCTCGAGAGAGGGAACGGTTTGGCCTGGGAGGTTTCTGGGAGGGAGAGGGAGTGAACAGCGATGAGAGAGAAGCCCGGGGAGGATTTATATGGCGAGGCCATGGCGCATCATGGGCGGCGTCCACGGTCGCGGCCTAGGCAATGCCAGTGGCCGAATTGGCACCCTAGGCCATGTCCGAGGTGTTCGTGGGCATGGCCTAGGTCGAGGGAAAGGAAGAGGGGGAGCGGGGCGAGGCTGGGACGGGTCCCGCGTGCGAACGGGTAATGGCGAGCTCTGGCGGCGTTCGGGCGAGCTTGCCAGGGGGAAAACAACGATGAGGGAGGAGGCGGCCTCGGGACACACAATCCCAGCGCCCAAGGTTGACGGGAGGCCTTGGAATGGGCGTGCTATAGTGCGGGAGAGCACTGTAGCATTCTCCAGAGCATGAACTCTACACGCCATGGCATAAACTATGTGCCTTGGGCATGTCCACTAGTGTCTAGAGGTGCTAGGGAGAAGTAAACAAGGTGGGTGTGGCATTGGATGCCCCGGAGAGCCTCTGGATGAGAGTGGAGGTGGAGAGAGAGAAGAAAGTGAGTTGTCCAGAGGAGAAGAGAGGGGTTTTCACCCACCAATAATTGAGCTATGGGAAAGAAACACTTACTGGAGGTAGAAGGTGATCAGGGTGAGCTGTGGTAAAAATTTGAGCTCATGGAGAATAGTGGAAGGGGTCAAAACAGTGGTCTTGGTAAAATAGCAGAAGGCGTTTGATGGTGATTTGGCCAAGGTAAATGGATCCTCCTTGACATGATATTTAACAGGATCAAGTGGCATATGGAAATGGGGTCAGTCACCAAGTTTGAGTCCATTTTTAAAAAGTTTCCAATGCAACTTTGGCAAACCATAGAAATCAGCAGAAATGGGTTTTCTAAGATTTAGTCATGAAAATCTATTCTCCTTGATGCACCACTTGGTGTAGTGTCATCATTTGGAGATTATAGCATGGCCACAAAAATTGAGATCAAAAGAAGACAGTTGGCAATGTAGAGTTGCTCAAATTAGGTTCTGGACAGAGATGGTTTTGAGGGGATTTGATGATGTTAACTTGTTCTCCAAGTCATGAGACTTGTCAAGATCATCAGATATGGCATTGTTGTCATGCTAGAATTTTCTTGGAATTTACAGAGAATATTTCCTTTGTAAATATTTCAAAGGCTTGAAATATCCAGAAAGGGTTTTTGATGGATTTGACCAATATTTTGATCATGACCATGTGTTGAAACCCTTATATATGGACAATATATTTCCAATGAGTTTCCCTAAATTTTATCAAATATTTTTGAAACATTAAAATAATTTTAACCTATTAAAGACCATTTCTGGCCTTAAGAAAAAGCCTTTAAATAAAATAGCAAAATAACTTTGAAAATTATATTTTTGTGGTTTATGGGAGTCCTATATCTATTAGGAGTCAAGTATACCTTTTGAAAAAAAATTCATGCCCTAAGTTAAGTAATTGTAGTTCAAGCCTCAATTCAGGGGGCTTTGGAAAACCCAATTTAGGAAATATTTTTGGGATAATTAACTTTATGCCCTTAGTTGGGTCCCACTTGCCTGTTTTACCCCTAGTTTCAGAAACTCACCTGTTTAGTCCAAGCCACTATGCAATTCTTATGCTTTTGCCCTTTGACCCTTTGACCGTCACTTTGAAAAATTCATACTAACTCAGAAAAATTCAAATAAGAGATCAAAATGTTCAGAAAAACATCACCTATATGGGCATGTCATTTTCATTCTTGATAAAAGTGTTGGAAAGTCCCCATCTCAGTTTTAGCTCATATGCTCTTAGCATGAACAGTAAAATCTAAAAAAATTCAAAAAAATCTAAAAAAATTTGGTGGAAAACATTGACCAATGTTTTGAGTGCTTGACAAGTTTCATAATGGAATGACATTCGTGGAGGTCGTGGCAAAAAAAAAAGAAAATCAAAGCTCCAAAATTTCTTTTTTTTGCCACGACTTCCACGAATGTCATTCCATTATGAAACTTGGCAAGCACTCAAAACATTGGCAATGTTTGCCACCAAATTTTTTTAGATTTAACTGTTCATGCTAAGAGCTTATGAGCTAAAATTGAGATGGGGACTTTCCAACACTTTTGTCAAGAATGAAAATGACATGCGCATATAGGTGATGTTTTTTTCGAACATTTTCATATCTTATTTGATTTTTTTTGAGTTAGTATGAATTTGTTATGAATTTTTCAAAGTGACGGTCAAAGTGCAAAAGCATAAGAATTGCAAAGTGGCTTGGACTGAACAGGTGAGTTTCTGAAACTAGGGGTAAAACAGACGAGTGGGACCCAACTAGGGGCATAGAGTTAATTATCCCAATATTTTTTGGCCAAATTATTTTTGTAAGAAAATACTATTCTGTCCTATACACATGGCATGATCATTGGGAAAAGTTTTGGCTCAAGTAGAAGAAGTATAAGAGTTGGAGGATTTATTTGATTTTCTAGAGCACTTGAAAACAACAAAAACAGAAATCCAAATCAAAGGCAAATCAACACAAAAGTTTTTGTTGGATCAAATTCTTATGCTTGATTAACCCTAAGTGTTGTGTCATGAAAATCAGGGTGTGGCACCCAACCGATTCGGGGGCTAATGATGTGGTCACCTATTATAGGTAGGGTCAAGGACCCATCATTTGGGACCCACATGGGGCCCATCATCATCATAGGCACGTCCCTGGACCATTCCAACATTCGGATGCATACATCAAGAAGTTCACTCGGACGGCTCTGCAGCACTCAGACAATCACGCGTCACTCGGCTAACGGACCATCACTCAGACGTAGAGGGCAAGAGGACGTCGTGGGAGCTACAACGGTCGAGGAATCCTAAGTCATCCACTAAATAGAGTTATAGCTACTGTTACCTGTAACTGCTGTAGTAGAGTCTCATTACACTAGTAACTCTCTCATTCAATGACATTTATTGCCTCGACGGCGTGGGAGACTTGGGGCTGAGGCGCACTCTATATAAGCTGCACCCTTCTCCATAGCCAGGCATGTGGAATCTCTGTAATCATACCCCCCAAATCAAAGCAAGCCTCAGGGCACGAGATGTAGGGTTGTTACCTCCGCCAAGAGGGGCCCGAACTCGTTAAACACCGAGTGTTATACCTGCGCTGTAGCTAGTCTCTGCCCCCTATTCATACCCCTAGTACTCATTGTCAGGATCGTAACCCCGACACTCAGATCGAGGGTAATAGGAATGAAGGAGACGATGTTTACCCAGGTTCGGGCTCTCTTGATGGAGGTAAAACCCTACGTCCTCCTCTTGTTTATATTGACGAAGATGTATCGAGTACAGAGTTGATCTACCTCGAGATCATAATGTGTAGTCTAACTCTAGGGCTAGGTGAATGATTATGCGTTGATATCCCCTCTACGGGTTAAACCCTCTGGCTTATATACACGCCAGGGAGGGTATCTAGGGTTACAAGGTCGGTATCTAGGAGCAAGGCGGTGGTAGAGATCTTGGAGTATACGTCAAGTCTTCGGTGGAGGCTGTCTTTATCATGCCTCCTGCGTAGGGCCTCCAGCGTCCATCTTGACAATGAATGAGAGCCCATCGGCCCAACCCGAGGAGAATGGGCTGACTGGGTTAGTACCCCCTTATCCAGGACACCGTCAGTAGCCCCTGAACTAGTCCTGTATGTTGAGGACGTCCTTGCTGAAAATAACAACCTCAAACCTGAAGTCGTTGGCTTGACAGACGAGTTCCACTTTATAATCCTTGGATCACCCCTTCAAAGGAGTGATGTCAGCCGAGGCTCAACCGAACTTGTACTATCTGCCCGAAGAGATCGGATAACTTAGCCTCAAAGGCCAACCATCTCGGTGCGAATAGTCCCACTTAGTATGACAACTTTATCGAAATGGCTCACCCCACAATAGGTCGAGCAGTTACTGCTTCCCCCAAATCGCGGCCCGAGGCAGCCTTCTTATTGGCACGTCCGATCGAGATGGAGATCATTCCCATTTTCTCAGGGATATCATCAAGATTTTGTTTCCCCCCATATGCTTAACGGCATATTTGATGGGAGTGCTATGTTTATCGATGAAGTGAGGGGGGACTCTTGGCCTTTCACCGGCCTATAAGAGCAAAGAGGAGGACATCGCAACTAGGCACGCTCCCATTCTCCCCATCTACTGCCTCGTCTAGCTCCAGCGCCCAGATCCAATCCCACACCCTTTTTCCATAGCGAGCCCAGCGTCCTCCACCAGCCATGGGCGACACCCTCCAGGGGCACTGGGGTGGTTGCATCATGACAGATGGCACCATCAAGGAGCTGCGTAGCACGGGGTATCTCACCGCCGACATCGCCGCCTGCGCTCCAGCCGCTGGCCAGCAACTGCCCGCTCCCAACACAGGGGAGCGGGTAGTCTTCCTCCCCCACCTCATCCGAGGGCTGAGGTTCCTGCTGCACCCTTTTGTGCGCGGGGTAATGTTTTATTACGGGCTTGATTTCCATCATATGGCTCCAAAATCCATCCTTCACCTCGCCTCCTTTATTACGGTCTACGAGGCCTTCCTCCGCTGCGAGCCGCACTTCGGGCTGTGGCTAAAGATCTTCGGAATTAAGCCAAAGTCTAGCGGCTCTGACCTCGTGGAATGCAGAGGGTCCATGATCAGCAAGAACTAGGGGGGCAAATGGTTTAAGGGCACCTTCATTGAAATGGTGAAGGAATGGCAGCATGAGTGGTTCTACATCACCGAGCCGCTTGCCCCTGGCTAGGCCGAGGTCCCAGCCTTCACGGCCAGGCCTCCAAAGAAGCTCAAGTCCTAGAAGGATAAGAGTGTTGCCTGGGGGAACCCGAAAGAGGCAGAGGCCATGATCAAGAGGATCAAATGGTGGTCCACCTCAGGGAAGATCAAGCTCGCCGATGTCATCAATGTCATGCTCCATCGCCGAATCCTTCCCCTCCAACTTTAGGCCACCTCGATGTGGGCACACAAGCCCGAGACCACGGGACCTATCAAGGCCTTCTTCCACTCCACCTTGGCCACCATGTGGACGCGTCTCCTGAAGCTGGCCGAGGACAAGATCTCCAAGGAGGGGGAGGACCGCGGCCTCGAGGAAAGCTACGAAGCCCCCCCCCCTAGTCAGTGCTCCAACACACAAGTTATTATTTATGTCTTCTGTGCCGAGGGGTAGAATTTCATGGATATTTACACTTGACATTTTGCAGAAGTGGCTGCCCTGGGTACACGGAGTGCGATGCCCGGCTCCACTACCTGAGGAGCCCGTGACTCCCCTACTCTCTGCGCTCCTCACCGAGGAGCCGCACATGGTGGCCCTCAAAGGGACGAACTCCCTAAAGGGCAAGACGAGTGCTCAGGCTCGGGAGACCTCGGTCGCCCGGTCCGAGGACACCCGCGCCTCCTCCGCCCATGACAGTGATGCGCAGGAGGATGACGAAGAAGTGATCCCTCCCCCGAAAGGGAAGAGGGCGGCGTCAGAGGACGCTAAAGCCGGCATGCAGCCCAGGGGCTCGAAGAGGTCACGGAGGACCTCGGTCAGGGCCGCCGGGAAATTGCCGGAGAGAGTCGAGCTCCCCGGTGACTCAAAAGAAGACCTCCTCGTGATGGGGAGGAAGAAACTGGTACCTCGAGGGTAAGCCATTGTCTTTTCATCACATACTTTGATAAGTTATTTTAAGTGATGGTAAACTCATAAAACGTATGTTTCACGCAGGCCGCCAAGGGTGATCCCCAGCGGTTCCTCGAGCGGATTGCTATCCGCCATCAGGACTCCAGAGCCCGCTGCTCCTCCCCCGGTGCATGATGGGCTGGGGGAGGCGACGTCCACCTTGGCCCCTGAAGTCGACATGACGGGGGCTGAAGAGGTGGCTGTCGTGGCCGAGGTAGACACCTCAGCCCATGAAGACCCGGGGGAGAAGCACCCCGATGTCGTCAAGGAGGGGCTTGGTCAATTATCGGCCTAGCCGATATCTGCTTCGGATCCACCGCCGCAGGTGGAGACCACTCGGGTCGGCACGTCGGCGCTTGGGTCCAAGGTCGTCCTGCCACCCCCACCAACCGCCCAAGGACGGGCTGGCGCGGGGTGGACCGAGGAGGTGGAGGAGACCCTAAAGGGCTCCTCCCTTAAGGAAGAGCACCGTGCCTTAATAGGCGCGACACTGTAGGGCTTCCGGTCCGCGGGGGTCCGCCTGCATGAGGTTTTCAAGAACCTCGTGACGAGCTTCAAGGTATGCCTCTTTCTACCGAATTAACTTTTTTTATTTGAGCTTATTGATTTATGTATTTGTCTGAGGACATGATATCACGGCGTTCTAAACGATGTAGTGAGTGAGTAGCCCCCAAGCCCAAAGCTGGTTTCAAGAAACCGGCCTTGGGGTCGTATATCTCATTAGGAGCTTGTTATGTAGCCCCCGGGGCTGCTTTAGGAAATCGTCCTAGAACTTCAATGTATTGACTGTGGACTTTGTAATAAGGATTTCTACTGGCAGGTCTCGACCTCGGTTCCAAACTCCATTTGCGAGGAGATTGCGGAGATGAATCGGAAGCTCGAGAGGTCCCAGGAGGACCTCAACCTTGTGAACCAGAGATTCGAGCAGTCTCAAGGTAAGAAATTTGTGCGTGATATTTTTCATGAAAAATTTGTGATATATCTTGTTAGGTAGAGAACCAAGGCCGAACTGTTTTAATGACAGCAGTGTTAGTTGAGCTTGAGATGATCAAGGCCGAGCTCAAAAAGGCTCGGCAAGAGGTCAAGTGGTATGAGGCTACAGCCACAAAGGCAGAGAAGGCCTGGGCCGCCGAGAAGGTGGCCAGTGAGAAGGACCGAGCATGGGTCCAAGAGGTCAAGGAGACCCTGAAGGGTGTGTTCAAGGCACGCGACAAGCTTCAGGCGGAGGGGCGGTAAACGAAGGAGGAGCTTGAAAATCTCCATCTTGCCCACTCCGAGCTCAAGACCACCGCGTGGTCTGATCGCGAGGTGCTCCAGTAGTTGAAGCAAATCACCTCGTGTAAGCTATACTTACTGGAGTGTTTGTTTGGCAGCAAAGGGTGCGTCGAGCTCACCCAGCTATGGCATACCGCAGAAGTCTTCGTGGATCTCCTGTAGAGCATGGCGGATGCCGTTGCACATTTCGACCTGTTGGCGGGTCACGAGGTGGAGAAGGCCTTCTGGGGGCGGTTCCTGGGGTCTCCGTCATCACAGCTGCTGAATAATCGAATGAAGCAGCTGGCGAAGGTACTCTGCATGGCGAGACCGGTGCTTCAAGACCACTGTGTCGTGTTGTGGCCTACCGAAGCTCTTCCAACCAGCCTCTTCAGCCTCGTGATGCGCCTGCGGGGAGCTATCTCGCGTGCCGATAGTTGGAGGAGGTCCACGTGCTTTGAAGGAGCATGGAGGGTGTATGCCTGCGAGAAGACGCACTTTCGCAAGGTCGATGTAGTTACGGTGGCCACAGGTCCTCCTGCAGACAAGCCACACACCGCGGAGCAATTTTATCTCGAGGTGGAGGAAGGAGCCCGGGTTACCAAGGTCATGTGTCCAAAGGACACTTTGTATTATTAGGTAGCACTTCGGAATGCCGAAGTTATGAAATGTATAAAACTTAATGGTTTGTTGGAATGAGTATGACTTTAAATTCCTCCATATGTTTCTATTTATTTAATTATTTTATCTCCTATGCGACCATTCTAAAATAAAAGTGGCCAGTCACCTGCTTCTGCCCCAATGTAGAATATACAAAGGGTGTTCTGAGATGCAGCTTTGACCCTTAGCCGACGTCTCGGTGCTTGGAGGCGGTCTCTTCTCATAGGAACTAGGCAATCAGACTATAATGGCTTGATAACTTTCACTTAGTCTAGGGAGTTTGACTGTGGGAGTTGATAACGAGCCCCCAGTGTGGGAAGTGGTCAGCTTAGTAAGCCGAGGATTGAACCATGACACATTTCGGCTGAAAAAAATAAAGCCCTTTGTTTAACACGGGTGATCTCTATCGTCATGTCACTTAACGTGGTCCGCGGATGGCCGACCAGTTTACGCCTACCTAGATAGTCAGTTTTCGGCTTTCTCCACTGAGGCGCTCTGCCAATTAACCTTGCGGCACAATTGCAGTGGTTGTCACGTTACACCCTTAGCCGAATTCATCGAGAATGTAAGGAGTACACATAGGAGCCGGGCAACCAAACTATTGACCAAAATCTAGGTTCGAAATTGATGCATACAAAGCCAAAATCCGAGATGTCGAACACTTCGGACTTGTAAGGCAGGGAAATGAGGCTCCTTAATGGTTGTATCTTGAAAGACATTCTTGTAGTGCAAAGGTAATGCTTGAACAGGAATGTAGGTAATACCTTTAGAGGGCATAGCTTTTTATTTTTATAACCTTCCAGCTGTTACATGCCAAGCTACTACGAGAAAAACTAAAAAGAATACAACGTAAGAGAGTGCGTGAGGAAGAAAAATACAGAGTGGATATTGACATCGAGCATTAAGAACCCGGGCCGCATCCTGCCGCACATCTGTGTTTCCGGGCTGTTGACCAGCCTGCCGTCATGAGCGGTGGTGATTTGAGGTCTTGTGCTGAGGACCTGTGCAATCTTGGCCCTTTATATGCCTCAGGCGCTTGTTGGCAGAGCCCGTTGAAGGAGGTCTTGCAGGAGTCTTCTGTGTGGTTTAAGCCACTTTGATGAAGTCTTGCCGGCTCCTTGACAGAGACATGCTGAGATGAGGGCTCGAAGCCACGTCGGTCCTCGGTCGAGCCGTTTTGGCATGTTGATGAATTTTGGCTCCTTGGCGGCCTAGGGAATCTTGAGTGCGAAATTATGCACCCTGGGGACATAGTGCCCCATCCAGAGAGGGCGTGCAAGGATCCCATATCCATATTTAGGGTGAGGGGTTACGTGGCCGGGGTTGGTTTCCGCAGCCTACGTGCGCTTCGAAGAGATAGCGGTGCGTTTATCGCTGTGGGCTGTCTCCTCGGACGCCTGTACCTTGGCTGCATAAGCCGTGGTCTAGTCCTCAGTCCGGAGTGAACGCTCGGTGTTACCATTGACTATGATAACACTGTTGGGTCCTGGCATTTTGAGCTTGAGGTAAGCGTAATGCGGGACTGAATTGAAGCGTGCGAAGGCTGTGCGCCCTTAGAGCGCGTGGTATCCGCTTCGAAAGGGGATGATTTCGAAGATTAACTCCTCACTTCTTAAGTTCTCGGGCGAGCCGAAGACTACCTTCAGAGTGACCGTTCCGGCACAGCGGGCTTCAACGCCTGGGATGACACCCTTAAAGGTGGTGGTGCTTGGCTTAATCCAGGATGAGTTGATGCCCATCTTCCTAACCGTGTCCTCATAAATGAGGTTGAGGTTGCTTCCTCCATCCATCAGGATACATGTCAGATGATAACCGTCGACAATGGGGTCTAGGACGAGCGCTGCCGATCCGCCATGCCTAATGCTGATCGGATGATCATGTTTGTCAAATATGATCGGGTAAGCTGACCAAGGGTTAAACTTTGGGGCGACTGGCTCCAACGCGTAGACATCCCGGAGTACACACTTCCTCTCCCTTTTAGGGATATGAGTAACGTGGATCATATTGACCTCGGTTACATCATCTGGAAACTTCTTTTGGCCTCCATTGTTGGGCCGCCGAGGTTCATCCTCATCTTCGCTATGATTTTGGGTTTTATTTTGACCCTCTGTCGTTACCTTGCCGTCTTGCTTAAAAGACCCATCAATTCCTGTTTGTATGGTTTGCTGGTTTGTCCTAGGTGCCATGGATTTGGCATGGCCAGTCCAGGATCCTATCAAGCTAGCAAGGTTCATCTTTGTTCCCTTTAAAGGGCTTCCTTTTCTGTTCGGATTTAGGTCCGGTGAACCCTGCGTTGACCGCAACGTCTTCCGTACCGCTTCCGCCATTTTTATACGTGCGCTTATTTTTATTGCACTTGGGTTTTCCATTGGCGTCGCGTGTTTCCGAAGTGCCTACCTCGCTGTTGTGAGTACTGCGGGCGAGCCAGCTGTCCTCCCCCGCATAGAAGCGAGTCATCAACGAAGTGAGGGCTGCCATAGTCTTCGACTTATCCTGGCCAAGCTAGCGGACCAGCCATTCGTCTTGGATGTTGTTCTTAAATGGGCGATGGCCTCGGCTTTGGAGTAGTCTATGATCTGGTTCTTCTTGGTGAGGAACCTATTACAGAATTTCCGGACTGATTTGCCTGGCTGTTGGGTGACACGGCTGAGGTCATCAGCATCCGGAGGTCGGACGTACGTGCCTTGGAAGTTTGCTCGAAAGGTGTCCTCTAGGGCCTCCCAGCTGCCAATAGAATGAGGAGGCAGGCTGTTAAGCCGATGCCTAACCGGCCCCTTTAGTTTGAGCGGAAAATATTTAATGGCATGGAGGTCATCTCCCTTGGCCATGTGTATATGGAGAAGGAAGTCCTCGATCCATATTGTCGGGTCGGTGGTGCCATCGTATGAATCTATAATCTATATTGATGGGCTTAAATCCTTCAGGGAATTGATGTTCCATCACCCTGTCTATGAAGCAGATCGGGTGAGACGGACCTCGAAACAGAGCAGCATCTCGTTGGAGATCGGGAGAGAGTCGTGGGTAGGCCTAGTCTCGGGCATGGTCGTTCCTGTCCATCCAGGCATCGTAGCTGTCAAGCCCAGCGGGCGTGCGTCCTCTTGATCTGTAAATGGACCGAGGGGGTGCCCTGTTTACCTCAATGTGACGTCTAACATCATGAGGATCTAGGTAATCCATGGGGTCCTTGCCATAATAGTGTGGAGGTGGCCGGTTGTTGAGGGTTTCCCGCATTGACCTATCCCGGCCTCTAGGGGGACGGTCATAGTCATCAACGAGCTCCTCGTCAAACTCCGGTAGGAGACACTTGCGTGGGTATGATTTCGGCGCGCTACAACGCCGTTCTTCCATGTCTTGCTCGGCAGAGAGCACTTCAACCCACTTTCCATGCAGTGTGTCGGTGTTGGCCTACAGCTGCTGCTGCTTGCGCTTCATGCTCCGAGCCGTCGCAATGAGGTGCCGCCATAAGCGCTCTTGTTCGAAGGGGTCTTTGGGGAAGACGAAGTCCGCGGTGCCGAGGCTCTTGTCTACCTCGGATTTCGACATATAGTTGTCATCGGCTCCATCAAAGAGGTCGTCAGGATCTAAGTCCTCGAGAAGTCTATCGGGTGTGCCGTTCCGCACCGGGGAAGCTTGATGGTCCTCCTCGGGGTTATCGGCATCATCGGCTGCCGCGTTGCCATTGTCAGTGGTTGCGTTATTGCTGCTAGATTCGCTATTATTGCCTCTTCTACGTCTCCGCCGACATCTTGGAGGGGTGTAGACATCATAAGTTGATGTAGCAGTCCACCTGTCAGTGTTTACCAGCACTACAAAAAAAAAGACACATCCGTGGCATTTTGGCCCGAACGGATTTTTTTTCTGTCATGCTTATGACACTTCTATGACGATAATTGTGACAAAACCACATATCATCATAGATGTGGTGGGCTCCTACTTCTATGACAAAAAATCATGAGAGAAAATGGGCTTTTTGTCCTGGGCGGGCCGGGGACGCACCTGCATGACATTCTTTGGGCCGTCCATGACAGAAAAAATTGTGCTGGAAGCGAGGGCGAGGAAAATTACGGGGAGTTCCCGGTTACGGTGGGTGGTTAGGGCCGAGCGATGCACGGAGGTTTGCGTGTTTCTCTCGTACACGTACGCGCGTGTGTGCGAGGCGTTGGGCTCTAACTGAACCCGAGCGAGGCGTTCGCTTACTGAACCCGAGCGATTGCACAAGCTACATTACTGAACCCGGGTGATCGATCCCTTGGCTGTTAACTAAACCGATCGATTCCTTTGCTACTTCTACTAACTGAAGCCGATCGAACCTGCCTCTTGATGAACAGTGACCATTGTTGGGGGTTGGATGAACAGTTCCCGGTGGGGGTTGGATGAACAAGACCCTGTTGTAGTAGGCCGTTGCTGTTGGATAAACAGGACCTCGATCGAGGAGGCCGCCAAACCCGAGCCGGTTGGGGGTGGATGAACAAGACCCCGTGGAGGGCTGGTTGAACAGTAGCCGGTGGAGGCTGGATGAACAGTCGCCGTGGATGAACAGTAGCTGGTGGAGGATGGAGGAAGTCGACGGTGGATGAACAGTAGCATGTGGAGGCTGGAGGAAGTCGACGGTGGATGAACAGTAGCCCGTGGAAGATGGAGCGAGGCAATAGACGGTGGATGAATAGTAGCCCATGGAGTCCCATTTTGTGGTATGCCACACCCCTCCCGATGAACAAGACAATGTTTCGACCGTAGGCGCTCCAACACAAGTCTGTTTCCTCCGTTTTGTGGTACGCCACACCCCTCCTGATCAACAGGACCCCGTTTCGACCGTAGGCGCTCCAATAGAAGGCCGTTTCCTTTGTTCTACGGTACGCCAGACCTCGTTTCAGTTGTTTCGTCCAAGCCGGTTGGCTCCCGATGAACATGACGTATTCCGACCCAGTCAGTTGCCTCCCGATGAACACGACGTTGTTTCCTCCGTTCCGACCCAGCCGGTTGGCTGCCGATGAACAGGACGCCATTGCTGCCATCCGTTGCCTCTCCATGTACATGAGCCCTGGCCGTACGTATGCGCAAGTACGCGTTTGAGACCCCGCCCGTATGTACGGACGTGGCCGTATTTTTTGGCATCTTGCTGTACGTATGTGTACACGGTTTAGAAGGGACTGCCTGAACTGCTACGTCGGGGGCTCTACTACTACATGTGCCGCTGCTTGCTCGGCCATGGTTCATCGTTACAGAGAGACCGATCGACCAGTATGTACGTACACGTTCGCGACCAGAATGACAACGCTACGTACGCTTCGATCGGGTGAGTCCCGGCTGTCAGGGAGGATAAGGAGGCACTTCCTTGCGTGCGAATATATAGCTGGCGGGTCCCAGTGGTCAGGGGCGGAATCATATATTTTTTGCCCGTAATAAGGAGGCACTTCCTTGCGTGCAAAGATGTTGTTGGTGGGTCCCAGCTGTCAGGGGCAGGAATAAAGGTGCACTTCCTTCCTTGCGAAGATATACGTGGTGGGTCTCAGCTTTCAGGGGGATGAGTAATTTTATTTTCGCGTAATAAGGAGGCGGTTGCATGCGTGCGTCCATGGATCTGGTGCGTCCCCACTGTCAGCCTCTCCACGTACAGTCCTCTTACAATGACTCTCATTTGTTGACCACGTTGACCATGCCGCGCCGAGCGCACCAAGGCGGTGGACGACGGCGAGGCCCGGACGGCAATGAGCCTGAGATGCGAAGACGCGGCAGTGGAGTCGCAGATGGAGAGGTGTACGAGGGTTAACTGGTTCTGGTGCGGCATGGTTCTGCTGTCGGCGGGGAATAACAGGAGGTGTGGAGGGGTGGACGGATGGTCTGGCCAGTGGTGGAGTAGCACTTCACAGCGAAACGTGCTACGCAGAGCTGCTAGCAGCTGGAGGCGGGAGCAGGTGGTCCTAGTGGCGCTGGAGGAAGAAGATGAGAGATTGAAGATGGATGCCGACCGTTGGATGTAAATCCAATGGCTATCGATGTCAGAATCATTTGTTGACTAAGTTGATAACGCCTTGCGTTGGCTTCGACCTATTGGCCCACATTTCAGCCTCCAAAAATGTGGCACATATTCAACCCATTTTTTTGAATTCATAGTCCATTTGCTGGGTTGGGTGAACAAATAATGTAGCGTCCATGCGGCCCATTTATTTTTTCTAAAAAACTACAGCCCATTTGCACTTTCTTGAAATACCAGAATTTGCTGGCCTGAGTGAACAAATAATGCAGCGTCATTGTGGCCCATTTTTTTCCTAAAAAATTACAGCCCATTTGCAGTTTCTCGAAATACATGATTTTGCTGGGCTGGTTCTAATTATAATGTTTGGTTGGGCGCAGCAATGTTATCAAAACATAAACAGGGGCTGAGCATTTTGTTATAAATATATTTAGATAATAAGTGCTTTATTCTTACATTGGTCCTTAAATCTTACTGAGCTTTTGTACACAATCACCAGGATTTTCATTGCCTTAATGTAAAAAACCCAGGATTTTATTGTTAAACATTTATTTTTAAAGTTCATAAGATGTGGGATATTTTTTTCTTATATATGTAAGTATCTGTTAAATATATGATGATAATAAAAATAATATATAATAACATATAAAATAATATAAAATATTTATAATATAGTTAGAAGGGAAACATAAGTTGGACCTGGCGTTCCTATTCTTATATAGAAAAATAGACCAGACCTTTGTGTTTCCTTCAAAAAAATACATAAGTTGGGCCGCGGATGTTTTAGAAAAAAATAAAACCTAGGATGGGAGGGCCATAGGCTAGTCGATACATGACGGCCCTCAAAAAATACAAACCGGCATGTCGTGGGCTGCGCATGTTAAAAAAGAAAGCCTAGACTGGGCAGCCCACAACCCAGCAGATACTTGCTGGCCCAGTGATAATAAATGATACCTGCCATCTCCCCGATGACTCGCTTCATTGTAAATTTATCTCCTTTAGTAACTATGTTGACAAACCCATGGGCCCCAACGTCAGTATAGCGTTAGGAGGAAGTATTTTTTCAATGAGGCACTTGCTTGCGTACGGCCATGGACCTGGTGGGTCCCGACTGTCCGCCTCTCCACGTACAGTCCTCTCCAGATTCCTCTCGTTTGTTGAGCATGTTCACAACGGCAGACAGCGGTGCCGCAGCGAGCTCACAAAGATGGAGGATGACGTCCAGGCCCCGGACGAGAATGCACCGCAGCCAGGGAAGATGTGCTACAGTACTGGTAGATGCTGTGCCTAATATCCAGTGAAAGTACTCGAGTAGCCCAGTGGCCAAGTTCCACTCCCCAACCGTTGCTTCGCCCGGGTTCGATTCCACCTGATGTAGTGAAAATATCACCAAATTTTTGCCTCTGTCTCTGACATGTGGGTGCCCATTGTCATCTACGCACACCACCTCCAACACTTGCCAAAACTTCGTCCCTCGGTTTCTCTGTTTTCCGCACACTCAATATTGTGTGGGCATTTTGAAAATAGCATATATTTTTGACTGTGCATCATATGAAGATGTGCTATGCATGAATGTTGATCAGCATGATGTTAACTGGCTGGTAGTTCCATTTTTGACCATGAATAAAACTTCCAACATGATGTTATCCCTGTTTGAAAAGGGTGTGTTAATATAAATGCTCTACCTCTAAAACTTGCAGTTTCTTCTATGAGAATCATATTGTCTGCACTTTTATATGAAACTACATTTTTTAAAGTGCTAAAAATAGGTCTCTAGAATTCATAAAATACTTCATATGCTCAATACTGCAAATCTGAAATTCAAAAGACATTCATATCTGAAAGTACTCTCAAAATACAAAACACAAAACACAATTCACAACCTGCAAATACTGACAACCTTCTCCTCCTCAGACTATTTGGGGGGAGGAGTCCCCTCCTATTCCTCGGTGGCAGACAGCCGCCCCGTGGGACGAGGTGAACGGCGAGGGAGAGAATGGCATAGAAGCGTCATCGTGCCAACTATTTTTCTCCTCTTGCAGTTGGGTTCGGTCGACGAAGACTCCACTGGCTCGCTCTGCCATGGCACCCTCACAAACGGCACCGTGTAGATGCTCGATCCTTCAATCTCTGGTGGATGCTCCATCTTGGATCGATACTCCCACCACCGCAGCCTCACGATTGGATCCGGTGAATCTTTTTGCTCCATGGCCCAGAGGAGCAGCTCTATATACTCCTGCGTGACTCCCTCCGGGAGTATCGCCGCCTTTTCGCTCTGTTCCAGATATTTGGCAATCGCTATCACCGTCGCCGCTAATTGCTCTGGGTTATCAAACCAAGACTTTATCTCCAACACCCTAGCTAGCTTCACAGGGTCACCGCCTACGATCCACACGTATCGGTTGTACTCCTCCATCGATCTACTTCTCCATAGCACCTTCACTCACCG
This sequence comes from Thinopyrum elongatum, assembly GCA_011799875.1. Taxonomy (NCBI): domain Eukaryota; kingdom Viridiplantae; phylum Streptophyta; class Magnoliopsida; order Poales; family Poaceae; genus Thinopyrum; species Thinopyrum elongatum. The sequence goes on along the minus strand of CM022302.1, from coordinate 274,030,576 downwards.
GCGGTGGTTTTTAAATGGAAGAGGAGAGGAGTGGCGGTGGTTTTGGATTAGAACGGGAGAGGAGCGGCGGTGGTTTTGAAATGGAAGAGGAGAGGAGCGGCGCTGGTTTTGGATTGGAACAGGAGAGGAGCGGCGGTGGTTTTGAAATGGAAGAGGAGAGGAGTGGCGCTGGTTTTGGATTGGAACAGGAGAGGAGCAGCGGCGGTTTAAGAGGAGAGGAGCAGTGTTGGTCTTGGAAGTATTTTTTTTGTTTTGCGTATTTTGGGTCAAAGTTTGACCACGTACTATATTTGACAAGCAAAATGTGAATGCATGTCATCAGAAATTGTATCGTTTGGTTCATATCTAAATGTACTTTCAAATTATATTATTTTTGCAATATATAACATATATTTTGTTTGTTAAAATCATGGCCAAAATATGACCCAGAATACAAGGGAGAGTAGTTAATGTGGGGTCGCTTTCTTAATTGAAGGGTAAATTGATTTTGATTTTGGTCCAGTCACAGCGCGTTGGCCCTCTCGTCCAATCCTAAATCGCCGCCGCACGCTCCTCTCCCTCTTATCCATTGCAAAACCACCCCTCTCCTCGCCATCTTCTCCATTCCAAAACCACCGTCTCGCCTCTCCCTCTTCTCCATTGCAAAACCACCCCTTCTCCTCTCCATCTTCTCCATTGCAAAACCACCGTCTCGCCTCTCCCTCTTGTCCATCGCAAGACCACCTTCTCTCCTCCCATCTTCCAAAGCTAGCACCGGACCTCTCAGAAGCACATCTATGGAGAGGATGCAACAGTGAATCGGGCAGATCGCCGGCGGCGACTAGGCGAAGTTAGCCAGGTTGAAGGAGATCCTTACATGGTTTGACAATGAGTGGGAGATTTTGAGGACGGTGAGGGCCATGTGGCAATGTATGCGAAAGAGTGAGACGGTGGCGATGAGGGCGGCGATGTACTCCCCGGTGGCAGTGACGCCGCAGTCCTTCGAGTTCATCGAGTATCTCCTCTAGGTGATGGAGCAGACAGATTCGCCCGAGGTGAAAGTTAGGTGGAGGTGGTGGGCGTACAGGTCGAAGGTCGAGCATCCAGAGGATAACGAATCGATCGAGTATGGTGTGCCATTCGTGCGGGTGCAGTGCCAGCCGGAGCCACAGGAGTATTTGTTCTCCCACCGCAAGAGGAGGTCAGATGGCCCGGGATCGCTTCCCCGCGGTTCTCCACGGTTCCCCCGCCACTCGCCTCATTTCAAAGGCGGCGGTAGGGTTTAAGGTAAGCTTCGCACTAACCTAATCTTCCATTTGCTCATGCTTACAATCAGTGTGACGGCTAATGAAAATCATACGGGTAAGTACTGGGTAGTACTCCGAGTCTCTGAGTACTACACCAATCACCCTAAAATAGCTCTGGACCAAAAACAAAGTTGTGACAATGTGTACAAATAAAGAAAAGTCGATTGATGATTCTTTCAGAAAAGAGTACTCCCTAGAAAAGTGCCAATATAAGGTACTCCTATTTGATTAGAAGATTTGCTGCCGAGAAAGATCCATCCACAAAGAGTGCCACCCATCCCACCGGTGGTGGAGGCCAATGCTTAGATGGAGCATGGTTGGTGTCGGTAATTTTTACTTGGCACCTCGCACTCTGCATATATGCCGGTTCCATCCGTACATTTGTGCAGTTCCACCAAAATGCAGCTGAATAACCCTGTTTGCATAGATAATAAAAAAGCGTGATTACATTATAGTGGCACTAGTTGATGAAACATACACTAATAAATAGAAGAAACTTCATTTTCTTAATGGGAAAATATTGCAATAGTATCATAGTATGCCATGCTGCGAGGGCGAGATGGGCGCTGCGATGCCTCATACGGTAGGCCTCATACTGGAAATCGACCCAATTCTCTCCGATACACCTTCTGCCAGTGATGAACATCAGTGTACAACGGTAGTACAAGGAGGGGCCTTGAGACATTCCAATCTCTATTTTTGCGTAGATCAACTAAAATTAAGCACCCCAGTTTGCAGAAACACTTAAACATTAACAATGGGACTAGTTGATGAAACATATACTAACAAAGAGAAGCATTTTCTTTATCTACATTGGAAATGAAATGATAGAGAGGACAGTAGCTCTATTTTAACTGTATTATTACTTCACTTTATCAGTGGCACTAGGGTCGAGCAGGTGGCAAGCAAGGTGTACCGTGCGTCGCAAGGATGGAGGCCGGGGGTGCTTAGACTAGGATGCTAAATCTGGCTCTTTCAGTCCCTATCTTCCCCCCTGATGTTTCTATGGTAGCTTTTAGGTTGTAATCCAAACTTGGTCGAGCTGGGGCTGCGTCCCCCTACCTGCCTAGCTTATGTGGCAAACTTGTCTCCTACTAGTACTTAGTCCGTTCTAGTAGTAGTTGCATAACTGCCCGTTTACACTGAGATGTTGTCGGATAATGGTTCTCTATGGTTGGGTTTCTTTAATGAAATCGATGAAAACCCCCTCTTTTGATATAAAAAAATCAGTGGCACTAGCGGTGCCAAAACATTGCCTCAAATTAATAGTGCCACTAGATTAAGGTGCAAAATAATAACATTACTGCTTTATCATGGCAGTGCCAAAACAGTAGCACAAGAGTAGAGTAAACATGCAGGATCTTTGGCAAACGGTCGGACCAAAAAGGAACATACCTCATGATGGGACCATATCTATAGTCAATGCCATTGTAGAAGGGATGACACCAGTCACCAACATGGATGATTTAATTCATGGGACCTTTTTATGCAGTTCACCTAAAATGAAGCAATGTTTGCATCATGCAGTTAGCGAGTACTTTGTCCCATGAGCTAGCAGCTTCTTCTTCATTAGTTGCAATAAAATTGAGCAACTTCAAGGTTGGTCGTGAAGCTCGTGGAATGTTCAACTATAATTTGGATATCATTTTGTGCAATTCAACTAAGATCAAGCGTGAAATGTATATCTCTGTTTGCACAAAAAGGTGGAAAGGAGGGTGACTAACAGGTGATGAAACATACATCAAATGAAAAGAAGCATGTTCCGTATCTGAATGGTGATCCTGAAAGGACAGTATCAATTTCTAAAGCAGCAGCATTGCTAGATATTAGTGTGGGCATTAGGATTAACTATGACAACCGTTAAATACGACATTACTTGAATGGTGCCATTGCTTCATTTTACTAGCAACATTACATTAACAGCTGCTAAAGAGTTGGTATTTGGGCACGAGAGAGTAAGCGGACCAGGACAGCTGCATTTCTAACAAAAAGAAGCAACTTATCTTAATGGGAAATTTAGCAGGACATGAAAATTAGTGCCATTGATTCATATTGCTGGAGGCGTTACATTGAAAACAACATTGGTTTAACGTGTCCTTACTTTAATAGTGGGACTGCTATGGTTTACCAGTGGCATTTCATAAGAGGGGCTCGGGGCAACAAACATCCAAACAGGATATCTGGGTTGGTCCCATTTTTGTTCGGTATAGCCACCTTTTACAGTGTGCGGCTAGCAAATCTAGTGCTGGACATACTCTATTGACTTGTCCCATAGTCCCCACTTTCTTTCCTTTTCAACCATTAGATCAGTTTATATCGAGTTTGTACTGTGTTTCCCTTTATTTCCCTATTAGACCAAGAGACCAGTTGGATAGCCAGTCTCTGCAACTTTTCGTCCCCATTATTTCCTCTTTCGACCAAGTCCTAGATTCAGGTAACAAATCTTCCCCCACCCCCACCCCCTTTCTTCCCTGTTGGAAGCAAGTAGTACTAGATTCGACTGCATGAAGTAGTACTACTAGATTCCACTGCATGAAGTAGTTTAACTCTTAACAGTAAAAATTTAGGTGGCTTTCGAACAGCCGATTGATCCTATTTACGAGGGGGGCCTGAGAAGTAGTAAAAGATACAAATGCAGTGACGTGAGGAGCTGGGGCAGTAGAGCAAGGCCGGTTTCGAAGGAAGTTATACCTGAGGGTCGCCGGGATGTCTCTAGGTGGGCGGAGGGAGGCTGGATCTGCCCACACTATGGCAGCGAGGAAGAAGGGGTCGGAGGCGCTCCCTAGTCGGCACTGCATGGGAGAGAACGGCAAGGCACACTGATCAGGATGCTCCGGCAGTGGGTCAGAGCCGTCACCGAGGACGACCGCGTGAACGTTCCATATTCTCACCTTCCCCGATGGAGGGGATCCGGTCGGATCTGTGACCAGCGGTGAGCAGATAGAGTGTGTGGCCACCGCTGTTGTGTTTAGATCTGGACAGGACGAGAGAGTGTGAAGAGAGCAACACTAGCAAGCAAGCACGGAGGCTCCTGCCTATATAGTGGAGTAGTTATCTTTTTTCTACCAGAGCCAGCTTGACCTTGTCAATGACTATTGAGAAGTCTTCATGCACATGCCCCGGAGGCACAGTTGTCGTCATTTTGATCTGAAGCACCGGATTAACATAACACAAAAAAATGCCACATGACAAGAAACCATAACCTCACTACTCCAAGGAGACAACATGAATCCTGACGGACAAACTAGACAAGGATCAAAGCTCAAATTAAAGACAAACTCGTAGAAAAGGGGTCAATCGATAAATCTCCTAATTAACATAGCCGGCTTAACCTAGATGGCAGCCGAGTAGTCTTCGCGCATGTGCCCCCAATGACCAGCGCCTTGGAGGAACGCAGTTGTTGCTATTTATCCCTCGTAGTGATCCGAAGCACATGACACCTAATATTGCGAGATGACAAGAAACCTTAACATAACCGCCCCAAAGGAGACAGCAAGAATCTACGTTGGAGTTCCATCGACTATGTGTAGACGAACGACCTGAAGGAGGATCGGAGCCCGAAAGAGAAACTCAGAGAAGAAGCGCCGACGTCTGTGTGAGCTCTACGCGTGCCAGGACTAAAATCCCTATCATAAACTCAGCCGACTTGCGGGGATGGGGGAGTGTACCTATGGTCGGTTCTCAATTGCGGTCCCACATGTGTGTGCAAATGCAATATGACACGCGTTCCATTCGGTGAGCGGCGTGCCAGACCGACCGACCGTCTGGGGTGCGACGCGAACGCGACGGGCGTGATGTATACATGTGTACCATTGTTTTCTTCTGGCTTTGCTCCATGGTGCAATCCATGGATACAAAATTATATTTAAAGGTCAAGGGTGGGGCTTTTCCCGTGCGGTAGGCGGGGCAGTTCCGCCTAGTCGGTTCGACAGAGAGGCGAGAAGATGAGGGAGTAGCGGATTGAACTTACTACTGCAAACGTAGGGCTATGTGATTTGATGCGTTGTTACTGCTGGACAGGTGGGGACATGTGATTTGACTTTCCATTATCATTATTACTGCAGCGCTATGACCGGGGTGAGTCTCCCCTGACCCCCTCCATGGTATACAAGTTCTAAGACCAAGTACTCTACAATAATGGGCTTATAGCCTACTTACATGACACTTCTGCTTATATGTCAAGGAGAGAGACATGGGCAAAATGGTGGGAGTGGGCTCTTGTGCAACACCCTAGCTACTTACTCATTGGCAATTGCAATAAATACTATGAAGAAAGAGATGGAGAGAAGTAAAAAATACTCTTACAGCCAACCTTATAGCTAACCTTGTTGTATGAGTGACTATAAGTGATGACTATGTATGATATGCCAACATCAGATAGCCTAACACACCTGGACGGAGGAAGTAGTTTCATGCATGCGAAGTAGGCAAAAAAAATGCTCATTTATAGCCGTCTGAAATCTCCAAGGGCGCGACCGCGCGAGCAAGGCGACGGTCGTGGTAGGCGCAACCATGATACGGGCTGCTGAGAGCCCTTGGATCTGAGATCGAACGGCCGCATGCTAAGTTGCTAAACATTTGCAGAAAAACCCTCCAAGATAGGATATTCACCCATAGGTCTAGAATCACGCCATGCAATCGTTCGATCTTGGTTCCAAGGGCTCTCGGAAGCCCGTATCATGGGAGCACGGAATGCTTCATATCACCTGAAATTTTCCCGACGCTTGACATGCGAACATGCAGATGCCATACTGTCAGGCCTACGAAGTGGGTCTAGTAGACATGACATCTAATTGGGCCCCCATAGTACTGTGCACCGGGCAAGCCACTACCCTGCCGTTCGCACGCCACACTCAGCATTTTTACAATCACAAAACCGCTAGCAGTTCGCTCCTACTCGTCCTCGGCCGTCCTTTAACATTATGGCAGTTCGCTCCTAGTCGTCCCATCCTTTCACATTATAGCAGTTCCACTAATCCTAACCCTACTCCAAAATCCATGGCATCCCAAATCTCCATGATCGCCGGTGAGTACAAGGTTAGAACCATCACCGGCCATGAGTTCGATGTCATCTACACCCGCTCTTCCACGACAATGAAAGGATGCCTTGTTCGCTTCAAACATATGTTCGAAAAGTCAAATGGTGATGAGTGGGTCGCTGGGCTAGATGTTGAGTACACCACAGTCCTGGGAAAAGAGAAGAATCTAAAGGAGGAAGAGAAGAAGAAGCCCACCGTGATCCAGGTTTGCGTGCATAACTTGTGCTTGGTCTACCACATATGCCATGCCGACGTTAGGTGCCAGGATTTTGAGGTCTTCCTCAAGGACAAAAGAGTGAAATTCGTTATTGTAGACTTTACGAACGACAGGAGAGTCCTGGGTCGGATAGGACTCATTGTAGGCTAGCCCTTCGACCTCCAGAAGAATAGGCTGGTGTCCTCCTGTCAGCCTTCAATGCTGACCCTGGCAGGAGCCATGGTTGATCCTTCGTACAGTGAACTGACGAAACCTCACCACAAGTTTCATCTTGCATGGGAGTTGAATGAAATAGATAAAGACCACATCCAGTACGCTGCAATGAATGCCTACCTTTATTTCAATATCTACAAGGGTTGGATGAACAGCCAGAGCCTAGTGTGCGGTTCAAGCAAAGAAGTATCAGCGAAGAGGAAGAGGGACAAGGATGAAGTCGAGGACGTGGATGAGGAGTCCGAGTAAGGTGGCAGTGTCGTTGCTCATGGTGGTTCTAATGTAGTGTCTACCGGATTAGTTGCTTAGTATAATTTCAGGGTGCTTAGTTTTATTTTAGGGGTGTGTTGTGCTGAGCCCCCAGCAGAACTATGCTATGTTCTTTTTCGTTACTTTAACTCTTCAGTATGTACATACTTATATTTCTTACAGTTCATCTTGTAGTTGGTAGTACTACCACTCGTTTCTTCACATTATATACGTACTATATATGATATGGCCAACATCATGTAGCCAGCAGTTGGCTATACTATTAACCACACTCTAAGCATGCCACATACGCAAAACACTTAAATGAGATAAGTAATTCTAAAAAAAACTTAAATGAGAGAAGTTTACCCAAAGCATGAAGGAGTTTAGTTGTCAAAGAATTAAATAGGTATGCTAATTTCTTTAATAGACTTCAGCACCCCATCTAAGCATGTGCTAGCTTTTTTAATAGTACTATGCATAATTTGGCGACGAGCGCTCTGTATATGTACCACCTTTTTTCTTTAGTTTCATCTTGTTAGTTTTGCTCCATGGCGCAATCCATCGATACTACTACTGTACAAAAGTAGATTTAACAGGTGAGGGCGGGGCAGTCTCGCATCGTCAGTTTGATAGAGAGGCGAGGGCCTTTGTGATTTGATGGCTCATTACTGCTAGAAGGTGGGGCCTTGTGATTTGACTGCACGTATAATTGTTGCCGACGACCTGAGGAGGAGAAAAGGACCGTGCGGTATACTCTAGTTTTCCACTGGAGTACTAGTACGACAGAGGAGAGCGAAACACGGCAGCCCAGTGCGATAGGGAGATAAAAAGTATCTACTAATTTGCTTGTCATCGATCCCACGGCGCCGATCATCGTACTCTTAGCATTGTTCTATTCGTGCCTCGCAGAGAACGTAACACATGCAGCGAAACACCCGAAGCAAAAGAAGAAACACAGGAGCAAAAGAAGAAGGAAGATTACACCCCCCCCCCAAAAAAGAAGGAGGACGCAGACACATGTCTGGGGCGCTGATCTCTACTTCATGAAGGGTTGCTGGCCGTGGAGTCCTAACTGCTTCTTCAATGCCTCCACGACCTCCATCTCCTCGCGCATCTCCTCCGCCATCTTCTTCATTCTATCCATGACACGGGATTTCTCGAGGCGAGCGTTCATCATCTCTTCCATGGCCGCATTACGTACCTTGACAGCAGCCGAGTCCTCGATGTGGAGCTTCGCCAACTCCTCCTTCTGTTCCATGATGATGGCATTAAGCATCTTCACCGAGGAACTCCTCTTGTCATGCAGCTTCTTCCAGCCGACATTCTCCTCCTTCAGCAGGTCGAGCTCATGGCGGAGCTTCGCCTTGTCCTCCTGAAGTTGCATGATTTCGTCGGTCACCTTCTTACTCGAGGCAATTCTCTCCTTCAGCAGGTTCACCAAGCCAGCGGTCAACTCCTCCTGGTTATTGAGCTCAGCGGGCATGTCATCGAGGCTCTCCTTCAGCAGCTTCACCAATCCATCGGTCAACTCCTTCTGCTTATTCAGCTAAGCGGGCATGTCATCGAGGGATAACGACTCCAGCACCTCCAGCTCGGCATGTTCGCCTCCACGGCTAGGGCGCTCCTGGGAGTCCTCGCCTACCCGTGAGAGATCTTTCGAGCCCCCTGCGAGGCGGTGAGCCCTCTTTTTTTTCCGCGGCCTTGGTCGCAGCTCCCTTCTTACTAGTAGTTCTTGACCTAGAGCTCTGGACACCGGCCATGGCAGGGAAGGACAAACAAGAAAGACTTATGAGGAGGAAGGTAGAGTAATTTTTGGTTAGGTAGTTCCCCTTTTTATAACCTAGTAGTACTAGTACTAAAACCTGCATAGTGGGAACACGTTCAGGTTTGATAAGTGTGAACATGTTTGCACTTGATTATAGCATGGTAGTAGTACTACTACTTTGGAATGTGATGGGAACAAGCTAAAGATTTATTGATGGTTTTGGTTCCGAAGCCCGAAACAGCTCCCGAAGAGTTTCCTTTAACACAAATTTCAAGTACTGCTCAAATGCGGTCGCACATGTTAGTGATGTACTTGGTCGTACATGTCAGACCAAGCCGATGCATGTCCCTTCGGTGAGACGCGGGTCCGACCGACCGTTTGTTGGTACGACCGACCGTCAAGTATTACGCGATGGAGACTTGTGGCTATCGGGTGATTGTCACGACCAAGCATTCAAAAACTCATGATAAATCAATTACCATCTTTTTCCAAATGACCAAGTATTTTCATAGAAATACAATACATATAGATGGAGTGATTGTCACGGTTGCAAACCACCATGGCGCCGCAAGTTCACTGCAGCAGCAACCGAGTAGGTCACTGCATCGCTGGTGGGGAAGGAGGGTAGCTCACCTCGCCTACGATGCATGCCCAGCGGCGCCACCACAGCTGGTCCCGTGATTTGGCTTCTCCTACCGCCCATTTGAACAGTTGCACCGGCTGCTCGTGCCATTCTGCAGGCATGCGCATTCTTTCCTCCGAAGTCGACTCCGTGAATATGATCTCTGCAATTAGCCCCAGCTCGAAATCAACGCGACACTGCCAGATGTTGACATCCCTCAGCATCTCTCCCCTGAGATCGACTTGCACCTCCGCCTTGTGCTTCGCCAGGCGCAGCTCCTTCGAAATTGTCTCCAATCGATGCGACGCTTCCTCGATCCGATTTGCCCTTGTTGCCCACCACCTGAAACACAGCCCTGGCATGTCCTCCGGCGCCACCAATCTGTGATTCCAGAGCAATGGATCCCCTCTGAAACACTTGTGGGTTTCGCTCAAAGGCGGCAGTGCTGCGGGCCACAGCGAGAGGGCAGCCCGCCGGATCCTGGGATCTAAGGGGATTATCCATGGCGTGATCCTCCATGGTGGGATCCGGTGGGCTAGGCGAGGAGGCGAGCGTAGGTGCTGGCAGAGCCCTACGAGGCTAAGATAAAGATAGTACTACTCCACTCCGTCCATATTTAAATACAAAGTCCACCAACAGTAACCCAGGCAAAAATTGATCATGCTGCCTGCGTCCTAGTTTATTGGCCACCTTTTTATTTTTTGCCAATTTTTGACCAAAAATTTAACTAAGAAAATGTTAATGCATGTCATCGAAAATTATATCATTGGAATCACATTTGAGCATAGTTTTCGATGATATTACTTTTTATGACATGCATAAATATTGTGTTACTTAAAATTATGGTAAAAAATTGGCACAAAATACGAAGGATACCAATGGAAGTAGCAACCCATGATTTAACTACTCACATGCACGCAGTGGAGTAGTAATGTCATTCTCAACTACTTCCTCCCTCACGTCCACTCAATTTGCATGTGCTGTATTAATTGACCATCAATTAAGTGAATGACTTTACAAGCGTCAAATTATTACATGGGGTGGATATTCGTACAAAAATGCATCCCACCGTGTACCTGCGTGTGTGTGCGAGGGAATGAGTGTGTGTGTGCACATCTTCACTTCTTGCACGTACTGCCAGTGTGTGTGAGAGAGGACGAGTACATTCCTCTAGAACCAGCAGCACATCACTGTGATCAATCCACACAAGAAGGTCGCGACAACGCCTCCACATGTGCCACGTGGCTTCATGGATGCCCCCCACATAATTTTAATCATAATATATTAACAGAAAAGGGAGAGTCACTGTGCAGCATGCCATTGGAATTCTAATTTACGTGTTTTGCACATACTGGAAGTACTAGTAAGGTACACGTGCATTGCACGCATGAGATCTGGCAACCAAATTATGAATAGATACCAAACTATAGCATGTAAGCTTTGAGTCATATATGCATGATGTCGATGTTAGTTTAATTCTTATAGTTCATCTCATTCAAAATCAATTAGTTTTTACAAAAATGTTAATCTATTTTAAGATTCATGGAATTGTGCGTTGTAAAGCATAAAGTAAAAACAAATAATGGCAATTCATCTAGAAAAAAAAGTTTGGGCAATTATGATACGGAAGATTCTAGAACTAAGGAGAAGTGCTTGTGTTTTGAGGTTTGTGCATTATGCTTAAGTTCAACCATGGAGTCTTCTAGATTGTACATGTGGCAGCATCTGGTGGAATGTAGATGATATCCAACGACCAGTAGTGCTCGGATTTGCCATCTCTGCACCGTCGGATTGGCTTCATCCAATGATCATCTTTCAAAGTTATTCGCACACTATATAGGGGTATATATATATATATATATATATATATATATATATATTATCATCTAAAGCCTTTCCACATGCTCATTTTTTGTACAAATGTGCTCCACCATGCACCCGCGCATTTGTATGTGGGAACGAGTGCGTGTGTGCACCTCTTCTCTTTCGCACATGTAGTCCGTGTGTGTGAGAGATACTAAGATATGGTGAGGGAATATGTGTCAATGCAATTTGTGTGAAGGAGAGGCCTATATACATACATGTATGTGCATGGGGCCGGGGTGATATACGAGAAGGGAGGGGAGGGGTCGACCGCGCGAGATATTGATAGAGACAGATAGAGGGAAGAGCTCTACGAGCGTACAAGCACTGGGATATGGGGGGCTAGAAGATGGTGTGAGGGGCCAAGTGGAGGGATACTGTGAAGGAGTGCACAAGTGCGAGATCGATATTTAAAGAGAGGGGCCGAGAACGTGTGCGGTTGCGCGCAGTGGTGGAGCCATGAAAATTAAATGAGCTAGGGGGCCAAGCATTGCTAATCCTTTATGGGGAGGGCCAATTCATCAACTTAAACCATTTTACGAGCAATTGATCTACTGATCACATTCATATTAGCCTGAATATAGTGATGTTAGGGGGGCCATGGCCCTTGCCGCCCCCTGTCTTCGCCACTGTGCACGCATCGGAGAGATGAAGCGGAAGGCATGGATGATGAGAGGGAGATGATGGATAGATAATGTGCGTGTATTAGCTATGTAGTCCTATATAGAGAGGTAGATTGATCGATGTGTATGTGGGAAAGAGGATGAGACCTGACTAGATATATAGATCGATCGGTTTGTGTGGAAAACTAGGAAAGACCTAGCTATATATACACACATAGAGGAACATCGATCATTGCGCATGCATGTGAGAGATAAAGAATGCCCGAAGTGATGAAGAGGGGGAGGTGTGTGTGTGTGTGCATGCATGGTAGACCGACCTGAAGAAAAATATTGCGTGTGTGTGATGGATAATGCCGAGTGGTAGTGTGTGTGCATGCATGCGCGAGAGAAAGTTAGTGGTACAACTATAAAGAGAAGACGACTGTGTGCGTGTAAAAGACTAGGTGAGGTCATAATCAATGTAAAGTTGAATTCAAATATTTGAATAAGAGATCATGATGTTTGAAACCCATGCATGCATGAATATGACTGAGATATGTGTGGTGTGGTTTTGAAATGAGCATGCTATACTGTATATACATTGAACAAGGTCAGACTGATTTGAATTTGAGATACCGATGGCAGGCATCGTTTGGCCACATTGCATCCATGCATGGACACACTATTCAAGTTGGAGATGATGGGTGGCTTTCGCATCACATATCTAAATGGTGTGTGTGTGTGTGTGTTGTGCGTTTTAAACACATTGTACATAGTATCATACATGATTTAGATTCCAAACATCTAGTTAGAGCATACATGTACTATGATTTGAATTCAACATAAAATGGATATATATATTTGAATTCGAGATCGTATGTACATGTAGTTCATATTTATATGGGAATTTACTACTCCTATATTCATGTCATGTGTTGTGAAGATAATATTTAGATGGCTATATAACTAACCCGAGTACAATCCCATTCAAACAGGGAAAATGTACTCAAATTTAGTCCATATGCTAAACAACACGAATTGTTTTTTTATTGTTGAGGGAAGTGCAAATTGATTTGGTACTTTACACGTTAAACTTGTTGTCCCGATTTTTTTTAGTTTTTTGTTGTTGTATTTGAATGGCATTTCTAGTAATATAGTAAAATGGGACATGGCTCTCTCTAGTGGGGTACGAATTGTCTTTTTTCTGTACACGTTAAGCTTGTTCTCCCAAAATTTCAAGCCACGCCTTGTTATGCCAAAATTTCAAGCTAGCATCTCTGTCTGTCGTGCTGCGAAACTCCCGCCTCTTCAACACGCGCCTTGTTATCCCGAAATTTTAAGATATCTCTTTGTCTTGTTGTGCTCCGAAAACTCCCTCCATCTCAACCCGCGCCTTGCTATCCCGAAATTACAACGCGCGCGAAAACTCCCACCTCCTGTGAAATCCCGACACGCGAAATTCCCGTGATACCCCTGAACCAAAAGAACCGCCTAGTTCAAATCGGTGGGGGCACTTTTGTAATTTACCCCACATTTTGGACAAGCACGTCCCTAAGCCATGGTTCCCCCCTCCCATCCGCTCCGCCCCCCCGATTCGTACACCGAGGTCCCGAAAACCCGTGAAACCCCACGCCCTTCCTCCGTCCACCACCCAGCCGGAGCCTCTTCCCCGACGACATCGTCCACTGCAATAGCTCGATGTCTCTCATCCAACGCACTGGATGAGGATTCGCTGTCGATCTCATCGTCCCGCCGATTCAGCCACCCTGTCCTCCACCTCCAAGGAGCTACCCCGATGTTTGCCTCGTCTATCGCGCCACCTCCATTCTCACAGCATTGTCTTCACCTGCACCACCAGAAGAGCAGCACCATCACCGATTCGTCGGATGAAGTTGAGGCCTAATCGGTGCCACCAAAGAGATTCTACACTAATCGCTGCATTTTCTTCTTGATTCGATCTCATGATGCTGTCGGCGCTCGATCCCTAGCCGCCATGCCGCGGCTCCATCTACGGCGGCATCACCAGCCACTTCCTCCATGGTGTCACTCACTCGGCGGCGACGTCCACATCTGTAGGAGCTGCTACTGCTGCTCTGGCTTTCGCTGGCCCTGCTGCTGCTGCTTTGTCTCTCGCTCGCGATGCTGCTCTGCTCTTGCTTGCGCTGCTGCTCTACTCTTGCTTGCGCTGCTGCTGCACAAGCAGCAGCTCTGGCTCTCGCTCGAGCTCCTGCTGCTGCTACCCAAGATGCTGCTACACGACCAGCTGCCCCGACTCTCGCATGCGCTGCTGCCCTGGGGGCTGCTACTACTGCACGATGAGTTGCCCTGGCTGCTCTCTAGTAGTACGTTCCCTGCCGGAGCGGCTACCGGTTTAGATCACTGATACTCTGCCATTAGTGCTCGAGCGGCCAAAACTATTAATGCACTACTTTTCTACTGCTAGTGCATTCAGTTTCGACAGTAAAATTCAGTTTCGACAGTTAAATTCAGTTTCGACAGTTAAGTTCAGAGATGAGCGGCTGATGTATTTTACATCTAGCACTTTGTGGTTATGTATTTTACATCATCTATTGGAGATGCTATTAGAATTCCACTCAGGTTAATGCTGTCTCTCTTGTCCTGCTTCAGCCTCACCGTCGTACAACTCACCGGAGCTGCTCCAGTGATGAAACCCTCCATCATAGTGGAGCAGTACCCTCGGCTCCACCTCCAGACGCCTAAGATCTTCTTCCCCTCCTCCGACAGCCACATCAGCCGCAGCATCCTCAGCGACCAACCCAATGATGCTGAGATCGACATGGCTTCGCCAAAGAGGTTGTACACTTGTTGCATCGCTTATCTACATGTTATATATATTGTCCACTGAGCACGCGTAGTAATGTGAAATACGATTAGTTTCTCCTACTATATGACAAGCAATGACGTGCCAGGCAACTTAGCTATCCGTGATGGACTCTCTCAAAAGACATCATTATTTATTTCTGCGTGTTTGAGCTGTGCATTTGTAGATGGGCATGGGAGTTGAGCTAGTAGTGAAGTGGCTTGGGTCCAAAGTAGTAGAAGTAGCACAAAAACATTTTTGGAGTGTAGGCTTTTGCCTGTTCAAGCCTGCCTACTTGAATCGCCAGTGCTAGAAAGGAAAAGTGAAGGAAAAACATAGGAATTGGAAAGTTTCCAATGGTACTACTATTCATGCATTTGGTTCAAAGGAATGGAGCAAAGGAAAACTGTAGGATTTGTTCCTTTAGTGTCTCCTTCAAAGAAAAACCGTTGGAATTTTAATATCCACTTGGCCTCCTTTTCAAATTCCTATTCATGAAGCACAAGACTAAGAGATAGTAGCATAATAGCATTATAACCGTACATTTTCTTGTGGTTTGACTTAATTTCACCATGCTTTGCATTCCTGTGATCTTCCAATTCTTGTGAACCAAACACCCAGATTGACAGAAATCCTGTGTTTTTAAATTCTCTGTTTTGCACGTGCATTCCTATCCTATTCCTGTGTATTTCCTATCCCTGCATTGTTAGAATTCTCCAATTAAAACAAGCCCTTACAGAATTACTTCTGTTATAGATATGTGTCAAAGAAAACCTTGTGGGGTTTGTCCCTCTCCTGCTGCGCTGTCATCCACCCCAGCTCAGATGCTCCAACGATGAAAGGGTTCACCACAGCACGGATCCGCCTGCCAGACTATCTTTCACCGCCTCAAATCTTCTTCCCTGCCGTCGGCAGCCACAACAACTGCATTACCATCATCAACTAAGCAGATGACCTTGAGGACTACACGGGTCCGCAAGAGAGGTCGCACTCTTTCATGTCTGCTTATGTTATGCATCGCTTAATATGACATGCTACTTTATCATCCTGTTCACCGATTAGACTCCGAGCAACTCCAAACTAATGCTCAAACTTGAGTTTTTAAATGGTTGTGGGGTACATATTGGGGCATCAATCAATAGTATCTGTCTACTATCTAGTTAATCTCGGTGTCTACTATGAGTTTCATGTTGGGTGGGAAACAAACATTAAAGGAGCCATTATCTGTATTTTTAACTGAAGCTATTATCTGCCTGCTATCATTGGTTTTGGGTCTATCCACATGTTGCTACCATCACTCTGGATTTGTGCATGCACTCTTACATAATCTCACTATGTTTTATTCCTATGCATGTCAGTTATTGTACACAATGGTACTAAACATGTAGAGCAAAAGAGATGAGCCTTGCGTGGCAATAAAATTTCATGCAGACGTCGCTCCATGGTGGGTGCAAAAGCAACTCCCCCTCCCCCCATTCCAGACTGTAATCAAGAGGAAGATAACTATTCAGAGGGGGATTTAGAGGGAGCAGACCACTCCTATTTACCCCGTGAGGTCTTTTGCTCTAACTTGGCATGCTGATGTTGGTCATATCATGCATATGGCACCTTGCATTGCTTACTTTATACATAAAATATGCCATCTGCTTAGTTTAGATATGCTTTGTGTGAATGCCATCTGTT
The DNA here is from genome assembly GCA_011799875.1 of Thinopyrum elongatum. NCBI lineage: Eukaryota > Viridiplantae > Streptophyta > Magnoliopsida > Poales > Poaceae > Thinopyrum > Thinopyrum elongatum. The sequence continues at coordinate 274,014,213 of CM022302.1, read as the reverse complement.
TAGTTTCTATATCATATATGTGAATCATGCAATGCCATCTTGTTTAGCCAGGCAGCATACATGTGAATTTTGCAATGCCATCCTGGTTAGCCAGTCATCTTATATGTGAATTATATCATGCCATCCTTTTTTATTATGTATTAAATTTGTCAACAATGTTAGTACATTAAATTACTCTTCCTGTGCATCAGCCATCCGACACGGTCATGGAAAAATCTGTAGTGAAAACAAGGTCTTCAGAGCAGACAATGCTATCTGACAAAGCACATGTCTTGCTGGTTACAGATAGCTCCTTAGAGGAGGATTCAGAGACAGATGACCAGTCCTATCCCCCCCCCCCCCGAGGGGCATGCTCAAACTTGGCAGGTTTATATTGCTCATATCGTGCATATGGTGTCTTGCATTGCTATGTCATTTGCTTAGTTTAGACATGCTTTGTGTGAATGCCACCTATTTAGTGTCTAATTACCATATATGTGTATTATGCAATGATATCTTGTTGCAAGACATTATATATGTGAATTATGCAATGATATCTTGTTGCAAGGAATTATATATGTGAATTATGCAATGCCATGTTGTTTAGCCAAGCATCATATATGTGAATTATATCATGCCATCCTTTTTTGTATTACATATTCCATTTGTTGACAATGTTTGTATATTCAACTACTCTTCCTCTGCATCAGCCATTTGAATTGGTGATGGAAAAATCTAGAGTGAAAACAAGGTCTTCAGAGCAAACAATGCTACCTGCTGAAGCAGATATCTTGCTGGTTACAGATAGCTCCTCAGAAGAGGATTCAGAGATAGATGACCAGTCTTATTTTCCCCCTGAGGTGTATGCTCAAACTTGGCTGGGTTATATTACTCATATCATGCATATGTTATCTTGCAATGCTTAGTTTTTACATCATATACACGATATTGAATGCCATCTGCTTAGTTTACACATCGTATATGTGATTGCCCTCTACTTAGTTGCTTAGTATATAAATCATATATTTGAATTATATCAAGCCGTGATGTTTACGTAGACAGCATGTATCTGAATTATGGCATGCCAACCCATTTTCTAAAGACATAATATAGTTATATCACCTCATCCTGTTTACATAGTCATCATATTTTGAATTATGTCATTCTATCCGTGAATTATATCATGCCAACATGTTTCCATTGACGGCATGTATGTGAATTATGGCATGCCAACCACTTTAATAGACACATCGTATAGTTATATCATGTCATCCTATTTACATAGTCATCATATTTTGAAGTATGTCATTCTATCCTGTTTAGTTAGCCATCATATATGTGAAATTGTGTCATGATATCCTGTTTAGTTAGCCCTCATATATGTGAAATTGTGTCATGCTATCCTGTTTGGTTAGACAACATAAATGTGAATTATTTCATGCCCTGTTTTCTTCCCTACTATCCATTGCACCTGTCTATCATACCATGTCTATACATTCAATTACTTTTCTTGTTTATCAGCCATTTGAGTTGGAGGGGGTGATGGCAGTATCTATGGGAGTAAAAACACAGTCTTCAGAAAAGATAGTGCTACCCGTCGATGCAGATAGAACCCCAGTTGTAATTGCCCAAGAACCATCCCCACCACACATAACCCAGACTCACGTAGATTGTACCCCCACCCAGTTGGACAGAGAACTAGCTACATCCCTTCTAACCCCAACCCCAGCAGATAGTAACCTAATTCCAGTTGACACAGCACCGTCTCCACCACAGAGCACCCAAACACGAGAAGTTAGTAAGGCAACTGCAGTGCCCAAAGCACGAGGACCACCACTCCGAACCCCAAGTCAATGCTTAAAGAAGAAGAAGAATTGTTCTCAGGTCTGGTTCCGTAGCTATGGTTCATACTCCTTTGCTCTTGCATCACTGTATTTACTCATAACAACTAATTTCAAATTTGAAGGATGCAATTGAAACTCCAATGGCGCAACAGGTATGTTTTAAACCTGTTTCTTTAACTGGTTTGCTGTTGTAACTTAATCTATGTTGATTTCGGTTTCAATTGAATAAATAATTATGTTCTCATGTCATGCACATTACAAGTGTTGTTAGTGTTGTGTAGTTTCCCACACTTATATTCTGTCTATGCTGCTTTGTCTTAAACAAATATGATTTGAGCTGTCTCTATCTTGATTTGGCAACATAAACTAGAATGATATAGACCATACAGTGACCATAGTGCATAAATATATGTTTGTTTCATGCTGTTATCCTGTCCACCTTACTACTGAACTGGTTTACCAAAATGAGTTTCATATACAACATGGTAAACCTGTGATGTGTCTGCTTGTTTCTCTTTTAGAATGCAGAGAAAATATTGGAGAAGAGTACCCCGTTATGCAATGGTAAAGGAAGTAAAGCAGATAAGGTTCAAGATAGTGAGACATCCCTGTTGGTCTCCAAGAAAGCTGATAAAAACTATCTTGAAGACAGTGAGACAACCCCAAAGTCCTGTCTTGATGTAGTGTTCGAGTTATTGGCCACTACTGCTGGCACAAGCTCTTCGAACTTGCTGCCTAAATCAGTTCATCTTCTTGAGTCTCAACTTCAAGTTGAAAGACACCGATTAGATGTGCTGCGACACAAAGCCTAAAGACTGAGGAAGTCCTTGCAGAATTCAGATGCATACTTTCTGGTGCAACAGCAAGCACTGGAGGATTTAAGCGCCAAACAAGATAAAGTTAATAAGCTTGCTAAGCATCTTGCCAGCATGGTGGGTACCCAGGATATTGTTTCTTGAGCTCTTTTGAATAGGTTTCAGTTCTTGACTTGTTTTGCTGCGGCGTCTATTTGCACTGGTCGCCAACTTTGACAACCAGTGTGTGTAATATGCTGCTTTGTTCCCTATATTTGCACTGGTGGCAAACTTTGATGCCCATTGGATGTAATCTGTGTAATCGCCATAATATCCTAGCGTTAGTTGCTTGCTTATTTATTTTGTTAGTTTTATTTATTTGTTTGCTTCTAGTTCTGTAGTTATTTTTTCTCGGTTTCCTAGTGGCCGCAATAACCTATTTTTTTAAACTAGGCCACAATAACCATGGGCAACATACGGAATGTTGTAACCATGGTCCTGCTATTTGCTGTAGTGACCATGGGCCTTCTACGGGTCGTAGATTCAATGGGCCTTCTACGGGTCGTATGATCGATTGGCCAAATATGGGCTGTACTATTTGTGTACCATAAACAGACCGCAATATGGGCCGTAAGCGGGCTAGAATGGGAATCGTTTGTTCATGGGCCGATCATAACGGGTCGTTAATAGGCCGATGTGTACAACGGGCTTAATTTTATCGGCAGGCATAACAGTTCGTTAATGGGCCATATTTCATGACGATATGAAATAGGCCCAACGGATTAACGGGCCACAAACGGGCCGACTTTAGCCAAGGGCTGAATTAGGCCCACAAGCATAACAGGCCAGTAATGGACCGTAAGTATTAGAATGCTGGAAATGTGCCCGAGAATAAATGGGCCCTTAGAAGGCCGAAATATAACACGGGCTGGAAACGGCCCAATGGAATAACGGGCCATTAATGGGTATAAAGCGACATCCTGTTCATTATGGACCAGTTTCACCACAGGCCGTTAATGGCCCAGGTTTACAGAGGGCCTCATATGGGCCGAAAGACGTCATGGGCAATACATGGGCCGGAAGTTCCAACGGGCTGGAATCATATTGGACGGCCCAGATGACTCTACTGGGCCTAATTCGGATAGGCCATAACGGGCCATGAGTTAGCGGGCTGTAAATGGGCTATATGCGAATAGGCCGTTAACAAGCTTTCTGTGGGCCGGCCCGGTACCTTTTGATAAAGTCAAATAGGCCGGCCTTTTCACCTGAATAGGCCACTGTTTGGCCTTGCCATGTGTCGACGTATCATAAGCACCTCCCGTCCAATCAGTGAATGACATCTGTCCCAGCACTGAGCCGACACGTGGTTCCTCTGGCCATTGAGAATTTTACACATGGAAAATCCCCATTGTTCCAGGTTGTTAACGGGTTATCGGATCCAAACAGGAACCCGATAGCTTAACGGTGACCCATTACGGTGGATGCCATGTGTTGATTACCCTTGACGAAAACACTTCCATGACGCGCCATTTATCATCATGGAAGTGGACACTTCCGTGATGATAATTTTGGTATTGTCATGGAACACTTCTACGACAGCACAGGTATGACTATCTTGATTCTGTCATAAAATCATCATGGATATAAATGCATGACAGAAAATGTGACCTACTATGACAAACACGTATCATCGCAGATGTGTTTTTTTTTGTAGTCCAGGGGCGAGGTGTCTTCTGTGGGGACATCGGCATCTTCATCCATGACCGTGGCCTCGCCATAGTCTAGCACGTCGGTTAAGTCATGGACCATGGTGGCTAGGTGGGAGGTGGGTGGGATGTAAATTTCCCGATCATCGGCTTTAAGTCTAATCTAATCATAAACCAAAGTCTTGCCGTCCTAGATGACATGCTCTGGATACGATCGAGCATCTCATTGAGGTGAGATGCTACTTCTTGAGCTTGCATTGATTTTTCCCTTGAAGAGGAAAGGGTGATGCAGCAAAGTAGAGATAAGTATTTCCCTCAGTTAAGAACCAAGGTATCAATCCAGTAGGAGGTGCAAGCAAGTATCCAATATATGCACCTACACAAACTAATAAACACTTGCACACAACGCGAAAAAGGGGTTGTCAATCCCTTCATGTTCACTTGCAAGAGTGAGATCTAATAGAGATGCATATAAAAGATAAATAAAAGGCAAAATAAAGTAAATAATAATAAATTGCAGCAAGGTATTTTTGGGTTTTTTGGTTTAATAGATCTGAAAATATATGATGGAAAATAGACCCGGGGGCCATAGGTTTCACTAGAGGCTTCTCTCTCGAAGAAAGCATACGGTGGGTAAACAAATTACTGTTGAGCAATTGATAGAAAAGCGCAACGTTATGAAGATATCTAAGGCAATGATCATGAATATAGGCATCACGTCTGTGACAAGTAGACCGACTCCTGCCTGCATCTACTACTATTACTCCACACATCGACCGACTCCTGTCTGCATCTAGAGTATTAAGTTCATAAGAACAGAGTAACGCCTTAAGCAAGATGACAAGATGTAGAGGGATAGATCCAATCAATACGGTAAAACCCCCATCTTTTTATCCTTAATGGAAACAATACAAATATGTGCCTCGCTATCCCTACTGTCACTGGGTGAGGACACCGCAAGATTGAACCCATCACAAAGCACCTCTCCCATTGCAAGAAAAACCAATCTAGTTGGCCAAACCAAATTGATAGATCGGAGACAAATACAAAGCTATCTTAATCATGCATAAAAGAGTTCAGAGAAGGCTCAAATAATATTCATAGATAATCTGATCATAAATCCACAATTCATTGGATCTCAACAAATGCATCGCCAAAGAAGATTACATCGAATAGATCTCCAAGAACATCAAGGAGAACATTGTATTGAAGATCAAAGAGAGAGAAGAAACCATCTAGCTACTATCTATGGACCCGTAGGTCTGTGGTAAACTACTCACACATCATCGAAAGTGCAGCAAGGATGGTGTAGAGGCTCTCCGTGATCGAATCCCCCTCCGGCGGAGTGCCGGAAAAGGCCCTAAGATGGGATCTCATGAGAACAGAAGCTTGCAGCGGCGGAAAAGTATTGTTGGTGTGCCCCCTGGTATAGGGGGAATATTTGGGAATTTATAGTGTTGGGATTAGAGTTAGGAGAGTCCTGAGGGGCCCACAAGCCCTGAGGGCGCCACCCTAGGGCGCGGCCAGGAGGCTTGTGGCCTCCTCGTGGCTCCTCTGGCCTCCTCTCCAAGTCTCGTGGGTTTCTTCTGGTCCAAGAAAAATCATCGTAAAGGTTTATTCCGTTTGGAGTCCATTTGGTATTGATTTTTTGTAAAAGTCAAAAAACAAGGAAAAAACAACAACTGGCACTGGGCACTAGGTTAATAGGTTTGTCGTGGGAAACCACGGCCACCTATGGGGCCATGAGCCCCTTTTGGTTCGGCGGGGGGATGGGCACGTTGCACAAAGAGCGGAGAAGCGTCACACAGCGCGGCAGAGATCACGCGGGCAGTTTTTACCCAGGTTTGGGCCGCCGTGAGGCATAAAACCCTACTCCTGCTTTGGTGGATTGATGGTGGAAAAATGGTGGATGAACGCAGTTTTTACCCAGGTTTGGGCGAGAGCAGCTACTCGCGTATGAGTGTGTAAGGGTCCGGATCAGCCAACCCTTTATACGGTCGCCATGGGCCTCCTTTTATAGATCAAGGGGTCACCACAGTGGCAAATTAGTCATTACATACTGATTAGATAGGAAACAGTGCTATCATACCTAACTCTACAGGCTGACAGAGGGCATTAAATGCGCCGCTCAACGTCACATCTTAGCTTGCCCGGCAGGCCCTGCCGGGCTGTTTTGCCAGCTTCGCGCCTGCTTGCTTGACATGTCTCAGGACGGGTGTCGCCTGGGGGTATTTTCTGTAGGAAGTGGCTGCCATGTGGCAAACAGCAGCCACTTAGCCACCTTGGAGCTTGACACCGCACTGATCGACGACGTGCGTCGTGATGAGGTGGTGCGGTGGAGTGGCTCACCTCCGTAAGCCCCGGCAGGCCTGCCGGGACGATCTTGAGACTTGCTTCCGGAGCAAACCCAACCTTTGCCAGGCTCGCCTTCCCGGCAGAGGAGGTTCTTCCCTTAGCGATATCTTGCTTCTCTGGCTCATCTTGGTCTTCTTGATGTGCACTTTGGCCCTGCCAAAGAACAGGTCTCTTATGCCTTGATCTGATCTTGAGTTTGTAATCTTGTCCTTGGGCCTGTGCACAGTCTGGGCAATGGACCCAAGGTTTGTTGCACCGACAGGAGCGCCCGGACCTGGCACGAACTCGCCGCTGGGTGTTGTCGGGGTAGGCCCTAACCAGTGCACAGGCAGGGGCGCAAGGGTGGCTTCACCCTTTGAGATCTTCTTTGCTTCCTCATTAACCCGAGCTTGGGTCAGTTTCCGATTTTCCGTGCATCATGCACAACATCAATTGCAGTGGGGCCACTCCGGCAATGGCCCGTGAATGACTTTATCGCACGGGCGAGTAACTGACAATTCACTCTTCCCACCACGCCCTTATCTGTAGCCACGTATGCTGCATGCATAAAGTGGGGTAGGTAACAGAAGCACGTGGTGCGGGAGAGCATCAAGGCAGGGGCCCGGTCTTCTTGGATTGGTGGGGAGGACGGTGATTACTCGCCGGGGAATCAGCCTCCAGCCCTAGCTCGCCTATAAAAGGAAGAGCGGGGGAGGAGCGGAGGCATTCATCCACACTCCTTTCCTCCGCCATTCCTGATTTCTTCTGGTTATGCCGAAAGGGAGAGCCCGGGGCCAGGTCCCGGCCCCTAGCTTAGAGCTTGGCGCGAGCCTCAGGGGGGGTGCTCGGGCGGCACGGTGGTAGCACCGGAGGTGGTGACTCTGGTGTTTTCGTCGCCGGGTCGCCCATGCCTTCAATTTTAGTGAGGGGCAACACACACGACACCGCGCTGAGGCCCATAATGGGCACGGGGCGTGGTAGTCGATCGTGGCCCATTCCTCTTCTTCCCGTGGCGTCGGAGGGAGGTTGGAGAAGTGGTTCGCCGTTGGTAAAGGCGAACCCTATCTCCCAGTGCACCGCCCGTCTGGTGCATGGGAGAGCTCCTAGTCTCCATGCATGTCTCTTCAACGGGCGGTGGCTTCATATCTCCGGGCCGTCGGGGACGACCATGTTCTCTGTGGGGTTACCCAGAGCATATGGCGTTTGCATCGGCAGGCGTGGCGGGAGCTTTGGGCGACAGCGTTGTAGGAGGCAGCGGCAACCCACGATGCGTCAAGAACGGGGGCGACCGTTCTGACGAGTCGCGTTTGCCAGTGACTCCATCGTCTCCGCCTGGGCTTTCGGTAGCACCACCATTCGTGCCTGCCCTTCGGTACCTTCCTCCTAGTCTGGGAACAGCGCCATCCTGATTCTGGGGAGGCGCCGAATCCCAGCTGGTCTTCCCTCCGCCTTCTTCGCTTCTCTCTACAGTTCGAAGAAGGAGAGGAAAAAGTGAAAGCATCTTGGGCATTTATCTTTTTTTAATCTTAAATCTGTAGGCACTTGCCAAATTTTAGTTTAAATAATGTAATCTCTTGAATCCATGTTTGTGTCTTGTAAGGTCTGTACTTGTTTGAAGCATATTAATGAAAAAGATAAACATTGCCGGGGACTCGTGCATGTATATGTCCATGCAGAGGCGGGATGCCTCTATATCTATAAACAAACGAGTTTCCCCCGGCAGGCTATCCTGCCGATACCCTCTGTTTTGTTGCTGGGGAGTTAGGCCTACCGGGCACAAATCATGAAGAGGGACCAGCCCCCCGATAGTCCTTTTTCAACATAGGCCACTGCGACCACCCTGACCGAAGCAACGTTCAAGTTGAAGGGCGGGAGCACCTAAGTTTCAAAGGGTAGTAGGGTTTTCTCATGCACAAGTCTTTACTTACAGAACATGTATGGATACAAGGAAGAACTTATCTGTTTGGCTTGCCGGAGATCACAGTGTAGGCTCATCTTCTTATCTCCTCTTGGTCTGAATCCACTATAGGAGCCTGCTGTTTATGCAGATGAAAATGATGCCAGATGTGATCTTATCTACATGAACATGCGATGCTCATGATATGCTTATGCATGCATGCACCTTGTCGGGGGCCCCCAGCTCTTCATTTATTTCTCTGTTGCTCAGGGTCTACGCCTGGCTTTGTACAAGGGGTTACATGCAACTGAGGCAAGGCCTGTACAAAAGGGTGGCTGCCGGGCAGGGCCCGACAACCGCGCCTTACGGGTAGAACTTGCGGAGATGCTCAATGTTCCATGAGTTTTGCAATTGAATGCCATCTCTGGTCTCCAGATGGACTGCGCCAGGTCTGGTGACTCGTACAACCCGGTAAGGGCCTTCCCACTTCGGCGTCAACTTGTTTGTACCCTTGGAGGACTGAACGCACCTAAGGACAAGGTCGCCTTCCTCAAAACACTGGGCATGAACCCTGCGGCTGTGATAGCGGCGCAGGGCTTGCTGATAGCGTGCAGCACATGTAGCAGCCCGGAGACGGTTCTCCTCGAGAAGCACAGCGTCGTCACGCCGGTGCTGATCCTACGCTACTTCATCGTAGGCAAGCACTCGATGCGACCTGTAAATGAGTTCCGTGGGGGTAACTGCTTCTGCCCCATAGACTAGGGAGAAGGGAGTCTGCCCGGAAGCTTGATTTGGTGTCGTTCTGAGGGACCAAAGAACCACCGGCAGCTCGTCGATCCATCGCCTGCCACACTTCTGCAGCTTATCAAATGTTCTTGTCTTGAGTCCATGCAACACTTCAGCGTTCGCCCTCTCAGCTTGTCCATTGCTTCTGGGATGTGCAACAGAGGCAAATGAGATCTTGCTTCCGAGGGCATGAACATATTGCATGAAGGCGCGGCTTGTGAACTGGGTGCCGTTCTCGGTGATGATCCGGGCAGTGACCCCAAAGCGGCGCACCAATCCTTTCAAGAACTTGATAGCTGACTGAGCAGTCGCCTTTCTTACGGCATCTACTTCCGGCCACTTTGTAAACTTGTCGATTTCAACGAACAAGAATTCAAAGCCCCCGACAGCTCAGGGAAAAGGGCCAAGGATATCGAGCCCCCAGACCAAAAACGGCCATGACAAAGGGATTGTCTGAAGAGCTTGGGCAAGCAGATGGATGTTCTTGGAAAGGAACTGGCAGGCTTCACACTTGGTGACTAGCTCGATCGCATCTTGGAGGGCTATGGGCCAATAGAATCCTTGTCGGAATGCTTTCCCAACTAAAGCCCTTGATCCAATGTGGGAGCCGCACATGCCTTTGTGTATTTCCGCCAGCAGTTCCTTTCCTCCTTCCCGGCAAATGCACTTCAATTTCACACCGTTGGGCCTTCTTCTGTATAGCATGTCATCGACAAACAGATACATACTGGCCCTCCGGGCTACTCTTTCAGCTTCTTCTTGCTCTTCGGGAAGTTCTCCGGTTTGGAGGAAATGGACTATGTGCCTTGCCCAAGTTGGAGCCTGGGGCTCGGCAACAAGGACTAGCGGCACCTCCTCATCTGCGGGAGCGCGTTCCTCGACCGCGGGGACCAGTGGCCTGGCAGGAGGGTGCAGCCTGGCAATCAAAGGGGAGTTGTTTCCGGCAGGGTCCCTGCCAGGAGCACCGAGGTGCTCTACTGGGAGAGGCTTACCGGAGTCCAATTTCCTCCTCTTTCGGGCCATTGTTATCGAGGATACGGAGGGCTGAGTAAGATGGAGAACAAAAGTTCCTAGTTCCACAGGAAGCTTTTACGCAGCACACTTTGACAGATGATCAGCGATGCTGTTTTCCGCATGGGGTACGTGCTCTGTTTGCAATCCGTCAAAGTGCTCCTCTAATCTTCTCACTTCCTCAATGTATGCCTCCATCAATGGGCTTTGGTAATCCTTGTTGACTTGTCTCACCACAAGTTGCGAGTCTCCTCGAATGATCATCTTCTTGATTCCCAATTCAGTGGCAATCCTGAGCCCAGCAAGAAGCCCCTAATACTCTGCTGTATTGTTGGTCGCCTCCTCCCGGGGAAAATGCATCTGGACAACGTACTTCAAGTGCTCTCCAGTGGGAGCAACGAGAAGCACACCAGCCCCTGCACCTTGTAGGGAGAAGGCACCATCTAAATACATGGTCCATTCTTGGAGCGCTTCCTTGCCGGGGATAACTGTTTCAAGCACTTCTTCATCAGGGGTTGGCGTCAATTCTGCAATAAACTCTGCCAATGCCCTGCTCTGAATTGTTGATGTGCTTTCAAACTTTAGGCCAAAGCTGGATAACTCCAATGCCCATTCCACTATTCTGCCGGTAGCCTCTGGGTTTCGGAGTATCCTTTGCAACGGGAAGCGAGTGACAACCATGATCTCATGGGCTTGGAAGTAGTGGCGTAGTTTCCTTGAGGCCATGATAAGGCCAAAAATCAACTTTTGCACACCAGAGTACCTTGATCTAGCCCCTTGTAATAGGGAGCTAACGAAGTATACTGGGCGCTGCACTACTTTCTTCCTTGCCGTGTCCTTGGGGTTGCCTTCACTGCCGTGCTCTTCTTTATCCTGATCCATATCTGACCTTGCCGGGCTGTTCTCTCTCTCTTTCCTGGATGGGACACTAGCTGAGGTTGCTGCTTCCTCTACTTCCCGCTGTGCCACCAGTGCTGCACTAACCACTTTATTGGTTGCCGCCAGATATAGCAGCAACAACTCTTGTGGTTTGGGAGCAACCAAAGTGGGCACAGAGGATAAGTAGACCTTTAAATCTTGCAGCGCTGCATCTACTTCCGGGGTCCACTTCATGGGTCCTGCCTTCTTCAAAATTTTGAAGAACGGCAAGGCGCGTTCGGCAGATTTGGAGATGAATCTGCTAAGCGCGGCAACGCACCCCGTTAAACGCCTCACATCCTTAACTGTCTTGGGTGCTTGAATCTGCTCGATAGCCTTGATCTTATCTGGGTTGGCTTCGATCCCGCGGTGGGACACAAAGAAACCAAGTAGCTTGCCGGAGGGAACACCAAACACACACTTCTCCGGGTTCAGCTTCAAGTGGATCTTACGCAGATTAGCAAATGTCTCTTCCAAATCTTGGATGAGGGTTGATCTGTCTTTGGTCTTGACCACAATATCATCCATATAAGCTTCAACGTTCCTGTGCAACTGTGGTTCAAAACCAACCTGGACTGCTTTTGCAAAAGTGTACCCAGCACTCTTCAACCCGAAAGGCATGCGCACAAAGCAGTACATGCCGCATGGGGGTGAGGAATGAGGTCTTTTCTTCATCTTCCTTGGACATAAAGATCAGATGATACCCAGATTATGCATCCAGAAAGGATAGAAAATCACACCCGGAAGTGGAATCCACAATTTGGTCGATGCGCGACAAGGGGAATGGGTCCTTCGGGCATGCCTTGTTCAGATCCGTGAAATCTATGCAAAGCCTCCATTTCCCATTAGCCTTGCGTACAACCACTGGGTTTGCTAACCATGTTGGATGCAGTACTCCTCTAACCAGACCAGCTGGCTCAAGTTTCTTGATTTCCTCGGCAATGAACTGCTGCCGCTCCAAGGCCTGCTTCCGGACCTTCTGCTTGACGGGTCGGGCATGTGGGTAGACAGCAAGGTGGTGCTTGATTACCTCCCTGGGAACACCGGGGATATCAGATGGTTGCCAGGCAAACACATCGATATTCGCCTACAGGAAGGCAACGAGCGCGCTTTCCTATTTGTCGTCAAGGGTGGCACTGATAGTAAAAGTACCATCAGCGCCAGCCAGCCCTGCTGGGACCTTTTCACATGGGGTGCAGCAGCCTTGGACTTCTTGCTGTTGGAGCTTTCCGGCACGTCATCCATAGGCATAACATACCCCGAAGAGGTACGCTTCCCGGATTCTTTGCTGGTGTCTCTGCTAGCCTTCTTCTTTTCCTTGATTTCCTTGGCGGGAACTGCGGCTTCCACGGCCTCTGCCGCGACTGCGTCCCGGTACATCTTATCCACGTAAATAATTGCATCCTTCTTGTCTGATGGGATGGAAATGACACCCACTGGCCCTGGCATCTTCAAAGTGTTGTAGGCATAGTGGGATGCCGCCATGAATTTTGCCAAAGCTGGGCGTCCAAGGATTCCATTATATGGCAGGGTGAGGTCGACCACATCGAACACAACCTTCTAAGTCCGATAGTTCAACTCCCATCCAAATGTTACTGGCAACGTGATCTTTCCGTTAGAATGACTCCTGCCGGGATTGACTCCTTGAAATGTGCCAGTAACCTTAAGCTGTTCCTCTGCTATCTGGAGTTTGCTGATAACCTTTGGGGAAATCAGATTCAACCCGGCCCCGCCATCAACCAACATCTTTGTGACTTTGAGGTTGCGAATCGTTGGTGAGACCAACAACGGCAAGCAGCCTACCGCAGTGGTGCGGTCAGGATGGTCCTCTTCATCAAAGATGATGGGCGTGCATGACCACTTGAGCGGCTTCCGAGAATCTGCCGCTGGCTCCACGGCATTGACCTCACGCGCCCACTGTTTAAGTTGGCGGTGAGAGGAGTGCAAAGATGCACCCCCGTCAATACACAGGGCGTCAGTGGCCTTCTGGAATTCCTGCTCGCTGGTTTCCTCTTCATCCCCTCCATCACTCTCAGCATTGCAATCCTCCTTCTCTCGGCCCCTAGCGGATTTTCCTTGGTTCCGAGGAGCCTTGCCGGGGCGATTTGCTTCACCACCCCGGCCCTTCCCGCCAGTACCATTCTGACCTTTTTCCTTATCACACATCTCATACTCAGCCCTCTGCTTCTTGACGAGCTGCTCAACCTAGTGACACTCTTGGAGATCGTGGCCCTTGGTCCGATGAATCTTGCAATACGGCCCATCACGTTTCCGAGCCTTCTCGGCAGCCGCAGCCTCCCGGCAGTCAGTGCACGCGGCAACTTCCTTGCCGGGGGCTTCGGTCTTAGCCTTCTTGCCGGTACTAGGCGTGCCCGATCTTTCAACGGTCATCACTGCCTTATCCTTGCGCCTCTTGGTGCACTTCTTGTTCTTCTTCTTCTAACTGGTGGACTCGTCGTCATCCTCTGAGTCGATGTCGATGCAATCTTCCTCTCCAGGGAGTTTCCTCCCTTCCTCCACCCGAGCACACTTGTCCACCAAGGTGTAAAGCTCCTTCACAGTCTTGGGCAGCCGAACGTTCATCTTGGAATGTATCCTGCGGTTGCGCACGTTGGATTGGAAAGCGTCTATCACAGCTGCCGGGTGGATATCTGGGATATTTCTGTGTACTCGGCTGAATCTCTGCAAGTACTTTCGCAGAGTCTCTCCTTCTTTCTGCTGGAGAAGCTGCAAATTGCTGGGCCGCCCTGGTTCTTGATGGCAACCCGTGAAGGCGCCAATGAACTCATGGCACAGGTCAGCCCAGGTTGCAATGGAGTTCTCTGGCAAGTGCATCAGCCAAGACCTCACATTTGACTTGAGTGCCAAAGGGAAGTAATTGGCGAATACCTTCTCATCTCTTCCCCCGGCAGCTTGAACAGTGATGGTGTAGATGCTCAAGAACTCTGTCGGGTTCAGCCTCCCATCATACTTCTCTGGAATCTCTGGCTTGAATGTGCGAGCGGACGGCCAACGGACTTGCCACAGCTCACGGGTGAAAGCAGGGCACCCAACCTCGAAAGGTAGGCACACGCCGTCTCCGAGTGCGGGTTCGTCGATGTCGAGGCCATCACACCCATTGGACCGGCGGTGGTTATCGCAGCGTCGCTCGATGAAGATGCGTGCGCCTTCCCTTCGCCCGTCCTCCGGGGCTCGTCATTGGCCTAGACGCGCTCGAGGGCCAGAAGAGGCCATCGAGACGTCATCTGGTTCTTGGTTTCGCGGCTCCCGCGCTGGTTGCCGTGGTGGGGATTGCACTGTGGTGGTGGCCCCTTCCGTATGGCCAGCAGCATGGGCCGTCGTCGCTGCTTGGGGAGGCCGTGGCGGGCCAGCTCGCTGTGATCCTCCCGCCTCAGCGAAGCCAATCAAGCTTTGGATGTCTGGGATATTTCTGTGTACTCGGCTGAATCTCTGCATCAACTAAGGGGCACTATGATCGTACTTGAGCATTGGGTGTAGCTAATATGCGGGTGTGTCTCATGAATGGATCAATGATTGAGCATAATGGGCTAGGGATAACTTGCTTTAGTGTTGATATTTTGAAAGACATAGTTGCTTGTTGATATGCTTGAGTATTGAAATCTTCATGTCAAAACTAGACTATTGCTTTGAATCATATAAAAGTCCAAATTTCCATGCTACAAAGAAAAGAATATGTGATGAACATGTTAGGCAGCATTCCACATCAAAAATTCTGTTTTTATCATTTACCTACTCGAGGACGAGCAGGAATTAAGCTTGGGGATGCTGATACGCCTCCAACGTATCTATAATTTTTGATTGTTCCATGCTGTTATATTATCATTCTTGGATGTTTTACAATCATTTTATAGCAACTTTATATCATTTTTTTGGGACTAACCTATTGACATAGTGCCCAGTGCCAGTTGCTGTTTTTTTGCTTGTTTTTTACTTCGCAGCAAATCAATACCAAACGGAGTCCAAACGCAGCGAAACTTTTTGGTGATTTTTTCTGGACCAGAAGACACAAGTTGGGCCAAGAAAGTACCCGAGTGGGGCTCCAAGGGGAGCACAACCCACCAGGGCACGCCTGAGGGCCCAGGCGCGCCCTGGTGGGTTGTGCCCACCTCGGCCACCTCCTGCACCGCCTCTTTGCTCTATAAATACCCCAATATTCCAGAAACCCTAGGGGAGTCAAAGAAAATCAATTCCAACCGCCGCAAGTTTCAGAAACCATAGATTCAATCTAGACACCATCACGGAGGGGTTCATCATCCTCATTGGTGCCTCTCCGATGATGCGTGAGTAGTTCATTGTAGACCTACGGGTCCGTAGGTAGTAGCTAGATGGCTTCCTCTCTCTCTTTTGATTCTCAATACAATGGTCTCTTGGAGATCTATTTGATGTAACTCTTTTTTCGGTGTGTTTGTTGGGATCCGATGGACTTTGAGTTTATGATCAGATCTATGTTTTTATCCATGAAAGTTATTTGAGTCTTTTGATCTCTTATATGCATGATTACTTATAGCCTCGTATTTCTTCTTCGAATCTTTGGTTTAGTTAGGCCAACTAGATCGATTTTTCTTGCCATGGGAAGAGGTGCTTTGTGATGGGTTCGATCTAATGGTGCTTGATCCCAATGACAGAAGGGGAACCGACACGTATGTATCGTTGCTATTATGGATAACAAGATGGGGTCTATTTCTACATAAATAGATCTTGTCTACATCATGTCATCGTTCTTATTGCATTACCCCGTTTCTCCATGAACTTAATACACTAGATGCATGCTGGATAGCGGTCGATGTGTGGAGTAATAGTAGTAGATGCAGGCAGGAGTCGGTCTACTAATCTTGGACGTGATGCCTATATAATGATCATCGCCTGGATATCGTCAAAATTATTTGAAGTTCTATCAATTGCCCAACAGTAATTTGTTTACCCACTGTATGCTATTTTTCTCGAGAGAAGCCACTAGTGAAATCTACGGCCCCCGGGTCTATTTTCTCATCATATATTTTCAGATCTATTTTGCTATTTGCCTTTTATTTATTTGCTACTTTTATTTTCAGATCTATATTATCAAAAACCCAAAAATACCTCGCTGAATTTTATTTGCTTTTATTTGCATCTATCAATCTATTACAACTTTCTCACATCCGTTTGCCAATTTCTGGCGCCGTTACCCGAAAGGGATTGACAACCCCTTTAACATGTCGGGTTGCAAGTATTTGTTCTTTGTGTGCAGGTGCTGTTTACGTAGTGTTGCTTGGTTCTCCTACTGGTTCGATAACCTTGGTCTCATCACTGAGGGAAATACCTACCGTTGCTGTGCTGCATCATCCCTTCCTATTTGGGGAAATACCGACGTAGTTCAAGCAAACATCAATATCCCTCTGATCTTGAGCATGAATATTATCTATGAGTAGTTACCTTTGTTCTTGAGGCCACGAGAGAAGTCATGTTGCAAGTAATCATGTGAATTTGATATGTGTTCGATATTTTGATGATATGTATGTTGTGATTCCCTTAGTGGTGTTATGTGAATGTCGACTGCATGACACTTCACCATCTTTGGGCCTAAGGGAATGCATTGTGGATTAGTTATTAAATGATGGGTTGCTAGAGTGACAGAAGCTTAAACCCTAGTTTATGCGCTATTTTGTAAGAGGCTAATTTGGATCCACATGTTTAATGCTATGGTTACGAGGGGATTAATCATAAGTGGGAGGCTTGTTCAAGTAAGAACAACACCCAAGCACCGGTCCACCCACATATCAAATTATCAAAGTAGCGAACGCGAATCAAACCAGCATGATAAAAGTGACTAGATGAAATTCCCGTGTGCCCTCAAGAACTATTTACCTATTATCTAAGACTGTTTTGGCATGTACTTTGCTATCAAAAGGATTGGGCTACCTTGCTGCACTTATTTTTACTATTGTTACTTGTTACTTGTTACAAATTATCTTGCTATCAAACTACCCGTTATCGATAATTTCAGTGCTTGCATAAATTACTTTGCTGGAAACCACTTGTCATTTCCTTCTGCTCCTTGTTCGGTTTCGACACTCTTACTTATCGAAAGGACTACAATTGATCCCCTATACTTGTGGGTCATCAAGACTCTTTTCTGGCGCCGTTGCCAGGGAGTGAAGCGCTCTTGGTAAGTGGAAATTGGTAAGGAAAAATTTATATTACATGCTGAAATTTATTGTCACTTGTTACTATGGAAAACAATCCTTTGAGGGGTTTGTTCGAGGTATCTTCACCTCGACCGGAAACACAAAGAGTTTCCCCTCAACCTACTGCACCTACTGAAAATATTGGTCATGAAATTCCTTCGGGTATGATAGAACAACTGCTAGCTAATCCTTATGCGGGAGATGGAACGAAACATCCTGATATGCATTTGATACATGTGGATGAAATTTGTGGATTATTTAAGCTTGCAGGTTTACCCAAAGATGAAGTTAAGAAGAAGGTTTTCCCTTTATCTTTGAAGGGAAAAGCATTGACATGGTATAGGCTATGCGATGATATTGGATCATGGAATTGGAATCAATTGAAATTGGAATTTCACCAAAAGTTTTATCCTATGCATCTAGTTCATCGTGATCGGAATTATATATATATATATATATATATATATATATATATATATATATAATTTTTGGCCTCATGAAGGAGAAAGTATCCCTATAGCTTGGGGGAGGCTTAAGTCAATGTTATATTCATGCCCCAATCATGAGCTCCCGAGAGATATTATTATTCAGAATTTTTTGCTCGGCTTTCTCGTGATGATCAATCCATGCTCAATACTTCTTGTGCTGGTTCTTTTATGAAGAAGACTATTGAATTCAGGTGGGATCTTTTAGAAATAATTAAACGCAACTCTATAGATTGGGAACTCGACGAAGGTAAAGAGTCAGGTATTAAGCTTGAGTTTGATTGTGCTAAATCTTTTATGAATACTGATGCTTTTCACAAGTTTAGCACTAAATAAGGGCTTGACTCTGAGATAGTAGCCTCTTTCTGTGAATCATTTGCTACTCATGTTGATCTCCCTAAGGATAAGTGGTTTAAATATCCTCCCACTATTAAAGAAGGAATTAAAGAACTGGTAATAGTTAAAGATGAAACTATCATATACAATGTTGATCCAGTTGTGCCTACTGCTTATATTGAAAAACCACCTTTCCCTGTTAGGATAAAGGAACATGGTAAGGTATCAATAGTGGTTCGCAAAAGTAATATTAAAGCACCTAAATACTTTGCGCAAATTAAAGTAGAACCTAGTATTGCTATCGTCAAAGACCTCTTGGTCGATAATATTTATGGGCATGTTATTTATTTATGTGATGAAGCTGCTAGAATTGCCAAACCCGATACTAAAGATAAGAACAAGCCTATTGTTGGCATGCCTGTTGTCTCAGTTAAAATAGGAGATCATTGCTAGCATGGTTTATGTGACTTAGGTGCTAGTGTGAGGGCTATTCCTTTTACTTTATACCAAGAAATTATGAATGATATAGCACCCGCTGAAATAGAAGACATAGATGTTACTATTAAACTTGCAAATAGAGACACCATCACACCACCTAAGATTGTTAGAGATGTTGAAGTATTGTGTGGGAAAATAAAATATCCCACTGATTTTCTAGTTCTTGGTTCCCCATAAGATGAATTTCGTCCCATCATTTTTGGTAGACCGTTCTTGAACACTGTCAATGCTAAGATAGATTGTGAGAAATAAACTGTCAGTGTTAGTTTTGGTGATGTGTCTCATGAGTTTAATTTCTCTAAGTTTCATAGACAACATCATAATAAAGAATTACCTAGTAAGGATGAAATAATTGGTCTTGCTTCTATTGTTGTACCTCCCACTGATCCACTAGAACAATATTTGCTAGACCATGAGAATGATATGCACTTGCGTGAAAGAAATGAAATAGATAAAAATTTCTTCGAACAACAACCTATCCTTAAACACAATTTTCCTATTGAAACTTTAGGAGGTCCTCCTCCACCTAAAGGTGATCCTGTGTTTGAATTAAAGCAATTGCCTGACACTTTGAAGTATGCTTATCTTGATGAGAAAAAGATATATCATGTTATTATTAGTGCTAACCTTTCAGAACACGAAGAAGAGAGACTATTAAAAATTCTAAAGAAGCATCGTGCTGCTATTGGATATACTCTTGATGATCTTAAGGGCATTAGTCCCACTCTCTGTCAGCACAAGATTAATATGGCACCTGATGCTAAACCTGTTGTTGATCACCAATGGTGATTGAATCCTAAGATGAAGGAAGTGGTAAGAACTGAAATACTAAAGCTTCTGGAAGCAGGTATAATATATCCCATAGCTGATAGTAGATGGTTATGTCATGTTCATTGTGTCCCTAAGAAAGGAGGTATTATTGTTGTTCTTAATGATAAAAATGAACTTATTCTACAAAGAATAGTGACTGGCTATAGCATGGTAATTGATTTTAGAAAATTAAATAAAGCTACTAGAAAAGATCATTACCCTCTGCCTTTCATTGATCAAATGTTAGAAAGATTGTCAAAGCAAACACACTTTTGTTTTCTTGATGGATATTCTGGTTTCTCTCAAAGACCCGTTTCGCAACCTAATCAAGAGAGAACCACTTTTACTTTCCCTTTTGGAACTTATGCTTATAGACGTATGCCCTTTGGTTTATGTAATGCACCTATTACCTTTCAAAGATATATTACTGCTATATTCTCTGATTTTTGTGAAAAGATTGTTGAGGTTTTCATGGATGATTTTTTCGTTTATGGAACTTCTTTTGATGGTTGCTTAAGCAACCTTGATCGATTTTTGCAGAGATGTGAACAAACTAATATTGTCTTGAATTGGGAGAAGTGCCACTTTATGGTTATTGAAGGCATTGTCTTGGGGCATAAACTTTTTGAACGAGGTATTGGGGTGGATAAAGCTAAAGTTGATGCTTTTGAGAAAATGCCATGTCCTAAAGACATTAAAGGTATTCGTAGTTTCCTCGGTCATGCTGGTTTCTATAGGAGGTTCATTAAAGACTTCTCTAAAATTTCTAGGCCTCTTACTAATCTTTTCAAAAGGATGTTCCATTTGTCTTTGATGATGATTGTGTAGAAGCCTTTGAAACACTTAAGAAAGCCTTAACTTCTACACCTATAGTTTCAACCACCTGATTGGAACTTGCCTTTTGAAATTATGTGTGATGCTAGTGATTATGCTATTGGTGCTGTTCCAGGACAAAGAGTTGATAAAAAATTAAATGTTATCCATTATGCTAGTAAAACTCTACACAGTGCCCAAAGAAATTATGCCACTACTGGAAAAGAATTTTTAGCAGTTGTGTTTGTTTGTGATAAATTCAGATCTTACATTGTTGATTCTAAAGTAACTGTTCACACCGACCATGTTGCTATTACATATCTTATGGAAAAGAAAGATGCTAAACCTAGACTCATTAGGTGGGTTCTCTTGCTTCAAGAATTTGACTTGTACATTACTGATAGGAAGGGAGCTGAGAACCCAGTAGTTGATAACTTGTCTAGGTTATAAAATATTCTTGATGACCCACTACCTATTGATCATAGCTTTCCTGATGAACAACTAGCTATCATAAATGCTTCTCATAATACTCCTTGGTATGCTGATTATGCTAATTATATCGTTGCTAAATTTATACCACCTAGTTTCACATACCAACAAAAGAAAAAATGCTTCTATGACTGAAGACATTACTTTTGGGATGACCCATATCTTTATAAAGAAGGAGTAGATGGTATTATTAGATGTTGTGTACCTGAGCATGAACAGAAACAAATCCTATGGAAATGTCACTCCGAAGCCTACGGAGGACATCTTGCGGGAGATAGAACTGCACATAAGGTATTACAATCTGGTTTTTATTGGCCTACTCTTTTCAAGGATGCCCGTAAGTTCGTCTTGTCGTGTGATGAATGTCAAAGAATTGGTAATATTGGTAAGCGTCAGGAAATGCCTATGAATTATTCACTTGTTCTTGAACCTTTTGATGTTTGGGGCTTTGATTATATGGGACCTTTTCCTTCCTCTAATGGGTATACACATATTTTGGTTGCTGTTGATTATGTTACTAAGTGGGTAGACGCTATTCCAACCAGTAGTGATGATCATAACACCTCCATTAAAATGCTTAAAGAAGTTATTTTCCCGAGGTTTGGAGTCCCTAGATATTTAATGACTGATGGTGGTTCACATTTTATTCATGGGGCTTTCCATAAAATGCTTGCTAAATATGATGTCAATCATAGAATTGCATCGCCCTATCATCCTCAATCTAGTGGTCAAGTTGAGCTTAGCAATAGAGAAATAAAATTAATATTACAAAAAACTATCAATAGGTCCCGAAAGAATTGGCCTAAGAAACTTGATGATGCACTTTGGGCCTATAGAACAGCTTATAAAAATCCTATGGGTATGTCTCCATATAAAATGGTTTATGGAAAAGCTTGTCATTTGCCTCTTGAGTTAGAACATAAAGCATATTGGGCAATTAAAGAACACAATTATGATTTCAAAATTGCCGGTGAAAAGAGGTTATTTGATATTAGCTCACTAGATGAATGGAGAACCCAAGCTTATGAAAATGCCAAACTATTTAAAGAAAAAGTTAAAAGATGGCATGACAAAAGAATCCAAAAGTGGGAATTCAAAGTTGGTGCACATGTTCTATTGTACAATTCTCGTTTTAGATTTTTTCTAGGAAAACTTCTTTCCAAATGGGAAGGACCATATATCATCGAAGAAGTTTATCACTCTAGAGCTATCAAGATTAATAATGCCGAAGGTACCAACACGAAGGTGGTCAATGGACAAAGAATTAAGCACTATATTTTAGGTACGCCTATTAATGTTGAAACTAACATTATCCAAACCATGAAACCGGAGGAACACATAAAAGAAACCTTCCAGAACACTCTAGAACCCTGAAAAGGAAGAGGTACATGATACGGTAAGTAAACGGTCTCCGAAAAATCCGCAAAAATATTTTATGTCAGTTTTGTAATATTAGAAAAAATAGAAGAATAAGAAACAATCAGGAAGGCAACCCAGGTGCCCACAAGACACCAGGGCACGCCTGCCCCACCTAGCGCGCCCTGGTGGCTAGTGGTCCCCTCGGGCACCTTCCCGACTCTGTTTTCCTTCCGTACACTTGTGTCCCAAGATAAAAAAATCTTTATATATACCCCCGGATGATGTGACCACCGTATCACAGAGAAATCCCATGTTCTTGTTTCATGTTGTTTTCCCATCAGATCTGTCAAGCCAGGCATCATGTCTTCTCCCTCCTCCAACAATGTAGAAGGCGGTGCTTGGCTGTTGACGATGGAGCTAAGGAGAGAAGAATCAAAAGAAGCTAGTAAGGAGGACGAGGTCAAGGAAGCTGTGGGGGACCAGGCTCGAGAAGGGGGGCAAGCCATGCTTGCAGCGGAGGCCGAGAAAGAGAAGGACGTCCTTCAACCTTACTACGATCATCTCACTCCCACTGAAATCGAAGCCTTCAAGGCCTTCGAAATGGTTTGTGTTCAGAATAAATATCTCACTCGTGAAATTATTTTGTTGGAAGAGCAAAACATCGCCTTCCGGAGCATCATTCGTAGATTGGAGTACCTACTGAGGATGAAGTATGATGTTCCTACTACCTCATCACCGCCACCATCATCTTCATCACCAAAGAAGGAGACTTGAGTACACGGGTATGGGCACTCCCCTTGGCTTGTGCAAAGCTTGGGGAGATGCCCCGGAATCGTATCACCATCACTTTCATTACCCTTACCTGTCTTAGTTTGATCCTTAGCTATTTCATGAATTTGTTGAATAAAAGTTTAGTATGATCTATTTTCGAGTGCTAGTTTCATGATCTATCTATCTATGTAATCGAGTGAGAGTTATATAATAAAGTTTAGTTTGAGTTTTTGCTTCTTTACTTTTCTGTTTCAATCAAAATAAACAAAATAATGAAAAAGATCATATGCTAGTCTTATGGTTAGTAATGACATCACATAAGGAAAAGTATAAGTGGTAAAATTTATTGAAAATTGACAAACATAGCATTGGTCAATGATGTAATTCATGAAAGAATTAATAAGGGAAGAGAAGATTCACATGCAAATACTCTATCTTGGACATCTTTTAAGATTGTGAGCTCCCACTAAATATCTTATGCCAAATTGTTGACATTGGACAAGGAAGACAACATAATGATTTATGTTTGTTCTTATTCCCATAGAAGTTATATTGTCATAGATCCTTCAACATGTGGTGCTTGCTCAATATCTTTGCTAGCCAAAAATCCACACTAAGTAGAGATACTACTTGTGCATCCAAAACCCTTAAACCCAAATCCATGTTTTGAGAGTCCACCATACCTACCTATGGATTGAGTAAGATCCTTCAAGTAAGTTGTCATCGGTGCAAAAAGGCAATAAAAGTTGCTCCTACATGTGTTTGATCCTATAGTGTAAGAGAAAATAAGCGTTGTACGAACTTGTGATGGCAAAGTAATAAAATCGACGGACTGCATAATAAAGGTTGCTATCATAAGAGGCAATATAACATGACGTTATTTTTGCATTAAGAGATTGTGCGTACAAAACCAAAAGGCGCATGACAACCTTTGCTTCCCTCTGCGAAGGGCCTATCTTTTACTTTTATGCAAGAGTCAAAGTATTTCCCTCTATTCCTTTTTATTTTTCTCTTTGGAAAGCTGTCGTGGGAAACCACGGCCACCTATGGGGCCATGAGCCCCTTTTGGTTCGGCAGGGGGACTGAGCACGTTGCACAAAGAGCGGAGGAGCGCAGCGCAGCGCGGCAGAGATCACACGGGCAGTTTTACCCAGGTTCAGGCCACCGCGAGGTGTAAAACCCTACTCCTGCTTTGGTGGATTGATGGTGGATAGTGGTGGAAACGCAGCGCTCTTACCTGGCAGGGTTGCCTCGGGGCGAGAGCAGCTACGCGCATACGAGTGTACAAGGGTCCGAATTCTTTCTATTGTTGCCATGGGCCTCCTTTTATAGATCAAGGGGTCACCACAGTGGCAAATCAGTCATTGTGTACTAATTAGATAGCAAACAGTGCTATCATATCTACTCTGTAGACAGAGCAGTACGCATTAAATGCGCCGCTTAGTGTCACATCATGGTCTGGCCGGCATGCCTTGCTGGGCTGTTTGGCCACCTTCTCTACTGCCTGCATGACACGTCGCTGGACGGGTGTCATTTGGAGGCGATTCCTATAGGAAATGGCTGCCATGTGGCAAAAGGCACCCACTTAGTCATTTTGGGGCTTGACACCGCACCGATCGATGACTTGCGTCGCTGTGAGGTAGGGCGGTGAAGCCTTGGCGGGGTGTTTTGCCTTCGTCGGACCTGGCAGGCCTGCCGGGGCGGTCTTGAGGCTTGCTTTCGGGGCAACCTTGACCTCGCCAGGCTCTCCTGCCCGGCAAGGGAGGTTTTCCCTTAGCGGTGTCTTGCTCCTTCGCTTGATTTGGTCTTCTCAACCTGCCCTTTGATTCCTCAAAGAGCCTATCTCTTCATCTTGGCCTTGTCTTGGATGTTGCAATCTTGGTCTCGGGTCTGTGCACAGTCTGGGCAATAGACCCAGGGTTTGTTGCACCGACACAAGCATCATTTGGCGGGAAAGATCTAGGCACATATATCCAGTTGGATATGAGTGAGCATGAGTTATTATTGTTGACATCACCCTTGAGGTGAATAAGTTGGGAGGCGAAACTATAAGCCCCTATCTTTCTGTGTGTCCAGTTGAAACTTTTTGCTCATATATATGTTGTGAGTGTTAGCAATCATAGAAGATTAAATGATGGTTGAGTATGTGGACTTTCCAAAAGGCTCTGATACGAGACCCTTCCTAAAAATATGATGAATTGCAATTGCAAAGTTGACTAAGAAAATAGTTTGTTGGTTTTCAATAAAGTTTATGCTTCATACTTTGATGTTGTGATGAATTGTTACTTGTTCATGAGAAGGTATATGATAAAGTTTGTTGTTGTTATAATAATAAGCATGATGCTACTATGTCCATATTTTGTTTTTATCGACACCTCTCTCTCTAAACATGTGGACATGATTTTTGATATCGGCTTTCGCTTGAGGACAAGCGAGGTCTAAACTTGGGGGAGTTGATACTTCCATTTTGCATCATGTTTTCCTACTGTTATTTATAGTGTTTTTATGCATTATAACACTTTGTGGAGTAATTCTAATGCCTTTTCTCTCATAATATGCAAGGTTTACACAAAGAGGGAGAATACCAGCAGCTGGAATTCTGGACCTGAAAAAGCTATGTCAGAGATACCTATTGTGCACATCTCCAAATGAGCTGAAATTTTACGGAGAAATATTTTGGAATATATAATAAATATTGGAGAAAATAACTACCAGAGGGGGGATACCAGGTGGCCACAAGGCACCAGGGCGCGCCAGGCCCCCCAGGCACGCCCTGGTGGGTAGTGGGCACCTTGGCCCACCTCCGGTGCCCATCTTCTGGTACATAAGGTATTTTGACCTAGAAAAAATAAGGAGAGGACTTTCGGTATGGAGCACCGCCGTCTCGAGGCGGAACTTGGGTAGGAGCACTTTTGCCCTCCGGTGGAGCGCTGAAATCGAAGCCATTGTCAACACCAACAACCCTCTCATCTTTGGGAGGTCAATCTTCATCAACATCTTCAACAGCACCATCTCATCTCAAAACCCTAGTTCATCTCTTGTGTTCAATCTTTATACTGGAACCTTAGATTGGTACCTGTGGGTGACTAGTAGTGTTGATTACATCTTGTAGTTGATGCTATATGGTTTATTTGGTGGAAGATTATATGTTCGGATCCATTAAGCTGTTTAATATCCCTCTGATCTTGAGCATGAATATTATTTGTGAGTAGTTACCTTTGTTCTTGAGGCCACGGGAGAATTCATGTTGCAAGTAATCATGTGAATTTGATATGTATGTTGTGATTCCCTTAGTGATGTTCTGTGAACGTCGGCTACATGAAACTTCACCATCTTTGGGCCTAAGGGAATGGATTGTGGAGTAGTTATTAGTTGATAGGTTGCTAGAATGACAGAAGCTTAAACCCTAGTTTATGCGCTATTTCGCAAGGGGCTGCTATGGTTAGATTTTATCTTAATACTTCTTTCTTAGTTGCGGATGCTTGCGAGGGGGTTAATTAGAAGTGGGAGGCTTGTTCAAGTAAGAACAACACCCAAGCACCGGTCCACCCACATATCAAATTATCAAAGTAGCTGTAACACCCCTGTGTAATAACCTCTGTGATCATCTGCTAATAATGCCAAGTCATCCTCATTTGCAGTGCCTAGTCACATTGGTTAAAGATTCAATTCAAAACCCTCTCTGAAAATCAACTCAAATTCAAAAGTGCAAAATGAAGTTGCTCAAAACCTGTTGGAAGAATGTTCACCTTATAGCAAATAATCTAAAACTATTTGCTGTTAAGGAACACAACATCACCATCAACTCTAAATGGGCCTAATGCTTTTTAACAGAGCCAAAACAGCACTTAAAATACCCTATTCATTTTTGAATAAATTCAAAAGGTTTCCAAAAATGCCCAAACTTTTTGTGGCAGTGCTGGATATTGCATTGTACTAATGTGAGCAAGTTTCACCATTTTGCAACCTCATTTGGTTGCTCACAAAAATGCAAAAGCTTGCTGTTGAGATAAAACAGAAAAGATAAAAGAAAGAGGCACTGTGCACTGGGTCGAAGTGCACAGTGCCCCGAGCCAGCCCACCAGGCCCATCTCCCTCTCTCTCCATCGCGCTGTCGCCACCGCTGTGGATGAGTGCGCGTGCGCCGACAGTGCACCCACAGCGCGACGTCCACCGACGCCCGCGGCTCGTCGAGGGGATAAGGAAGAGGCCAGTGCCTCCCCCTGGTCCTCTTCGTTTACTTCTCCCCTCTCCCCTCGCTCTCTCCCATCCATTCCATCGACGACCGAGCGCCACCGCCGCCGCAGCTCCGATGCCACCGCAGCCACCGTCATCGCCTCGACCCGCCGTGATGCCGTAGAGGTCCGCCTTCGTCTTCCTCGTCGACTGGTGGCCTCAGCTGGAACACGGAGGCGCTGCAGCACCAGATCCCCTTCGTCCACATCTCCGGCTGCTGCCGTTCTTCTTCATCTCCGGCACCGGCCCCTGCAGCTACTAAACCACCAACGGCAAATGTGCGTGCCACTAGGTGAGCTGCCTCCCTCCTCTGCCCTCTAGGCCCTCTAGTTCACGCCGTAGCCATTGCTCCACTTGCGCCCAAACCCGCTGCCGCCGACGAGCTCGCTGCCGTGGCCATCGTCACCGTCACGCGCAGCCGAGCCTCGCATCGAGCTCCTGGAGCTCGTCTGAGTCCAACGAGACCCCTAGCGTGCCTCCCCGTCCGTGCAGCGCCGGATCCGTCGACGCCTGAACTCTGGCGTCCGCTCCGCCGCTCGCCGCCGCCGTCTCCGGCCGTTTCCGGCCGGGCCACCACCGCAGTTCGACGCGCGAGCATGCGCATGATCGATCGCAAGTAGCCACGCGCAAAATGTACCCCTGTGGAGCGATTCCGACGTGCTCCGGCAACGAGCCGCCGCGTTTTTGGTCACCGGAGTTATCTCCGGCGCCGACGCCGATGTGGCTCGGTGGGCCCCGCCCCTGGGTCGCTGACCAGTGGGCCCTGGGGGCCCCGTTGACTGGGTTGACCCAGTCAACGTGCTGACTGGGTAGCCCCCAGCCACTGACATGTGGGCCCTGTTTATAATTAGTCTAATTAAACCATTTTAATTAAAAAACTAATTAGTTTAGCCTAATTACCCACTAACATCTGGGGCCCACCCCTCTAATTAGTCTGTTAATTAATTTAATCCACTGTTAAGCTAACAGAGGCTGACATGTGGGTCCCACTGGACCCACAGGTCAGGTTTGACCCTGGTCAGCCGACCTGTTGACTGCTGATGTCATCCCCACGCAATGCTGACGTCATAATCTATTTCTGTTAAATAAATAATTCTAGAAAATACTTTAATCTTTGAAAATTCATTGAAAATAAACCGTAGCTCGGATCGAAAAACTTTCTACATGAAAGTTGATCAGAATGACGAGACGAATCCAACCGTGCCATCTGTTTCCGTGTCGGGACCCTCTATGTAGGTGAACCCGTAACTTTTAGCCCGTTTCCGGTAGATGTATAGTGCGTATATACCGGTTAATAATTCCAACTTGAACCCTAAAATAACTAAAATGATTTAGACATGTCTTTAGGCAAC
Source organism: Thinopyrum elongatum (assembly GCA_011799875.1). Classification (NCBI taxonomy): domain Eukaryota; kingdom Viridiplantae; phylum Streptophyta; class Magnoliopsida; order Poales; family Poaceae; genus Thinopyrum; species Thinopyrum elongatum. The sequence goes on along the minus strand of CM022302.1, from coordinate 273,985,610 downwards.
CCTGCATTGCACGATAGCATAGCATGCTCTATGTTGCATATGATTGTTGTGTATTTATTTATTTCCTCCCCCTCTTCTCTTTTGGTAGACCCCGACACCGACGCTGCTCTGGAGACCGACGACACCACTGACGACCTTGCCTTTGCCGCGAGCAACCAGGCAAGCACCCCCCTTTGAACATTCCGATATCGCCTATTCTCTTCTCTCTTATGCTTGCTTTAGAAATTGCTGCTGCTACTGCTTTACCTATTCTGATGCATAGCCTAATTTTGTAACCTGCTGTTGATAATTACCTGCTTTCCTAAACTGTTTAGCATAGGATGGTTAGAGACCCCATTTTGACCCAACTGCCCTGCTGGATTATCAGAAGACCCGATCAGCGGGATTGAAGACCAGGCCCCGGCACCGCACATCACCCCCTAGTTGTACGACACTACCGGGTTACTATCGAGTGCCGAGGGTGATACCTCGTCAGCACTTCTGATGTTAACCTTGTAGGTTAGTTCATCGGTTGTGGTCCTCGAGGGTGATTCCTCTTTCTCCACTCCTGGTAACGACATTGTCATGCAACTCCTCAAGAGTGGACCTCGAGGGTGATTCCTCCTTAGTTCACCTTGACGATTACATCAGGTGGAATTCCATCGAGGGTGATTCCTCTGGGTTCCCCCTTGGTGTTTGGACACACAATTATTATGATTATTACCATGAACCATGATAAAGTCGGGTCGGCCCTGAGGGGTATCCGCGCGAGAAAGTGATGCGATTGATGTGTAGTCGGGTGACCAGAGAGAGTACCCGCGAGATAATTATGAGGCGTGGCCGGGCATTCTTAGCCCTTGCCGCAAGTCATCGAGACAGGGCGACGGGGTCACATCGATCGTGAGTCTCTGCTCGTTATCGAGCGCTCCTAATTCACTAACGGTTTGGATATTTGATCCGAGCGGGCCTCTGGCCCGATAGCACTAACCATCACGAGGGAACAGTTATGGCACTCTGCGTCGTATTCATCAGCCAAAGCTTAATGGATGTCAGCGATTGAGCGGCGCGCGCTGGGTTGGACCGCGTTAAGCACCCTCCGTTGTACTGGAGGCTGCTAGGTCTGCTCACTGGCCGGTCTCGCAACATGCAGGAGTTCCCGGGGCGATGGCCCAACACCCCTGGGCGCATAGGTTTAGTCTGGCGTGCTGACCTCTCTGTTAAGCCTAGGTCAGGTTGCGGCGTATCGTTTGGCCGAGGCCGGGCATGACCCAGAAAAGTGTGTCTGGCCGGAGTTAATCGAGCGTGGTGGGTAAGTTGGTGCATCCCTGCAGGGAAGAACTAATCTATGCATAGCCGATCCTCGGTAACGGACGCTCGGAGTTGTAAACCAATCGATACAACTAGAACTAGATACTTGTGATGAGAAATGGATACTCGGGCTCTGGGATTGCTTTCTCGCAGGGAGTCGAGAAAGATCTCTGGCCGAGGTTGATACTGACTACTGCTACTACTTTATGCTATACTGATCTACACTCCTCTAATGCTGCAAGACTGCTGAAGATGCTAGTCTTCGATAGGACTAGGCCTTCTCTCTATTCTGGCATTCTGCAGCCCAGTCCACATATACAACCTCTCTTTGAAAATATGGCATATGTAGTGTAGATCCTTGCTTGCTGAGTACTTCGGATTAGTACTCACGGTTGCTTTGCTTCCTCTTTTTCCCCTTTCCCCTTTTGATGCAACCAGACGACGGAGCCCCGGAGCCAGCTGCCCCCGCAGACGACTACTACTACCACCCCGAGGGTGGTTACTACTATGAGCTTGCCGACGACCAGGAGTAGATTCGGAGGGTCCCAGGCAGGAGGCCTGCGCCTTTCGATCGTAGATTTTGTTTTGCCTCTTCTTTCTAATGGCTTGTATGTTTCTGTTTCATATCTGTACTCAGATATCTGATGCTTCCGCTGATGCTTGTATGCGAGCTTATGTATTCGAGCCCTCGAGGCCCCTGACTTGTAATATAAAGCTTGTATGACTTTATTTATGTTTTAGAGTTGTGTTGTGATATCTTCAAGTGAGTCCTTAGGCTTGATCGTGTGCATTTGCATGTATGGTTAGTGCACGATTAAGCCGGGGGCGTCACAGGTTGGTATCAGAGCCGACTGCCTGTAGGAATCCCCATTTCCAACTCCTTGGCCGAAGTTGAGTCTAGTCGTCCAAAACTGTTTTACTAACTTGGCTGTGTGGCTTACGGGACCACGTCGCCAGTTGGGTGCTATTAGGATCTTTTATTCCTCGTCTTTACTCTGGGACTCTAATCTCTCTTCCTTTCGGATTAAAATCTTACTAACTCCAACATTAGGTTCTCGTGATCACATCCACCCGGAGTTCTAAAATTATCCCCCCTTTCATCAAGATTGTGAGCCAGGTTCTGCTTTCAGGATCCTTTTATCAAGGACACCCTGTGTTGTCACTTGCAGATTCCTCGCTCCAATAGTTTTCTCCGACATTGATATAGCCTTTGCGATGTCTCGTTGTGTACTTCCTTACCGCGTGACTGCGCGCCACCTAGCATGTCTAGCTTCTGAAATTGCGGCGTTATGCTGTCCGCATGTAACCGACTCAGTGTATGGATCGGCACGTCTTAATTGACTATTGTTAAGCATCTATTACACTGCTTAATTATTGTCGAGTTACATCATGCTTGTCGCTAAACACTTGCAATTGCTCTTACTAAACTACCCCTGTTGAAACTTAGCAGGATGGTTAGACCAGGAGGTCGTGGTCGTGGTCATGCCCCTGAACATCCACCACCGCCAGATTATATGGCAGCTATGATGCAACAATTCGAGCTCAACCATCAGTTCATGACTGGGATTATGGCTCAGTTCCCGCATCAGAACAACCAGAACCAGGACCCTGCTACAATAACGCTGTCAGAATTTGTGCGTCTCAACGCCACTCAGTTCCGCAACTCTGATAAGCCACTGGATGCTGATGATTGGATTCGCGACATCACTCACGAGATGGAGTCTGCAAATGCCTCCCCTGCCAACTTTGTCACCTTCACGTCCTTTTTCTTAAAGGGCCCCGCTGCTCAATGGTGGGACACACACAAGCGTACACTGCCTGCTGGAATAGTCGTTACCTGGCCTGAGTTCCAGGCTGCTTTTCATGCCCGATATATTCCTCAGGGAATCATGGACCGGATGAGAACCCAGTTCCGCAACCTCACTCAGGGCAACAAGACTGTCGAAGCCTATCAGCGGGAGTTCCTTGATCTGTCTTGCTATGCTGAAGAAGACATTGCCACGGATGCTCGTAGACAAGAGAAGTTCCATAGTGGACTCCACCCAGACATCAAGCTTGCACTTGCTGCTCAAGACTTCACCGACTTTGCTACTCTTGTGAACAAGGCTATTCTGGTTGAGACTGCTCAGATCAAGTACAAGGAGTCACAAAAGCGCTATCGTGATGCTGGCTCATCTTCGGGCTCGTCTTCACAGAAATGTCGTATCTGGATTCCCCACAACATGTACCGTCCAACTGCAACTACAAGAAGGCCGTACCATGCTGCACCACGTCTGCCTCCTCCACCACCGAGGTAGCCTCTTCGAGCTGCACCACCCCGAGCTCCTGCAATCCGTCCAGACAATGGGCTATGTTACAAGTGTGGCAAACCAGGTCACCTTGCCAGGAACTGCTATCAGAATCAGAAGCAACTGGCTCCGCCTCCTAATGCCCGCAACAACAATGCCAGGCCTTCTTATTGTCATGGACAGAATTACCATGTCAATATGGCTGAAGCTCAGGATCAACCAGAAACTGTGATGGGTACACTACTTGTTAATTCAGTACCTGCATTTGTTTTATTTGATTTAGGAGCATCGCATTCATTCATGTCGGAAGATTTTGCATTCATGCATGGCATTAAGTATGAAAAGATGCACCATCCGTTAGCGGTAAATACTCCCGCGGGCCAGTGCCAAGCCACCATGTTCAGTCCCGAAGTCACTATTGAAATTCACATATTGAAGTTTCAGGCATTTCCCATTATCCTGAAATCTTCCAAAATTGATCTTATTCTGGGAATGGATTGCTTGAAGCCTCATTACGCCTCAATCAATTGTGCCACCAAGGTTGTACACCTTCTGCACCCCTCAGATGAGATAGTGAATTACCATGCTCATATCACTCAAAATGCCAAGGTCCTAATATACGCTCTAAATGCATTAAATGCTTCTCCGCTTGAGGGGATAGAAAACATTCCAGTCATTCATGACTTCCAGGATGTTTTCCCAGAAGAACTTCCAGGAATACCCCCTGTTAGAGCTGTCGAGTTTGTCATTGACTTGAAACCAGGCCCAACTCCTATTGTGAAGTGTCCTTATAAGATGCCTCTGCACCACCTTCTCGAGCTTAAGGAGGAAATCGACAAATCCCTCCACAAAGGCTTTATCCGTCCAAGTTCCTCTGCCTAGAGAGCACCTTCTCTCTTTGTCAAAAAGAAGGATGGTACGAATAGGTTGGTTCAAGATTACCGTCCTATCAACCAGGCAACCATTCAGAATAAATATCCGCTTCCTCGGATCAATGACTTGTATGATCAACTTGCTGGATCATCGGTGTTTACTTAACTCGACTTGAGGTTGGGTTATCACCAGATCCGTGTCCGCGAAGAAGATATTCCCAATACTGCATTTGTTACTCGTTATGGCTCTTATGAGTACACTGTCATGTCATTTGGCTTAACAAATGCTCCAGCCACATTCTCCCGTTTGATGAATTACATCTTCATGGATTACCTCGACAAGTTCGTCGTGGTATATCTAGATGATATTCTGGTATATTCGAAGAATAAGGAAGAACATGTTGAACACCTTCGGCTTGTACTGGAAAGGCTCCGAGAACACCAGCTCTATGCTAAGTATTCCAAATGCGAGTTCTGGCTTTCTGAAGTAACCTACCTTGGTCATGTGATTTCCAAGGATGGAATTGCTGTTAACCCGGAGCGAGTTCAGGCTATTCTTGACTGGACTCCTCCGAAGAACGTCAAGCAAGTGAGAAGTTTTCTCAGCCTTGCAAGCTATTGCCGTCGATTTGTCGAGAACTTTTCTAAGATTGCCAAGCCCCTGACTAACCTGCTTCACAAAGGCGTTAAGTTTGAGTGGACAGACAAATGTCAGGAAAGTTTCCAGACTCTCAAGGACAAGCTGACTTCTGCTCCAGTGCTTGCTCCTCTGGATTCTCGCAAAGACTTTGTGATATATTGTGACGCCTCTCGTCAAGGATTAGGTTGTGTCCTAATGCAAGAACGAAGAGTAATTGCGTATGCTTCGCGTCAACTGCGTCCGCATGAAGAAAATTATCCAGTGCATGATCTTGAACTTGCTGCAGTGATCTATGCATTGAAGCTGTGGCGGCATTACCTTCTCGGTAACCGGTGTGAGGTATATACCGATCATCAAATCTTGAAGTATTTGTTTACTCAGCCGGATCTTAATCTCCATCAACAGCGATGGTTGGAAACAATTACGGACTATGACTGTGGTATTTCATATACCCCTAGCAAGGCTAATGTCATGGCTGATGCCTTAAGCCGCAAGTCCTATTGCAACAACCTCATGGTTAGGCGAGCTCAACCTCACCTTTATGAAGAACTGCGCAAACTGAACCTACGTATTGTTCCCCAGGGTTCTCTTAATGACCTTGTGGTACAGCTAGATCTTGAGAAAGCTGTTAAAGATGCGCAAGCTAAAGATGCTGAAATTGATCTGATGAAGAAAGATCTTCACCTAGAAAAGTATATGGATTTCTCGCTGTCTGAAGATGGAACCTTGTATTTCAGAGACCGCATTGTGGTACCTCGCTTCGAGCTTCTGACTGACAAGGTCATGAAGGAGGCACATGATACACCACTGTCTATTCATCCGGGTAGTACCAAGATGTATCGTGATCTCCGTCAAAGGTACTGGTGGTCCAAATGAAGCAGGATATTGCTTACTATGTTGCTGAATGTGACGTTTGCCGTCGCATTAAAGCAGAACATCAGAAGCCTGCTGGAATTCTACAACCACTTCCTATTCCTTTGTGGAAATGGGATCAAGTGCAAATGGATTTCATTACTGGCCTTCCCAGGTCACAGAAGGGTCATGATGCTATTCTTGTCGTCGTCGACCAACTCTCCAAGGTTGCACACTTTCTTCCTGTCAAGGAGACTATCACTGCTAGTCAGTTAGCAGAGTTGTATATCTCCAGAATTGTATCGCTCCACGGTATTCCGAAGGAGATCAGTTCGGACCATGGCGGTCTTTTCACCTCAAAGTTCTGGGAAAGTTTCCAAGAGGCTATGGGAACTCATATTACCTGGAGTTCAGCTTATCACCCCCAATCTCAAGGCCAAGTCGAGCGAGTTAATCAAGTGCTTGAAGACCTGCTTCGAGCTTGTGTTATTTCCTTCAGCAAGAAGTGGGAAGAATCTCTTCCTTACGCCGAGTTCTCTTATAACAACAGCTATCAAGCCAGCTTGAAAATGGCCCCCTTTGAAGTGTTGTATGGACGTAAATGTCGAACCCCTCTGAATTGGTCAGAAACTGGGGAACGACCACTTGTGGGTCCAGACATTATCCAACACGCCGAAGAACAAGTCCGTATCATTCGAGAAAATCTCAAGGCGGCTCAGGACCGCTAGAAGAGCAACTATGATCGCAAACGATGGGGTTTGACTTATCAACCTGGTGATCAAGCCTATCTTCGTGTCACTCCTATGAAGGGCACTCACCGTTTCGGAATCAAGGGCAAGCTAGCTCCATGCTACATTGGCCCCTTTCGCATTGTTGCTAGACATGGACAGGTGGCATATAAACTGCAGTTGCCACCACAATTCTCTCATATCCACGACGTCTTCCATGTGTCGCAACTTCGTCATTGCTTCAAGGAGTCTCCACACCGAGCAGCGGATCACGAGATGCTCGAAGTGCAAGATGATCTATCTTATAAGGAGCATCCGATCCGCATCCTCGATGAAGCTGAACGTCGAACCCATCAGAAGACGACCAAGTTCCTGAAAGTGCAGTGGTCGAATCACACTGAAGATGAAGCCACTTGGGAACGCGAGGATCATCTTCGGGAAGAATATCCCGACCTCTTTCTTTCTACCTCCTAAATTCTCGGGACGAGAATTTCTTTTAGAGGAGGAGAATTTGTGACACCCCTGTGTAATAATCTCTGTGATCATCTGCTAATACTGCCAAGTCATCCTCATTTGCAGTGCTTAGTCACATTGGTTAAAGCTTCAATTCAAAACCCTCTCTGAAAATCAACTCAAATTCAAAAGTGCAAAATGAAGTTGCTCAAAACCTGTTGGAAAAAAGTTCACCTTATAGCAAATAATCTAAAACTATTTGCTGTTAAGGAACACAACATCACCATCAACTCTAAATGGGCCTAATGCTTTTTAACAGAGCCAAAACATCACTTAAAATACCCTATTCATTTTTGAATAAATTCAAAAGGTTTCCAAAAATGCCCAAACTTTTTGTGGCAGTGCTGAATATTGCATTGTACTAATGTGAGCAAGTTTCACCTTTTTGCAAACTCATTTGGTAGCTCACAAAAATGCAAAAGCTTGCTGTTGAGATAAAATAGAAAAGATAAAAGAAAGAGGCACTGTGCACTGGGTCTAAGTGCACAGTACCCCAAGCCAGCCCACAAGGCCCATCTCCCTCTCTCTCCATCGCGCTGTCGCCACCGCCATGGACGAGCGCGCGCGCGCCAGCAGCGCGCCGACAGCGCGACGTCCACCGACGCCCGCGGCTCGTCGAGGGGATAAGGGCGAGGCCAGTGCCTCCCCCTGGTCCTCTTCGTTCACTTCTCCCCTCTCCCCTCACTCTCTCCCATCCATTCAATCGACGACCGAGCGCCACCGCCGCCGCAACTCCGACGCCACCGGGGCCACCGTCATCGCCTCGACCTGCCGTGATGCCGTAGTGGTCCGCCTTCGTCTTCCTCATCGAATGGTGGCCTCAGCTAGAACATGGAGGCGCTACAGCATCGGATACCCTTCGTCCACATCTCCGGCTGCCGCCGTTCTTCTTCGTCTCCGGCGTCGGCCCCTACAGCTACTAAACCACCAACGGCCAACGTGCGTGCCGCTAGGTGAGCTGCCTCGCTCCTCTGCCCTCTAGGCCCTCTAGTTCGCGCCGTAGCCATTGCTCTGCTTGCGCCCGAACCCACTGCCGCCGACGAGCTCGCTTACGTGGCCATCGTCACCGTCACGCGCAGCCGAGCCTCGCATCAAGCTCCTGGAGCTCGTGCGAGTCCAACGAGACCCCTAGCGTGCCTCCTCGTGCCGTGCAGTGCCGGATCCGTCGGCGCCCGAACTCCGGCGTCCGCTCCGCCGCTCGCCGCCACCGTCTCTAGCTGTTTCTGGCCGGGTCACCACCGCATTCGACGCGCGAGCGTGCGCACGATCGAACGCAAGTAGCTGCGCGTAAAACGGGCCCCTGTGGAGCGATTCCGACACGCTCTGGTGACGCGCCGCCGCGTTTTTCGTCACCGAAGTTATCTCCGGCGCCGACGCCGACGTGGCTCGGTGGGCCCCGCCCCTGGGTCGCTGACCAGTGGGCCCTGGGGGCCCCGTTGACTGGGTTGACCTAGTCAACATGCTGACTGGGCAGCCCCCAGCCACTGACATGTGGGCCCTGTTTATAATTAGTCTAATTAAACCATTTTAATTAAAAAACTAATTAGTTTAGCCTAATTACCCACTGACATCTGGGGCCCACCCCTCTAATTAGTCTGTTAATTAATTTAATCCACTGTTAAGCTAACAGAGGCTAACATGTGGGTCCCATTGGACCCACAGGTCAGGTTTGACCCTGGTCAGCCGACCTGTTGACTGCTGACCTCATCCCCATGCAATGCTGATGTCATAATCTATTTCTGTTAAATAAATAATTCCAGAAAGTACTTTAATCTTTGAAAATTCATAGAAAATAAACCGTAGCTCGGATCGAAAAACATTCTACATGAAAGTTGATCAGAATGACGAGATGAATCCAACCGCCATCTGTTTCTGTGTCGGGACACTCTACGGAGGTGAACCCGCAACTTTTAGCCCGTTTTCGGTAGATGTATAGTGCATATATACCGGTTAATAATTCCAACTTGAACCCTAATATAACTAAAATGATTTAGACATGTCTTTGGGCAACCCTGCACTGCATGATAGCATAGCATGCTCTATGTTGCATATGATTGCTGTGTATTTATTTGTTTCCTCCCCCTCTTCTTTTTTGGTAGACACCGACACCGACGCTGCTCCGGAGACCGACGACACCACTGACGACATTGCCTTTGCTGCCGAGCAACCAGGCAAGCACCACCACCTTTGAACATTCCGATATTGGCTATTCTCTTCTCTCTTATGCTTGCTTTAGAAATTGCTGCTGCTACTGCTTTACCTATTCTGATGCATAGCCTGATTTTGTAACCTGCTGTTGATAATTACCTGCTTTCCTAAACTGTTTAGCATAGGATGGTTAGAGACCCGTCAGAGACCCCATTTTGACCCAACTGCCCCCCTGGATTATCAGAAGACCCGATCAGCGGGATTGAAGACCAGGCCCCGGCACCGCACATCACCCCCTAGTTATACGACACTACCGGGTTACTATCGAGCGCCGAGGGTGATACCTCATCAGCACTTCTGATGTTAACCTTGTAGGTTAGTTCATCGGTTGTGGTCCTCGAGGGTGATTCCTCTTTCTCCACTCCCGGTAACGACGTTGTCATGCAACTCCGTAAGAGTGGACCTCGAGGGTGATTCCTCCTTAGTTCACCTTGACGATTACATCAGGTGGAATTCCATCGAGGGTGATTCCTCAGGGTTCCCCCTTGGTGTTTGGACACACAGTTATTATGATTATTACCATGAACCATGATAAAGTCGGGTCGGCCCTGAGGGGTACCTGCGCGAGCATGTGATGCGATTGATGTGTAGTCGGGTGACCAGAGAGAGTACCCGCGAGATAATTATGAGGCGTGGCCGGGCATTCTTAGCCCTTGCCGCAAGTCATCGAGACAGGGCGACGGGGTCACATCGATCGTGAGTCTCTGCTCGTTATCGCGTGCTCAGAATTCACTAACGGTTTGGATATTTGATCCGAGCAGGCCTCTGGCCCGATAGCACTAACCATCACGTGGGAACAGTTATGGCACTCTGCGTCATATGCATCAGCCGAAGCTTAATGGACGTCAGCGATTGAGCGGCGCGCGCTGGGTTGGACCGCGTTAAGCACCCTCCGTTGTACTGGAGGCTGCTCGGTCTGCTCACCAGTCGCGTTCGCAACGTGCGGGAGTTCCCGGGGCGATGGCCCAAGACCCCTGGGCGCATAGGTTTAGTCTGGCGTGCTGACCTCTCTGGTAAGCCTAGGTCGGGTTGCGGCGTATCATTTGGCCGAGGCCGGGCATGACCTAGAAAAGTGTGTCCGGCCGGAGTTAATCGAGCGTGGTGGGTAAGTTGGTGCACCCCTGGAGGGAAGAACTAATTTATGCATAGCCGATCCTCGGTAACGGACGCTCGGAGTTGTATCCCGATCGATACAACTAGAACTAGATACTTGTGATGAGAATTGGATACTAGGGCTCTGGGATTGCTTTCTCGCAGGGAGTCGAGAAAGGATCTTTGGCCGAGGTTGATACTAATTACTGCTACTACTTTATGTTGTACTGATCTACACTCTTCTAATGTTGCAAGACCGCTGAAGATGCTAGTCTTCGATAGGACAAGGCCTTCTCTCTATTCTGGCATTTCGGCAGCCCAGACCACATATACAGCCTCTCTTTGAAAAGATGGCATATGTAGTGTAGATCCTTGCTTGCTGAGTACTTTGGATGAGTACTCATGGTTGCTTTGCTTCCTCTTTTTCCCCTTTCCCCTTTTGATGCAACCAGACGATGGAGCCCCGGAGCCAGCTGCCACCGCAGGCGACTACTACTACTACCCCGAGGGTGGTTACTACTATGAGCTTGCCGACGACCAGGAGTAGATTCGGAGGGTCCCAGGCAGGAGGCCTGCGCCTTTCGATCGTAGCTTTTGTTTTGCCTCGCCTTTCTAAAGGCTTGTCTATTTCTGTTTCATATCTGTGCTCAGATATCTGATGCTTCCGCTGACGCTTGTATGCGAGCTTATGTATTCGAGCCCTCGAGGCCCCTGGCTTGTAATATAAAGCTTGTATGACTTTATTTATGTTTTAGAGTTGTGTTGTGATATCTTCAAGTGAGTCCTTAGGCTTGATCGTGTGCATTTGCGTGTATGGTTAGTGCACGATTAAGCTGGGGGCATCACAGTAGCGAACGCGAATCAAACCAACATGATAAAAGTGTCTATATGAAATTCCTGTGTGCCCTCAAGAACACTTTATTTATTATCTGAGATCGTTTTGGCCTGTCTTTTGCCATCAAAAGGATTGGGCTACCTTGCTGCACTTATTGTTACTATTGTTACTTGTTGCTTGTTACAAATTATCTTGCTATCAAACTACCTGTTACTGACAATTTCAGTGCTTGCAGAAATTACCTTGCTGAAAACCACTTGTCATTTCCTTCTGCTCCTCGTTGGGTTTGACACTCTTACTTATCGAAAGGACTAGGATTGATCCCCTATACTTGTGGGTCATCATCCTACTACCTTCATCATAGCTCTCATTTGGACTGGATCCCTCACTGAGATCCTCATGCTGCTCTGACATGTTCTGGCTGTCACTTGCACTCGACATCTTGCAAACTGACCCTGTGAATAGATAGGTATGGGCAAAGTAGATGAGTTATCACAAAAAGCAGATGATTTTTCAAAAATTTGAGTTCAAATCTTAGTTCTAGTTTTTCACAGAATGCATTTCAGAGCTACTGAGTTGGTCATTTCGGTGATACCGAAGCAAACACAAAACCAAAACACTTCATTTCGGTCAGACCGAGATGTGGTTCGGTGACTCCGAGTTGCTACAGTTTCACTGAAACTTTACTTTCGGTCTCACCGATCAGCACATCTCTGTGGTACCGAGATGTGCTTGTGCAATTGCCAGAGCCAAATCGGTGGGACCGAAAATTCCATATCGGTCGGTCTAAGATGCATTCGGCGGAAACCTAAACCTAAAATCTTTGCTCGGACCTATTCTAAGGAACTAATCTGGTGGATAGATGAATCTAATTCGTGTCAAGATACATGGCAAAATCCTTGTGCATTGAATCGGAGATGAAGCATGACAAGGTCGAATCTCACCCTAACTTGGTGGAGATCCTCTATGGCGGCAACGGCAGGGCAGATTGCTGTTGACGGCAACAGAGTCCTGCGGCAAAGGTGCGCTGGAGACGACGGTGAAGATCTGAAGACCAGGGAGGCGGCAGCAACGGGGCACGGGTTCATGACGTTTTATTTTCAATTGTACGGTCCACTGGATATATATACCCGTATGTTGCCGGTGCCACCGAGTGGAACAAATCGGTGGCACCGAGACGTGCAACTGCTTGCAGTTACAGCAAGTTGGTGACGCCGAGTTGGTCTAATCAATAGCACCTAGATGAAAACCTAGATTAGTCTAAATGATTTTGGTGTGACCGAGTTTTAGTGTGTTGGTCTAACCGAAATGCATGAAGAAGGATTTGGAGGTCAGCCCTAGTCGAATCGGTGGCTCCGAGTGCTCCTCACGCGGAGGGTCCGAGAAAGACTTGTCCAATTTTTGTGATATAGCATGAAAAAAGTTTGAGACAAGAAAGCATAGATAGCTAGAGAAGGTTCTTAGGCATTCTTGTACATCCACTTGGCCAACAAAATCCAAGACAATCAAAACAACAAATGGATGTCCTCGAATGGAGTAAATATGCAAACAACATGCTCACACATTAAAATAGCAAATGAAATATGTGTCAAACATGCACAACCAATTCTAGCATCTATCAAGCAATTGGCGATGACTAGGTCATCTATATATGAGTATATTGACTTAGGAGTCAAATGAGAACATTTGATCATAGGTCATACTCATCGTTTAAGAACAAGTGGGGTTACCACTTTTACATAAAGCATTAATGTGTTCACACCATTAGAGTTGCTTTAGCACAATTTTTAGAGCAAAGCTCCCCCTAGATGTGATATCCCCTCAAAGAGGGATGAACTAACCTTCGGTTTTGTCGATGATGACTTCATGTAGATAGTGAAGATGTGGATGCTCAATGTTGATGTAGATCATTCGGAGGAATCCTTTGGAGTTTTGCACTTTCAATACCTACATGGGTTAGTCCCACAAGGAACATACAAGGATATCCTTAGACATAGAGTGAATTGCACATATGATGATGTGCATGAAAGCATTAGGTTACCTTGTCCCTTGTCTTACCAACAAGAGGGTTCATGAACTAGTGCAAGATATGAAAGTTGATTGCACAAGTCCTACCCAAAATGAATATGAGTGAAGTATGTTGGCGGAGTCACCCTCAAGAACACTCTAGTTCTTCTTCTTTGGGACCCACATCAACTTGATGGGAATCCTTGGAGTTGTAGTTGAACTTGATGAAGTAGAGCTTGACGTATTCTTGGGAACCCACTTGACCATGGCCTTAGGAGCTTCTTCAAATGAGTCAATCTCTTCTTGAAGCTTGTCTTGCCTTTTAGCTTGTGGTCTTGTGGTGGAAGATCATCTTGAGCTTGTATTCCCTCAAAAGAAGTGGGGTCATATTTCTCTTGTTGAGGAACAAACTTCGTCTAGGGATATTGATATTCTTCCCATTCAACTCCGTTGGCATTGAACTTTTGTTCAAAATCAACACCTTGATTCTTCTGGTGCCTTCCTTGCTTGCGAACAATTTCCTCAAATGCTTACTCCCAGCAAGGCTCTTGTAAACACCTTTCTCTATAATTCCCTTCAATAAGCTATTTTCTTGCTCAAGTGTAACTTGGCTAAGAGAATCATTATTGGAATCAAGAGAATTACTAGAAGCAACAATACTGGATTTAGCATGGTTATTGTTACTACTAGAAGAAGAATCTTTCTTACTCTTGTTGATAGATTTAACTTGTGGCATATAAGTAGACAAGAGGAGACATTTGGCAATCTAAGAAGAACTCTTCTTTCGAAGATCATCATTGCTAGCTTTTAGAAACTCATGATCTTGCTCTAAATTTAGCTTATCGAAGAGTAGCTTCTCATGAGTTCTTAGGAGCTCTCTATGATCCTCTTGAATTGTTTCATGAGCTAACTTAAGAGTGTTTAGTTCTTTAGTTAGACGCTCAATCTCCTTCTTATCATTGTCATTCGTTTCATCTGGATTAGCATGATCACTAGCAAGTTCATTATAGTTTTCATCACTACTTTTGTCAACAAGTAAATCATCATCACCTAGCAAATCATCTTCATCACTATTGAAATCAAGATACTTGGGGTGTGATACCTTGGGGCCTTTAGCCATGAAGCATCTTCCAATTCCTTCATTTGGTGAATCAAATATGTCATGGGAGTTGGATGACACTAGAGCAAGTCCGACAACTCCTTCATCTTGAGTATATTCGGAGTCGGAGTGATAGCTTCTCTCTGAGTAGTTGCCAGAGTCGGAACCGGAAACTCATTCACCAACATGAGCTTGATGTCTTCGTCTTGTGTAGCTCTTTGATGACTTGTCCTTCCTTTCTGAATCTTTGCTTCTTCGAGAGGGTCTTCGTTCATAAAGATCATCTCTACTCCTTCTCTCTCTTGGAGGTGATTCATCTCTTCTACTTCTCCTTTTTGGTGAGTCTTCTTTTTTCTTGTAGGGAGTCGTACACTCATTGGAATAGTGTCCGAGTCTTCCACAATTGTAGCAATTACGATCACGACTAGAAGATCTCTTGTCATTGTAGGACCTTGACTTGAAGCTTCTCTCTTTGCTTCTACTCTTGTAGAATTTGTTGAAGTTCTTCACCATTAAGCTCAATTCTTCATTGGAGACTAGCTTGTCACTTGATGTTGTAGGGGCATCACTTGAAGCTTTGTATGCACCACTTGACTTGTTGTAGAGCCACTACTGCAGGATGGTCCAAACACGATAGTCGAATCAGAGACCCTTCGACGAAACTGTGTGCGATGCATCAATCACAAACGGTGATGTAATAAAACCATCAAAAAAGATGCAAAACGTTTGCGATGGCGGCGACATCAAACACGGTTCATATTGGAGTTGCGTGTGCGATGAGTGGCAAACGGTTAATCCAGAAGAACTGTTTGCGATGATGCAGAACAACAGAAACATGCAGCCAGATGAGGGTGTGTGCGATATACGGCATACAGTTCACTAGGATGAACTGTGTGTGATTAGGCAACACAATAGAAACAGTTCAACTGAACAAGATGTGTGTGATACGCGGCAAACAGGTCCGTAATCAGAAATGTGTGTGAAGACCAATAATAACACAGACAATTGCTGCTAATAAGCCGTGTGATTTGCTCTGTCTACAGAAGAATAACATATATATATATAGTAATCCTATTCATCACCCAGGGTGCAGAATATATATATATATATATATGTTCTGTCCTCTACAACATTCACTTATAGCTATGTCTTCAAGTTGCCATTTTCTACACTAAGTGAATGTGATCGGACCCTAACCCCATCTGTGCTTATCTCTCCTACTCTCTCTAAATCTTCATATGCATTCTATTGACGTGTGTCGATTGTCTTCACTATGTCCTTCTCAGTCGAAGATTAAGAGACAAACATTTAAAATGCTTTTAATATCCCTATCCTTTTTGCCTGAATCCGGAGAAGCCGGAACGGCCACCTGACAAACCAGGCGCGCGTGCGGGCGTGGCACAATATTTAAGCTATTGCATGCATGCCACGTGTTGCTCCGATGTGAACCACCGGGGGTAGCAGAGTAAATTCACTATGTTGTTCCCTTCCTTATAAATATCCAACCCCATGCGGTCATTAAATCTTACTCCCCTCGCTGTCTCGCTCAAAACCCTAGCGCTGTCACTAGCTCTCATCGTCGCCGAAGATGAAGCGCTTCGCTGCCGCGACTTCCCCATCGTCCTCTTCACACCGGCTGTGGAACTCTTCTTCCCGCCGCCGCCGTAGGTGTCTTCCGCCGCCAAGTTAGGGCGCGGGAGATTGGACTGCTTGGCCTCCGTCCCAACTCGTCTAGCAGTTCTCAACTGTTCTTGAGCGGTAAATAAAAACTTTTTTTACCGCATGTTTGATCTGTTAAACTTTCTAAATCTTCAAAAAGTTGTTTCTTCACTTCCAAATCTGGATCTTTCATACTCTGCATATCATAACATGCAAATACTTTCACTTATGCTTCACAACTAGTTTGATTCCTCACTTGTACCTATTCATGGATTCGTACAAATCTA
The DNA here is from genome assembly GCA_011799875.1 of Thinopyrum elongatum. Lineage (NCBI taxonomy): Eukaryota > Viridiplantae > Streptophyta > Magnoliopsida > Poales > Poaceae > Thinopyrum > Thinopyrum elongatum. The sequence continues at coordinate 273,969,243 of CM022302.1, read as the reverse complement.
GAACCAACTTATATCGATAAGTGAATGTCTTCGCACTATGAGGTCAATGTCTTCAAACTGATTTATCTTCAAAATCCTTTGAGAATGCATATGACCACTTCCCCTTCCCTCGCATCTCTAATGCTATCACAGGTACATGTCCGTGGGCGAGTCTCTTGGTTCTCATAGTCTGAATTCATTTGCAGAATTCTTACAGCATCACATTGAATCTCCTGAAGCCAGTTCTTGTCTATCCAGCAAAGGGAAGCCTGTCACTTTTGTGAAGCCTTTCAGTCTTGTGAAGCCAATGGCAAGTGGTAAATCTGCGAAGAAAGGTGGCAGACAGCGCCGTGATAACACTGCAAAGGTCCTGCCTCCCGATCTTTATGAGTTATACAAGTCTGATCCTGAAGAAAGCTATGGTGAGTGCAAATCTTGCGTCCAATGGATTCGCAGTTACTGGGCAGAGCAGTGGTTTCTGTATCATTTTGTGACTCCTGAATATGCTGGTAAGAATGCTATGAGGCCACCATGGGCTGACATTGTGTACCACAAGCTTCACCCCAAGACCAAAGCTGAAGACATACAAAGAGGCTTCTTTCCTTGCATGGTCAGAGGACCAATGCCTCAGAATGCCGACCCATCCAGTCTTCGATGGTGTCGTGAAGATGATCTATTTGAAGCCAACTATCAGTTTGCTAGGGCTTTGGCAGTTCAAAACAAGAAGGACTTTGGGATTGCCTTCAACCCAGGTCCAGGTGAGCCAAGGCCCGATGGCTATCGTGAGGCCGAACCAAATCTCATCGGCCCATTTGATGATTTTGCCTCATTTCTGGCACACTGTGCAGCATAGAGGGCCCGCATTGAAGATGCTGCTGAGGATGAGGAAGAGACTGTAGCTCCAGAGCCCCCGAAGCCAGTGAAGAAATCAAAGGCTTCAAAGCCTTCAGCTGCCCCAAAAGCTTCAGAAGTGAAGCCATTGAAATATGCACCTCCTGAATCCAGTGTGCATTCTTAAGACTTATCTCGTACATCTGCAAAGAAGAAGAAAATATCAGGGCAAGGGCTTACTCCTGCAAGCATCCTGCACCATGAAGAGGATGTGATAGATTTGTCAAGTGATGAAGATCTTGTAGATGATGCCCTTGAGCTGCTGATCAAGAGCAAGCAGGAGGCTAAAATCTTCAAGAATTTGCCTCAGTTTGATGCTGATATTTTGAACAACTTCATCGATGAATGGTTTGAAGACACGTCTCTCACCATTGATGATCTGCAGCTGCCTATAGACATCAGCTTCACATTCCAGGGCTGCATCGCCAAAGAGCTTGCTATTGCTCAGAAAGTTGTTGAGCAGAAAAACAAGATTGACCATGAGAAAGCTCTCTTCAAGAAGCACATGGAAAAGCTCAGCGTGACTGATGTTCAGAACTTCAAGACGATGATGGTCAATCTTATAGCTGAGTTCCATAAGCGTCGTGATGAAGCCAAAGGCTCCCGAGAGCGCCTCAAGTATTATGCAGAGAAATGTGTTCAGGCTCACAGTGAAGCCGTGAAGAGAAAGGCACTTGGGCGTCCAGGCATTGACCCAAGGTTGGCCGCTAAGAAGAAGAAGCCAATTGAAGCCGAAGCTGAGGCTCCAAGGCAGGAAAGGCCAAGCATTGTCTTCCCTGCTAGTATGACTGGCTCAAAGCCAAAAGTTCCATCAACTGCTTCCGAAAGGAAGAAGACCAAGCAGGCAGAGGCTGAAGCTAAGAAGCGCAAGCATCAAGAAGCCTCTGATGTCGCTCCGTCTCAGAAGAAGCCGAAGACAAAGTCTTCAAAGACTTCAAGAAGGGCCCAAGCACCAACTGCTTCATCTGCTCCTGAGGAGCCGCTGCTTGTTAAGCCCATCTTAGTCTCCCTACCTGCCTCCTCCAACCGCGATAGAAGACTTGTTATGCATGAGCCTGATCCCACAGAGGCCCATGACACTGAAGAGATCCCAGCTGTTGACACCACCGCAGCTGAAGACATTGGTCGTGAAGAAAATGTTGATGATGATGAAGTCCTTCCTCAAGTTCCACAGCTTACGCAGAAACCGGTATCATCGCCTACTCCCACAAGCAGTGAACAGATCAGTATTGGTGGTCCCATGACGCCAATCACTCAAGATGATTTCTGGGATGAGCAACACCCAAACTCCCCACTCCATGAATTCATACCGCGCACTCCACCTGCTCATGTCACCACCCCAGTACTTGAGACACCCCAGGCAACACAGAATACATGGAGAAGACTACTCCATCACCGCAAGCATCACCCTCACTTCGAAGGCTTCGCAGAGGCCCAAGGCATCGGTCTCCATGTCTAGCATTCCTGAAGAGGATGTGCATGCCACAAGCTCAGTAGGACGTCAAGTGTTTCCTGAAGCCATCCCCTCAGAGACTGTTCAAGAGTCTGAAGCTAAAGTGGCTGAAGATATTCCGACTGCATTAGCCGATGAAAGAGAAGAAGAAGAACAAGTTGTGATTCCCCCTGCTGCACCGAGTGTGATTCCTGAAGTGATTGTGCCTGACCCCCCAGTAATTGAAGCCTCTGAAGCTGTTGCTGTTGCTGCCACTCATACTGAAGCCAATGCGTAGCCTGAAGCCAATCTTCAGACTGAAGCACCTGACGCCGCCGAAGATATTCAGCCATCCACATCAGATGTTGCTGCTGCACCACCAGTTCCACACACAATCGTGAGGGCCTTCAATCGTGAAGGTGAGCTGATCAGCGTCAGATGGTCAATTATGACACCTCCTAAAGCCTCTGGACCCCAATATGATTATCACATTTCGCAAAGGCTTCAGACACAGAAGCCTATGCCAAGAATGCCAAGGCTTCCAAGCACTATCACCACCTAGAGCTCATTCAGTGTCTTAAGCTTCATAGAGCACAACACCTTTTTCGACAAGGCGAAGAACCCCTACAAGAAGTCCAAGATTTCCTCAGACAGATTCTGGAGTCATCTTCAGAGAAGCTATTACTCCTACATCTTATACAACCAGGACAGAATCTTCCCACACAAGCGCCTGTGTTGTGATGCCATGGCTGGTCTGCCATGCCTTGAAGAAGCTCTTGACTTTTTTTGTAAAGTTGGCCTGCTCCCATTTGTCGTCGACAAGGAGCACTGGAATGAAGAGCTCCTGCTTCAATTTTATGCCACATTACATATCTCAGGCTACAACAGGGATCCGAAGACATGGGTCCTTGAGTGGATGACATGTGACGTACATCATGAAGCCAAAGCTCAAGACATCATTGAGCTTACTTCCCTGTCCACTCCTGGTGATCTCTATTATCCAGGTTGTCAGTGATATGAACAAGAACTTGAAAGCATCTTCCAGAAGCCAGAGCCCAACATGAGTCAAATGCTGAGCATGATGAAGCCATTGCCAGTAGAAGCTGATTACCCTGAGCACTTTCTTGTCAATGCCCTTGAGTATCTGCCCCACACCATATACCATATTGTGAGGCATACTCTATGGCTAATTAAAGGGCACTCCCCCTCTGGAAAGAATGAAGGCATCATGAAGACATTGGTCTTCTACATTCTCAATGGCTTCCGCTTCAACACTAATGACTTCTTCATCCATCAGTTGGCAGCCTTAGGCATTGATCTATTTGGCCTCAAATTCTATGCACCATGGATAATGCAGCTGATTAAGCTTCACTCTTCAGTCAACTATCAAGCTTCAGCGTGCAATCATGTTGTCTTCCTGCCTGAAGTTGATATGTCTCATGAAGCCATCTATCTCGAACCTGCCAAGGCACCAGTTCGTGAAGACAATGCTGCCTTTCAAAGCTTCTCAGCACCACTTGAAGCCATTCATGTGCCCAATCCCACTACTGCTCCTGGTTCTCTAGTCAGTCAGCTCAGGCTGCCGCATGCTACACACACTCATGCAACCACAAGCACAGTACCACAAAGGCCTCAGAAGCGTGCACGAGTCCTCAATGACAGAAAACTTCTTGTTTCTCTACATCAGAAGCAGGATAGACATCATGATTGGATGAAGCATCAGATGCAAAGTCTTCTTGTGGATGTCAATCACATACGCAACCTCTCCACCAAGAATTCTTTTGTTGCTCATGAAGCCTATCGCCGTGCCTGGAAGAGCCTCACTCTGCTCCGCTCTGAAGAAGAACTCACTGCAGATGGCTTCACTGAAAGATTCAAGTTTGACTCCAGGCCTCCGCAATCAACAAGTTGGCGTCCTATTCCGTCTATTGAAGATTCTGACTGCTCTTCATCAGCTCCAACTGTTGTTGCTCGAGTCATTGATGAGGAGGATGACGCCACTTCACTAGCTATGGCTTCACTTCATCACGATTCTGCATCAGGCCCTTCTGCACCGCCAAACTCGACCATCGACCCGGCTGCCCCAACATCTTCACCAACACCTCATGGGAATGCTTAGACACTCTATGTCTTCACTCCTTTTTGGTCATTCCTGACAAAAGGGGGGGAAGCAAATGGGTTGATAGTCTTCAAGCGGGTCTATATGGGTCGGGTGCTTATTTTTGTTTAGTTTTGCAACTCTCGTTCTTGAACTGTTGGTTTTGAGTTGTAACACTTAAGTCCAGAAGGGACGTCTGCTCCATTTGCTGCTATCTTTTATTGCGTGGTTAAATTCCTATCTTATGCACATGAAGTCATTCTGCAGACACCCATTTTTCATTGTGCATGTCATTATCTTAAATACATTTTTGTATGCATGATGAATTGTCTTCATGAATTGGAGGAGATCTCCACAAAGCAAAACCTGCAATGTGCATTTGCATTCAAAGGCAACCACTACAAAAAAAAGACACATCCGTGACATTTTGGGCCGAACGAATTTTTTTCTGTCAACCTTATGACACTTCTATGACGATAATTGTGACAAAACCCGGTATCATCATAGATGTGGTGGGCTCCTACTTCTATGACAAAAAATTATGACAGAAAATGGGCTTTTCGTCCTGGGCGGGCCGGAGACGCAGCTGCATGACATTCTTTGGGCCGTCCATGATGGAAAAAATCATGGTAGAAGCGAGGGCGAGGAAAATATCGGGGAGTTCCCGGTTACGGTGGGTGGTCGGGGCCGAGTGATGCATAGAGGGATTGCGTGTTTCTCTCATACATGTACACGCATGTGTGCGAGGCGTTGGGCTCAAACTGAACCCGAGCGAGGCATTCGCTTACTGAACCCGAGCGATTGCACTGGCTACGCGTTACTGAACCCGAGCGATCGATCAATCCCTGGCTGTTAACTGAACCCGATTGAGCGATTCCTTGATGAACATTGACCGTTGTTGGGGGTTGGATGAACAGTTCCCGATGGGGGTTGGATGAACAGGAGTCGATCGAACCTGCTGCCTCTTGGTGAACAGTGACCGTTGTTGGGGGTTGGATGAACAGTTCCCAATGGGGGTTGGATGAACAGGACCCCGTGGTAGTAGTAGGCCGTTGCCTCTGGATGAACAGGACCCCGATCGAGGAGGCCGATGGAGGGTGGATGAACAGGACCCCGTGGAGGCTCCATGAACAGTAGCCGGTGGAGGGTTGATGAATAGGACCCCGTGGAGGCCTGGTTGAACAGTAGCCAGTGGAGGCTAGATGAACAGGACCCCCGTGGATGAACAATAGTTGTTGGAGGCTGGAGGAAGTCGATGGTGGATGAACAGTAGCAGGTGGAGGCTGGACGAAGTCGACGGTGGATGAATAGTAGTAGGTGGAGGCTGGAGCGAGGCAGTAGATGGTGGATGAATAGTAGCCCGTGGAGTCCCGTTTTGCGGTACGCCACACCCCTCGCAATGAACAGGACCCCGTTTCGACCGTAGGTGCTCCGACACAAGTCTGTTTCCTTTGTTTTGCGGTACGCCACACCCCTCCCGATCAACAACACCCCGTTTCGACCATAGGCACTCGAATAGAAGGTCGTTTCCTCCGTTCTGGGGTATGCTAGACACTTCCCGATGAACAGGACCCCGTTTCAACTGTACGCGGTCAAACAGAAGGCTGTTTTCCTCCGTTTTGCGGTATGCCAGACCCCGTTCCGGCTGTTCCATCCAAGGCAGTTGACTCCCGATGAACAGGACGCGTTTCGACCCAGTGGCTTCGCTCTCGATGAATAGGACGTGTTCCGACCCAGTCACTTGGCTCCCGATGAGCACAACGCTGTTTCCTCCGTTCTGACCCAACCGGTTAGCTGCCGATGACCAGGACGACGTCGCTGCCGTCCGTTGCCTCTCCATGTACATGAGCCCTCACCGTAAGTATGAGCGCGTACATGTTCGAGACCCCGCCCATATGTACGTACGTAGCCGTATTTACTTTCTTGCAGCGTGGCTGTACATACGTGTACATGATTTATACAGGACTGCCTCAACTACTACGTCACACATGCCACTCCTTGCTCGGCCACGGTTCATCCTTGCAGAGAGACCGATCGACCAGTATGTACGTACACGTTCGCTACCAGAGAGACAACCCTACGAACAGTTCGACCCAGTGGGTCCCAACTGTCAGGGAGAATAAGGAGGCACTTCCTTGCGTGCGAAGATATAGCTGATGGATCCCAGCTGTCAGGGGGAGGAATTCAATTTTTTTGCCCGTAATAAGGACGCACTTCGTTGCGTGCGAAGATGTAGCTGGTGGGTCCCAGCTGTCAGGGGGAGAAAACATTAATTTTCAGGGTAAAAAGGATGTAGTTGCATGCATGCGTCCATGGGCGTGGTGCGTCCCCACTGTCAGCCTCTCACGTACAGTCATCTTCCGATGACTCTCGTTTGTTGACCACGTTGACCACACCGTGCCGAGTGCACCAAGGACGATGGACGACGGCGAGGCCCCAGACTGGAATGACCCGGAGATGGGGAAGACGCGGCAGTGGAGTCGCAGATGGAGAGGAGTGGGAAACTTGATTGGTTCGGGTGCGCGGCAGCACTGCCGCCCATGGGAGACAGGAGCAAGAACAGGGGTTGAAGAAGCAGCACGGCTGTTGGATTAACATCCAATGGTCCAGCTGCTAGAATCATTTGTTGATTAAGTTAACAAAGCCTTGCGTACGCGTCAGCTTGGTAGGCCCACAAGTCAGCCACCAAATCTGCCGGGTCCCAGCTATCATCGAGAGGAATAGTTGTTTTCGCATAACAAGGAGGCACTAACTTCCGTGCAAAGATACAATCGATGGGTCCTTGCTGTCAGCAGGAGCAATCATTTTTTCGCGTAATAAGGAGGCACTTGCTTGTGTGGGTCCCTACTGTCAGCCTCTCCACTTACATCCCTCTTCCGCTGGCTGTTATTTGTTGACCATGTTGACCACACCGCGCCGAGAGCACAAACACGATGGACGAGGGCGAGGCCCAGGAAGGGAACAACCCTGAGCCGGCGAAGCCATAGCAGTGGATGCCCACGCTGAGGGGAGTACGAGGGCTGACTGGTCGGCTATGGGGTGTGGCTGACGTCACTGGAAAATAACAGGATGTGCGGGTGGGTAGAGGGATGGCCTGGCGGCAGCACAGCCGGCCACAGGATGAGGGAGCAGGCAATCCCGCCGGCGCTGGTTTGGGCGGCTAGAGCAGGAAGATCAGAGATTGAAGAAGCACGATGGCCGTTGGATGGACATCCAACAGTCACTGCTCTGTGTTGACTAAGTTGACAAAGCCTTGCGTACATGTCAAATTTTTTTTAGGACAGCGTCATCGTCAACCTAGTAGGCCCAGAAGTCAGCCTCCAAATCTGTGGAAAATAGCATACAGCCCATTTGTCATTATTTTCAACAATTTATAGCCCATTTGCTAATTCTTAAGGATATTTTGAAGCCCATATTCTTTTTATTAGCATTACAGACCATATTCTGGGCAATCCTAAAAAAATCAACGAAATTTTGCATATTTCGGTGGGGTCCGAACTCTTTTAATCACGAAATTTCGAGTCACGTTAAAAATAATTTTTAAAAAATTATATCAAAATAAAATTAAAAAAATTCTCCGCAAAAAAATGAATGAAATTTAAAATCTTGAAATCCAGAAAAGACGATATTTGATTGTAATTGCCGGTTGGCTTTTGTTTAAAAATTTACATCCCATTTCTTACTACTTATAGCCCATTTTCTGGGGAAGCCGAATACATCCCTCCTCATCTTGAAAGATTTAAAGCCTAGCAGGGCTGAGAAAAGCAAGTAGGCCTCGGTTGGGTATTCTCCAAATAAAAATAGAACTGGGCTAGCCATTTTCAGAAAGAAAAAAGATATCAACTGGGATTGTCATGTGCTTAAATAAAAGCATAAGCGTGGGCTAGACGGGCCACAACCCCCGCACAGCGCGCAGTTGAGCTCCGTCTCTAAAACTAAAAAACAACTGGGCGAGCTGCTTCTTCTAAAAAAAAAACTGGGCGAGCTGCTGGGTCCCTGGTGTTAGCCGCTCGTTGTGTTATTTTCTCGTTTATTGACTACATTGACAATGGCATGGGACCTAGTTGTCAAACAATTAGGATGAAGTATTTTTTTGGCTTGTAATAACGGGGCACCTGCTTGTGTAATGCCATGACCCTGGTGGGTCCCAACTGTCAGCCTCTCCATGTACAGTCACAAACAAATGGATTGGTCAGATCCATAAAATCAACATCCTGTGCCAAAAAATTTATTGGAGCATGACCACAAGTTGTTGTAAATAGAAGCCGAGCATGTTCAGAAGCCCATTTGTCCACTTGAAACTTCTTTTTTTGCTGTTCAACATGTCCGTCCATGAGAAATTTCTTGTTGAAAAATTTAAGCCTCATGGACAATAGTAACCTCGCATTCAACAGGAAGAATGTGACAAAGCTTCTGTTTGCCTGGTTGGATGCATATCCTTCCATCGTTATTGTCCACAAACGAATGTCATGAGAACTGAGAAAATCCTGGTGCTTATTACACCACCAATTGGTTATATGTTTTTCTCCATGTGTTAGTGCGTAAGTAGACATGAAGATTGAAAACAGTTAAGGTCTGAAAAAAGAGTATGTCAAAAGAGCGACAGCTGAACGGTTAATTCTAGTACAATATATACAGGCTTTCAATGTGCATGAAATCATCACCTTTATATATAAATTCTCCAGACATCGAAAGCATCGCAGCAAGCCAATAATTATGTTCAGATCATAACTAAACATTCCGATATATAAGATCTTGACAGAATCCAGCAGCATTGATAGGCTATCCATGGACGAACTCTTCATTGAGCATATAACAAAATAGTAGTACCCAAAGTGTACTCCAAGATGATATAAAACTTATGCGCACAAATGAAAATTGCAGCTTATGATTACAAATGTGTATATGACAACATACGGTACTTGAATAAGTGTGGAGCCAAACACCAACTTGTGATCATTAAACAGATCACAAATTACACCCAAGTTCTCTAGTTTGGGTGCAGAGACGACAATTATTTGCGAAGGTATATAACAATAATGAAGGATCAACCTTCGAAGTGAAGGGGAATCTTCGACGATGAGCTGTTGTCCTTCAAAACAAATTCCAATGCTTTTAAGGTGAGGCGACTTTATTTGGAGACAACTGATACAGATTTCTATTCCCAAAACAATCAGCAAGCGCTCCAGGGCAGGGCAACTGGAGTGGATGATGCTGTGCAGTGAGGCCTCCGACAGATAAACCACGACAAGTGAAAGTTTTTTTAGCAGTGGGAGTCGAAGCATTTGTACCAGATCGTCTGGTAGATGGCACCGGGTGAAGGTGGCGGTGTGGAGAGAGGAGGAAAACCACGAGATGGACAATGGTGGTGTGGGCACAAATTCTTGGTGTTCGGTTCGTGGTATGAAACTTTCGTGGTAATGGTAGAACTCAAACTGCTGGAGTTTTTCGAATTCAGGGGATGTCAGCCAAGCATCCACCGTGCAGTGTATGGACAGCAGGTAGCGTGTCGGGATGCAGAGGCGTTGAACAAAGCCCTGGTGGGAGGAGATGATGGCTCTGAGGAGTTCAAAATCATGAACGACAGATAGCTAACGACAGTCGAGATTGAGGGGCGTGGCGCGCCATAGAGCGCCACCGAGTTGAGATGACTTGGGTGCGGCAACAATCCTTGGTGGGGAGAAGCGACATGATCTCCCCAAGGATGGTGTCCGGGAGATTGCTGATGCGGTCCGCCCGAGATTCTACGGGTTCCTCAGATCCGGTGGGGGGCCTGCCGCTTCTCCCCGCGCTGCCGGGTGCGGGATCTACAATTGGCGTCGCCGCTGGCGGGAGCCTCATCTTCTTGGCGCTGGGGCCAGCCGACTCCAATTTCCTTGCGGGAGTCACGCCGAGCTCACAGGTTTGAGCAGCGTAGCCAGAGACGAGCCTAGTGGTAGTGCAAGTGGGGAAGAAGGAGGGTTGGGGTTTTCTGTAGGAGTGGAAGAAGAGGAGCAGGCATTTTTTGTACGAGTGAGGAAGAAGGTGAGCGGGGGTTTTCTGTATGAGTGAGGAAGATGGGGAGCGGGGGGAATTGGGGGGTGATGGAAGGGGGAGAGTCCAGCGAGTTGTAGTATAAGTGGAAGCGAGGAGGAAGGAGGGTTTTTCTGGGATCGCCCCCTCTTCAAGAAATATGGGCTTTTCCTCGCAAAAAACAAAAACAAATGGGCTTTAAGATGGATAGGCTTTTGTATCGGCCCAGTCGGCTGCCCGTGTTTCGTACTGGAGGGCCTTAACACTAGAGGCGGCCCATTAGAGACACTCTCCAGCTTATTGCCCATTCGAAAGAATAAAAGAGACGCCTCCAGCTTAATTATGGCTCCTCATCGGTAACATTTTTCAACTTGAAAGAAAGTTATAGCTCCTTTTCGGGCCGGCTTGGCATCCACCAAATTAGAGGATGGTGTACTGCATGCAGACACTCACACTGGTTGTAGCGCGGCAAAATGAGGGGTCAAATAACATGCCCACAATATACATAGATTGTAAAGGTTGACACGCTAACATTCACACTGAACTAAGCTTCACAAGATACGGTACGCATACTAGCTAACATTCACAAGCACTTAAGTTCAGCATGTTTACGCATCTAACTGATTCAAAAGACTATAACCAAGACAAAGCTATGAGAAGGTGTAGAAATAAAGAAAAAATGATAGATGCTTCTCTATGCAAAGGGCCTCCCTACACACGCATTAATTTCCTGGGCATGCTTCTTTCTGCTCAATGTTGCGTGCACTTTGAGCATGTTGCCAACTCCACAGCTAGCTTGATGGCTCATCTTGCAATTTACGCTAACACATTGCAACAAACAGAGGAGGCAATAGAGATCACTCAACATCAGACCATTTTGTGCAGTTCCACTGAAATCATCTTCATTGTCCTGAATGTGAAAAGATAGGAAAGCGCTGTACTTAAACGGTGTCGCAAAACAGTAGCAGATATCAATAGCTCGGCATGACAACACACGATCATCTGGACGAAGGGGATACTGACCTGTGTGAGGAAGATTATGTATAATTTTATAGGTGGTTAGTTGATTTCCACCTTGGGATCTCCTATGATGGCACGGAGGAAATTCTATGCAATCGATGAGCGCAATTCCTTCAGTGTGGCTGTAGAAAATTTGTCTGACTAACCCCAATATCTTTTTTGTGTAGTTCCACTAGAATAATGCACCGCTGTTTGCACGACCCCTCCTCGCCGGCCAGGCCATCAATGTCTCGGTCTCTTTTATCTTACGTTGACGGAGCAGCTGCAGTGCTTGTTTGCTTCTCCACACATGACAGGATCGTTCCACACTGCAAACAGCAAGTCAACGTACGAATAAGCTTATTTCATCTTGCATTGGTCATTCTACCTAGTTAAGAATGTAGGAATACCTGGAGCACCGTGAGGTCAGCTGACAGCAGGTTCCACTAAAATTGAGGTTTGTGCTTCCATTTGCACAAATAGACACCATATGGAGATAGACAACCCTGTTTGCACAAATATGTAACAGGGTTATTTAAGCAGTGTCATTTTTTTGCAGCGGCATATGATTAACAGCAGCATCTCATATGTTATCAATGGAATTACAGTGACAGTATGAAAAAGTGCCATTAACTAAGAAGTGCCATCACATCAAATCAACACTGGCACTAGATTAACGGGGGCTTACATTAACATGCATAACAATTATATTATGACTATGTGATGACAGATTGGGAGTAGCACTTGATCAGTACGTACGTGCATGGTTAACAAGAACGATCGTTCTAACAAAGGGTGATACGGAAAGGAGAAACACATCGTCATGTCAACCATTGTGCAATTAAATTTTGTGCAGTTCAACAGAGATGCAGCAATGTTACCGGTGTCAGAGTTTAGTGTAATGGCCCAAAACACTCTTTATGAGAAATAAAGCAAGACAGAAGCATTTCATAAAACAGTGGTGGCATTGCTTCATTTTATCAATGGCAATAGATTGACAGCAGCATTGCTTAACAGCGACATCACATTAACAGTGGCATTGTTTCATTTTACCTGTGATGTTAGATTAATAGCAGCAGTAAGGGCATAGGGACAGGGGAGGCACAAACACGTTTTACATCCACCGAGGCATAAAGTGGTGAGGCATAGGAGTTGCTGAGTGCGGCAAACATGCAAAGCATGTCTGGATTTGTGCATTTTTTGTTCTCGTCAGTGACCTTTCCTATGTGACCACAAGAAATCTAGATGTGCTCATTCTCGGTTGCATTGTCGACCCAACACCCCCCACTTTCTATCCTTTTTCGACCAAGAGACCGGTCAGGCCAGCATCTTTATTTCCCTTTCCAACCAAGAGATCGGTTCGTTAGCCAGTATCTGCAGTACCTTTTTTCCTCTAATAGTAAAAATTTAGGTGGTGTTCAAGTGTTCGACAAGCCGACGGAGCTAGCTACATGGAGAGCTTTGTAATTCTAGAAGAATATCCACATGCAGGATGCAGCGACGTGGGGAGCAATCCTAACTTGATGAAAAAAAAGGGATGCAGCGATGTGGGGAGCTGGGCCATTAGAACAAGGCCGGTTCTAAAAAAAGTTATACCTCCGTTCGGCGGGATGTGGCGAGGCAGGCGGCGGGATCTGCTAACTCGACGGTGGGGAGCAAGGGTTAGGAGGACCTCCCACGCCGGCGCCAGGTCAGAGAAGACGGCGCACGTCGGCTTCCTCCCTCGCCACCGGCGACAACCAGCGGATGGTATCCGGTCGGATCTGTGTCAACCGGAGAGAAGAGAGAGAGAGAGACAAAGAGAGTGGACACCATGGTCTTGTTTAGATCTGGAGAGGGTGAGAGAGTGAGAAGAAGAGAACAACCCTAGCAAGCAAGTCCCGAAGTGTACTAGTGGAGTAGTAATTGTTTTTCCCTCCGTAGCGATCATTTTAAATTGAATACGTGCGCAGCCATATTTTTTCATTTAACGTACCAATAAAAAGAAACTCGGTCAATAACCGCGCTACCGCGTTCAGGTCGCACTTGGTATGGCTGACATTTGGTCCCAGACCCCACATTAATCATGTGTTTGGCTCCATATAGGTAATTATTAAGGACGGGACCACCAGCCATGCTCACATGGTCATGCATGCAAAGGGTGGCCATTTGGTTCGACCACTTTGGTTGGGTGAAACGGTTCAACATCTTTGAGGCATATTCTCTTTTTTTGACTCGAACCATTCAAGTGATTTATAACCAAACACGTATATTTTTTGGACGATCCCAACCCATCTATGACCATTGTTAGGGCATGTCTCTCTCTAAGTGGTTTTGGTGATTGATGACAATGCATTTGCGGACTAATCGTGTGCATTGAGCATTTCAGATATTCATTCGTTGGCACGAGACGATTATTTCCCCTCGGAGCTCAAGGTGAAGACAGTGTAGTCTCTTTCATTTCGGTTTTGGTGGACTTTAGTCGTAGGAAACGCCGTACTATCAAGAGGGGGTCCGTATCGGAAAGGCTAGGGTGGAATCAACACGTATACATCTTTCTCGCACCCCCTGCTCCTTCCCTCTTCCTTGGAGTATACCGTTATTGATAGATGAATAAAACCGGATGTGGATCGTCGAGTGTCTGGACAACCAGCCCAGTCTGCATCAGAGTATGCGGTGAGAGAATGAGGAGTGGACTTATTGATGTGAAGACCATGATCAAGAGTACCTTTCAAATACCTAAGAACACGTTTGACATGATTATAATGCGGAAGCCGTGGATCATGCATATGGATACATGCTTGTTGAACGGTAAAGAAAATTTCAGGACGAGTGATAGTGAGATATTGGAGAGCCCCGGTTAGACTACGGTACAAAGTAGGATCATGGAAAGGTTCACCATCAGCGGATAGTTTGAAACTGGTATCAACTGGGGTGCGAGAGGACTAACAGTCAAGCATGCCAGCATGATTAAGAAGATCAAGAGTATACTGACGTTGGGAAAGAAAAAGGCCAGAAGAATCACGAAGAACAGCAATGCCCAAAAAGTGAAGAAGAGTACCAAGATCAATCATAGAGAATTTAGAACGAAGGAGGGTAATAATATGATCTAAAAAGGTTTGAGAAGATGCGGAGAGAATGATATCATCTACATAAAGGAGGTAGGCATTTTCGGAATTGTGGTGGTACACAAAGAGAGAAGTGTCAGAAAAGGAAGAAGTGAAACCTATCATTTGGATGAAAGAAGAGAAACGTTGAAACCATGCTCGTGGAGCTTGTTTGAGACCATAAAGAGATTTTTGGAGAAGACAGACATGATTTGGATAGGAAGAATTTTCAAAACCAAGAGGTTGCTGACAATAGACGGTCTCTTGAAGAGAACCATGGAGGAAAGCATTTTTTACATCTAGTTGATGAATGGGCCATGCGAAGGAAATAGCGATGCTAAGAATAGTACGAATGGTGCTAGGCTTGACAACAGGAGAGAAAGTTTCATCATAATCAATGCCATATTGTTGAGAGTAACCACGACAGACCCAGCAGGCTTTATAGCGGGAGAGGCTCCCGTCAGAGTGGACTTTTTGGCGAAAGACCCATTTGCCAGAAACGATATTTGTATTGGAAGGACGAGGAACTAACTGCCAAGTATTGTTTTGAATTAAAGCATCGTATTCTTCTTGCATGGTGGCAGCCCAATTCGGATCAAGAAGAGCAGTTTTGTAAGTTCTGGGGATGGAAGAGAGAGATGTGGTAGCATGTAGGTTGAGGCGATCTGTGGGCTGACGAAAACCTGATTTAGCGAGAGTACGCATGCCATGATCATTGACAGGGGCGACGGTAGGAACAACGTTAGCTGGTAGGATGGAAACGGGGGTGTCTGGTGTAGGAGAAGATGCGGACGGTGGGTGGGGTGGTGTTGGGTTTTGTGGTTGCGGGTTGGGTGTTGGGTGTTGGCGGGTTGGGTGATGGCGGGTTGGGTGGTGCCTAGGTGTTTGATGGCGGGTTGGGTGGTGTCTGGGTGTTGGATGGCGGCTTGGGTGGTGTTTGGGTGTTGGATGGCGGGTTGGGTGGTGCTGCCATGACAGTAGGTGCGATAGGTGGGGCTGCCGTGATAGGGGTGTAGAGGTGGAATGGATGAGGAGAAGAGGTGGTGGCAGAGGTAGGGATGATTGATGGTGTGTCAATGCGGTGAGCAAAAGGAAAAATATGTTCGGCGAATGTAACGTGGCGAGACACGTGCACCCGTCCAGTGTGCAAATCAAGACAGCGGTAACCTTTGTGTTCAGCTGAAAAACCAAGAAGGACACATGGGATAGATCATGGAGAAAGTTTGTTTTCAGAGGTGGCATAGGCATTTGGAAAGCAAAGACAGCCAAAAACACGAACCTCGGAGTAATTGGGATGGCAAAGGAAAATAGAGTAATAGGGAGTGATATTTGGATTAGTTTTGGAGGGGCGAATATCGAGAAGAAAGGTGGCTGTGTGGAGTGCTTCTGCCCAAAATTTTGATGGCATGGAGGACTGAACAAGAAGTGTACGAACAATGTCATTGATGGTGCGAACAGAACGCTCGACTTTACCGTTTTGAGGAGAAGTGTAGGGACAAGAGAAGCGAAGAAGGATGCCATGTGTTAAGAAGAAGGTACAATTTTGAATGTTGTCAAACTCACGGCCGTTGTCACACTGAATGAAACGAATAGGGAGGAAGAAGTGAACAGAAACATAGCGCTGAAAATTTAGAAAAAGAGAGTAAACATCGGATTTGTTGCGGAGAGGAAAGGTCCATACAAAGTGAGTAAAATCGTCTAGTATGACAAGATATTATTTAAAACCAGAAACACTTGCAATGGGTGATGTCCATAAATCACAATGTATTAATTCAAAAGGATAAGTACTAGAAGAACTAGAGGAGCTAAAGGGAAGACGCACATGTTTGCCTAACTGACAAGCCTCGCAAAACGAAGACTTGTGGGAATCACGATTACATGGTATGGAAAATTCACTAAGCATAGATGCTAAAACAGCAGGGTTGGGATGACCCAAACGACGATGCCAAAGGTCGACGGAGGCCACCATGGATGTAGGAGGAGCAGCGGCAGCGACACCATGAAGAGAGTAGATTTCACCGGAGCTATTAAAGCGGGCAATCTCGGCCTTGGTCTGGTAATCCTTCACAGACAAGCCAAAAGGGTCAAATTCAACAGAAACTATATTGTCGCGAGTAAATTGGCGAACAGAAATTAAGTTTTTAATAAGAGCGGGTGCAACAAGAACATCGCGAAGAAGAAGTGGTTTAGTGGGAGAGGGAAGTTGAGCCTGACCTACACAGTATATGGAAATAGATGAACCATCACCAAGAGTAATGGAAGAAAACGGAGAAGGAGTGCAAGAAGAAAGGAAATTACTTGATGCAGACATATGACTAGAGGCACCAGAATCAATAATCCAATCCGTACCAGAGTTTCCTTGGGCAGCAAAGTTGTTCATGGCCTGGAGAAAGGCGGCTCGATCCCAGCTCGGCGGTGCAGGTGAGGATGGTGTGGGTAGCAGCGGCGATTGATATGCCGGTGAAGGCAGGAGAGCCGACGAGGGCATGTAGTAGAGACTTTTGTCAGTAGGAGAGGGCGAGGAAGTACCGTAAGGAGCATACGATGGAGCGGCATGATATGCGTTCACCGGCTGTCGAGGGGTGAGCAACCCAGGGGCACCAGTATGCGGACGAAGGCCGGGTTGCCAAGCACTGGTGTAGGCAGGTGGAGCACCAAGGGGGGATGGGGCAGACCAGGGCATAGGCCATGCCTGGACAAGCCCGGTCCAGGGATCATGCGGAGGATGCCAGGATGGAGCCACAGGTGGAGCACTCGGAGCCGGCGCAGGGTTTGAAGGTGGCTGTGTCAAAGGAGACGCCGAGCGTGTCGAGGGCGTCCTGTAGATGGGGTTTTTGCCGCGGTAGTTGGGACTGGGGCACCAGCCTGGAGGTGGCTGCATGGATGGCGTCGGTGGCAGCGTGGCGGCCGGAGCTAGCGAGGAGGCGTTGATGGAGATGGTGTAGGAGGACGAGCCACAACATGGAAGACCCATGGGCGAGAGTCCTTGCGAGCTTGAGTGTTCGCCGCGAGCTGCAACATGGAGCGGACTTCGGCGAAGGTTGGAGGAGGCTGCATCATGGGGATGAAGGAGGCCCTCTTGTCGAAATCCTTGCTCAGCCCGACGACGATGATGTTGATGAGCTGTGTGTCACTGACGGGATCACCGAGTTCGCGAAGCTCGTCACCGATGGCCTTGACGCACTGATAGAAAAGATTTACCGGGGCATCGCCTTGGGTCAGGTTACGAAGCTTGGTGTGCAGAGCATTTTTCCGAGCGTCGCTGTTGCTCTGAAAAAGCTGGCGAAGAGAGCCCCAGATGTTGGCGGCGGTGGCGCCGTCGTGATCAAGCATGTTGAAGATCTCGGTGGTGATGCGGGTGTAGAACCACTAAACAATCGCGAGATCGTCTTTCACCCATTGAGGATCATGAGGGCGAGGAGGACTATTGGCGGTGATGTGAGAGCGGAGGTTGCAGCGTCCCAGGTGTAGATCAAAGAGGTGGCGCCAATGATAATTGTTGTGGGCGGCGAGGTTGAGGATGATGGGGATGAAAGGGCTGACATTGGTGATGGTGTCAGCAAGCGACATGGGTGCAGCCAGAAGAGTAGTAGGAGGTGTTGGTGGTGCTAAGGAAAGAGTAGAGGAAGAAGAGGCCACCGCCGCGGCGGCTTTGGCGATGATAGCAGCCCGGCGCTCGAAGTAGCCGGGCGGCGGCGGCGGTGGTGGGGTGGGTGGAGCCATACCCTAAACCCTAGGATCAAAAAACTGATACCATGATAGATGAATAAAACTATTGCTTGTATTATTGTTTTAGCACAGGGTACATGGCTATATATATTGGTAGAAACCGACTTAGACCAGATATTACAAACCGACTTGGACTAGGAAACTTGTGACCCAAGGAATAGTCTAACAGTTATCACGGAAGTGGCACATGGGAGGAGCCAGCGGTAGTACCGCCGGACCGGAGCGGCAGTATCGCTGATAGCCTCAAACGGTAGTACCGCTGTTTCACAGCGGTAGTACCGCTCGTGGCCATCAGCGGCAGTACAGCTCCAGGTCCGCGCTGGTACCGCCTCGATTCGAGACCGTCGCTTCTCATGTCGGGTTGGGTGGCAGTAGGAGCGGCAGTAGGCGCAGTAGTACCGCTTTCAAGCGGTAGTACCATCCTACCACCACTACTAGTGCCGCTCGAGGGCTCTCTCTCTCTCATGCCCCTTCTCTCTACTCTCTGTGCGCAGCCCCAGCGGTACTACCGCTGGGCCAAGCGGCACTACCGCTGCCTGGTGCGGTAGTACCGCTCCCATGGGCGGTAGTACCGCTCTCTGCGGGCTGAGTTGTGGGATAACGGTTGGATTTGATTCCCCACTATATAAGGAGGTCTTCTTCCTCAAGAAGACCTACCTCTTTTCCCCCAAGCTCGATTGTTGCTCCAAAGCTCATTTTCGCCTGATCTCTCTCCCTAGCCAATCAAACTTGTTGATTTTCTAGGGATTGGTTGAGAAGGCCCGGATCTACACTTCCACCAAGAGAAATTTGATTCCCCCCACTAATCCTTTGTGGATCTTGTTACTCTTCGGTGTTTGAGCACCCTAGATGGTTGAGGTCACCTCAGAGCCACATTCCATTGTGGTGAAGCTCCGTGGTATCGTTGGGAGCCTCCAATCAAGTTGTGGAGTTAGCCCCAACCTTGTTTGTAAAGGTTCGGTCGCCGCCTTCAAGGGCACCACTAGTGGAATCACAACATCTCGCATTTTGTGAGGGCATGAGGAGAATACGGTGGCCCTAGTGGCTTCTTGGGGAGCATTGTGCCTCCACACCGCCCAATAGAGACGTACTTCCCCCAAAGGAAAGGAACTTCGGTAACACATCCTCGTCTCCACCGGCTCCACTTGTGGTTATCTCTTCCCTTTACTTTGTGCAAGCTATTATTGTGTTGTATCCTTTGCTTGCACTTGTTGTAGTTGTCATTTACATCATATAGGTTGTTCACCTAGTTGCACATCTAGACAACCTATTTGTTGCTAAACCTAATTTGTTAAGAAAAGCTAAAAATTGGTAGTTGCCTATTCACCACCCCCCTAGTCAACCATATCGATCCTTTCAATTGGTATTAGAGCCTCATCTCTTTAATAAGGGTTTCACCACCCGAAGAGTATGGTTGACACCGGGGATGAAATGCTCGAGGCCATGGAGTTGACTTCGATCACTCGAGATGACTTAAATGAAGCTATGGCTTCACTTAAGACGTCTATGATGAGCGAAGTCAAGTCCATGCTTAAAGAATTACTTGAGGGGATGAAATCCACTCCCGATCCCTTGCTTGTGGTTAATCCCACGGCATCGGAGTCGGAGGCCAATTCCGCCAAGGAAGCGGCTAAAGGTACTCATGTTCCTTCCCCTCATGACAAGAATGGGACGGGACCCTTTGCCTCAGTTCCCCCTCCCCCGGTCTATGGAGGACCGGTCCCTACACCTCGCATTAATATTCATGGTCCTCCTCCCAAGCTTGTTAAGGGTGATTTTGCTAATTGGGTCTTTCGCATTAAGTCTCATTTGAATCACTGCTCAACTAACCTTTGGAGAATCATTGAGCAAGGCTTCTACCCCGCATGATCCAAACAACTTCACCCCAAGAGAAGAAGTGGACAATCAATAAAATCACTCCGCTTTGTTCATCCTTCAACATGCGGTCCCACCTGAAGATCTATCTCACTTACGACCTTTCACTCATGCAAAGGATTGTTGGGAGCACATTGTTTCTATGTACAAGGGGAGCTCGAGCATCCAACGATCCAACTTTGAAGTGGTCCTTGATGAGGCCGATGAATTCGTGATGCTAGAAGATGAGGATCCGCCTGATCTCTACCGGAGGGTGACTACTCTTGCGGTTGCTCTCCAAGACCATGGGAGCAAGGATACGGATGACAAGTGGATCAAGCGCAAGTTTCTCAAGGCCATCATGCCATTCAACAAGGCCATGTCTTCCGTGATTCGTCAAAGGCCGGATTTTCACTCCTTAACCTCCAGTGAAGTGGTGGATGAGTTTATTGCCATGAACATCATGAACAAGACCGCTGACAATGCTCTTGCTCATGTCCGGTCAAAGAAAAGCACTCCCACCCATGCTTTGAAGACCAAGGCCATTCCGGAAGAAGAAGAGGAAGAAGAAGAGGAGAGTGGTCCCGAGGACACCAAATACGCTAACCATGAGCACATGGCTCTTGCGTCAAGGCAATTTTGGAGCAACAAGAGGAACTCAAGGCCCAACTTCACCAAGAACAACTCAAGTGGGTCAAAGAACAAGCAACGAGTAAGGACTTGTTACAATTGTGTCAATGTGAGTCATTTTGTGGTGGATTGCCCTTACAAGAAGAGGGAAGACAATGGTGGCAAACTCATTCGCAAAGACAAAGCCAAGTCTTTCCCAAGCAAGAACAACTTCACCAAGAAGTCTCCTCCAAAGGGCTTGGTGGCACATGAAGAGTATCCCTCCGATGATGATGAGGAAGATACAGGTGAAGAAGGAATGGCAACGGCAACCATTGCCATTGCTACATCTTCCCCCACCAAGGTGTCTCTCTTTGGCGCCCCAACGAAAACACCATTGCCAAGTGCCTCATGGCCAAAGGTATCAACAAGGTAACTCCTAACATCAAAACCACCATCATTACTACTCCTTCATTGTTAGATTGTGTTGATGATAGTGAGGTGGAGAAAGTTGATGAGAATGAGTTCACCAAGTTTGTGAGCAAGCTCAAGGGTGAGTCCAAGAAGCACTTTGTTGCTCTCTTGGAACAACTTGGTGGGGCCAATGATATCATTGAGTCGCATGAGGATACTATCTCCAAGTTGGAGGGGCATAGTCGTGACTGTGCCGATGAGATTGCGGATCTTTCCATTGCTCTCGAGGAAGAGCGAGATCTTCGTTTGACTCTTGAGGAGTCACACAATGTTGATTATGCTAAATTGCAAAAAGATCTTGATCATGCTATTGTTCTTACTCGTGTGCTTAAATCCAAGAAAGTTGCACTTGGGGTTGGCCATGATAGACTCAAGGAAGAGTTTGATACACTTGACAAGGCTCATAAGGTCTTGAAGGGTGTTCATGCTTCTCTCAAAGAGTCTCATGATCAACTCCAAGTGAAGCTAACCAAGGAGATTTCCACTTGCCCTCCGTTCGTTCTAATTGATAATGCTCATGCTACTAACCCTTGTTGTGAGCATGTGCATCTTGTGGAGGAAAATGCCAAGTTGAAAGAGCAACTTGAGAAGGGCCTTGTGACATGCATAAAGGTGAAAAGAACCTCAATGACCTTTTAATGAGCCAAAAGGAAGTTGTAGGAATGGAGGGACTTGGGTTTGCACCCAAGTCAAAGAAGAAGAAGAACAAGACCAAGCAACCTCTCCCACTAAAGGAAACCTTTGTCAAGGCGGGTGAGGGTACTCATGAGAAGATGAAGAACAAGGAAGCGGATGGTAATGCCAAGAAGGGCAAAACCGCCCCTAACAACAAAGTCGGCGACTTTAACCATTCGTATGTTTTATGCCGTGCTAGTGATGGGCATGTTTATGCCAAATTCGTTGGTTCTTACTATGAGTACATTGAATGGTTTATTTGGGTTCCTAAGACCCTTGTTACTAACCTCAAAGGACCCATTCAAGAATGGGTACCTAAATCCAAGCATTGATCTCTTGTAGGAGTTTGCTTCCGGTGGAGTGTCATGGTTGCTTGATAGTGGTGCAACAAATCATATGACCGGGAGCAAGGACTTGGTGGTGGACGTGCATCCAATTCCATCTATGCCCACCCATGTCCAATTTGGTGATGCCTCAACTTCTAAGGTATTGGGACTTGGCAAGGTGGTCATCTCTCAAGATTTATCTATTGAGAAGGTCATGCTTGTTGAGACCCTTCCATACAATTTACTTTCCGTTCGTCAACTTGCACTTATGGGCTTTGCAACATTCTTTGATCTTGATACCGTGGCCCTTTTGTGGAGCAAGACTCTTAAAGTAGCCTTTGTTGGGCATGTCGAGAACGGTCTCTATGTGGTGAACTTTTCAGAGCGACCCACTAAGACCGCGACTTGCCTAATGGCTAAAGTAGATGTGGGTTGGCTTTGGCATCGCCGACTAGCCCATGTCAATATGAGATCTTTGCAAAGTCTCCTCAAAGGGGACCATGTCCGTGGACTAACAAACATGATTTTTGCCAAAGACCGTGCTTGCAGTGCTTGTATCGAAGGAAATCTTCATGAAACGGCTCACCGACCCTCGACTATCATCTATTCGAAGAGGCCCTTGGAGCTCCTTCACATGGATCTCTTTGGACCTTCATCCTTTGATAGTCTTGGTGGAAGAAAGAACTGCTTGGTGATAGTGGATGACTACTCAAGATATACATGGGTATATTTCTTCAAGAGGAAGAGTGAGACTCAACAAACCGTCATCAACTTTGCAAATGAAGCTGAACGTCAACATGAAGCAAAGATCTTGATGATTAGAAGTGACAATGGCACCGAGTTCAAGAACTACACCTTGGATGAGTTTCTTAGTGACGAGGGGATCAAGCACCAATATGCCGCACCCTATACCCCTCAACAAAACGGTGTGGCGGAGAGGAAGAACCAGACATTGATGGACGCGGCAAGGACCATGATGGCGGAATTCAAATCTCCATACAACTTTTGGGACGAAGCCATCAACACCGCATGTCATGCATCCAATAGGCTCTACCTCCGCAAAGGCTTGAACAAGACTCCATATGAGATACTTACCGGCAACAAGCCCAACCTCAAGTACTTCCGGGTGTTCGGTTGGAAGTGTTTCATTCTCAAGAAAGGTGTTCATTTGTCTAAGTTCGAACCTAGAGCTCAGGAGGGCATATTTGTTGGTTATGCTACAAACTCTCATGCTTACCGTGTCCTCAACAAGTCCACCGGACTCATTGAGGAGACGTGTAATGTGGAGTTTGATGAAAATAATGGCTCCCGAGTGGAGCAAAGTGGTCTTTGTGATGTAGGTGATGAAATTCCTCCCCAAGCCATAAGAAGAATGGGGATTGGTCAAATACTCCCCATTGAGGAACCCCTTGTGGCCGAAGGAGAAGGACAATGCTCTACTCAAGTGGAGCCATCACCTACGCTAGACCCACACGCTTCCGATGAACAAAGTGAAGGCCCTCAACCCAATGAGCAAGATCAAGGGCAAGATCAACCCCATGAAGATGGTGATGCACCAAATGATGCCCAAGATCAAGTTCATGCCTCCGAGCTCGCTCAAGATCAAGAGCAAGCTCAAGACGGTGCTCAAGATCCAGAGCAAGCTCAAGATCAAGAGCTAACTCAAGACGGTGCTCAAGACATGCAAGATGATCCTCAAATGCCCATTTAGGAACTTTTGGAGCGCTGTGCCACTAAGGTGGCTTCCAAGCTCGAGCATCAACAACATGTCATGGAGAATGTGCTTAGAAGCTTGAGAAAAGGGGTAACTACTCCTAAACAATTGTCAAACTTTTGTGAGCATCACGCGTTTGTTTTGTGTGTTGAACCCCAAAAGGTACATGAGGCGCTCGATGATGAGGATTGGCTTGAAGCTATGCATGATGAACTCAACAACTTCGAGCGCAATCAAGTTTGGGAATTAGTGCCAAGGCCAACGGAGGAACATAATGTCATTGGGACCAAATGGATCTTCAAGAACAAGCAAGATGCAAATGGTGTGGTATTTCGAAACAAGGCAAGATTGGTGGCACAAGGCTACTCCCAAGTCGAGGGTATCGACTACGGTGAAACCTTTGCCCCCATTGCTCGCCTTGAATCTATTCGCATGTTGCTTGCATATGCATCTCATCATGACTTTAAATTGCAAGAAATGGATGTGCAAAGTGCATTTCTTAATGGTCCTTTGAATGAGTTGGTGTATGTCAAACAACCTCCAGGATTCGAGGATCCCAAGCTCCCCACTCATGTATACAAACTCAAAAAGGTGCTCTATGGCCTTAAACAAGCCCCACGTGTGTGGTATGAGCACCTTACCAAGTTGTTACAAGATCTTGGGTTTGAAATTGGGAAAATCGATCCCACTCTTTTTACTAAGAGGGTCAAAGGGGATTTGATCATATGCCAACTATATGTTGATGATATTATTTCTAGTTCCCCTAACAAATCTTTCAATGATGAGGTTGCCGTACTAATGACCGAGAAGTTTGAGATGTCTATGATGGGAGAGTTGAAGTTCTTTCTTGGGTTCGAAGTCAAGCAAAAAAGGGCAAAGAGTGCTGCTAGGGCACAGGTGATAGCAAAGCCGAACATCTCCATCATCACATCCCTGCGTGGTCGCCCGCGCCTCCGTCATCGATAGTGGGCTGTTCAGTCTCTGAATCCGTCCAAGGACAGTGCTGAGAAATCCACTCCTCCTCATCAGTGATCTTGCCCTCTGACCCACTAGCAACCTCTGTACCCAGTTGGCGCATAAGAACCTTGTGACGGCTGCGTGACTTCTTCTCAGACACATGAGCCATATACTGCCCATGAGACTCCATGCAGAATAGCTTCTTCATCTTGCGCTTGAGCTTCTTTGCCCATGAGGGCTCCACACCAGAGGGATCATAGTCCTCATCATCCTCAGCCTCAGCAGCTCCAGAAGGAATCTCAGTCTCCGGAATAGGAATGCCCCAGTTCTCCTTCTATCTCAGATGCCACGAGACCAAGCGTCTGAGACAGAAGGAGAACTGGGGCACTCCTATTCCGGAGACTGAGATTCCTTCTGGAGCTGATGAGGCTGAGGCTGAGGATGATGAGGACTATGAGCCCTCCAGTGTGGATCCCTCATGGGCAAAGAAGCTCAAGCGCAAGATGAAGAAGCTATTCTGCATGGAGTTTCACGGGCAGTATATGGCTCATGTGTCTGAGAAGAAGTCATGCAGCCGTCACAAGGTTCTTATGCATCAACTGGATGCAGAGGTTGCTAGTGGGTCAGAGGGCAAGATCACTGACGAGGAGGAGTGGATTTCTCAGCACTGTCCTTGGACGGATTCAGAGACTGAGCAGCCCACTACCGATGACGGAGGTGCAGGCGACCACGCAGGGATGTGATGATGAAGATCTTTGGCTTTGCTATCACCTGTGCCGTAGCAGCACTCTTTGCCCTTTTGGTGTCTCGATGCCAAAGGGGGAGAGAGTTTAGGGATTTGTCGAGTTGCGAGTGTGTCTTATTTGCCTTGTCTTTCTCTCTCGCAAACTCTTTTATCGGTCGATTGCTTTGGTTTGGTTTGTGCTTGTGAGACCTGGTTACCCTATCATATGGTGTAAGACATATGCTATCCTATCTTATTATTATCTTATGCGTGTCTAGTTCTTTGGTAGTATGTGAGTTGCATGCTTATGTTATGATTCCTTTTTGCTCACTTACTACACCCTTGCATCCTAGCTTATATCTCTCTTCTTATAGATGCAAGTGTTGTCAGGCTATAAAATATAGGGGGAGTGTTGATCCTAATGTGTGTACTTTGCATTCCAAAGGCACTCCTATTAAGTGCAAACATCTAGGGGGAGCCCGTCTATATATTGTAGACTCTAGGGTTTGCTTATTCTCTTGTTATATCTCTATGCAAATCCCGTGTTGTCATCAATCCACCAAAAAGGGAGAGATTGTTAGGGCATGTCTCTCTCTAAGTGGTTTTGATGATTGATGACAATGCATTTGCGGACTAATCGTGTGCATTGAGCATTTCAGATATTCATTCATTGGCACGAGACGATTCTTTCCCCTCGGAGCTCAAGGTGAAGACGGTATAGTCTCTTTCGTTTCGGTTTTGGTGGACTTGAGTTGTAGGAGACGTTGTACTATCAAGAGGGGGTCCGTATCGGAAAGGGTAGGGTGGAATCAACACGTACACATCTTTCTCGCACCCCCTGCTCCTTCCCTCTTCCTTGGAGTATACCATTATCATGGAAGTGGCACATGGGAGGAGCCAGCGGTAGTACCGCTGGGCCAGAGCAGCAGTACCGCTTATAGCCTCAAGTGGTAGTACCACTGGTGGCCATCAGCGGCACTACAGCTCCAGGTCCATGCTGGTACCTCCTCGATTCGAGACCATCGCTTCTCGTGTTGGGTTGGGTGGCAGTAGGAGCGGCAGTAGGTGCGGTAGTACCGCTTTCAAGCGGTAGTACCGTCCTACCACCGCTACTAGTGCCGTTCGAGGGCTCTCTCTCTCCTGCCCCTTCTCTCTACTCTTTGTGCGCAGCCCCAGCGGCAGTACCGCTGGGCCAAGCGGCAGTACCGCTGCCTAGTGCGGTAGTACCGCTCCCATGGGCGGTAGTACCGCTCTCTGCGGGCTGAGTTGTGGGATAACGGTTGGATTTGATTCCCCACTATATAAGGAGGTCTTCTTCCTCAAGAAGACCAACCTCTTTTCCCCCAAGCTCCATTGTTGCTCCAAAGCTCATTTTCACCCGATCTCTCTCCCTAGCCAATCAAACTTGTTGATTTTCTAGGGATTGGTTGAGAAGGCCCGGATCTACACTTCCACCAAGCCCCCACTAATCCCTTGCAGATCTTGTTACTCTTGGGTGTTTGAGCACCCTAGACGGTTCAGGTCACCTCAGAGCCACATTCCATTGTGGTGAAGCTCTGTGGTATCATTGGGAGCCTCCAATCAAGTTGTGGAGATAGCCCCAACCTTGTTTGTAAAGGTTCGGTCGCGGCCTTCAAGGGCACCACTAGTGGAATCACGACATCTCGCATTGTGTGAAGGCGTGAGGAGAATACGGTGGCCCTAGTGGCTTCTTGGGGAGCATTGTGCCTCCACACCGCTCCAACGGAGACGTACTTCCCCCAAAGGGAAGGAACTTCGGTAACACATCCTTGTCTCCACCGGCTCCACTTGTGGTTATCTCTTCCCTTTACTTTGTGCAAGCTATTATTGTGTTGTATCCTTTGCTTGCACTTGTTGTAGTTGTCGTTTGCATCATATAGGTTGTTCGCCTAGTTGCACATCTAGACAACCTATTTGTTGCTAAACCTAATTTGTTAAGAAAAGCTAAAACTTGGTAGTTGCCTATTCACCCCCCCTCTAGTCAACCATATCGATCCTTTCAGCCACCCTTGCAGCCAAACGCACCATAATTGGACGGCTAGATGTCTCAAATTGTCACGTTACCTGCCTTTTCGTGTGCAAATGCGCTGCACCGTGAGTGTACCCGGGCGTGTGCTTGAGGGGAGAGTGAAGTCTGATTTATAAACCTTGAGGTTGTAGAGCTAGTCCGAAACAAACCCTCACCTTTAAATCCTTGAAGTTTGTACCTCGTCCTCTGTAATCCCGGTCATTTTTAACCTTAAGGGCATGTGCGGTTCAAGGGGTTTTAATGGGGATTAACAGGGATTGTGGGGTATTAAATCATGTACAAGCCAAATTCCCCTCCATTCCTCTCCAAACCCCTTGGGAGGAGGTTGAACCAAACAAGGCCTAAGACTAACCACAGTGGGAGTAACTTAATTCCATACGGTATCATAATATGATACTCAACCCTCTCTTTCTTCATTTAATTCTATGCCACCTCATCAAATTTGCCTAGTTGGCATGCATGATACTACTTATGATACTCCCATTACAACCAGCCTGGTAGAATTAATATACCTAATCTAAATGGTCGCCGCCTGATCTCTTTGTCCTCCTCCAGCATCCGGCTGAAGAAGAATCATGCAAGACACCGGCTGTTTTCGCCGGCATCGCCTCGGCGGTGGCCTTCATGGGATACAATCGGCGGCGGCCTCCCGTGTCCTACTTCTCCTCGATGATGCAGCGGGCGGGGACGTCCTAGCCGTCACCTCATCGACATCCGCATAGCCGCGTCACCTCGTCGACATCCACGGCGGCTTCTTTCTCTGCCTGCATGGCGTGGCTACACGCGCGTCGACGGTGGATGGCGTAGTCACAGGCACTGGAGGCGGCGGCGTCGAGGGCAGCGATGATGCCCGTGCCGCCGTGCTCCCTGACAAGCCGGCGTGGAGCAAGTCGGCACTCTTCCTTGAGCTATATTGGAGCGGCCAGCTGCGGAACCACGCGCTGGCTTAGTGCGGCAACTGCCTCCGACAGGCTAGGCGAGGTAGGTGGAGCAGCGAGCTGCCTCGCTCGTAACTGCCGGGCTCGGCGGGCCACCCAGACGGCTTTTATGCCGGAGAACTGCTCTTCCTACTCGTCGGATGCCGTCGAAAGAGTGGAGAAAATGGTGGAAGGAGGAGCTTGGCCGGCATCCTGCTCCTGAACGGACGTGTGTGGCCGGAGTGGGTTTCTCGCATTCCACGCGGGTTTAAATGTAGGTTTTTGAATGCGGCGAGGAGGCGGGTACAGCTGGGAATGTAGTGGGCGACGCCCTCGGCCGGCGCACCGCTTCAAATGGCGGACACAGTGAGAGGTCGCGTCCGCCCTGACCCCCTTGATCGTGGACCTTGACCGTGTACGTCCGGCTTTGAGGACACCATTATCCTTAAGGCCTTGTTTGGTACTAGTGTATTTTATGGAATTGGTGGGGATTATCCCGGTCAAACTCCTAAATCCCCACATATCCTAGAACGCCATTTGGTTCTAGTGTATTTGACATGTTTCATCCCCACATTTGCCCACAAATCCCCAAACTCTAGCGCATTTTTCTCAATACCCAATACACTACTCCTACCTAGTGTATTGGGGATAAATGGGGATTTGAAGGGATTGGGTGAAGGTTGGGGTTTCACCCAATCCCTATGGGGATTATCCCCAACAATCCCCTCAAAAACCCTAGTACCAAACAAGGCCTAATGGACCTTGACGGTGTACGTCACCTTGTGTCCAGATCTGAGATGCCACGTGTACCACAAGAACGACTCCAAGTTCGACCACCGTGATGCTAGGTGCGAGCCGAGGAACACTGTTGGAGAGACCCCCCTCATAATTTTCCTACATTGGTCGTTTGATTCATAGGATAGAATGCTATAGGATTTTTTTCCTATGAAATCATGTGTTAATTGGCAATCTAGCATCCACTCCAACTTTTTTTTTCACTTCCTTTGTTTTTCCTGTGTCAAACACTCTGGTTTTTTTTATGAGGGGAACACTGTGTTAATGCTATGGGATTCAAGTGGACATGCCACTCCAATCCTTTATTTTTCCTATTCCTGTGTTTTAAGTTCCTACGAAGAGAGTACTTGCTCTAAATGATGTGCCGCTGCAAGAGCCGCCTATATTAATTAACCATGCTCTAAAAAGGTGGACCAGCTTTGGCTATAGTATACTGTACTAGGTTAGTAGGTGACCTTGCGCTTGGCTCTTCGCCTCTTCCGGAAGTTGAACAATAATGATGGTACTACAATAGTACTTCTGGCAATCTGACACCAAATGAACTGCTGCACGTCCACCGCTTGTAAGCAAAAGTTTCTCCTCGTGCTGCGAGCCACCGCGCACGCGTGGGCAACGGAGAAGGCGTAGTAAGCAAGCTTCTCATCGTTCTGCGAGTTGACGGGACACATCAAAGTTATTTAGTACTCTCTCCAAAAAGGGCCAACCATGTCCATGGCTACCATCCCATGCTCCATCATTGAGTATGTGCACTATTCACGTGCCATCGAGGAGAAAAAAAATATTGCATAGTATGTGCCATCGAAGTGCACGACTCACTTACGCACTGCTTATCTCCATTTTCTTGCATGACACGTGCACCTTGATGCTAGATGTCCCGCATGTTGGCAAAAGGATGAACAAAGCTCATGTCAAAAAAAAGAGAGGAAGAACATATATTCCCGACGACCGAGAAGGAGCAAGGAACCTCGCGGTGGAGCGTCTGCACTCATAATATTTTATATTATTCAGCGATATAAAATCAACCAAATCTCTCCACATTCCTATACCATTCTATAGTGTGAGAATAACTTTGAATGTTACCTCCATGGGACACCTAGTTATATTATATCTAGCAGCCCGTATCGCTTCGCTCTCCTCGTCCTTATAGCCTACCGACTGTCCCTTATATACACTTGCTCTTTGAGTAAAGGCCTCCCTAAGCACACATTAATTTCCTGGGAAGGCTTCTTTCTACTCAATGTTGCGTGCACTTTGAGCATGTTGGCAACTCCACTGCTAGCTTGCTGGCTCATCTTACAATTGACGCTGACACATTGCAGCACTCCTACAAGGACCAGAGGTTAATTTGAGAACAAGTACCTCGAGGTTAATTTGACAGACATGCCTTATAGGTTGACAGAAGTCATATCACTTTTTTTGGAAAGATGTCGTGAAGTAACACGATAGACCTTCTTTCAAGCCAATCAACATGTGTTCAAAAAACAAAAATTATCAAAAAGTAACACGATAGACCTTCGATTAACATGTGTTCAAAAAACAAGTACTCCTGCAAGACCCAGAGGTTAATTTGAGAACAAGTACCTCGAGGTTAATTTGACAGACATGCCTTATAGGTTGACAAAAGTCATATCACTTTTTTTGGAAAGATGTCGTGAAGTAACACGATAGACTTTCTTTCAAGCCAATTAACATGTGTTCAAAAAACAAAAATTATCAAAAAGTAACGCGATAGACCTTCGATTAACATGTGTTCAGAAAACAAAAAATGTCAAAAATTACAAAACAAAGACCTCGCGATAGACCTTCGATTAACATGTGTTCAAAAAACAAGTACTCCTGCAAGACCCAGAGGTTAATTTGAGAACAAGTTCCTCGAGGTTAATTTGACAGACATGCCTTATAGGTTGACAAAAGTCATATCACTTTTTTTGGAAAAATGTCTGGAAGTAA
This sequence comes from Thinopyrum elongatum, assembly GCA_011799875.1. Classification (NCBI taxonomy): domain Eukaryota; kingdom Viridiplantae; phylum Streptophyta; class Magnoliopsida; order Poales; family Poaceae; genus Thinopyrum; species Thinopyrum elongatum. The sequence continues at coordinate 273,937,972 of CM022302.1, read as the reverse complement.
CACAATAGACCTTATTTCAAGCCAATTAACATGTGTTCAAAAAACAAAAATTATCAAAAAGTAACGTGATAGACCTTCGATTAACATGTGTTCAGAAAACAAAAAATGTCAAAAATTACAAAACAAAGACCTCGCGATAGACCTTCGACTAACATGTGTTCAAAAAACAAGTACTCCTGCAAGACCCAGAGGTTAATTTGAGAACAAGTCCCTCGAGGTTAATTTGACAGACATGCCTTATAGGTTGACAAAAGTCATATCACTTTTTTTGGAAAGATGTCATGAAGTAACACGATAGACCTTCTTTCAAGCCAATTAACATGTGTTCAAAATTTTTTATCAAAAAGTAACGCGATAGACCTTTGATTAACATGTGTTCAGAAAACAAAAAATGTCAAAAATTACAAAACAAAGACCTCGAGGTTCAACTAATACGTGTGATGACCACTGGAGCAATCCACTCAGATTGTACTACGTTAAAAATTTGTGCTAACACGGCCGGTTATACTATGAGTAGGTGACTGTGCGCTTGGCTCTTCGCCTCTTCCGAAAGTCGAACAATGATGATGGTACTTCAGTATAGATACTTCTGGCAATCTGATACCGAATGAACTACTGCACGTCCACCGCCTGTATTAAGCGCACTATCGTAAAGCAAAAGCTTCTCCTCGTCCTGCGAGCCACCGCGCGCGCGCCTGAGCGAGGGAGAGGTCATACTAGTAGTAAGCAAAGCTTCTCCTCATTTGCGAGTTGACGGGACACATCAAAAGTAGTGTAATAGTCTCAAAAAGCACTGACCATGTCCATGGCTACCATCCCGTGCTCCGTCATTCAGTGCGTGCATGATTCACGTTCCATTGAGAAAATAATGTTGCGTACGTGCCATCGAATAGAATAACTTAATTTATAATAAACGCGCCACCGCATCATGATCAAACTTTGATTTGTCCACGCGTGGTTCCCATGAACAACTACTACACTCGCCAAATTATCAGGTGAGCGGCCTCTTCATACATAAATGTGCTCACCGTGTACCCCCGCGTGAGTATTAGGGAAAGAGGCAAAGAGTACCTGCGTCGGTGCCTGCACCTCTTCTCTTTGTGCTTGTATTCCTTTTTTCCAGGTGATTCGTGCACGTACTCCACCTACGTTCGTGACCGTTGGTGCGTCTCTCCTACTATACTTAACTCCATTTTCTTGCATGACACATGGACCTGGATGCTGGATGTCCCATGTGTCGGCAAAACTTAGAAGAACACTTTCCGACGACCGAGAAGGAGCAAGAAACCTCGTGGTGGAGCATCTGGACTCTTTAATATTTTTATTCAGCGATATAAAATCTACCCAAGCTTCTCCACAGTAGACCGGAAGAGTCTGAAACACGGCAGCCCAGTGTAGTTACATCATACATGGCCAACCCATGCTATCACCATATTTCTTGGCCTCCTTGCGACACCTAGCTCTAGTATATTCCACCAGCCCATATCGCTTCTCGCTCCTTGTCTCTCTCAAAGTGCGGCGGGCTGGCGATTTTGCCGTCTATTGAGGTCGGTTAACTCATCACTCGCTCCCACATGTTAGCGACATGCCAAGAGCATTCTAAAAAATTTACTGTACTCTATTGTTATGCCAAGAAGAGGAAGCGCTTTGACCGACGGACCAAACGAGACAGGCATGTTGTGCCGTGAGTGGGTCCAGTTTCTCGTTTTGAACTTGTTTGGTGTAGTAGTAACACTTGATTTTGCACCTTCATAGAATGATGAAAAACCCCGCTAAAAAGGCGCTTTGCTTTCTGCTAATCCCGTCAACCATTCTTGTTTTGTGCATTAAATTGTTAAGTGCCATAACTAAGATATAATTAACCAATGCATATAAAACATTATTGTTTAGTACTGTAGTACTCCAGACGCATGCATGCGTTGCGATTAGTACTACTCCCTTCATCCATACGTATATATAGGGCCTAATGTATTCTTCGAGGTTGCCTTTGACTATTGATAAGATTTTATATAATTTGAAAATTATATCATTCGAAGATCCTTTTAGGTACAAATTTGACGGTATGCTTTGAGGAACTTGCATGTCCTATACTGCTCCTGTTTGGATACTCTAACTTAGCTAGAGGTTAGACTAACTCATGACTAACCCTGAACTAACTCTAGCCAAAGAGGTGTTTGGATGACAGGGTTAGATTGACAATAAATGCACTTGATGGAGAGAGAAAAGTGATTTTTCAGTGGGCCCCACGAGAACTAGCTCCAATTAGCACCACTTGGCTAGCGGGATAGAGAGAGAAAAGTGATTTTTCAGTGGGCCCAATGAGAACTAGCTCCAATTAGCACCTCTTGGGTGGGATAGTTTTTTTTGGTGGGTTAGGTGCAACTTGCTCCAATTTAAGCCTCATGTTTGGATACTTTAGGGCTATTTGAGCCCCAACTAGCTCAAACTAACTCTAACCCATGGATCCAAACAGGGCCAAAGTTAGTCTCGGAAAATGCGTTAAGCCCTATATACACGGACAGACGGAGTACATGATACTAGCAAACGCTCACCATTAGTAGTAGTTCATTGGTTGGTTTCGATTTTTATTCAGTTGCTATGCTGCTATCGTCCAATATTCGCGTGTGGTTGTTTCTAGAATAAAAAAAAGGAGGTAGTACTTACTGTGGGAAAGGTGAAGTGATGGTTACTTCGCCCGAGCAACTTATTACTCTGGGAATATTGGAGTACTAGCGAATTCAACGAAGAGAGAAATGATGGTTGCTTCGTCCAAGCAACTTACTGTTGCGAAGGTGGGGCTCTATGATTTGACTGCTCACTAGTCATTATTACTGCGGCACAACGACCGGGGCGAATCTCTCCTGCAGTTGTGCACTCAATATTGCTGCATGGCAGGTGGAGCCGGATGAAGGATGTCCCACATGTCGGCGAAACGAAGTTGAATTGTTTCTGGCATTGCTATCAATCTTTCAGGATTTGTTTATATGTACGCATAATTTTCCAGCATAATGAAATTGTACTGTGATGCTATGAAGGTTTCAACTTTGGTTCCCGCAGAAAAAAAAGGTTTCATCTTAGGATTCATGTGTCCTCTTGCCTCAAGATTGTCTCGTTACAACATTCCATCAAATACAAATGAAACTACCATGGCTGCTAATGCGTCTCAATGGTTCGTAGATCAGCGCCAATATTCACATCACAACTGAAGACAAAGTTGTGAGAAGGTGTACAAATAAAGAAAAATATATAATTGATCGATGCTGTTCGTAGGCATGGCTCCATTTCCTGGGCACAGTGTTCATTGGTTGGCAGCTAGTTTCACGCAGCTCTGTAGCCAAGAAAGAGGTGTATGGAGGACATCACAATCCAATCATTTTGTGCAGTTCCACTAAAATCGAGCTGATCATCCTTGTTTGCAAAGATATTCAGTTAGTGTGATTACAATAATAGTGGAACTAGATGACGAAACATAACACACACAAATAGAAGCCGATCAGCTCTGTGGTCTCTCTTTAGGACTAACTACTTGTTGGAGAAGATTAGGCACGGAGTTGGATGAGGAGGATAGCAAAACCAATCTCCCTTTCTGCAGTCCCACAGAAATGTAAAAACGTTGCCCGTGTGACATTTTGGCGGAACTGCACAAAACACTATTAAGAAAAAAGTGATTTGTGCAATTCACCAAAAGGTCGCAATAGCAATGAGGTGAAATGGATAGCCCTGTTTGCAAAAAGAGGTAGAAAGGAAACAATTACTGCCCAATAAGAGGAGTTGAAGACACATACACCGACAAAAAGAAGCATATTCCATGTCATAAGGGAAAGATAGCAGCATGGTGGTTTATCAAAAACGGTTTGAGGACGAGATTGCAAGATGGAAAGTACGCCGGCCGAGATACATTTTAAGCAAAGAACTAAAGAAGATCCACATGCAGCAACGTGGGAAAATGGGCAGTGGAGAAAGGCCGGAGGAAGCTATACCTGAGGGTCGTCAGGATGTAACTAGGAGGGCGCCGATGGCCGGGATCTGCCCATACTGCGGCAGCAAGCAAGTGGCGAAGGCCCTACCGCGCCGGAGCTTGGTCATAGAGAACGGCGGGTACCACAGATCGGGACGTGCTGCCTCAACGCCGTCGAATGGAGAAATGATGCACATCCTCCCTTTCCGCCGGCGGACTGGATGCGGCCGGATCAGTGACCAACGGTGACAGAGAGAGGCCACCGCTGCCTTGTGTGAGATAGTGTGACGAGAGACAAACCCCGGCAGGCAGGCTCCATTGTATATAGTGGAGCGGATTTCTTTTTTCCCGACGACAATCATTTTATATTCTATACGTGCCATTGAGGAATATAACTTTATTTAATACTAACGCGTCAAGTCAAACTTTGTTCCGTCTATGCGTGGTACACGACCCTCCTTCGAGTAAACAACCGCTACACGCGTCAAATTATCACGTGGGCTGCCTTTTCGTACAGAAATGAACTTCACCGTGTACCAGTGCGGGTGTGGCCGGGAACGAGATGTGAGTACGTGCGTCGTGCGTGCACCTCTTCTTTATGTGCAGGTACGTACATGGGTGGGTGTGAGAGAGATAGTTTGTGCGAAACAGAGGCAATGTGTCGATGATATCTCAAACAAAAAATGTAACATATGCAATGTGTGTGAAACAGAGTCATGGATATATCATATATAGAGGGAGCAATCCATGAGAAGAGAGTGGAGGGATCATCGGCGTGAGATATCGATAGAATCGAAAACACGGATGAAGTGTGTGGGTGCACGATCGATAAAGAGTGCCATCGAATGTTTGTTTGCCCACGTCAAAGATACAGGGCAGCTGGCCTACTGGAATGTGAGAGGGCAGAGGTGTAGTTTGTCTCTGTGGCATGGATACGTACCTACTATGTTCGACTATCGGTGTGTGGGGGGGCGCGAGGGGGCAGAGACCTAACTATAGAGAGGTAGATCGACTGGTATATGTGTGGAGAAGGAGAGAGATCTAGCTATGTATTGAGGGTGATCGATCGGCATCCATGCATATGTGTAGCAGAGGAATAAGGTTGGGAGAGAGACAAAGGTAGAGTGTCGGAGGGTTGGTGGTGGAGTTGCTTCTCACAAATGGCAGGAGAGGCCACTAGACAAATGGAGGGTACGAGTGCAATATCAATAAGAGAGGGGATGTCTGCCTGTCTATGCACGTGCGTGTGAGAGACGGGTCGGGAGGTATGCAAGGATGATGATGGGGGACGATATGGTTGTGGTAAGCAGATGTAACTACATAGGAAGATCAATCATCGTGTGTCGGAGAAAGGGAGAGACATAACTAGTGAGGTACGTCGATCGGTGCGTGGGGAAAAAGAATTATAGTCGACCTAGCTATATGTAGGGAGATCAGTAGGTATACATGCATGCATGTGTTAGAAGCAAATAAGGTCCGGAGAGACGGACAGGGGGAGAGGGGTGCGGCTAGGAGGTGGTGCGAGAGGCCTACTATGTCGAGGGGGGAGGAGTGTGCGAGTATGAGATCAATGAAAAGAGGGGCGTGAGTGTGCACCTACGTGGAACCGTATTGGACATAGGGGGGCATGGACGATGAGAAGAGAAGAGGGGAAGTGTGTGTTTGTTGTAGGCACACTTGGCTAGAGAGGTATATCGACCGGTGTGTGCCGGAAAGAAGGAGCCGGGGGGCCTACACACACCGTGGGTGAGCGACCTAAAGAGAAATAACGAATGTGCGCGATGGAGGGGACGCTGAGGGAGGGTGAGAGGGGGGCGGACGTGTGCATGCACGATAGAAAGTTAGCGCCAGCTACAAAGAGAAGAGGATTGTGTGGGTGTAAAAGATGAACAGAGATCATAATTCATTATAAAAAAGTGGATTCGGATATTTGATGAAGATATCATAGTGTTTTAAACTGACGCATGCATGAATGATTATATATAATGGTGATACGCATGGTGTGGTTATGAACATGTTATACTACATATAATATATAGAACATTGATTATAATTTGTGATAATGTGTGGCTTTTGCAGCTCAGGGCTAAATACTTGTCATAATTTAGGGGGCGGGGCACTATACTTTGTGTGATAAACACGGTGTACGTATGGAACATGGTTTAGATTATGAAGATCTAGTTAGTACATCAAATGTACTGTTATTTCGAATCAACATCCAGCGTATTCAAAATTTTGAATTCGAGTTCATATAGTACACATAGTTCATATCTATCTCTATAGTAATCACGTGGTGTGTTGTTAAGATAATGCACGAATGATGGTTTAAGTTGGCAACAATCATGATTGTAGATTCTTATTCAAATAGAGAAACGAATTCAAATTTAGTTCAAATTGCAGCGGTTGTATAGACATTTGGAATGCACTAAAATGTTGGTATGAGTAGGTTACATGCATTATACAGCCAGCGAAAAAATTTAATTGGACATAACATGGATTCATAGCTTTGAATAGCATTTGTACAGTAATACAGACAAGACTCTCTCTTTGTGTGGTGCGAATAGTTTTATTTTTTTGTTTTTTCATTGAGGGAACTGCGAATTGATTTGGTACGTACAATATTACACGTTAGGCTTGTCCCTAAAATTCAACCTGCTCCTTGTTATATCCCGAAAATTCAGATATCGTGCTCCCAAAACTCGTGCCTTCACAACCCGCACCTTGCTATCCCGAAATTACAACGCGCACGAAAATTCCCTCCAGCTGCCAAATCCCGACACGCGAAACCCCCCCTTCTAACCCTATGCCGATAGGGCCACTAGATCAATTCGGTGGGGGTACTTTTGTAACACACCTACATTTTGGACAAGCGCGTCCCTAAGTCATGGTTCCCCCCCCCCCCATCACCTCCTTTTCGCCATTCAAAATCCCCATTCGAAATCCCAGGCCACCATAACCTCTCTGCTCCAGCCGCAAAACCCCACCCTCCTCCGTCCGCCACCCCACTGCTGCCCAGCCGAAGCCTCTTCCCCGACGACGTCGTCCACCGCAACAGCCCGACGTCCCTCATCCACCTCCCCGGATGAGGATCCGTCGTCGATCTCGTTGTCCCGCCGGTTCAGCCGCCCCGTCCTCCACCTCCAAGGAGCTGCTCCGATGATCGCCTCGTTTATCGCAGCTGATCCATCCCCACAGCGCCGCCTTAACCTGCTCCACCGGAACCGCAGCATCCTCACCGACTCCTCGGACGAAGCCGAGGCCTACTCGGCACCACCAAAGAAGTTGTACACTCATCGCATCGCACCTTCTCCTTAACTCGACCTCCCGGCGCCGACGGTGCTCCATCCTGCACCCCCATGGCGTGGCTACCTCAAAGCCGGCGCCGCGGGCGACATCTCCACGGCGGCTCTCCCCCAGTGCGAGGTCCCTTCGGCGGCGGCGGCCATACCAGCCGGATCTGCTGCTGCTGCTCCGGCTCTCGCTCGCTCGCGCTGCTACTGCTACTGCTGCTGCTCCGGCTCTCGCTCGCTCGCGCTACTGCTGCTACTGCTCCGGCTCTTGCTCGGTCGCGCTGCTGCTATGCTCTCCCCCTCGCTCGTGCTGCTGCTCTGCTCTTGCTCTTGCTTGTGCTGTTGATGCTGGTACACGGGCTGCTGTAGCTACACGAGTTGCTGCTCTGGCTCAAGTTCGCGCTGCTGCTCTGGCTGCTATCTGCTACTGTGTTCCCCGTCGATTGCCTGCTGATTTAGATCACTGTTTCTCTACTACTAGTGCTCGAGCAGCCTAAACTACATGTGAAGTGCCTCTCTGCTACCAGTGTGTTCAGTTTCGATAGTAACATTCAGATTCCACAGTAAATTTCAGTTTTGACAGTTAAGTTCAGAATCAACAGTTTTTATCTCATCTGTTGTAGTCAGGTGTTTTTTGGTGATGTAAATTTTACATCTATCACTTTTTGGTAATGTATTTTACATCATCTATTGGAGATGCTATTAGAATCCCACTTGAGATTAACGATGTCTGCCTTGTACTGCTTCAGCCTCGACGTCTTACAACTCGCCGGAGCTGCTCCAACAACGGAACCATCCATCACAACAGAGCAGTGCCCTGGACGCGTCTACAGATTCCTCAGATCTTCCTCCACACCTCCGTTAGCCACCTCTGCCGCAACTTCTTCAGCGACCAACCCAATGATGCTGAGGTCGACACGGCTATGGCAAAGAGGTTGTACACTTGTTGCATCACTTATTACTCTACATTCATGTCAATCCATTAGGGCTATTTTGGCTCAACGGAAAAAGTGAAGGAAAAACATAGCAACAGGAAATTTTCCTATGGCACTCTACTATTCAATTATTCATGCATTTTGTTGAAAGGAATGGAGCAAAACATCCACCTGGACCTGCTACTTTATCGTCCTGTTCACCTCTTAGACTCCAAGTCAGGTCCAAATTAATGTTCAAACTTGAGTTTTGAAATTACTTGTGGGGAACATATCGAGGCAGCAATGAATAGTATCTCTGTCTATTATCTGGTTCACCTAGGGTATGCCTATGTTGTTCATCTTGGGTGGGAAACAAATAGTAAAGCAATCATCATCTGTCTTTTTATTAAATTAAAGCTATCATCAGCTTGCTATCATTATTTTTGGATCCATCCACTGGTTGTTACCATCACTCTAGATTTCTGCATGTTCTCCTTACGTAATCTCACTATATTTTTTTTGTATGCATGTCAGATATTGTACACAGTCATGCTGAACATGTAGAGAAAAAGAGAAGAGTTTTGCGCGGCAATACAATGTCAAGCCGACATCGCTCCATGGTGGGTTCAATGGCAAACCCTCCCCCCTCTCCAGATTGTAATCCAGAGGAAGATATCTGTTCTGAGGCAGATTCAGACGTAGCTGACCACTCCTATTTACACCCCAAGGTGTTTGCTCTAACTTGGTATGATGATGTTGGTCATATCATGCATATGTTGCCTTGCAGTGCCTACTTTCGACATCATATATGTCATCTGCTTAGTTTAGACATGTTCTGTAATGCCACCTGTTTAGTTTCTATATCATATATGGGAATTATGGAGTCTCGTCTCTTTTAGCCAGCCATAATATATGTGAAATCTGCAATGCCATCCTGTTTAATCAGGCATCATATATTTGAATGATATCTTGCCCATCCTTTTCTTCATTACATTTCCATTTGTCGACAATGTTTGTACATTAAACTACTCTTCCTATGAATCAGCCATTTGAGTGGGTGATGCAAAAATCTGGAGTGAAAACAAGGTCTTCAGAGCAGACAGTGCTACCTGTCGAAGCAGATCTCTTGCTGGGTCCCGATAGCTCCTCAGAGATGGATTCAGAGACAGATGACCAGTCCTATTCCCCCACCGAGGTGTATGCTCTAACTTGGCACTGTTATACTACTCATATCATGCATATGGTGTCTTGCATTGCATAGTTTCGACAGCATATACACAATATTCAACACCATGTTCTTAGTTCAGACATCATATATGCGAATGCCCTCTACTTAGCATATAAATCACATATGTGAATTAAATCATGCGATCCTGATTACTTAGATAACATGTATGTGAATTATGTCATGCGAACCTGTTTACTAAAGACATCATATAATTATCTCATGCCATCCTATTTAGTTAGTCATCATATCTTTGAATTATGTTATGCTATGCTATCCAGTTTAGATAGACATCATATATATGAAATTATGTCATGCTATCCTTTTTAGTTAAACAATATACATGTCAACTATTTCATGCCCTCTTTTTTCCACACTATCTATTGCATCTGTCTCTCATACAAGGTCTGTACATTCAACTATGTTTCCTGTTTATCAGCCATTTGAATTGGAGCGGGTGATGGCAGTATCTAGCGGAGTAAAAACACGATCTTCAAATAAAACAGTGCTACCTCTTGGTGGAGATAGCACCCCGGTTGTACATGCACGAGAACCAGCCTACCACACATAACCCAGACTCTCGCAGATTGTACCCCTACTGCGATGGACAGAGAACCAGCTTCACCCAATCTAACCCCAACCCCAGCAGATAGTAACCCAGTTCCTGTTGACACAGCACCATCTCCACCACAGAGCTCCCAAACAAGAGCAGTTAGTAAGGCACTCCAGTGCCCAAAGCGCCAGTACTACCACGGTGAACCCCAACTCCACCAGTTAGTACACCTATTCCTGTGGAGGAAGCACAACCAGCCATTCATAGTTTAGCAACTATCGCATTTAATGTTGTTAAATCCTATGTGCGTATCTTCCCATCATGGAAATAATATACTGAAGATGAAGGAAAATGCCAGTTGCAGGTGTTCGTCCAGGAGTTATGTGTAAGTAATGTTATTCATGGCAATTACTTTGCTTTGTCCCATACATTCTACCTCCATGATGCTTATAATACAGCAAATTTTCCCATTTATCTCTACAGAGAAGGACCGATTCGGAAACTCAGGATGAGGTAAGCTGTGCTAATACCTCTGCTATCTTCAAGAATGCTTGGTGGCAGTATCGGAATTACCTGAAGAAAACGTACTTCACTGGCAAAGAAACTCATCAAATTCCCTTATGTTCTCCTGAGACACATTTACTAGATGATGACTGGGAACGCCTTGTTCTGTACTGGTCCCGAACCAAGAATGTGGTAAGGTCTATGAGCTCATTTTTTATTTTTAAGTACTATATGCCTGTGTCTTACTGTACTCTGTTCGTGTAGAACAAGTGCTTAAACCTGAAGAACAACTGTTCTCATTTAAGATTCCATTGCTATCGTGCATACTGCTTTGATCTTGTATCACTGTATTTACTCATACAAACTTATTTTTAAATTGAAGGATCCAATCGAAACTCCAATGGCACAACAGGTATGTTTATGCATGTTTCTTTAACAGGTTTGCTCTTATAAATAGCTCTGTTGATTTCAATTTCAATTGTGTATACAATTGACTTCTCATATCGTGCACATTACTAGCATCACAACAGAACCAATAGTGTTGTTGTACATGTAGACACGTGGTACCCATCTGAAATCTTGTTGTGCCGTGTAGTTTCCCACGCTTTGTATTTTTTCAGTGCTACTTTGTCTTGAACTGATATGATTTGAACCGTGTCTCTATTTTGATTTGGCAAGACAATGTAGTGACCATAGGACATAGATATATGTTTGTTTGATGCTTTTATTATGTACTACTTGGCAATAGAAGACTTGGTAGTTTAATCCTGTCCACCTTACTAATGAACTGGTTCACTGAAATGGGTTTCATATACTAGTACATGCTAAACCTGTTATGTGTCTTCTTGTTTCTTCTTTCAGAATGCTGATAGAATATTGGGGAAGAGTGCCTTATTAAGCAATGGTAAAGGAAGTAATGCAGATAAGGTTCAGGATAGTGAGACATCCTTGTTGGCCTCCAACAAAGCTGATAAAACAGCTAAGGAAAACTATCTTTAAGACAGTGAGACAACCCCAAAGTCCTGTCTTGGTGTAGTGTTCGAGTTACTGGCCACTACCACTGGCACAAGCTATTCAAACTCACTGTCTGAATCAGTTCGGTTTCTTGAGTCTCAACTACAAGCTGAAAGACATCGATTAGTTGTGCTGTGACAAGAAGCTGAAGGACTGCGGAAGTCCCTGGAGAATTCAGATGCATACTTTCTGGTGCAACAACAAGCTTTGGAGTATTTTAGCGCCAAACAGAAGAAAGCTAATAAGCTTGCTAAGCTTATTGCCAGCATGGTGGATACCAAGGATAATGTTTCTTGAGCTCTTCTGAAGTTGTTTCAGTTATGGACTTGTTTTGCTGCCGCGTTTATTTGCACTGGTGGCCAATTTAGACAGCCAGTGTATGTAATATGCTGCTTTGTTCCCTATATTTGCACTGGTGGCGAACTTTGATGCCCAGTGGATGTAATATGTGTAATAGCCGTAATAGCCTAGCGTTAGTTGCTTGCTTATTTATTTCCTTATTGTCTTGTTTAGTTGTTTGCTTGTAGTCACTGCAGTTCTTTTTCCGCGTTTTTCTAGTGGCCACAATAACTTATTTTTATAACTAGGCCACAATAACCATGGAAACACATGGACTGTTGTAACCATGGTCCTGCTACTTGCTGTAGTGACCATGGGCCTCCTACGGGCCGTAGGATCCAAGGGCCTTCTACGGGCCGTAGGATCCATGGGCCTTCTACGGGCCATAGGATCCATGGGCCTTCTATGGGCCGTCTAATCAATGGGCCTTCTACGGGCCGTATAATCGTTTCGCCAAACATGGGCCGTACTATTTGATAGAGGCGGGGGTGTCCCGATCTTTCGATGAGATGATAGCTATCGATTTGGTGGAGTCGACTTTGATGATCCGACTACAAACGTGCACGACGTTGCGCCTTAGCAATCGCTAAACCAATCTGCCGAGGTTACTGACGATGCTGAAAGCACGATCAGCCTGACCACGAAGGTCTATTCCTGCACGCAATCGAAGAACAAGCAAGAATATGATAATGCAATCTGAATATTGCGAATATAGATGAAGTATTGATAAAGGTGGGGATCCGAAAGCGGTCTTGGTCTGGTCGTTGGACACAAACGAAGTACACGAAGTTGCAATGGCTAACTTTTAACTAAACAAATCCCAAGCAAAAAGCTACTAGATGGATCTACTTATATAGGAGCAAGGGGTGGCGGCCAAGGAGGTGGGAGGACGTCCCAAGGCAGCCTAAAACTAACCCTAGGTCGTACAAGGCCAATGGGCCCAAGTGGAGGTGATGCAACACCTTTGGACTTGTAGTTTGACTCGGATTCTGCTGCAGCGTCAGATTGTTTCGTTGATAACTCAACGCTCCGGACGAATTTTAAGGTGAATCCAATTGGGTTGGAAAGAGCACGAAATCTACTTTCCAACAAAAAAAGAATCACGCAATTCGGAGTCCGTATGAAAAAGTTCTTGGCGTTTTGAGTCAGTTATGTCTATGCAGTCCGAATCTGAATCCAGAACGTGAGAGACTTGGACTCTATCTTCTCTTGGCCCAAAAGTGACGTGAAACGACTTTTTGAACAGCACCTAAACTTCTTTTTTTCCCTTATCTTCATATGTGAATTGTACAAATGTCCCATACACCTGCAATTAGACATGGCACAAAAGTTTGTGAAGTATTTTTGTCATGGATGACACAAATAAATTATTGCATAGTTTGCATTAGAAATCACCTCACAAATATACATGTATGCAATATTTTTGGTCATATCCAAGGTAGTCATGTCCTCATCATCCTCCCCTTCTTGAAAACAAAGCCGTCCTCGGCGTTGCTTAAGCTGAAATGTGGCTAATAAAAGAGACAAGGTGTACATGTTGTATATGTATATGTCATCCAGTTTTACTTCCCTTAGTTTTTGCATATATGACACATGTATACATGAGTAACCTTCATAGTTCATAAAATCTAAAGCCAAAATATTATCACAAGTATTAGAAGACATGAAAATATTGTAACTCAATTTGCACATATAAGTGAAGCTCTTATTCATATCAAAGGATTGACAATGTTCATCATTAAACCATCCCAACATTGGTGAATAAACCTTACTTGCATCAAATTTACATGCTACAACATGCTTAAATAAGCAAACATGCAATAAGTCATTTGACACAAAATCATCACCAAGATTAGAGGTCATATCAAAATGATTAAACATTGTTTCTTTTGCATCAACAGTTAATTCAATGGGTGCACTCAAAATTGTTGATACTTCAACTCTTTGATCACATGACACATTCATGACACTAACACAATTCTCTAAAATAGTTGGTGTGCTCAAATCAATAGGTAACACAACACATGATGTATTCAAGTTAACTAGGCATGCATCATTCTCATGTGAAAGTTGAAAATCTGTACCTTTGTCATTACCTCTTATGATCAACTCAGACGATGTAGGCACTCTTGGAGGTGATGTGTTACATGATGGAGATGATGTAGTCCTCGCAACAACAGATGTGGTTGTCATAGTACGCCTAGTAGTTGAAGAAACATCTGTATCAACACTTGGAATGTGCACCGTGCGCTTGTTCTCCTTGTGGCCAACACGTCGTTTTATTTCCTGTTCAGCTTTGCAAGCAAGACGAAACAAATGGTCCATAGGATAACACTCTTCATGAATTAGAATCTCTTGAATATCACAGTTTAATCCTCCCCAAAATCTATCCATAAAATCTTCTTCACTTTCTTCTAAAAATGAGTGCAATAATGTAGTTTGTAAATCATCATAGTATTTTGTTACCGTGTCAGTGCCTTGTTTTAAATGTTGTAATTTTTTAATCATGCCACGAGTATAATAAACATCAACGAATCTATCTCTCATGACAAGTTTTAAATCATCCCAAGTAGTAGGTATAAGATCAGGGTTTAACCGACAATATTCACTCCACCAAACTAAAGCAAAGCTACTAAAAGTACTAACCGCAGCTTGAAATTTTCCACGCTCATCAAAATTATGGGAAGCAAATATAGCATTAATTTTGTACTCCCATTCAATATATAAATCAGGTCTAAAACGACCAGTAAATGGTGGCATGGAAACATTAACCTGATTATGTGCATTCTCATGTTGTTGCTCCTCTTGTGACGGTTGTTGTATTTTCTTAGGTGGTGGCAAATCTCCCACGATCGATGAAGCCCAAGAACTAACAACTCCGGAACCTGCCATAGTTAGTAGAAAACAAGAAACAAAATCCAAGAATAATGTTCCTATGAACTACTAGGATGTGGTGGTAAAACGCTCACAGTGTAGCAAATATCAATATCTTACAAGTTCTTACCATGCAGCAGGTGGTGACAGGCAACCAGCGGTGTCAAATAACTCCGAAGATTGAGTAAACCGATTGCCAGGGGAACATACATATACACGGTGTAGAAATATGTGGAGCTTGGAAGGCTTAAATATTTGGTAGCAAAAGATTAGCAATAATCAATTCAGAGATGCAATGTTGAATAAACGCTCAACGACGGTACTGTGCTGGTCCTAGGCTAGACCGGACTAGAGACGCGAGCCTAGAACACTAATGAGGTCACGGCGTAGCACAACTAGCATCAATAAAGGATATGAAGTAGCTCTGGACAGCAAAATATAAGTGAAGATCACAATGGCAGTAAAGATAATGATGAGAAACAACTACCAAGTAGCATATACCAACAATTTTCTCTCCAACTTTACTCTATAAAAGTTTGTGCCAATTTTATGATAATTTTTATCAAGAAAGGCACTAACTCAAGCTTTCAAATGCAAAAATAATCACTTAATTCCGAGTTGATATGAGGAGTCAAAAAATTCTAAAACTGGCCTGAAAAACTGGAACAAGCTGTGTTCGCGAACTTCGGAGGGCAAAAAGACCTATTTATAAGCCGATTTTGAGGTGTCAAATATTGAACTTGCTTCTGCAACTATTTAGATGCGGCTCATCGCTAGCTTTAATTTGAGTACTCACGGAGCCAAAACAGACTTCGTATGAAAAAGATATGCCTGTTTTACTGAACACTGCGCAAAACAGATTCCAATCCGAATTCAGCTACGAGATTGAGTCTAGATAGATCCGAATTTTGTTTTTTTTTCTTCTCTCTCTTTTTTTTCTCACACTTTCTTTTCTTTTTCTTTCTCTCTTTTTTTTCTCTGATTTTTTTTTACCTTTTTTTCTCTCTTTTTTTTCTGTGTCTTTTTTTTTCCTCTCTCCCTCTTTTCAAAACAAACTAGTTAAGATGCAGATTGGATCAAGCAAAGATGTGAACGACCTCAACTATGATTATGACAATGAATGGTGGGTAGCACGTGGTGGAAATTGATGGATGGGATGGTGGATAGCGGAAGGAATAATGATGCAGCGGTGGCGCGACTAATGTGAACAGAACTCAAAACTCTAAACGAACTAGACACTAAGACCAGCAACTCGACACGACGATGTAACCGATAATTCAACTATGCAAGCAATGAAAAGAAAATTGCAAAGGCTCAGACTGGCTTGGACAAAGGATGAATAGATCTAACTTTTTTTTTGTGGCTTTTTTTTGGACAATAGGTAAGAAAAAAAATCTAATCTAGGGAAAACTGGAAATTCTCACCGAGCAACCTGAAAACTGATACCACTTGATAGAGGCGGGGGTGTCCCGATCTTTCGATGAGATGATAGCTATCGATTTGGTGGAGTCGACTTTGATGATCCGACTACAAACATGCACGACGTTGCGCCTTAGCAATCGCTAAACCAATCTCCCGAGGTTACTGACGATGCTGAAAGCACGATCAGCCTGACCACGAAGGTCTATTCCTGCACGCAATCGAAGAACAAGCAAGAATATGATAATGCAATCTGAATATTGCGAATATAGATGAAGTATTGATAAAGGTGGGGATCCGAAAGCGGTCTTGGTCTGGTCGTTGGACACAAACGAAGTACACGAAGTTGCAATGGCTAACTTTTAACTAAACAAATCCCAAGCAAAAAGCTACTAGATGGATCTACTTATATAGGAGCAAGGGGTGGCGGCCAAGGAGGTGGGAGGACGTCCCAAGGCAGCCTAAAACTAACCCTAGGTCGTACAAGGCCAATGGGCCCAAGTGGAGGTGATGCAACACCTTTGGACTTGTAGTTTGACTCGGATTCTGCTGCAGCGTCAGATTGTTTCGTTGATAACTCAACGCTCCGGACGAATTTTAAGGTGAATCCAATTGGGTTGGAAAGAACACGAAATCTACTTTCCAACAAAAAAAGAATCACCCAATTCGGAGTCCGTATGAAAAAGTTCTTGGCGTTTTGAGTCAGTTATGTCTATGCAGTCCGAATCTGAATCCAGAACGTGAGAGACTTGGACTCTATCTTCTCTTGGCCCAAAAGTGACGTGAAAGGACTTTTTGAACAGCACCTGAACTTCTTTTTTTCCCTGATCTTCATATGTGAATTGTACAAATGTCCCATACACCTGCAATTAGACATGGCACAAAAGTTTGTGAAGTATTTTTGTCATGGATGACACAAATAAATTATTGCATAGTTTGCATTAGAAATCACCTCACAAATATACATGTATGCAATATTTTTGGTCATATCCAAGGTAGTCATGTCCTCATCACTATTCGTGGACCAATAACGGTCCGCAAAATGGGCCGTAAACGGGCTAGAGTGGAAATCATCTGTTTATGGCTCGGCCATAACGGGCCGTTAATAGGCCGTATTTGATGACGCTATGAAAATAGCCCAACGTGTTAATGGGCCACAATTGGGCCGACTATAACCACGGGCTGAATTTGGCCCACAAGTGGAACAGGCCAGTAACGGACCGTAAGTAACTGAATTCTGGAAATGAGCCCAAGAATAAATGGGCCCTTAGATGGCCGAAAGTTAACACGGGCTGGAAATGGCCTACGGAATAATGGGCCGTTAATGGGTATAAAGCGATACACTGTTCATTATGGGCCAGTTTCACCTCGGGCCTTTAATGGGCCCATAGATACAAAGGGCCTCGTATGGGCTGAAAGACGTCATGGGCCATACATGGGCCGGAAGTTACAATGGGCTGGAATCATATTGGACGGCCCAGATGATGCTACTGGGCCTAATTCGGATAGGCCGTAACGGGCCGTGAGTTAGCGGGCTGTAAATGGGCTATATGCGAACAGGCCGTTAACAAGCTTTCCGTGGGCCGGCCCGCTACCTTTTGACCAAGTCAAATGGGCCGGCCTTTTCACTGGAATGGGCCTCTGTTGGGCCATGCCACGTGTCGACGTATCATAGGCACCTCCGGTCCAATGAGTGGATGACATCTGTCCCAACGGTGAGCCGACATGTGGTTCCTCTGGCCATTGAGAATTTTACACGTGGAAAATCCCCATTGGTCTGGGCTGTTAACAGGTTATCGGATTCAAACCGGAACCCGATAGCTTAACGGTGACCCGTTACGGTGGATGCCACGTGTCGGTTACCCTTGACGAAAGCACTTCCATGACGCGCCATTTATCATCATGGAAGTGGACACTTCCATGATGATAAATTTGGTATTGTCATGGAACACTTCTACGATAGCATAGGTATGACTATCTTGATTCTGTCATAAAATCATCATGGATGTACATGCATGACAGAAAATGTGACCTACTGTGACAAACACGTATCATCACGGAAGTGTATTTTTTTTGTAGTGAAACTACTTATATGCACATCTTCAGGGGGGCCCTTTTAACTTCATGAAGCCAATAACCGCATTCTTTAACTTCCACATATTTTTATCCCCTTTGAAAACTTAAACGAGTTTGTCATCAATCACCAAAAAGGGGGAGATTGTAAGTGCATCTAGTGCCACCCCTAGTTGGTTTTGGAGTATTGACGACAAACATGGTTGAGGGACTAATGTGTTTGTGAGATTCACAGGAGAACACATGTAGAAATACCTCATTGATTCGATTTTCCTATGAGAGATAACCCCTAAAAATGTATGAAGACATTGAAGACAATGGTGGTTCATAAAGACATTCACGTCGAAGATAATGACGTGTGAAGGCATTCACTTGAAGACAATGGAGTGCGAAGACATAGTTTCTTTTGTAGTTTCATTTTCTTATTTCTTTAGTCATAGGAACCACCGAACTGTTAAGTGGGGTCCAAGTGAACAAAGTCAGAAAACTGATGTGATGCTCAACCCAAATCCCATGTCTTCGAGTGAAGACAATGAGAGAAAATCTTATCTAGAGTTGGATGAGTCAGCTTTGCTTGTAGCCCAAGTCAAGTTGCTGCGTGTGTTTGAAATCCGACCGTTGGACACGTGTCGGTTCCTTAGTGACCCAGGGTCATTTCAGACATATCATGTCGGGTTGCCTCCTGGCTATAAATAGCCCACCCCTATACCATTAATTGGTGGCTGCTCAGACTTAGTGCACGGTTTTTGTTTTTTGAGAGCAACCCACCTCCGAAACCTTTGAGAGAGAACCCTTGCGAGGACAAAGCCCAAAACACCCAGAGCCCAAAGAGTGTTTGCCATCACTGAAGTCTTTCTGTCCGCGTGATCTGAAGACTTATTACACTTGAAGACTGTGTATCTTCCAGTCGGTTAGCCATCGCGTTCTGAGGATCCAAGAGGCATTGTGGATCACCGGTGAACGCAGTCTGTGAAGGTTGGGAAGTCTACCTTGAAGACTTACCAGAGTGATTGGGCAAGGACTAAGTGTCCTTAGCTTAAGGGGAATAAGGTGAATATGCAGTCTTCTGAGTTCAATCTCAGTCTCCCTAACCAGATGTACAGTTGTCACAGCAACTGGAACTGGTCTACCAAATCCTTGTCTTCATCAAGCAACTGGTTCTATCACTTCACCCTTTACTTACTGTTTAGCTTCGTGAAGTCATTGCATGCGTGCTCTATTTAACTTCATTGTGTGAAGACATTCTCTCTGTTTGCTTGTTTGGCTTCGTACTATCTTCCTAGTCTGATCCACTCTACCTAGCTGCTGTTTGTCTTCATGTTTACTCTGTACTATTTCTTAGACTATGGCATGGCTAGCGTAGTTTATCTTCTGCTGCATACTATCTAGGTTGTATTTGGTTGTCTGTCTTCAAAGACATTGCTTGTATTGAAGACGTTCATAAAAATCGCCTATTCACCCCCCTCTAGTCGATAACTAGCACTTTTAATTGGTATCAGAGCAAGGTGCTCCCATGTTCTATGTGATTTGGTTTACCCACCTAGAGTTTTAGCTATGTCGACTGCAGGGATAATCAAAGTCTCCGCATCGTGCCCCGTCTTTGATGGCACTAATTACCCCTACTAGAAGAGTAAGATGCGCATGCATCTTGAAGCCATTGACAACGACCTTTGGTATGTCATCAGGACTGGCATTCCCAAAGTCGGTGAAGGCGTCACCACTATTAATGTCAAGAGGTTCGGACAATTGGACTCAACTGCCAAGAACATCATCTGTGGTCATCTGACCAAAGGGCAGTATGGCCGTGTGAGTGCTCTGGAATCTGCGAAGCTAGTCTGGGACTGGCTGTCTAAGGTGAACGAAGGCGTCTCAACTCAAAGAGACTCAAGAATAGATGTGCTTCGCAATCTCTTCAACCGATTCAAGAGCAATGACAATGAGAATGTCCAACTCAGTTTTGACTGCCTCACTGACATCACAAATGAGCTTCGTGGTCTGGGCGCCACTGAAATCACCAAGCATGAAGTCGTGAAGAAGCTACTAAGATTACTTAACAGCTCATTTGACATTCTAGCCTTGATGATCCAAGAACGCCCTGACTTCAAAGATCTCGATCCGTCTGACATACTTGAGAGGCTTAATACACATGAATTCCAACTATCTGAGAAGAGAGAGATCTATGGTCCCAACTATGGCCGATCTCGTGCCTTGAAGGCAAAGGCCGAATCCTCATCTGAAGAATCTGACTGTAGTTCTGATGATCCTGAAGACATAGGCAAAGAGCTAGCAATGCTTGTGAGAAAGTTCCAAAAGTTCTCCAAGAAGAATCACTTCGGAAAGTCTTCAAGATCCAGCTCCAAGAATGATGAGGCTTCCACTCGTGACTACAAGAAGAGAACATGCCACAAATGCAAGAAGCCAGGCCACTATATATCTGAATGTCCTCAATGGGACAAGAAAGCAAAGAAAAAGAAGAAGAGTAAGGAATATGACTCCGACAATAAGAAGAAGAAGAAATCCTCAAAGTCTTCTTCAAAGTCTTCATCAAAGTCTTCATCTTACAAGAAGAGCTCGTCTGGCAAGGCTCGTGCGTTCATTGGCAAGGAAATGGATTCAGAGGAGGAGTCTGCTTCTGAGGAGGCGAAGGTGGAGTCTCAGGAGGATTCTGATTCAGGCGTTGCAAGCCTGGCTCTAGCTTCGGCATTCGTCACCAAGTCCATCTTCAACACTGAAGACAATGGTCACGATGCTGACGCTGAAGCCAATGATGACGATGATTCTGCTCCCACCTACTGCTTCATGGCAAGAGGTGCTAAGGTAAACTCACGTGATGCTTACTTTCAGACCTCCAGTGAAGATGACTCTGAATGTGAATCCAAACCTAGTTATAAAACTCTTGCTAAAATTGCAACTGAACGACAAACAGCCATGGAAAAGATTCAAAAATTGCTAGACAAAAGCGATGACCTGTTGGACGAGGAAATGAATCGAACTCAGTCCTTAATGAAAGACATCAAAAATCTTCATGTTAAGTACGAAGAACTTGAAAGTCGTCATGAAAATCTCTCAGCCACTCATGAAAAGCTTTCCTATGATTGTCTTCAAAGGAAGCAAGATCTAGAGAAACTGAGAGTGTCTCATGAAGATCTTCAAAAATAAAATGATTCACTACTCGCTGAATAGATCAGTTCTGCTCAGGAAGATTTTGTGCCACCTTGCTTAAAATGTCTTGAGCGTCACAATGTTATCTCTATTGCTAAATGTTCTACTGCTTCTAAAATTGCAATATCTTCAACTATTGATGTGGTAACTAACCCCTCTTCTGAGGATGCCACTACTATTGCTGATGAGAATGCCAGGTTGAAGACATTGCTTGAAACAGGCATGTATAAAAGCCTCAAAGGGCATTAGACACTATGTGATGTCCTCAACAAACAGATTCTGAACCAAAACCCTAGGAAAGAGGGTGTTGGTTTCGGGAGAAAAATGAATGTTGATGGTTCTTACTGGAAGCCTGAGCAGTACCCCAAAACCACATGGGTTGCTTCAAAGGGCCCTTCAGTGAATCCATCCACCTTATCTGGCTTCACTTGTGCTAACCCTATTATCATTGATGAGTCATTTGACTCAAACTATAAACTGTTCAAGAATCAGAACGGTGAAGTGTTTGCCAGGTTTATTGGAAATAACTGCAGGAATGGGTCACCTATGAAGAAGATCTGGGTTTCTAAAAGTTGTCTTGAGAAGCTTCCCGTGAATGTCATCATGACACCACCAGGGAAGAAGACAAACCCCAGATCAAAGGCTTCATATGGCCCAAAGGCTTCATACAGACACAGGACCTCACAAGGTCACCCTAACGCCAATGTTTTGCAGGGAAACTATCATCAGACTCAAGAATATGAGCGTGTTTCTTCAAACCGCTATGTTCACAAATCAAAGAATTTTTCTGAATATTCTTTTGAGTACTATTCACATCCTGCAAAACTATTTGCTAGGGCTTTAAAGCTAAAGTTCTCAGATGCTGCACTTAGACTCATTGCTTCTAAGCCACCCCTTAAGATGTGGGTGGTTAAGAAGAATTAACTTCTCTTGCAGGGTGGGGTCTCCAGCCGAAAATCATTGACTTCTGAAGACAATGCTAGGGACCTAAAACATCTTGTGGAACGCAAGCTTAAATGCCAAAATGGTCTTACCATTTACTTTGTCCCTGGATTTGTGGAACGCAAGCTTATGGCCTCTGATAGATCTCTAGTCTTCGAAGGTTATCGAAGAGGTGATCTGTATATGGTAGATTTCTCCGCAGGACCACAGCTTGCCATATGTCTTCTAGCTAAAGCTTCAGAGTGCTGGCTTTGGCATCGAAGGCTAGGACATGCGGGCATGAGGAACTTGCACACTCTCATTGTCAGGGTACACAAACAGGGGTGTTTATTTCCCCTGACTTATGCACGGACGAAGAGCCTCCGCCCCAGCAGCCAAGGCTTGGCGAAGGAATGGCTACGCCAAGTATGTAAAACAAGACCAAGCCAGAGGAACTGCACTTCATGAGATCAAGGAGCGGACCAAGTCAGACAAGACAACAGAGCATCACCTTGGAGAGGCCTCCCTTGCCGGGCAGGAGAGCCTGGCTGGGTCGAAGCCGCCCCAGGGACAAGTCCAAGATTTCCCTTGCAGGCTTGCCGGGTTCGCCAAGGGCAAGAACTCCCGCCAGGGCACCACCGCTCCACCGCACCACAATGCAAATCACTTATCAATGCGGTGTCAAGCCTCCAGGTGATTAAGTGGCTACCACCAAACATGTGGCAGCCCATTAGAAGACAGATTACTCTCATGTGACACCCGTCCAGAGGCATGTCGAACAGATAGGCAGAAGATGGTTAAGCGGCACGGCAGGCTTGCCGGGCTTCACCCTCAGCATGACACCTAGCAGTGCATTTAATGCACTTTGTCCTAACTGCCAGAGTTAGGTATGATAGCACTGATAGCTATCTAATCATGAGATAAAGACTGTTTTGCCACTGTGGTTACCCCTTGAGCTATAAAAGGAGGTCCAAGGCAAACTAGCAAGGGATTCGGACCCTTGCACACTTGTACGCGCGTAGCACCTCTCCCCGAGGCGACCTTGCCGGGCTTGAGGGCTGCGTGTTCTTTGTGTTCCTCCATCCAATCCACCAAAGCAGGAGTAGGGTTTTACGCTTCCCAGCGGCTCGAACCTAGGTAAAAACCAGCAGTGTCACCACCGTCGTGCTGTTTCCTGGCCTCCGCTCTTTGTGCAATCTGATCTTCCCCCTTGCCGAACCACAAAGGGGCCGATGGCCCAATAGGTGATCGTATTCCTCCACGCCATCTTTGGCGCGCCAGGTAGGGGGAATAGCTTGCGCGAACCCGAAGCTGTGAACAGCACGTCAATCAATATTTTCATCGTTGCCCTTTTCGTCAATGGCTTCGAAGAAAAAGAACGGTGCTACTCCCTAGCCATGTCCCTTCCAGATTCCATCGCTCGCCTTCGCCGCCGCGGCGACGACGATGAGGGTGGGGGACGACAGCACTGTGGATGCTATGGTTGGCATGAATGGCGTGGCCACCATGCCACCCACGGCCAGAAGAAGGAACGAGACATGCGGTGGTGCCGCCCCTTCTTGCGGCCCCCTGTCGAGCGCGTCCGATCCGAAAGGGTGTCATTTGGGCGGCTTACGAGAAAACGGTGCGTAATTGCCCCCCTCCCTTCCTCGTCACTCACCAATGATTGGGGCACGCTGCAGTGAGGCCGTCGGCGTTGATAAGCCTGTGTGGAGCTCGGTCCTGCATTTATCCCGCCAAAGGTAAATCTGAGTTGTGCGCTGGTGCGGATCCGTTGGTTGGCACTCCCGGCAAGCGAGCCTCGGCAAGGCCTTCTGCGCCAGCGAGTCCTTCACGCCAGCCACCAAGAGATCATTGGAAGTAAAGAGAAAAGAGGGAGAGACCGATTCTTTTCCTTTTCCACTGTATGTCGTTAGTTGTGAACGTTTTTGGTGACTCCCCTAGCTCGTGTCGGGGCTGGGTGCATAACTAATGGACTACCTAGTCCCTCCCCTTTTTGCTCTTTCCCATTTTTCATCCTTGTAGAGTGAAAATGGATGTGCGAGCACAATCTCCCAGGAGACATGCATAGGAGGGGCAACCACGGATGGAAGAGAAGATATTATGCGCAATCAAGTGTACTTCCCGGCAGGAGGGGAACATAGACAAAAAGCTAAGTTGGCATGCTTGTTTAACTTTTCTTTGGAGTTTGCACTTGCACATCCCTCGGACAACCAATGGTTTCGTATGGCAAGTCCTTTGTACGATGGAACCTTACTGTATTTGTCTGCGCCCTCACTTTGTTTTTTAGCCTCCTCAACAAAGTGGGTGGCAGTGTCAAGGATTGTTAAGGAAAAACCCATCGGAAGCGTGTCCTTGCCAGCTGAATGCTAAGGACCCGTTCCTCAAAGCAATCGCGGCAGTATGCTGTTGGTGGGAAACCAAAGTACACGAAGGAAACTAACCATACGAATATCAATGGGTAAACACAAGATGGATAGCGTGCTTTAGCATATAAACATCAGTTCGACGAGTGTTGAAGCAAGAGCAGTACGAAGCCTAAAAACGAGATATATATTGTGTCTTATTACAGGGCGACGCGATAGCAGGAATGGTTCAAAGCTAGGCCTGACGACCTCCGGGAACTCTTGGGATGGAGAGAACCTTGTCAGCAGGGGGGCGGCCTTCTCCGCAGCGGCAGAAGGGTCGGCACCCGGTGGCAGCCTCTTGAAGACATCGGCGAGGTTGAGGTCCGGATGGTGGAAAGCAAGGTTGCTCAAGACCAGAAAGAGGGCGTCGTGAGCAAGCTTCTGGGACTCATTAGCAAAGCAGGCGGCCCTGTCGTCCTCATACATCTTCAGCCCTTCAATCAGGCCTTCGAAGAAGAGCATCAGCTTGGCACTTGGGACTTCATGCTTGCTGACGAAGAAAGCCCAACTCTTCATGTCCATCTTTGTGATCTGAGCAGTGAGGGGTTCAGCTATATCTACCATGCTCTTGACCAAGAGGTCACGCTGCTGGATTTGGTTCTCAAGCTTATCTTCTGCGTCCTTCTGGAGAGTCCTGGCCTTGTCCAGATCCATCATCAGCAACTTCTTGTGGGCACCGGAAGACTCAATTTCCTTCTACAAGGAGCCAAGCCTAGCCTTCATGTCAGAAATGGCACCATTGGCGGTATCAAGGTCCTGGCTCTTGGAGGAAAGCTGCGATTGCACCTCCTTCAGGATGGTCTCTGCTTTCTGCCTCTTTGAGAGCTGTGATCTCCTTGTCGCTCCCGGCAAGGTCCTCCGTCAACTTGCTCACTTGATGTTCGAGATCAGTCTTGGCGGCAGATGCGGCAGCTAGCTCATCAGTAACTTTTTTCAATTGAGCTGAGGATTCAAGGGTGAGCTCGCTGAGAGCGGCCTTATGGTTATCCTCCAAATCCTTAGTACGCTGCTGAACAAGAGCGTCCAGTTCCTCATCCTTGCCATGTAGGATGGCTTTGAGATATCCTTTCCGAGCGGAGATGTCCTTCTCCTTGGTGTTCAGAAGCGCTTCGTGCTCCGCCAAGCGGACCTCCCGGTCAGCAATATCTTCTTTGGCCATGGTCAGCACCTCCTCTTGCCGCATGATGGAGTGGGATTGCTTCTTGTACCATTCTCGCAGTTCACTGCCCTTGTTTGTCAGTTTCTTATCCATAAGAACGGCAGAGTCACGCTACTCCTTGACTGCCTGCCACTTGAGATCATACCTGTGCTGCGCATCTTTGAGCCATGCCACCACAAATTCCAGGATGGCTAGATCCTTGGCGCTATCAACAGAATCGCCAGCTTCTAAAACCCTCTGGGACAGCGGCGCCAGTATGCGTCCGATCTCTTCATCAAAATCCACGCTCGCTGCAGCAGACGAGCCAGAAGCTACGAGCCGGGGTTGGGCAAGGACTAATCCCAACTTGCTCGGGGAAGGATGAGAAGCTGCAACCAGAGGATAGTTCATGGGGAGAGGGCCCATGGATTGGAGAGGAGCTTTCTCCTCAACGACCATGCCTAGGCCAGAAGTACTGCCGGGAGAGGGCCCATGGATTGGTGGCTGCTCAGAGTTAGTGCATGACTTTTGTCGTTTGAGAGCAACCCACCACCAAAGCCTTTGAGAGAGAACCCTTGCGAGGACAAAGCCCAAAACACCCAGAGCCCAAAGAGTGTTTGGCATCACTGAAGTCTTTCTGTCCACGTGATCTGAAGACTTATTACACTTGAAGACTGTGTATCTTCTAGTCAGTTAGGCGTCCTGTTCTGAGGATCCAAGAGTCATTGTGGATCGCTGGTGAACGCAGTCTGTGAAGGTTTGGAAGTCTACCTTGAAGACTTACCATAGTGATTGGGCGAGGACTAAGTGTCCTTAGCTCAAGGGGAATAAGGTGAAGACGCGGTCTTCTGAGTTCAATCTCAGCCTCCCTAACCAGGCGTATAGTTGTCACGGCAACTGGAACTGGTCTACCAAATCCTTGTCTTTGTCAAGCAACTAGTTCTATCACTTCACCCTTTCCTTACTATTTAGCTTCGTGAAGTCATTGCATGCTTTCTCTATTTAACTTCATTGTGTGAAGATATTCTCTCTATTTGCTTGTTTGGCTTCATATTGTCTTCCTAGTCTGATCCACTCTACCTAGCTGCTGTTTGTCTTCATGTTTACTCTGTACTATTTCTTAGATTATGGCATGGTTAGCGTAGTTTATCTTCCGCTGCATACTGTCTAGGTTGTATTTGGTTGTCTGTCTTCGAAGACATTGCCTGTATTGAAGACGTTCATAAAAATCGCCTATTCACCCCCCTCTAGTCGATAACTAGCACTTTCAATTAGGAACAACAGTAATACCTCCTTTCTTAGGAACACAATGAACCGGCTAGCATCAACTACAAGATGTAATCAACACTACTAGTCACCCACAGGTACCAATCTGAGGTTTTGATACAAAGATTGAACACAAGAGATGAACTAGGATTTGAGATGAGATGGTGCTGTTGAAGATGTTGATGAATATTGGCCTCCCAAAGATGAGAGGGCTGTTGGTGATGATGATGGCTTCGATTTCCCCCTCCCGGAGGGAAGTTCCCCTGGCGGAATCGCTCCGCCGAAGGGCAAAAGTGCTCCTACCCAAGTTCCGCCTCGAGACAGCGGCGCTCCATCCCGAAAGTCCTCTTCTTATTTTTTCTAGGTCAAAAGACCTTATGTACCAGAAGATGGGCACCGGAGGTGGGCCAGGTAGCCCACTACCCACCAGGGCGCGCCTGGAGGGGGTGGCGCACCCTGGTGCCTAGTGGGCACCTGGGTGGCCCCCTCTGGTATTTCTTTTCTCCAGTATTTTTTATATATTCCAAAATAATTCTATGTAAAATTTCAGCTCATTTGGAGATGTGTAGAATAGGTATCTCTGACATAGCTTTTTCAGGTCCAGAATTCCAGCTGCCGGTATTCTCCCTCTTTGTGTAAACCTTGCATATTATGAGTGAAAAGGCATTAGAATTACTCCACAAAGTATTATATTGCATAAAAACACTATAAATAATAGTAGGAAAACATGATGCAAAATGGACGTATCACCCTCCTACGCCAATCCCACACCCCGCGCCTAATCTATGTCATGGAGGGAAGGGAAGGTCGCAGTAAAGGAGGGAGTGATGGCAGGCGGTAGTTAATTCAAACCACACGTGGCCGTGGGCTTGCCCACGTTGACCCTGGTCACAACCCACGTACGCGTGCGCCCCCGATTTTTGGCACGAATAGCGGAGGCTATTTAAGAAAATATGGTTTATACCAGATGAAGGCCGGGGGCTATCCCGAAGATCGGATTAATGAAGAAGCAAAGAAGATCTCAAGACAATAGCATCATTGCAACAAGGTTGGCGTCGTCTGTGCATTGTTTGGGTCACACCCAATGGTGCCCGGCAGCACGTGCGACCAAGACCCAGGGGCTCCTGTCAGTGTATTAGACAAGGGATGTAATACCCTGAATTATGCACAGACGAGTACCAGCTTCCCCGGTAAGAGTAAATTTTCAAACAAAGATTTCCCAAGCCAAAAGAGCCGCTCTTCGTAAGATCAAGGAGCACATCAAGAAGACCAACACAAACCACAAGATTGAAGCTAGCGCTTGCCAGCAAGGCGAGCCCGGCAAGATGAAGGCCCGACAGGCGCTGAGCCCTGGCAGGCCATCACCAACCCACCAGCGCTCCACCTCACCAAGCAGGTAGTCACCCATCGGTGAGGTGTCGAGCTCGCACACGGTTAGGTGAAGGTTTTCAGGCATGTGGCAGCCCGCTGGAGGGAAAACACCTTTATTGACACCCATCCTAATGGTGTGTCAAGCTAATAAGAGGTAGATGAGCAAGAGATGCGACAACCTTACCGGGGTTCCTCCTCATCGTGACACCTAGCGATGCATTTAATGCATTTTGTCCTAACCGACAGAGTTAGGTATGATAGTTCTGTATCAGTCTAATCACCCTGTAATGACCCTTTTGCCACCATGGTAACCCCTTGAGCTATAAAAGAAGGGCTAGGGCAACCTTTATAGGGGTTTGAACCCTTCACAACCTCACGCATACCTATTCGTGCAGCTGCCCTCTCCTTGCGACTTACCGGGGGAGAGCGCTCTGTGTACCTTTGCACATACCCATCAATAAACCAAAAGCAGGAGTGGGGCTTTATGCTTCTCAGTGGCCCAAACCTGGGTAAAAACCATCGTGTCCCTCGTCGTCTTGCTCTTTGCATCGCGTGCACCCCCCTCACCGAACCAGCAAAGGGGCAGCCCTGCCCCATAGATCGTCGGCTCCCACGCCGACAAGGGGGGGCACCAATAGGCTTGTGTGCCCCTCGTGGCACCTCCAACCCTAATTCCACCTCTATAAATATTCAAATATTCCCCAGACATCAGAGAGACACCCAAAATACTTTTTTCGCCTCCGCAAGTTCCAGACTCAAATATTCTGGCTTGAGGGGGAATCGATCACGGAGGGGATCTACATCAACCTTGTTGTCCTTCCAATGATGCGTGAGTAGTTTACCACACATCTACGGGTCCATAGGTAGTAGCTAGATGGCTTCTTCTCTCTTTTTGATCAGCAATATAATGTTTTCCTTGATGTTCTTGGAGATCTATTTGATGTAATGACTTTTTGCGGTGTGTTTGTTGGGATCCGATGAATTGTGAGTTTATGGTCAGATCTTTCCATGAATATTATTTGAGTTTTCTCTAAACTCTTTTATGCATGATTACTATAGCCCTGTATTTCTCTCCGATCTATTGATTTGGTTTGGCCAACTAGATTGATTTTTCTTGCAATGGGAGAGTTGCTTTGTAATGGGTTCGATCTTGTGATGCTTAATCCTAGTGACAGAAGGGGACATGACACATATGTATCATTGCTATTAAGGGTAAAAGGATGGGGTTTATTCATACGTGAGTTTATCTTGTCTATATCATGTCATCTTGCTTAAGGCATTACTCCATTTTTTATGAACTTAATACACTAGATGCATGCTGGATAGCGGTTGATGTGTGGAGTAATAGTAGTACATGCAGAATTGTTTCGGTCTACTTGTGTCAGATGTGATGCCAATATATGACCATTGCCTTGGATATCGTCATAATTATTTGCTTTTCTATAAATTGCCCAACAATAATTTGTTTACCCACCGTATGCTGTTTTCAAGAGAGAAGCCTATAGTGAAAATATGGCCCCCGGGTCTACCTTTTATCATATATTAAAACCAAAAATACCTTGTTGCATTTTTATTTTATCTATTTTATTTTGTATTTTTGTTCGATCTATCTATCAAAAACCATACAATTTAATCTTGCTCGTAACCGTCGAGGGATTGACAACCCCTTGTTCGTGTTAGGTTGCAAGGATTTGTTGTTTATGTGCAGGTGCTGTTAACGAGGTGTTGCTTAGTTCTCCTACTGAATTGATAACCTTGGTTCTTAACTGAGGAAATACTTATCTCTATTGTACTACATCATCCTCTCCTCTTCGAGGAAATCCCAACGCAGTTCATAAGTAGCAGCAAGAATTTCTGGCGCCATTACCGGGGAGACATCATCAACATCTATCAAGTACCTTCGCATAAACTTTCATCTCCTTGCATTTACATTATTTGCCTTTTGCCTGTCGTTTTCATCTCCCCCACTTCTAAAAAGTTTTACAAAAATAAAAAAATATTCTTTCTGTTTTCCTTTATGCGACTTTTCTTGTTTGCTTCTTTGCTTGTTTGTTATCTTGTTTGCGTAGCCACGATGTCTCAAGAAAATACAAAATTGTGTGATTTTTCCAATAATAATAATAATGATTTTATGAGTACTCCGACTGCTCCTCCCGCCACTACTGCAGAGTCTTCTGATATTAGTGCCGCTTTGTTAAATCTTGTGATGAAAGAACAATTTTCTGGTAATCCTAATGAGGATGTCGCGTCCCATCTAAACACTTTCATTGAATTGTGTGACATGCAAAAGAAAAAAGATGTGGACAATGATATTGTGAAATTAAAATTATTTCTGTTCTCACTACGAGATCGTGCTAAAACTTGGTTTTCATCTTTGCCACAAAATAGTATTGATTCTTGGGATAAGTGTAAAGATGCTTTTATTACCAAGTATTTTCCTCCCGCGAAAATTATTTCCCTTAGAAATCAAATTATGAATTTCGAGCAGCTTGAGCATGAACATGTTGCTCAATCTTGGGAAAGGATGAAATTAATAATAGGAAATTTCCCTATTCATGGTTTAAGTTTGTGGATGATTATCCAATTTTTTTATGCTGGGTTGATTTTTGTTTCTAGAAATCTTCTTCATAATTATTTGCTTTTCTATCAAATGCCCAACAGTAATTTGTTTACCCACCGTATGCTATTTTCAAGAGAGAAGCCTCTAGTGAAAACTATGGCCCCCCGGGTCTACCTTTTATCATATATTAAAACCAAAAATACCTTGCTGCATTTTTTTTCATTTATTTTGTTTTGTATTTTTGTTTGATATATCTATCTATCAAAAACCATACAATTTAATCTTGCTCATAACCATCGAGGGATTGACATACCCTTGTTCGTGTTGGGTTGCAAGGATTTGTTGTTTGTGGGTAGGTGTTGTTAACAAGGTGTTGCTTGGCTCTCCTACTGGATTAATAACCTTGGATCTTAACTGAGGGGAATAGTTATCTCTACTGTACTACATCATCCTCTCCTCTTCAAGGAAATCCCAACGCAGTTCACAAGTAGCAATACAATCTTGTAAAATAGAAATCTATTGTCCCACCGTACCCTAACTATTGGCCAGGCCATCCCTCTACCCTACCCCCACCCACCCCCACCTCGTGTTATTCTCTAGCGACGGCATCCACACCCCACACCCAAACTAGTCAACCCTCATACTCCCCTCAGCCTACAACCACACTACCGCATCTTCCTCGGCTCCTCTTTGATCCCATCTGAGGCCTCGGCATCGTCCTTCGCCTTGTTGCGGTCACCACGGCGCCACTGTCTGGCGTTGTCAACATGGTCAACAAACAAGAGGAATCGGTGAGGGCTATACGTGGAGAGGATGACAGTAGGGACCCCCACGTCCATGGCCATACGCAAGCAAGTGCCTCCTTATTACAAGAAAAAAAATGCTTCCTCCTAATATTTGCTGACATCTAGGCCCTACAACATTGTCAAGGTAGTAAATAAACGAGAGAATTGCACAAGGTGCGGCTGACACCTGGGACCTAGGAGCTCAAGCAGTTTTTTCGTTGTTGTGAGATGGAGCAGGGTTTCAACTGGGTTCTGCGGCGTTAGTGGCCCGTCAGCCCAGGCTTTTATTTTATGTTCACAACATCACGAGCCTAGCTATTTTTTTCTGTGTGCAAATGACTAGCCTAGTTTTTTTCGTAGAATACCCTACACAAGCCGATTTGTTTTTCTCTACCCCGCTGGGGTGCAAATCTTTCAAGAGGACAAGGGATACATTCGGCCTGCCCAAAAAAGGGATGTAAATCTTAAAACTAATATGAAATGGACTGTAAATGTTCAAAAAACACAGAAAATGGGCAATTTGTTTCAAATTTTGGATTTTCTTTCATTTTTTTAGATTTCAGATTTTAAAATAATTTAAATATATTTTAAATTTACTTTTATTGGGCTCAAAATTTCGGGATTAAAAATAGTTCAGAAATTTCAATGAAATATCATCGAAATTTTTAACCCTGTCCTTGCCAGAAAATGGGTAGGAATTCTAAAATAATAAAATGGGTTATAATAAATTCCATAATAATTAGCAAATTGTCAATAAATTATAAAAAATAGCAAATGGGTTTTATGTTATCCGTGATAGATATGATGCAGACTTGTGGGCCCACTAAGTTGATGTGTACACAAGGCTTTGTTAAGTTATAGTCAACACACGATTCTAGCAGAAGTGGTTGTTGGATCTCCATCCAACGGCCGTCGTGCTTCTTCAATCTCTGATCTTCTTGCTCTAGCCGCACAAACCAGTGCCTGTGGGACCACCTGCTCCCGCCTCCCATGGTCAGTTGTGTTGCCGCGCAGGCCACACCGCCCCACCCTACTGCCACCGTTGGCCAGCTGTTGTAGGGTGGAACCCTAAGGGAGATCTTTTCACTCTTGGAGGGGGAAAAAGGGATGAACTCACAAGAACACCAAGGAGAAATCACTCAAACAAAACCCAATTACACATCCACTAGAGTAGCACACATGAGATCCACATGAATACAAGATCAATCCAAGGAAATAAGCACTAAGATAAAGTTCTTCTCAAATCCAAGAGGAGATGAGGTCTTGATGATCTAGATAGATCCTTCCCTTGAAGGGGGTCTTGATATCCACTAGGGATCTTCTCCTATGAGGTCTTGATATCCTAAAGGAGTGATACAAGGAGCAAAGTTCTCTCTAATGTCTCATAATACTTTACTAACCCTAAAGAATGTCCTAGGCACAAAATATATAGGTAGATGGAGGTGAGGGACGAGTTGGAGGGCAAAACAGGAAGTCCATGGACGAATCCTGGGAGGGCCGTGCACACGGGGTAAGTTAGGCCCATGCGCATGGGGGTCTCATGGGCACGATACACGCCTGTGCGCATGGGGCGCTATAGTGGCGAGGCCCCCATGGGCATGGGGTCTGGAGGGCCGTGAGCATGGGGTGTGCATTTGCTCTTCCAGTAGCCTTCTGGGTAGCCTGTGGGCACAGGGTCAGGGAGGCCCTTGCGCACGGGGTAGCCTGGGAGGTGCGTCCTTCATCTTGATGGTTGCCTCCATCTTCTTTGTGGCCTTGGGGTACTTCTCCTAGGCCTTGGGGATGCTCCCTAGCTGCTCGGTGGAGGCCGTCTTCGTACCTAATGACACAAAGCACTCTTTGGTGAGGTAGCATCAAGTTCATCCATATCCGTATCAATCTTGTAGAGGAGTGAGTTCACCTCGGTTTCAATGGCACGTGCACAAGCTCTTGTCATAGGTCCACATGGCGCTTGATGGGTTGTTGTAGTGTCCATAGGGATGACCGAAGGATGCTCCGCATCATCTCCCCCCTTGGGAGAGATCTGCCCTCGGATCATTAACTTCATCACCATGGTAGGTTGATAAATCTTTGACGTTGAAGATGTCGCTCATGTTGTACTTGTAATGTGGGATGTCGATCTTGTAGGCGTTGTTGTTGTAATGTGCTAGCACCTTGAAAGGTCCATCGGCACGAGGTAGTAGCTTGGACTTGCGTTCGTTGGGGAAGTGGCCTTTGTGAAGATGTAGCCATACGAGATCGCCCGATTTGAACACCATGCGGGTCTTGTAGATGTTGAGCTTGGCAGCGAGGTGGTGTACTTGATGCTCGATCGTGGACCGTGTATCTTCATGCATTTTCTTGAGATAAGTTGCTCTTGCGCTCGCGTCCATCTTCACTCGTTCTTGTAGTGGTAGTGGAAGGATGTTCGATGGTGGCAATGGGTTGAAGCCATAGACGACCTCGAAGGGGGACTTACCGGTAGTAGAATGTCATGCTCGATTGTAGTCTAACTCAGCGATGGGAAAACAATCCTCCCACTCGTTGATGTTCTTCTTGATAAATATGCAGAGAAATGTAGAGAGCGTCTGGTTGGTGACTTCCGTTTGGCCATCGGTTTGGGGACGATAGGCCGACGAGAAGAGTAGCTTGATTCTGAGCATGTCGCATAGTGTCTTCCAAAAGTATCATAGGAACTTGACATCGCGGTCCGACACAATTATCTTGGGCACTCCATGCAACCTCAAGATTTCCCTACAAAAGAGATTTGCAACATGTGAAGCATCATCTATCTTATTGCATGGGATGAAATGTGCCATTTTAGAGAATCGATCCACAACAAAAAATACCGAATCCTTTCCATTTTGAGTCCTAGGTAATCCAAGCACAAAATCCATATTAATATCTTCCCATGGTTGATATGGAATATGAAGTGGCATATGTAAACCATGAGATTGAGCTTGTGACTTAGCTTTGCGGCATGTAGAGCACCGGTTTGTGTAGCGTGTGACGTCACGAAACATCCTTGTCCAATAGTACTTGGTGGAGAGTGTGGCAAATGTCTTGTCGCGGCCGAAATGTCCCATAAGTCCTCCGCCGTGAGCCTCTTGCAAAAGCAACAAACGAAGAGAATACTCGGGTACACAAAGTTTGTTAGCGCGCATAAGATATCCATCTTTGAGATAATATCGCTCCCAATAAGT
Organism: Thinopyrum elongatum; assembly: GCA_011799875.1. Taxonomy (NCBI): domain Eukaryota; kingdom Viridiplantae; phylum Streptophyta; class Magnoliopsida; order Poales; family Poaceae; genus Thinopyrum; species Thinopyrum elongatum. The sequence continues at coordinate 273,903,016 of CM022302.1, read as the reverse complement.
GCGAGAATGAAATTTGGCATAAGGAATCACAAACGAAGGATCATGCACATATTAATCTTTAATGTGCTCAAAGCCGACAACATTCAATTCAAGTTGAGTAACTAACATGCACTTGCAGGAAAGTGCATCCACCACAACATTTTCTTTACCCTTAATGTACTTGATCAGATAAGGAAAAGACTCAATGAATTCACTCCATTTGCATGTCTTTTATTCAACTTGGTTTGACCTTTAAGGTATTTAAGCGTCTCGTGGTCGGTATGTATGACAAACTCTCATGGTCTAAGATAATGCTCCCACACATGCAAGATTCGAACCAAAGAATACAACTCTTTGTCATAGATGGGATAGTTAAGTTGTGCGCCGGAAAGCTTCTCACTAAAATATGCAACGGTTCGCTTTTCTTGCATTAAAACACCACCTATGTCGTTACCACTAGCGTCAGAATGCACTTCAAAAGTTTTGTCAAAATTAGGCAAGGCAAGTATTGGAGCATGTGTAAGCAAAGATTTAAGCTCAAGAAACACGGCATCTTGGGAAGGTCCCCAAACAAAAGGCACATTCTTCTTGCTCAAGGCCTGTAATGGTGAGGCAATAGTGCTAAAATCCTTAACAAAGCGTCGATAAAATCCGGCTTGGCCAAGGAAACTACACACTTGAGCAAGATTTATTGATTGAGGACAAGTTTTAATAGCGTCAATTTTAGACTCGTCCACTTCAACACCCCTAGAAGAGACTACAAAGCCAAAGAAAACAAGCTTGTCAACACCAATGGTGCATTTTTCCATGTTAGCATAAAGGTGCTCATTTCTAAGAACTTGCAAGACGTCTCTAAGATGGGTAACATGATCTTCAAGAGATTCACTAAACACAAGAATATCATCAAAATAGACCACAACACAAATTCCAATGTATTTTTGAAGGACATAATGCATGACTCTCATGAAAGTTCTAGGCGCTTGAGACAATACCATAGGCATAACTAATCATTCATATAGACCAAATTTTCTTTTGAAAGTCATTTTCCATTCATCGCCTTCTTCATGCGAATTTGATAGTACCCATTTTTAAGATCAATTTTTGAGAAAATAGTGGCACCACTAAGTTCATCTAGCATGTCATCTAGGCGTGGAATGGGGTGACGGTATCTAACGGTGATGGCATTAATGGGACAACAATAGAAACACATGTGGAAACTACCATCTTTCTTAGGCACAAGTATAACCGGAACGACACATGGACTTAAGCCCTCGCATACATACCCATTTTCCATGAGATGTTGGACTTGCCATTGTATTTCTTTTGTCTCGTCGGGGTTGACGCAGTATGGTGTCTTGTTTGGTAGGTGATACGTCCATTTTGCATATGTTTTCCTACTGTTATTTATAATGTTTTTATGTATAATAATGCTTTATGGAGTAATTCTAATGCTTTTTCTCTCATAATATGCAAGGTTTACACAAAGAGGGAGAATATTGGCAGCTGGAACTCTGGACCTGAAAAAGCTACGTCAGAGATACCTATTTTGCACATCTCCAAATGAGATGAAAATTTACGGAGAATTATTTTGGAATATATAATGAATATTGGAGCAAATAACTACCAGAGGGGGCTGCTTGGTGCCCACAAGACACCAGGTCAACATCACCATCTCATCTCAAACCCTAGTTCATCTCTTGTGTTCAATCTTTGTACCGGAACCTCAGATTGGTACCTGTGGGTGACTAGTAGTGTTGATTACATCTTGTAGTTGATTACTATATGGTTTATTTGGTGGAAGATTATATGTGCAGATCCATTATGCTATTTAATACTCCTTTGATCTTGAGCATGAATATCATTTGTGAGTAGTTACTTTTGTTCTTGAGGTCACGGGAGAAGTCATGTTGGAAGTAATCATGTGAATTTGATATGTGTTCGATATTTTGATGATATGTATGTTGTCATTCCCTTAGTGGTGTCATGTGAACGTCGACTACATGACACTTCACCATCTTTGGTACTAAGGGAAGGCATTGCAGAGTAGTCATTAGATGATGGGTTGCTAGAGTGACAGAAGCTTAAACCCTAGTTTATGCGCTACTTTGTAAGGGACTGATTTGGACCCATATGTTTAATGCTATGGTTAGATTTTATCTTAATACTTTTCTCGTAGTTGCGGATGCTTGTGAGGGGGTTAATCATAAGTGGGAGGCTTGTTCAAGTAAGAACAACACCCAAGCATCGGTCCACCCACATATAAAATTATCAAAGTAGCGAACACAAAATAAGCCAACATGATGAAAGTGACTAGATGAAATTCTCGTGTGCCCTCAAGAACGCTTTGCTTATTACAAGAGACCGTTTTGGCCTGTCCTTTGCTACAAAAAGGATTGGGCTACCTTGCTGCACTTTATTTACCATTACCGTCACTTGTCTGTTACAAATTATCTTGCTATCAAACTACCTATTACCGACAATTTCAATGCTTGCAGAAATTACCTTGCTGAAAACAACATGTCATTTCCTTCTGCTCCTCGTTGGGTTCGACACTCTTACTTAGCGAAAGGACTACGATTGATCCCCTATACTTGTGGGTCATCAGTAGGTCGATGCGGTGTTCGATTCTATGCAAAGGAGGTAGTCCTGGAGGTAGCTTATCGGGGAACATGCCCTTTAACTCCTACAAGAGATGAGACAAAACCAAAGGAATATGTTGTGAAGTATTAGTCCGCACCACTTCATCTTTGCACACAAGTACAAAGTGAAGAACACTCGATGGGCTCTCACTCACATCCCTCAAATCTCTTTTGGTGGCTAGGAGAACTAAGTTCTTGTAGCTCATCGTGGAATCACTAAATTTTTGCTTGTGGCGCTCGCTCTCTTTGTGGTGGTGCACTCTTTCACTATTCTCACCATGATGTTTTCAGGATTGCTTATTGGCGATCACTTGATGACATGGGTCATAGCATGTACTCCTTGCCCTTCATCTTGAAACTATAGTGATTAGTTCGTCCATTCTGGATGACGCTGCGGTCGACTTGCCAAGGTCTTCCTAAGAGGAAACGCCACACGGACATAGGAACCACATCACACTCCAAGGTGTCTTCATATGCACCGATCTTGAAGGAAACTTGAACGGTGTGTGATAACCCACAAGTATAGGGGATCGCAACAGTTTTCGAGGGTAGAGTATTCAACCCAAATTTATTGATTTGGCACAAGGGGAGCCAAAGAATATTTGTAAGTATTAGCAGTTGGGTTGTCAATTCAACCACACCTGGAGACTAAATATCTGCAGTGAAGTGATTAGTAGCATAGTAGTATGGTAATTTGATAGTGATAACAACGATAGTAATAGTAACAGTAGTAGCAGTTGTAATAGTAGTGACAACAGTAGTAACTTAGCAAGAACAATATGTGAAAAACTCGTAGGCATTGGATCGGTGATAACGTTGGTTAATATTCATCATATAACAGTCATAACCTAGGGCGACACAGAACTAGCTCCAGCTCATCGATGTAATGCACCGAGCTACTCTATCGGCACCAACCCGCACCTTACGCTGGACTCCACAACCAACTTTGAATTCAAATCCCAATTTGGACCCCCCGTCGCCGTGGCCCACCAGCCCCCCACCAGCCATTAACTCGGCCCATCTCCCAAATCCTTCTGCCAGCACGCCGCCCCAATGTCTCCGCTGTCTTGGGCTGGGCCATGATAAGACCCAATGCACCGGAGATATACGATGCCGCCACTGTTTCCGTTATGGCCATATCGCCCGATTCTCGCTCAACATAAAAAACAACCGACTAGTATATCGCCCGAAACCCACCCCACCACCATCCCCCCGCTTGGACGCCTCAACTTCTACCTCCCCTGTTTCTCCCCGCCTGTCGCATCTGTCCCCTACCAAAACCGCCTCCACATCGAACCTAGCTCCTCTGCCCCCATCACCTTCATCATCGCCAGCCATGGACACTTAACCATGTGACCCCACCCCTCACCTCCCACCTGGCACGGCGGTCATGGCACTAGTACAGTGAGGTGCTATACAAACGGTTTTTAACCCCTTTCCGCGATGGCATTTGTAACTGTCGCCAAGTGAGTGTGGGCGATAGGGGGGTCCTTCCCACATGACCCAGAAACCGTCAGGGATAGGCCCTCCTGGCACACACGCTTGGCAAAATGAGGTCGTATGCGACGGGCGAGTGATCAAATACGGTTATACGTACAGTTGTGCTAAAAAATACAATTATACAAGCCAAATCATTTCCGATCGTAAGTACATCCCACACAGTCAGTCCCGGCTAAACGTTTCCGTTCATATGTACATTCCACACAGTCAATCCAAGGAATATGTTTCCGTTAGTATGTACATCCCACACAGTTAATCCAAGAAGTACGTTTCCGTTCGTATATACATCCCACACAGTCACTCCAAGGAAAACGTTTCCGTTCGCAGGTACATCACACACAATTTCCCCCATTAAATCGTTTGTGATAGCGTTGCCATTGCAGACGATATTAACAATTTTATCGTTTGCGTTATTGAATGCATCACACACGGTGTCGGTGCAGCAAACCCCAGGCGTGTGTTGCCCGGACTGTACACAAGCTCAAGAGCAAAGTTACAGCATTCAAGACAAGGCCAAGAAGAAAAGATAGCTCTTTGAGAAATAAAAGGGCGGATCAAGAAGACCAAGACCAACCCAACAAGCAAGATATCACTAAGGAAAAACCTCCCTTGCTGGGCAGGCGAGCCTGGTGGGGTCGAGGTTACTCCAAAGACAAGCTTCAAGACTTCCCCGACAGGCTTGCCGGGGACGCAGAAGGCGGATCACCCCTCCAAGGCTCCACCGCTGCACCTCACAGCAGCGCAAGTCACCTATTGGTGCGGTGTCGAGCCCCCAGGTGATTATATGGCTGTTATCTGGAACGTGGCAGCCATTTCCAAAGGAGATCATCCCTAAATGGCACCCGTCCAGGAGACGTGTCATGCAGACAGGCGAGAAGGTGGCTACATGGCGGTGAGGCTATGTGACACTAAGCGGTGCATTTAATGCACTCTATCCTATCTGCAAAGTTAGGTATGATAGCACTGTGGCTATCTAATTAGTGCATAATGACTGTTTTGCCATTGTGGTGACCCCTTGACCTATAAAAGGAGGGTTGTGGCTACCTTAGAAAGGATTCGGACCCCCATACTCTCATACGCGCGTAGCTGCTCTTGTCCCCAAGGCGACCTTGCCGGGCAAGAGCGCTGCGTCTCCACCACGGTCCATTCATCAATCCACCAAAGTAGGAGTAGGGTTTTACGCCTCGCGGCGGCCCGAACCTGGGTAAAAACTGCCCGTGTCATCGCTGCCGTGCTGCTCTATGCTTTCCGCTCTTTGTGCAATGTTCTCGTCCCCCTCGCCGAACCACAAGGGGCCGATGGCCCCATAGGTGGCTGTGTGATACCACAACATCTTTGGCGGGCCAGGTAGCGGGCAGCGCTTGCGCGAACCTGAGAGTGTAAGCAGCGCGTCATCTTCATCAACGGCTTCATCATCCATGGCGCCCAAGAAGAAATCCGGTGCTTTAGCTCACCCGTCCACCTCGAAGGCCCCCTCACATGCGGCCACTAATGCCGTGGGGGCTGTGGGGGAGCATGGGAATGCCGACACCGCGGGGAACGTGACTGGTGTAGGCGGCACCATCACCGTTCCCCATGCGGCCGAAGCAGGAGCAGGAGGCACCGGAGGAGGGCGACATCAACAACACCCCGGCGGCCATGCTCCACAAGGTGCGGGTGGGGAGAATATTCCGTCTCCGCCTCCCCACCTCATCGAGGGACACAGCCGCAGCGATGGTGCTCGCCCTGATGTGGATCATAACCTCCTAGCTGCCCACACCACGGGTGCGGCTACAGGGCCCGCGCTACCCCCATGACAACCTAGCCAAGACGGTGCGCCGGACGGCGTCGCCAATCCCCAAGCACACCCACCTCATCGCCACACCACCCTGGCGACCGGATCGCGGCGACGAGAACGCGGCGCCGTCACTACCGGCACCGTCAGGAGTCAGGCAACGCCGCGATCTGCGTCGTCGTCTATGCCGAGCACCACTTTGGAAGCCATGGCGCGGGCCCAACTCTTGTTGAGATTTCTGCTGGCAGCCGATCAGATGGATGAGTGGAGAGCCACCATTCAGAGCTTGATTGGCTTCACTGAGGTGGGAGGATCACAGCAGGCAGGCCTGCCACGGCCTCCACCAACGGCAGCAATGGCCCAAGCCGCTGGCCGCGCCGAGGGAGCCGTTCCGACGATGCAGTCCCCTCCACGATAGCCAGCACAGGGGCCGCAGCCGGGGCCACGCAACCAAGAACCCGACGACATATCAATGGCTTCGTCTGATCCTCAGCCACGTCGAGACCAGCGATGGGTCCTGGAAGACAGGCGGAGGGAAGGCGCGCGCGTCACCATTTAGCGACGCCGCGAAACCCGCCACCAGTCTGATAGGCGCAATGGCCCCGACGTCGACGAACCCATGCCCGGTGGGGGCGGATACCTACCTTTCGAGGTTGGGTGCCCCACCTTCACTTGTGAGCTGTGGCAAGTCCGTTGGCCATCTGCCCGTACGTTCAAGCCAGAGATACCAGAAAAGTACGATGGAAGATTGAACCCGGCATAGTTCTTGAGCATCTACACCATCGCTGTTCTAGCTGCCGGAGGAAGAGATGAGAAGGTGTTCACCAACTACTTCCCTTTGGCACTCAAGCCAAATGTGAGGTCGTGGCTGATGCACTTGCCGGAGAACTCTATCTCGACCTGGGCTGATCTATGCCATGAGTTTATTGGCGCCTTCACGGGCGGCCATCAAGAACCAGGGCGGCCCAGCGACTTGCAGCTCCTCCCACAGAAGGAAGGAGAGAGTTTGTGGAAGTACATGCAGAGGTTCAGCCGGGTGCATAGGAACATTCCAGACATCCATCCAGCAGCTGTGATAGCTGCATTCCAGTCCAACGTGCGCAACCGCAGGATACGTTCCAAAATGAACGTTCGATTGCCAAAGACTGTGAATGAGCTATACACTCTGGCGAATAAGTGTGCCCAAATGGAGGAGGGAAGGCAACTCCCGGGCAAAGAATTATGGCGTCGACGTTGACTCAGAGGACGACGACGACGCCACCAATCAAAAGAAGAAAAACAAGAAACGCAACAAGAAGCATAAGGATAAAGCAGTGATGGCTGTTGAAGGATCGAGCACTCCTAGTACCGGCAAGAAGGCCAAGACCAAGGCTCCCTGCAAGGAGGTTGCCGCGTGCACCGATTGCCGGGAGGCCGCGGCTGCCGAGAAGGCTGGGAAGGTTGACGAGCCGTACTGCAAAATCCATCGGACCAAGGGCCACGATCTTCAAGAGTGTCATCAGGTTGAGCAGCTCGTCAAGAAGCAGAAGGCCGAGTACAAGAAGCGTGACAAAGAGAGAGACCAAGATGGTGCTGGCAGGAAAGGCCGAGGTGGCAGAGGAGGTCGCCCTGGGAAGGCCCCACAGAATCAAGGGCAACCTGCCAGAGGCCGTGAGAAGAAGGAATGTGATGATGGGAATGATGAAGGAGATGAAGAGGAAACCAGCGAGCAGGAGTTCCAGAAGGCCACTGACGCCCTATGCATTGATGGAGGTGCATCCTTGCACTCCTCTCACCGCCAGCTCAAACAGTGGGCACGTGAGGTCAATGCCGTGGAGCCAGTGGCAGATTCTCGGAAGCCGCTTAAGTGGTCCCGCACGCCCATCGTCTTTGATGAAGAGGATCATCCTGACCGCACCACCGCGGTAGGGTGTTTGCCATTGTTGGTTTCTCCAATGATTCGCAACCTCAAGGTCACAAAGATGTTGGTTGATGGCGGGGCCGGGTTGAATTTGATATCTCCCAAGGTCATCAGCAAGCTCCAGATAGCAGATGAAGAGCTCAAAGTTACTGGTACATTCCAAGGGATCAACCCCGACAGGAGTCATCCTAAGGGGAAGATCTCACTGCCGGTAACGTTTGGAGGGGAGTTAAACTACCGGACCGAGAAGATCGTATTTGATGTGGTTGACCTCCCCCTACCATACAATGGGATCCTTGGCCGCCCTGCCCTGGCAAAATTCATGGCGGCATCCCACTATGCTTACAACACTCTGAAGATGCCAGGGCCGATGGGCGTCATTTCCATCCCGTCAGACAAGAAGGACGCAATCATATGCGTCGATAAGATGTACCGAGAAGCAGTCACTGCAGAAGCCGTGGAAGCTGCCGCTCCCGCCAAGGAAAGCAAGAAAGGGAAGAAAGCTAGCAAGGACGCCAGCAAAGAATCCGGGAAGCCCGCCTCTTCAGAGTGTGCTGCGCATGTTGATGATTTGCCAGAGAGTTCCAATAGCAAGAGATCAAACGTTGCTGCGCCTGCTGTGAACAAGGTCCCGGCAGGGTTGGTTGGTGTTGATGGTACATTTACTCAGCTCCACCCTTGATGAAAAATAGAAAAACGCGCTTGTTGCCTTCCTGCGGGCGAATGTCGATGTGTTTGCTTGGCAACCATCTGACATCCCAGGTGTTCCCAGGGAGGTAATCGAGCACCACCTTGCTGTCTGCCCACATGCCCGGCCCGTCAAACAGAAGGTCTGAAAGCAAGCTTTGGAGCAACAGCAGTTTATTGCCAAAGAGATCAAGAAACTCGAAGCCGCTGGTTTGGTCAGAGGAGTGTTGCATCCAACTTGGTTGGCGAATCCAGTGGTGGTGCGGAAGGCGAATGGGAAATGGAGGCTTTGCATAAATTTCACAGATCTGAACAAAGCTTGCCCGAAGGAACCATTCCCCTTGCCGCGCATCGATCAGATTGTGGATTCCACCTCTGGATGTGATCTACTTTCCTTCTTGGATGCCTACTCCGGGTACCACCAGATTTTCATGTCCAAGGAAGATGAAGAGAAGACCACGTTTATAACCCCATGTGGCACGTACTGTTTTGTACGTATGCCCTTTGGGTTAGAAAGCGCTGGATCCACTTTCACAAGGGCAGTACAGATTGGCTTTGAGTCTCTGCTGCACTGGAATATAGTGGTCAAAACCAAGGACAGATCAACTCTCATTCAGGACTTGGAAGAGACCTTTGCAAATCTACGCAAGATCAACTTGAAGCTGAACCCAGAGAAGTGTGTGTTTGGCGTTCCTTCCGGCAAGCTACTTGGCTTCTTTGTGTCCCACCGGGGGATAGAGGCCAACCCTGACAAGATCAAGGTGATTGAGCAGATTCAAGCACCCAATACAGTTAAGGACGTGAGGCGTTTGACCGGATGCGTTGCCGCGCTAAGCAGGATCATTTCCAAATCCGCCGAGCGTGCTCTGCCGTTCTTCAAAATTCTGAAGAAGGCAGGACCCGTGGAGTGGACCCCAGAGGCGGACGCTGCGCTGTAAGATTTGAAGACCTATCTTTCCTCTGTTCCCACCTTAGTCACTCCGAAACCACAAGAGTCATTGCTGCTGTACTTAGCGGCAACAAATCAAGTGGTTAGCGCAGCGCTGGTGGAGCAGCGGGAAGTAGATGAAGAAGCAGCTGCAACTGCCGTCCCCTCTAGAGAAGGAAGTGAACTCGCCCTGGCAAGGTCAGAGGCAGATAAGGGCAAGGAGGAGCGGGGCAATGAGGATAGTTCAAAGGTCATGGCAAGGAGGAAAGTGGTGCAACGGCCAGTGTACTTCGTCAGCTCCCTATTGCAGGGGGCTAGGTTGAGGTACTCTGGCGCGCAAAAGTTGATTTTTGGCCTCATCATGGCCTCAAGGAAACTGCGCCACTACTTCCAAGCCCACAAGATTACGGTTGTCACCCGCTTCCCCTTGCAACGCATATTGAGGAACCCAAAAGCCACCGGCAGGATAGTGGAATGGGCTCTGGAGTTATCCATCTTTGGCTTGAAGTTCGAGAGCACGTCAACCATTCAGAGCAGAGCACTAGCGGGGTTTATTGCGGAATGGACGCCTACCCCTGACGAAGAAGTGTTGGAGACAGTTTTCCCCGACAAGGAAGCGCCCCAAGAATGGATCATGTACTTTGATGGTGCCTTCTCCCTACAAGGTGCAGGAGCTGGCGTGGTTCTCATTGCTCCCTCAGGGGAGCACCTCAAGTATGTGGTTCAGATGCATTTTCCCCGGGAGAAGGCTACCAACAATACTGCAGAGTATGAAGGACTCCTTGCGATTCTCAGGATCGCAACAGAACTAGGAATCCAGAAGTTGATCATTCGTGGAGATTCGCAACTTGTGGTGAGGCAAGTGAACAAGGATTATCGAAGCCCGTTGATGGAGGCATACGTCAAGGAAGTGAGAAAGTTGGAGGAGCTCTTTGAGGGATTGCAAACAGAGCACATACCGCATGCGGAAAACAGCATTACTGATCATCTGTCAAAGTGCGCTGCACAAAAGCTCCCTGTGGAACCAGGGACTTTTGTTCTCCATCTAACTCAACCCTCCGTATCCCCGACAACAATGGCCAGAAAGAGGAGGAAACTGGACTCCGGCAGGCCTCTCCCGACAGAGCTTCCCGAAGCCCCCGACAGAGAGCTTGGCGGAAACAACTCCCCTTCGATCGGTGAGCGCACCCTCCCACCAAACTACCAATCTCTGCGGTCGAGGAGTGTGCTCCAACGAATGACGAGGTGCCGCTAGTCCTTGTTGCCGAGCCTCAGGCTCCAAATTGGGCACGGCACATAGTCCATTTCCTCCAAATAGGAGAACTTCCCGAAGAGTAAGAAGAAGCTGAAAAAGTAGCCCGGAGGGCCAGTATGTATCAGTTCGTTGACGACACGCTATACAGAACAAGGCCCAACGGTGTGAAGTTGAAGTGCATTTGCCGGGAAGAAGGAAAGGAACTGTTGGCAGAGATACACAAGGGTATGTGCGGCTCCCACATTGGGTCGAGGGCCCTGGTTGGAAAAGCCTTCCGGCAAGGTTTTTACTGGCCCACGGCCCTCCAAGATGCAATTGAGCTAGTCACCAAATGTGAAGCCTGCCAGTTCCACTCCAATAATATCCATCAGCCTGCTCAAGCTCTCCAGACGATCCCTTTGTCATGGCCCTTCTCGGTCTGGGGGCTCAACATCTTGGGCACCTTCCCCCGTGCTACCGGGGGCTTTGAGTTCTTGTTCGTCGCTATCGATAAGTTCACAAAGTGGCCGGAGGTGGAGCCCGTGAGGAAGGTGACCGCACAGTCAGCTATCAAGTTCTTGAAAGGATTGGTGTGCTGTTTCGGAATACCCGCCAGAATCATCACTGACAATGGCACCCGGTTCACAAGCCGCGCCTTCATGCAATACGTTCATGCCCTCGAAAGGAAAGTCTCATTTGCCTCTGTTGCCCATCCCAGAAGCAACGGAGAAGCTGAAAGGGAAAACGCTGAAGTGCTGCGAGGACTCAAGACAAGAACATTTGATAGGCTGCGGAAGTGCGGCAGGCGATGGATGGACAAGTTGCCGATGGTTCTTTGGTCCCTCCGTACGACACCAAATAGAGCTACCAGGCAGACTCACTTCTCCCTAGTCTCTGGGGCAGAAGCAGTGATCCCCACGGAACTCATATATGGATCACCTCGAGTGCTTGCCTACGATGAAGTAGCGCAGGAACAGCACCGGCGTGACGACGCTGTGCTACTTGAGGAGAATCGTCTCCGGGCTGCTACGCGTGCTGCACGCTACCAGCAAGCCATGAGTCGCTATCCCAGCCGCAGGGTTCATGCCCGAAGCTTTGAGGAAAGCGACCTTGTCCTTAGGCGCGTTCATTCCGCCAAGGGTGCAAACAAGTTGACGCCGAAGTGGGAAGGCCCTTACCGGGTAGTACGAGTCACCAGACCTGGCACAGTCTGTCTGGAGACCGGAGATGGCATTCAGTTGCAAAGCTCATGGAACATTGAGCATCTCCGTAAGTTCTACCCGTAAGGCGCGGCTGTCGGGCCCTGCTCGGCAGCCACCCTTTTGTACAAGCCTTGCCGATGTTGCATGTAACCCTTTGTACGAAGCCAGGCGCAGACCCTGAGCACCAGATGAATAAACGAAGCACTGAGGGGCCCCCCGAAACCTGCATGCATGCATAAGCATATCATGAGCATAGCATGATCATGTAGATGAGGTTGCATGTAGCACTATTTTCATCTGCACTAAGTTGCAGGGTTCTTGCCGTGGACTTGATCCGAAGAGAAGGAATGATGACAAGCCTACACAGCTATCCCCGGCAAGCCAAACAGATAAATTTCTTCTTATCCATACCTGTTCTGTAAGGTGAAAACTTGTGCATATGGAAACCTCGTCACCTTCGAAACATAGGTGCTCCAATCCTTTGTCCCGAACGTTGCTTCGGGCAAGGTGGTTGCAGTGGCCTTTGATGGAGAGGGTTCGATGAGGGGCTCATCCCTTATTATAGTTTTATGCCCAGCAGGCCTTGCCCCGCGGCTGCAAACTAAGGGTACCGGCAGGGTAGTTTGCCGGGGGAAACTTGTTTACTTGAACGTATAGAGGCACCTCACCTCTGCATGGACATGATACATGCACAAGTACCTGGCAAGGCTTGTATTTTTCATTAATATGCTGATAAGCAAGTACAGATCTTACAGAACACAAACATGGATAAAGAAGTTTACATAATTTAGACTAAAGTTTGGCAAGTACCTACATATTTTAGACTGAAAAAAGATAAGTGCCCCGTAATCCCTTTCTTGTCCCTCTCCTCCTAGGAACTACAGTGGGAGGTGGAGAGGGCAAAAGGAGTGCCTGAGTAGAAGCCCAGCCCGATTACGTCAGGGCTTGCCGGGCGCAGCCTGACAAGATCGAGAGTGGCGAGGCTGCAAAGGAGACGGGCGGAGGGAGTAGCTCGGCGATGCCCTGGTCACCACCTCCAAGGCCAGCAAGAAGCCCCAGCACAGGCACCAGTGGGGAGAACCGCCGGAACTCAGCTGGAAGACTGCTGGAGGAGGCGAAGGCACCAAGAGAGCACCCCCTCCCCGGCAACCATCCTAAAGAGGCCGGTGATGATGGTGTCGGGGAGGGAGGGGAAGAGAGGAAAGATGAGGCAGCGGGCCGGCAATACGAGATGAAGGCGTCGGTGCCATCGTACTTCAACCTGACGGCCTGCCACCCGCCTTCTCCGTCTTCCCTCGTTCCTTCTTCATCACCATCGCTCCGGGAAGACGCCAGCCCCTCGGGCCGTCACCTCCCCCGGAGAAACAGCAGGCGACGGCGGTGTCCGAGGCGTGCGAGGAGCACCGCTCCCCACCTTGGAGGGCAGGAAGGTGACACCGTCTTCAACGTTTGCCCCGACTCCGCCGGAAGGAGCAGTGCTAGGATTACCGAAGATCCCAAGCACTGCACCCCAGACAGGCGCCGGAAGCCCCAGGAGCCTCATCGTCAAATTAACGAACCTCGGCGTCTTGTGGCCAGGGCAAGCACTCTCCACCAAGTGGCCGGCTCGTGTGGGTTAGACGGGCACCTCACTGTCTCGGAGGAGCGTAATGCCTCCCACACAGTGGAAAGTTCGGTGCCCACACCCCCGACCGCTGCATCTCCTACGCCCTCGGACCAGACTCACTCCCCCAGCGTCAATGCGAGCGTTCGGCATCATCGACCCCAAGCTAGAGCCCTGGGCCCAGCCCCGGCCTCTCCCCCTCAACATAACAAAGAAGAAGGCAAGACATAAAGAAAGAGAAGTGCGTGGATGGACGCCTTTGCTTCATCCTTGCCCCCTCTTTTATAGGCAAGCTGGGGCTGGGGGCTGATCCTTTACCCCCGCCGCAAAGGGGTCTCGTTCTGATCTGACCTGTCCAAGCTACCGCGGACGGCCGGATCCTATCACAGTCCCTCTCCACCAATCCAAAGAAGACTGAGCCCCTACCATGATTCTCTCTCCCGCACCATGCGCCTCCGTTACCTGCCCCACTCTATGCATGTAGCATACGTGGCAAAGGATAAGGGCTTGGTGGGAAGAGTGAATTGGCAGTTACTCCCCCATGTGTTAAAGTCATTCATGGGCCATTACAAGGGTGGCCCCACTGCAATTGGCATCACGCGACGCACGGGAAAACCGGAAACTGACTCAAGCATAGGTTAATGGAGAAGCAAAGAAGATCTCAAAGGACGAGCTCCCGCAACTCGCTCGCTTGTGTACTAGACAGGGCCTACCCCGACGACGCTCGGCAGCGTGTTCGGGCCAGGCCTGGGGGCTCCTGTCGGTGCAACAAACCCCAGACGTGTGTTGCCCGGACTGTACACAGGCTCAAGAGCAAAGTTACAACATTCAAGACAAGGCCAAACAGAAAAGATAGCTCTTTGAGAAATAAAAGGGCGGATCAAGAAGACCAAGACCAACCCAACAAGCAAGATATCACTAAGGAAAAACCTCCCTTGCCAGGTAGGCGAGCCTGGTGGGGTCGAGGTTACTCCAAAGACAAGCTTCAAGACTTCCCCGACAGGATTGCCGGGGACGCAGAAGGCGGATCACCCCGCCAAGGCTCCACCGCTCCACCTCACAGCAACGCAAGTCACCTATTGGTGCGGTGTCGAGCCCCCAGGTGATTATGTGGCTGTTATCTGGCACGTGGCAGCCATTTCCAAAGGAGATCATCCCTAAATGACACCCGTCCAGGAGACGTGTCATGCAGACAGGCGAGAAGGTGGCTGCATGGCGCGGCAAGGCTGCCAGGCCACGCCACGATGTGACACTAAGCGGTGCATTTAATGCACTCTGTCCTATCTGTAGAGTTAGGTATGATAGCACTGTGGCTATCTAATCAGTGCATAATGACTGTTTTGCCATTGTGGTGACCCCTTGACCTATAAAAGGAGGGCCGTGGCTACCTTAGAAAGGATTCGGACCCCCACACTCTCATATGCGCATAGCTGCTCTTGTCCCCAAGGCGACCTTGCCGGGCAAGAGCGCTGCGTCTCCACCATGGTCCATTCATCAATCCACCAAAGCAGGAGTAGGGTTTTACGCCTTGCGAAGGCCCGAACCTGGGTAAAAACTGCCCGTGTCATCACTGCCGTGCTGCTCTATGCTTTCCGCTCTTTGTGCAATGTGCTCGTCCTCCTCGCCGAACCACAAGGGGCCGATGGCCCCATAGGTGGCCGTGTGATACCACGACACACGGTGCATAGAAGAAACTATGTGGCATAGGTTGTCCATCACACACACTTTTTATGTGGTTAACGTTTGCGCAAGGTGGCCTAACGCAAATAGTTTTCAAGAGGATGTCGTGTGTGATTGTTCATTGATCCAACACGTTTTATTCCTAGAAACTGTGTGCGTTATCTGAGGTCATCGCCCACGGTGTCTTCTCAATAATCGTTCGCAATAGAAAAACCCAATTAGCAGGCTAATTGTCCTATTATTAATGATCCATTTATTAATCTAATTGACATTTCATATTAAGCACACAATATATTTCATTTTCATGTTAAGGAAGCAGGATTTCATAATTGAAATACATTAGAGTACAACATCATATAGCTTCAGCTCTCAGCTACCCCATTACACAACTGCACCAGCACCAAGTTTCACATGCAACATCTATAACCTTTGGAAATTAGCATCATAGACGGTACATAGACAGATGAATCTCATCTGGAAAACTGCTGAAGCGGAAGGCGAATATTGAGCATTCATTGATGTTGAAGGTCTTTGCAACTTTAGGCTAGTGCCTATGGATGATTGACCGTCCATCCTTCGTCCTCTTCAGGAACACTTCAATATTGAACCGTGGGTTTTGTATGAATACCTTCCTCACCTCCTGACCATACATGTGGTTTGAGAGGTAATCATCAGTGAACTGCTTTGGAAAGGCCTGAAAACAAGGATGTGCATAAATATCTTCTCTATATTGGAAATGGGGCAAAGGAATAAAAAAGCCAAGGTATAATAGTTAGTACGATCCTGTAGTGAACTGATGTCTTCTTCATTGTGCAGACAAAGATCTTGTTGTTTTTTGTCGCTAATTTCTTTATCCTAACAATCTTTCTGAGTTTCTCTACTTGACTGATATTCATGGACAACTCATTTCCCCATATGCAAAAAGGGTCGAACAGTGGGTCAAAACCTCTGACAGCAGGACCTACATGTGCAAGACCAAATTGTTAAAAACCTTAATATTAGAATGGTTCCTGCAATTGCACAATAATGTGCTATTAGACAAAGGACCATGCATGTGCAAACCTCGATTGTAAACCTCAGTGCTTCCCATTGTTACCCTGCAACACATATAAGGTAGTTAGTGATCAGGTTAAGTGAGGGTCCGCATGCTATCAGCAAAATATGTTGATGAAAAATAAGCACATTGCAGATTCATCAGATTAATTCAAGCCACATGGAAAACCCATTTATCCAAACCAAGCATGATTAAGAACTAGGAAATATAGCAATTTTATATCTTTCTCATGTATTAAGTGCAGCCAAATTCGATTTATTCCTCACATGCACAACAATACAAAATTCTACCCACGACAATCCGACATCGCATTGCAGAATTGAACCAAGTAGTTAACTAAACACCACAACAAATGAACCAAACATTAACTGAGCACTACATTGCATAATATAACATACTCCTAATAGAAGATCAAACAGTTAACCAAACCAAGCATGCTTAACAACTTGGAAATATAGCAATTGTATTTGTTTATCATGTATTTAGTACAGCCAAATTCGATTTATTTCTCACATAGTATACAATAACAGAATGCACCCACAACAATTGAACATCGCATGGCAGAATTGAATCAAACAGTTAACTAAACACCACAACAAATGAACCAAACGTTAACTGAGCACCACATTGCACAATATATAACATACTAGAAGATCAGACAGTTAACCAAACCAAGCATGCTTGACAACTTGGAAATATAGCAATTGTATTTGATCCTAATGTATTTTGTAAAGATAAATTCGATTTATTTCTCACATGGAAGACAATACAAAATTGCACCCTGAAGAATTAAACATCACATTTGCAGAATTGAACCAAACAGTTAACTGAGCATGACAACTAATTAACCAAACAGTTAATAAGTGAGCACCACATTGCATGACATATAGAACATATACATGATGACCCACAAGTATAGGGGATCAATCGTAGTCCTTTCGATAAGTAAGAGTGTCGAACCCAATGAGGAGCAGAAGGAAATGACAAGTGCTTCTCAGCAAGGTATTTTCTGCAAACACTGAAATAGTCAGTAACAGATAGTTTGATAGCAAGATAATTTGTAACGAGCAAGTAACGGTAACGGTAAATAAAGTGTGGCAAGGTAGCCCAATCCTTTTGTGGCAAAGGATAGGCCTAAACAGTCTGTTCTGATAAGCAAAGCGTTCTTGAGGGTACACGGGAATTTCATCACATCAGTTTCACCATGTTGATTTGATTCGTGTTCGCTACTTTGATAATTTGATATGTGGGTGGACCGGTGATTAGGTGTTGTTCTTACTTGAACAAACCTCCTACTTATGATTAACCCCCTCGCAAGCATCCGCAACTACGAGAAAAGTATTAAGATAAAATCTAACCATAGTATTAAACTTTTGGATCCAAATGAGTCCCTTACGAAGTAGCTCATAAACTAGGGTTTAAGCTTCTGTCAGTCTAGAAACCCATCATCTAATAACTACTCCACAATGCATTCCCTTAGGCCCAAATATGGTTAAGTGCCACGTGGTCGACGTTCACATGACACCACTAAGGAAATCACAACATACATATCATCAAAATATCGAACACATATCAAGTTCACATGATTACTTGCAACATTACTTCTCCCGTGACCTCAAGAACAAAAGTAACTACTCACAAATAATAATCATGCTCAAGATCAGAGGGGTATTAAATAGCATAATGGATCTGAACATATAATCTTCCACCAAATAAACCATATAGTAATCAACTACAAGATGTAATCCACACTACTAGTCACCCACAAGTACCAATCTAAGGTTCTGGTACAAAGATTGAACACAAGAGATGAACTAGGATTTGAGAGGAGATGGTGTTGTTGAAGATGTTGATGGAGATGGCCCTCCTAAAGATGGGAGGGTTGTTGGTGATGATGACAATGATTTCCCCCTCCAGGAGGGAAGTTCCCCCAGCGGAATCGCTTCGCCGGAGGGCAAAACTGCTCCTGCCCAAGTTCCACCTCGAGACGGTGGCGCTTCGTCCCGAAAGTCCTCTCCTTATTTTTTCTAGGTCAAAATGACTTATATACCAGAAGCCTGCTCATATTTGCATCTAATTTTGAAGCCTGCTCAAATTTGCCCCTCTGCCGTTATGTGCACTTATAGAAATGCCCTTCTGTGTCGTTACCGTCCGGTCAAAGTCGGTCGAAGGGCTTTGACCGTCCTAAAAAAATAGCAAAAAAATCTTAAAAATCTGAAATTTTGTGGGATCAAAGATACTCAGGTTCGTAAGACGCATGCAAATTTTCGTGCTGTTTGGACATTCCAGGAGCTCATGGCAAAGAAAAAACAGTAAATATGTACGCCTGTGAACAGTAAATTCAAAAAATAGCAAGAAAATTAAAAAAAATGAAATTTTTTGGCATCAAAGAGGCTTGGGTTCACGAGGTGCGTGCAAAATTTTGTTGTGTTTGGACACTGTAGGAGCTCATGGAGAAAAAAAACAAAATTTGGCTCAGGAAAAACTTTGGAAAAAATGACTATTTTGTTTTTTTTTTGCTAGAGCTCCTCGCATGTCATTTGATCACAAAAACTTGCAAGCACCTTGTGCACCCAAGCCTCTTTGATGCCAAAAAATTTCATATTTTTTTGAATTTTCTTGCTATTTTATTTCAAATTTACTGTTCACAAGTATACATATTAATTGTGTTTCCTTGCCACGAGCTCCTAGAATGTCCAAATAGCACGAATATTTGCACGCACCTTGCGTACATGAGTATCTTCGACCCCACAAAATTTTAGGTTTTTTTGCTATTTATTTCAGGATGGTCAAAGCCCGTTGACTGGACGGTAACGGCGCGGAAGGGCATTTCTATAAGAGCACCTTACGGAAGAGGGGCAAATTTGAGCAGGCTTCGAAGTTAGGGGCAAATCTGAGTAGGTGGTTCGAGTTAGGGATAGAAATGCAAATGGCCCTTATAAATAATAGTAGGAAAACATGATGCAAAATGGACGTATCAACTCCCCCAAGCTTAGACCTCACTTGTCCTCAAGCGAAAACCGAAATCGAAAAACATGCCCACATGCTTAGAGAGAGAGGTGTCGATAAAAACAAAATACGGACAAAGAAGAATCATGTATATTATTATAACAGCAAAGAACCTTAACATAAAACTTTGTGAAATAACTTTTATCACATAACTTTTATCATATAACTTCTCATGAACAAGTAACAATTCGTCACAACATTGAAGTGGAAAGCATAAACCTTATTGAAAACCAACAAACTATGTTCTCAGTCAACTTTGCAACTACAATTCATCATATTTTCAGGAAGGGTCACATATCGGAGCCTTTAGGCAAGTCCACATACTCAACCATCATTTAATCTTCTATGAATTCTAACACTCACAGCGTACCCATGTACAAAAAGTTTCAACCGGACACACAGAAAGATAGGGGTTTATAGTTTCGCCTCCCAATGTATTCACCTCAAGGGTGATGTCAACAATAATAACTCATGCCTACTCATATCCAACTGGATATATGTGCCTAGATCTTGCCTCACCACATGATGCTTGCAAAAAGAGAAAATAAAAAGGAATAGGGAAGAAAACTTTGACTCTTCATAAAAGTAAATGCACAAAAGTAAAAGATAGGCCGTTCGCAGAGGGAAGCAGAGGTTGTCATGCGCTTATTTTTTTGTATGCCAAAACCCTTAATGCAAAAGAACGTCATGTTATATTGCCCCTTTTAGTACTTTGCCATCACAAGTTCGTACAACGCTCAATTTTCTCTTACACTAAATGATCCAACACATTTAGAAGCAATTTTTATTGCCTTATTGCACCGATGACAACTTACTTGAAGGATCTTACTCAATCCATAGGTAGGTATGGTGGACTCTCAAAATAAGATTTGGGTTAAGGGTTTTTGGATGCACAAGTAGTATATCTACTTAGTGCCAAATTTTTGGCTAGAAAAGATATTTAGCAAGCACCACATGTTAAAGGATATATGACAATATAACTTCTATGTGAATATCTTCCTTGTCCAACGTCAACTATTTTGACACAAAACATTTAATGGGGGCTCACAATCATAAAAGATGTCCAAGATAGTGTATTTGCATGTGAATCTTCTCTTGCCTTATTAATTCTTTCAAGAGTTGCATCGTTGACCAATGCTATGTTTGTCAATCTCCAACAAATTTTACCACTTATACTTTTCCTTATGTGATGTCATTACTTACCATAATATTAGCATATGGTCTTTTTCATTTATTTTCCTTCCTTTTTATTGAGACATAAAAGTAAAGAAACAAAACTCAAACTAATCTTTATTATATATCTCGCACATGATTACATCGATTGATAGATCACTAAGCAAACACTCGAAAAGAAAGGATCGAACTAAGACTTTTGTTCAACTAAATCATAGGAAACTAAAGATCGAACTAAAATAGATAAAGGCAAAGATAGTGGTGGTGATACGATACCGGGACACCTCCCCCAAGCTTGGCACAAGCCAAGGGGAGTGTCCATACCATGAACTCAAGTCTCCTTTGGTGATGAAGAAGGTGGTGGTGGTGAAGTAGCAATCTTATCCTTTTTCTCCAGCTTGCGTCAGAGAGTAAAATTATCTATCCTCAAATCATCGTTCTCCATCTCAAGCTTTATTATCCTCTTGCATAATGCCTCCTTGCTTTCTTGCTCGAACAGAGGAGGGACTGGCTCATCTTCATCTTCCTCATCAGTGAACCATATATAGGGATAGGTGTCCTTGAAGATATTTTTATCGAAAGGCTGATAAGAAACTGGGCAATCTTCTTCCGAATCTTGAGATGACATATTTTCAGATCTACCAAAAAATAGCAAGAAAGAAGAATAGAAGATTTCTTCATGATACGGTGGTCAATACGTTCAGGGGGTATATAAAGATTTTTTTATCTTGGGAAACAAGCAAACGGGAGGAAAACGGAGTTGGGTAGCTTCCCGAGGTGGGCATAACCCACCTGGGCGCGCCAGGGGGCCCTTGCGCGCCCTGGTGTCTTGTGCCCTCCTTGGGTGCCTTCCTGGTTGTTTCTTATTTTCGTAATTTTTTAAATATTCCAAAACTGAAAGAAAATATTTTTGCGGATTTTTCGGAGTCCGTTTACTTACCGTATCACGTACCTCCTCCTTTTTAATTATTCTGGAGTGTTCCAGAATGTCTCTTTTATGTGTTCGTCAGGTGTCTTAGTTTGAATAATATTGCTTTCAACATTAATAGGCGTACCTAAAATATAATGTTTAATTCTTTGCCCATTGACCACCTTCGGATTAGTACCTTCGGGATTATTTATTTTGATAGCTCCAGAGCGGTAAACCTCTTCGATGATATATGGCCCTTCCCATTTAGAGAGAAGTTTTCCTGCAAAGAATCTGAAATGAGAGTTGTACAATAGAACATATTCTCCAACTTTGAATTCTTGCTTTTGGATTCTCTTGTCATGCCATCTTTTAACTTTTTCTTTAAATAACTTAGCATTTTCATAAGCTTGGGTTCTCCATTCATCTAATGAGCTAATATCAAATAGCCTCTTTTCACCGACAAGTTTGAAATCATAGTTGAGTTCTTTAATTGCCCAATATGCTTTATGTTCTAACTCTAGAGGCAAATGACAAGCTTTTCCATAAACCATTTTATAGGGAGACATGCCCATAGGATTTTTATATGCTGTTCGGTAGGCCCAAAGTGCATCATCCAATTTCTTAGACCAATTCTTTCGGGACCTATTGACAGTTTTCTGTAATATTAGTTTTATTTCTCTATTGCTAAGTTCAACTTGACCACTAGATTGAGGATGATAGGGGGATGCAATTCTATGGTTAACATCATATTTAGCAAGCATTTTACGGAAAGTACCATGAATGAAGTGTGAACCACCATCAGTCATTAAATATCTAGGGACTCCAAACCTTGGGAAAATAACTTCTTTAAGCATTTTAATGGAAGTGTTATGATCAGCACTACTTGTTGGAATAGCTTCTACCCACTTAGTAACGTAATCAACATCAACCAAAATATGTGTATACCCATTAGAGGAAGGAAAAGGTCCCATATAATCAAAACCCCAAACATCAAACGGTTCAACAGCAAGTGAATAATTCATAGGCATTTCTTGACGCTTACCAATATTACCAATTTGTCGACATTCATCACAAGATAAAACAAACTTACGGGCATCCTTGAAGAGAGTAGGCCAATAAAAACCAGATTGCAATACCTTGTGAGCAGTTCTATCTCCCGCATGATGCCCTCCATAAGCTTCGGAGTGACATTTCTGTAGGATTTGTTCCTGTTCATGCTCACGTACACAACGTCTAATAATACCATCTACTCCTTTATAAAGATGTGGGTCATCCCAAAAGTAATGTCTTAAATCATAGAAGAACTTTTTCTTTTGTTGGTATGTGAAACTAGGTGGTATGTATTTAGCAACAATGTAATTAGCATAGTCAGCATACCAAGGAGTATTATGAGAAACATTTATTGCAGCTAGTTGTTCATCAGGAAAGCTATCATCAATAGGTAGTGGGTCATCAAGGATATTCTCTAACCTAGACAAGTTATCAGCTACGGGGTTCTCGGCTCCTTTTCTATCAGTGATATGTAAATCAAATTCTTGTAGCAAGAGAACCCACCTAATGAGTCTAGGTTTAGCATCTTTCTTTTCCATAAGATATTTAATAGCAGCATGATCGGTGTGAACAATAACTTTAGAATCAACAATGTAAGATCTGAATTTATGACAGTCAAACACAACTGCTAAAAATTCTTTTTCAGTAGTAGCATAATTTCTTTGGGCACTGTCTAGAGTTTTGCTAGCATAATGGATAACATTTAATTTCTTATCAACTCTTTGTACTAGAACAACACCAACAGCATAATCACTAGCATCACACATAATTTCAAAAGGCAAGTTCCAATCAGGTGGTTGAACAATAGGTGCAGAAGTTAAGGCTTTCTTAAGTGTTTCAAAGGCTTCTACACAATTATCATCAAAAACAAATGGAACATCCTTTTGTAAAAGATTTGTAAGAGGCCTAGAAATTTTAGAGAAGTCTTTAATAAACCTCCTATAGAAACCAGCATGACCAAGGAAACTACAAATACCTTTAATATCTTTAGGACATGGCATTTTCTCAATTGCATCTACTCTAGCTTTGTCCACCTCAATACCTCGTTCAGAAATTTTATGCCCCAAGACAATACCTTCATTAACCATAAAGTGACACTTCTCCCAATTCAAGACAAGATTAGTTTGCTCACATCTCTGCAAAACTCGATCAAGGTTGCTCAAGCAATCATCAAAAGAAGTTCCATAAACAGAAAAATCATCCATGAAAACCTCAATAATCTTTTCACAAAAATCAGAGAATATAGCAGTCATACATCTTTGAAAGGTAACAGGTGCATTGCATAAACCAAAAGGCATATGTCTATAAGCATAAGTTCTGAAAGGGCAAGTAAAGGTGGTTTTCTCTTGATCAGGTTGCGAAACAAGTAGTTGAGAAAAAATAGAATATCCATCTAGGAAGCAAAAGTGTGTGTGTTTTGGTAATCTTTCTAGCATTTGATCAATAAAAGGCAAAGGGTAATGATCTTTTCTAGTAGCTTTATTTAATTTTCTAAAATCAATTACCATTCTATAGCCAGTAACAATTCTTTGTGGAATGAGTTCATTTTTATCATTAGGAACAACAGTAATACCTCCCTTCTTAGGGACACAATGAACGGGACTCACCCATCTACTATCAGCTATGGGATTATACCTGCTTTCAGAAGCTTTAATATTTCAGTTCTTACCACTTCTTTCATCTTAGGATTCAAACGTCATTGACGATCAACAACGGGTTTAGCATCAGGTTCCATATTAATCTTGTGCTGACAGAGAGTGGGACTAATGCCCTTAATATCATCAAGAGTATATCCAATAGTAGCTCGGTGCTTCTTTAGAATTTTCAATAATCTTTCTTCTTCATGTTCTGAAAGGTTAGCACTAATAATAACAGGATATATCTTTTTCTCATCAAGATAAGCATATTTCAAAGTGTTAGGCAATTGTTTCAATTCAAACACATGATCACCTTTAGCTGGAGGAGGACCTCCTAGAGTTTCAATAGGCAAATTATGTTTGAGCAAGGGTCGTTGTTCAAAGAAAATTTTATCTATTTCATTTCTTTCATGCATATGCATATCATTTTCATGGTCTAGCAAATATTGTTCTAGTGGATCAGTAGGAAGCACAGCAATAGAAGCAAGACCAATTATTTCATCCTTACGAGGTAATTCTTTCTTATGAGGTTGTCTATTAAACTTGGAAAAATTAAACTCATGAGACTCATCACTAAAGCTAACACCGACAGTTTGTTTTTCACAATCTATGTTAGCATTGACAATGTTCAAGAAAGGTCTACCAAAAATGCTGGGACAGAACTCATCTTGTGGGGAACCAAGAACTAGAAAATCAGGAGGGTATTTTATTTTCCCACACAAGACTTCAACATACAATCCCAAGTGGTGTGATGGTATCTCTATTAGCAAGTTTAATAGTAACATCTATGTCTTCTATTTCAGTGGGTGCTATGTCATTCATAATTTCTTGGTATAAGGTAAAAGGTATAGCACTCACACTTGCACCTAAATCACATAAACCATGATAACAATGATCTCCTATTTTAACTTAGACAACAGGCATGCCAACAACAGGTCTATGTTTATCTTTTTCATCGGGTTTGGCAATTCTAGCAGCTTCATCACAGAAGTAAATAACATGCTCATCAATATTTTCTACCAAGAGATCTTTAACCATAGCAATACTAGGTTCTACTTTAATTTGTTCAGCAGGTTTAGGTGCTCTAATATTACTTTTGTGAACCACAGTTGAAACCTTAGCATGTTCCTTTATCCTAACAGGGAAAGGTGGTTTTTCAATATAAGCAGTAGGAACAACTGGATCAACATTGTAAATAATAGTTTCATCCTTAGCTATGTCGGGTTCTTTAATTTCTTCTTTAATAGGTGGGTGATATTTAAACCACTTCTCCTTAGGGAGATCAACATGAGTAGAAAATGATTCACAAAAGGAGGCCACTATCTCAGAGTCAAGTCCATATTTAGTGCTAAACTTGTGAAAAGCATCGGTATTCATAAAAGATTTAACACAATCAAATTCAAGCTTAATACCTGACTCTTTACCTTCGTCAAGTTCCCAATCTTTAGAGTTGCGTTTAATTCTTTCTAAAAGATCCCACCTGAATTCAACAGTCTTCTTCATAAAAGAACCAGTACAAGAAGTATCGAGCATGGATCGATCATCATGAGAAAGCCGAGCATAAAAATTCTGAATAATAATTTCTCTTGAGAGCTCATGATTGGGGCATGAATATAACATTGACTTAAGCCTCCCCCAAGCTAGAGCGATACTTTCTCCTTCATGAGGCCAAAAATTATATATATATAATTCCGATCACGATGAACTAGATGCATAGGATAAAAATTTTGGTGAAATTTCAATCGATTCCAGTTCCAAGATCCAATATCATCGCATAGCCTATACCTTGCCAATGCTTTTCCCTTCAAAGATAAAGGGAAAACCTTCTTCTTAGCTTCTTCTCCGGGCAAACCTGCAAGGTTAAATAATCCACAAATTTCATCCACATATATCAAGTGCATATCAGGATGTTCTGTTCCATCTCCTGCTTAAGGATTAGCTAGCAGTTGTTCTATAATACCCGAAGGAATTTCATAACCAATATTTTTAGTAGGTGCAGTAGGTTGAGGGGTAGCTAATTGTGGTTCCGATCGAGGTGAAGAAACCCCTCAAAGGATGGTTCTCCATAGTAACAAGTAACAATAAATTTTAGCACGTAGTAATAATTTTTCCTTACCAATTTCCACTTACCAAGAGCGCTTCACTCCCCGGCAATAGCACCAGAAAAGAGCCTTGATGACCCACAAGTATAGGGGATCAATCATAGTCCTTTTGATAAGTAAGAGTGTCGAACGCAACGAGGAGCAGAAGGAAATGACAAGTGGTTCTCAGCAAGGTATTTTCTGCAAGCACTGAAATAGTCGGTAACAGATAGTTTGATAGCAAGATAATTTGTAATGAGAAAGTAACGGTAACGGTAAATAAAGTGCATCAAGGTAGCCCAATCCTTTTGTGGCAAAGGACAGGCCAAAACAGTCTCTTATGATAAGCAAAGCCTTCTTGAGGGTACACGAGAATTTCATCACATCACTTTCATCATGTTGATTTGATTCGTATTCGCTACTTCGATAATTTAATATGTGGGTGGACCGGTGATTAGGTGTTGTTCTTACTTGAACAAACCTCCTACTTATGGTTAACCCCCTCGCAAGCATCCGCAACTACGAGAAAAGTATTAAGATAAAATCTAACCATAGCATTAAACTTTTGGATCCAAATCAGTCCCTTACGAAGTAGCACATAAACTAGGGTTTAAGCTTCTGTCACTCTGGCAACCCATCATCTAATAACTACTCCACAATGCATTCCCTTAGGCCCAAATATGGTGAAGTGCCATGTAGTCGACGTTCACATGACACCACTAAGGAAATCACAACATACATATCATCAAAATATCGAACACATACCAAGTTCACATGATTACTTGCAACATCACTTCTCCCGTGACCTCAAGAACAAAAGTAACTACTCACAAATAATAATCATGCTCAAGATCAGAGGGGTATTAAATAGCATAATGGATCTGAACATATAATCTTCCACCAAATAAACCATATAGTAATCAACTACAAGATGTAATCAACACTACTAGTCACCCACAAGTACCAATCTAAGGTTCCGGTACAAAGATTGAACACAGGAGATGAACTAGGGTTTGAGAGGAGATGGTGCTATTGAAGATGTTGATGGAGATGGCCCTCCCAAAGATGCCCGGTCCACATCGTGGGTGCTCCTCCAAGATCTGGGGGTTGGCACGAATGGCAGCCATCGTGACCTCATCCGCGCATGCGGCCGCGATTTGCTTCTCCGCTGCCAAATGCTCCTTGAGCTCCTGGCTATAATGCGTGCACCATGGCTTAGGGCGGTGCTTATTTGGGGGAGGGGTCGGTGATTTGGGTGGAAGGTGTCGCCCCGGCGGTCGGGGCATGTGGGATGTGGAAGGAGGAGGAGGATGGGGGTCGGGCGTGGATTACCTGCCTGGATCGACGAGGCCGAGCAGCGTGAAGGAGGGTCGCCGGTGAGGAGGTGGCACTGCAAGCAAGGAGTGAAGGTTTCAACTTGGAAAGGAAGACGGAAACAGGGGAAATGTGGCTTTTGGTAAGGGGGAGGGGGCGGGGAGATAGATATTTCCGCGGAAGCCAAATTTTTTGGATCGGTGTAGCGAAAAAACTGGCACGCAAAGTGTCATCAGACACGGTCCTTATTCAGCACTGTGTATGATATGTGAACATCACAAATGATTCATATAGCTTAACCCGTGTGTGATGAGTTTGAACGTGCAAATTTTGGTTCGAATTTCCCTGGTTACAGTGGTTATCCACGTCATTGCATAATTTGGGTACACAAAGGAGACTACAGCACACCCACACTTCTTAATGGAGCAAGTTCAGCAATTAAATAG
Organism: Thinopyrum elongatum; assembly: GCA_011799875.1. Lineage (NCBI taxonomy): Eukaryota > Viridiplantae > Streptophyta > Magnoliopsida > Poales > Poaceae > Thinopyrum > Thinopyrum elongatum. The sequence goes on along the minus strand of CM022302.1, from coordinate 273,875,216 downwards.
AGCTAGCTGGCCTAAACATTACTCTAACAAATTAAAGACCAGCGCTCTTAATTAAACAAAACAAAGAGTACTACTACGGCTGGTGATCGTCGATCTCTGCCGCCTCCTCCATGTCCAGCTCGCGCCCGATGATCTCTTGGGGAAGGGGCTCCATGGCATCCATCGCACCATACTCGGCAAGCATCTCACCATCCATGTCTGCCATCTCTTTGGAAAAGGCCGCCATGAGCTGGGCATGGGCGGCCGCGATCTAGGCTTGGACGGGCTCCGTCATGGCAAGGTATGCCGCAGAGGAACGGGCGGCTACTCGAATGCTCTCGGTGATTGCCAACTCTTCGGCCGTGGGTTGCCGACCATTGTCGGAGAAGCTTTGTTCGATTTGTGCGGTGACCGCCACGAGCTGGGCGTGGGCAGCCTCGACATGGTCGTGGGCGGCCTCCATCAGGGATAAGGCCGCCGCTGTGGAATGGGCAGCTGTTGTGCCGCTCTCGCCAGTTGCTATCCCCGAGGCAGATGTTGCTGGCGCCACCTGAGAAGCAACAGTGGCCGTTTGGGCTGCCTTGGCCTCTCGGTCGCAGATTGTGGCCGTGCTCATGCAGCTTGTTAGCACGCGCATGGTGGCTGCGGCCGCGCTCTGGCTGGAGTGGGCCGCCGAAGTTGCCCTCACGATGCGGGTCCACGTCCCCATCTTTCACCGGCGATGATTGAACAGTGAAATGATATTTGGGGAGCGAGCTAGTGTGCTTGACATGCCGGCTATGGATTGTAGCCGACGCACCTTCTCGCGTAAGCCATAGGTGTACTATACTCCGACGGTGCTCCAAGATATTTTGTACTGCATCTCACACGGTTGGTGATAATAAACTGTGTCCGATCTACTTGATTTTTCGTCTTGATTTGAATTACATAATTGGGTCACAGCGGCAAAGGAGGGTGTTTGAATTACTAGAACTTTTATCTGCAGTGAACATGCAACTATAGGTGTGTCGTCAAAAAACTTGGAATTATTCAGGGTTCGTGTGGACATTTTTATACATTAACTTGGTTTTCTAGGCATTCCAAGTGCACAATTCAAAATTAAACTACATGCACATGCTCCGGTGCACCAAAATGGGTTGTAAAATCATATATGTGTCCATGTATTGATGCTTATGTCTGATGCAAGAAATGGGGATGAATTTCAAACACCACGGCACCGTGGCTCTCCGGCAAACTTTGAGGTACTTGCTTTTGTAATTCTAGTAAATCCAAAACTCGTCTGAAATTCATGAACCCTGGCATGCTATCATGGAATGGCATCAACATGCTGGGGTAAAAAATATTGTCCCATTTGGGGCAGGTTATGGTATAAGCTTCTCACAAACCAGAGCTTCTCACAAGAAGCCTCATGGTTCCGGTAGCGAAACGTGTCACCTTTGTGGACAAAACGATATTCATCGCCTCTTCTTCCTTTCAATTTTTTTTCTGGTGTCAACATAGACAACAGAAGTGTCGTGTTAAATTTTGTAATTTTTCGGGGTTCGTTTGGACATTTTTATAAGTTAACTAAGTTTTATAGGCATTTATGTGCATCATTCAAAATTGAACTACATGCACATGCTCCAGTGCATAAAAACAGGTTGAAAAATCAAATGTACATCCTTGGTTGCAAGCTTAGGTCACATGCAAGAAATGAGAATGAATGTTAAACACCTTGACACTGTCGCTTGGCTGCTAACATTGAGGTACATGGTTTTAAAATTCTAGTTGAAAACTCGTCTGAAATTCATGAAACTTGACATGATATCATGGAACGGCATCAACATGCCGTGATAAAAATATTGTCCCATTTGGGGCAGGTTTGGGTATAAGCTTCTCGCAAACGAGAGCTTCTCACAACAAGCCTGATGGTTTCGATAGGGAACGTTTCACCTTTGTGGACGAAATGATATATGTTGCCTCTTCTTGCTTTCAAATTTTTTCTAGTGTCAACATAGAACAACAGGAGTGCTGTGTCAATTTCTGGGATTTTTCGGGGTTCGCTTGGACATTTTTATACATTAACTGAGTTTTCTATGCATTTATGTGCATAATTCAAATTTAAACTACATGCACATGCTCCAGTACATATAAATGGGTTCAAAATTCAAATGTGTGTCCTTGGTTGCATGCTTAAGTCTCGTGTAAGAAATGGGAACGAATGTCAAATACCTTGCCACCGTCGCTCGGCCGCTAACATTGAGATACATGGTTTTTAAATTCTAGTAAATCGAAAACGCGTCTGAAATTTATGAAACTTGACATGCTATCATGGAACGGCATCAACAAGCCGTGGTAAAAATATTGTCCCATTTGGGCCAGGTTGGGGTATAAGCTTCTCACAAATCAGAGCTTCTCACAACAAGCCTCATGGTTACGGTAGGGAACGTTTCACCTTTCTGGACGAAACAATATCCATTGCCTCTTCTTGATTTCAAATTTTTTTCTATTGTCAACATAGAAAAACAGGAGTGTTGTGTTAAATTTTGGAATTTTTCGGGTTTCATTTGGACATTTTTATACATTAACTGAGTTTTCTATGCATTTATGTGCATAATTCAAATTTGAACTACAAGCACATGCTCCAATGCATATAAATTGGTTGAAAAATCAAATCTGTGTCCTTGGTTGCATTCTTAGGTCCCATGCAAGAAATGGGAATGAATGTCAAACACCTTGCCACCGTCGCTCGGCCGCAAACATTGAGATACATGGTTTTCAAATTCTAGTAAATCCAAAACTCTTATGAAATTCATGAAACTTGGCATGCTATCATGGAACGACTTCAACATGTCGTGGTAAAAATATTTGTCCCATTGGGGTCAGGTTCGGGCATAAGCTTCTCACAGACGAGAGCTTCTCACAACAAGCCTCATGGTTACGGTAGGGAACGTTTCACCTTTCTGGACAAAACGATATCCGTTGCCTCTTCTTGATTTCAATTTTTTTTTTCTAGTGTCAACATAGAACAACAGGAGTGTTGTGTTAAATTTTGGAATTTTTCAGGGTTTGTTTGGACATTTTTATACATTAACTGAGTTTTCTATGTATTTATGTGCATAATTCAAATTTGAAATACAGGCACATGCTCCAGTGCATATAAATTAGTTGAAAAATCAAATTTGTGTCCTTGGTTGCATGCTTAGGTCCCATGCAAGAAATGGGAATGAATGTCAAACACCTCCCCACCGTCGTTTGTCCGCAAACATTGAGATACATGGTTTTCAAGTTCTAGTAAACCCAAAACTCGTCTGAAATTCATGAAAGTTGGCATGCTATCATGGAACGGCATCAACATGGTGTGGTAAAAAAATTGTCCTATTTGGGGCAGGTTTGGGTATAAGCTTCTCACATACTAGAGCTTCTGACAATAAGCCTCATGGTTCCGGTAGGGAATGTGCCTCCTTGGTGGATGAAACAATATTCGTTGCCTCTTCCTGTTTTCAATTTTTTTTCCTAGTGGCAACATTGAGCAACAGAATTGTCATGTTAAAATTGTAATTTCGGGGTTCGTTTGGACATTTTTATACATTAACTAAGTTTTCTAGGCATTTTATGTGCATAATTCAAATTTGAACTACATGCAAATGCTCCAGTGCAGAAAAATGGGTTGACATATCAAATGTGTGTCCTTGGGTGCATGCTTAGGTCCCATGCAAGAAATGGGAATGAATTTCAAGCACCAGGACACTATTGATTGCCGGCAAAACGTTGAGATACTTTGTTTTTAAATTCTAGTAAATCCAGTAACTCGTCCGAAATTCATGAAACTTGGCATGCTATCTTGGAATGGCACCCGACATGTTGTGGTATTTTTCGTGTCCATCTTGAGAGAAGGCGCACTCGAATAACAGCCAACAAAGGCATTTTGAAACAAATAGCTGCCACTTTAACATCTCAAACATTTTGTATAATTTAAATCGTGTGCGTTCTATTAACCATTCACGTGACGCCACACATCACTCTTTTAATGGCTAGGAGGTGTTGTGCAGACAGCTGCTTGACTGAACGGGAGGCGTGCGAGCGCAGGCTGACCGAGAGGCGTGCAAGCTGCCCTCCAATGCGCAGGCTCATCAGGAAGCGTGCGAGCTGTACGCCGCGTAGGCTCACTGGGAAGTGAGCCCTTTGACTTCCATGGGCGCCTGCCTTGCTCGCATCCTCCCCATTAATGGCGCCCGAGCCGCAGTTTAATATGGGCGGCCTTACTGTTCGCCTCCCATTCCCCTCCCGCAGACCTCCACCAATGCCATGGCGCAAAAGGATCATCTACCACTAGTTTTCCAGTTTGGTGAAGTCGACTTCGAGCCAGAGGAGATAGAAAATAAGGAGGAATGGGGCCTCATGGACATGGCCCTGAACGAGCTGGCCGCGGCGGTTGCTGCCCCCGCGCCCGCCCCAGCTCCCATCCCCGCACCCGCACCAGCGGCCATCCCCATAGCATTGGCGGGGTTGTCGCTGAGCACTATCGCAGAGCTGGAAGCTACGGGCGTCAGCGAGGTCTCCGCGGACCCGCATGAGCTCGTGCACATGCCAGTGCCAGCGCCCGTGCCCATGCCCGTGCGCGCCCCTGCACCCACCGCGGCGCCGGTTCCCGTGCGTTTGACTGCACCCGCCGCGCCCGCGCCTGTGCGCACGCCCCTCTTAGCGGCATCGGACGTTGCCGTCGACCGCTACCTCGTAGTGCCGCGAGTTGCCGTCCTCCCACGCCCCGCCCGTCGATTGCGCGACGACATGTTGTTTGATTTCCAAGTGAAGAACATTCTGTGCTGCCTTGAAGACTTCAACAACGGCGTCCCGGGGGACGACAACAACAACGCCGATGCGGCACGCCGCCTCCACCGCCGCCAGAATTAATTTTTTTGGGTTTAATACTGTACCTCGATCATATGAATATAAATTCACAGTGTGACTGAATGAAAGATATGGTTTGAACGAACTTGCGTTTTTCTCTCTGAATGTACAGACTTATCATACGATTTTCTTTAAAAAAAGGCCAATGGTTTTTAAATATAAAACACTCATCGCAAACGTTTTAGTTAGAACACCCGTATGCAAACCGACAGCTTCCCAGGAAGCCAAGGGAAAATGTGCCGAGCAGGATTTGTGCAGCTCTTCATCGCAAACATTTTAGATAGAACACCCGTATGCAAAAGTGAGAGCTATGGTCTTCCCCATTAAGCCAAGGGAAATTTCGCCGCGCAAGATTTGTGCATCTCTTCAACACAAACGGTTCAGATTGAATACGGTATGCAAAGCGAGACTTCGGCGCTAAGCCAAGAGAAAATCTGGCACCTAGGATTTGTACATCCCTTCAACGCAAACGGTTATTTCGGATGACCCGTGTGCAACCACGTACAGATAATTTGGTAAGATTTGCATCTGTCATATTGGGTATATTGCCATTTGTCAAACTGGAAAGATTGACATTTGTTGATCTAGTAACATTGCCCTTTGTCAACCTTGTAACACTGCCATTTGTCGAAATATGCAGCTAAAAATTACTAGCACTATCTAATTTTTGCAACTAAAATTCAGTAATTAAGCATAGATTCCATTAATAGATTAAGCTATCGTTGTTTATACAAACAGTTCAACTCGACAGCTGAACCGACCAAACTTGTCCCCAATTGTTGCCAACCACGTACTGAAATAGCTAGTTCAATTATATATACTAGCTAATTTTAAGTATGTTGTACAGTTCCACCACATCTATAGTCAGATGAACTGAACAAAATAGCCCCTAAATACTACTACTTCAGAGGGGCTTTGTACTACTTCTGGCAGCCTCTCCTCTACCGAGCACGCTCAGTAAGAGGCAGAGGAGGAGGAGCCTATCGACGAGCTGGACAACTGCAATACGGTCCCTGCCGCTGCTGCACCTTCGGCGACGTTCACCTCGAACGCCCTCTGCCGCTCTAGACGACCCCTCTCGAAGTGGCGGGACTCCTTGTAGATCTCTTGATACCTCGCCTCTGCCTCGGCCTATGCTACGGCCACGGCGGTGATAAGGCTCTTTGTGTGCTCGACGAGGCGCTCCTCCTCCTCCCGCAGAAACTCGATGTAGCGCGCAAGGTTGCTGACGCATGTGCGGGCCTCCACCTCCACCTCCCGCCTTCGGGCGGCGGTGGCGGGGTCATGACCCCAGCGGTCGACGGTGGGCTGGCGGCCACGGCGGCCGATGATGGGGTGGCGGCCACGACCACCACCTCCCACCTTCGGGCCGCGGTGGCGGAGCGGGTGATGGCCACGGTGGCCGACAGTGGGTTGGCGGCCACGACGGCCACCTCCCGCCTTCGGGTCGCAGCGGCGTAGCGGGCGATGGCCCTAGCTTTTGACGGTGGTGTGGCGGCCATGGTGGCAGATGGTGGGGTGGCGGCAACAGCTGTCGACAGGCAGTGGCGGCGGAGCGTGTGGTGTGTGTTCCACGCACACCCAACAGGGACGCCATGCGCACTACACTATGCCCGGGACTGAGCCACCGCCGCGGTGTAGCCTCCTAGCCAGAGTTGTCCTCTGATGACGGTGGAGTGGCTGAGCGACGACGACGGACCGGTGCCATTGGCGATTGTGTGAGAAGCGGACGAGATAAGATACAGGGAGGGAGGGGAAAATGCGACGCAGGAGTCGCCGGCCGTGAGGGTTAAATAGCAGGCTGGTAAGCATTGGGATTTTTGGGGATTTCACTGAGTCGAGCAAGAAGCTTGCGCGGGAACTTGCATGGTTGCGCGGGAACGGGCTCACCACCGTTTGGCCAAAAGAACGCCCCTGCGCGCTGCTCAAACTTGCGCTCGAAGCCGTCTACGGCAGCGGGGTGACACGACATGCGAGAGGAGGACGAAAGGACACGTACACATACGATTAATAAAAAAATGTTTGCGATTTAATTACCTACTACCCCCGTCCTGGTTTATAAGTCGTCTATGTATTTTTGTGCCAAATTTTGAATAGAGATTTCAATAATAAAATACGAATGCATGTCGCCAAAGATTATATCATTGGATTCGTATTTGAACATAGTTTCCAATAATATAATTTTTATAACATGCATTAACATTTTGTTGGTTAAATTTAAGGTCAAAATATGGCACAAAATATAAAGGGGACTAATAGACCAAGACGGAGGTAGTAGCACATGGCCACTCTCTACACAGCGACGCAACTGCCGGCTGGCTTGTAGACGATCATTCCCTGCGTGTTCAACTGCCCTATGCATGTGGTTGCTCGTGGTTGAGGCGGCCGCGGCGTGCTCTGCTCGCGTCCCGCCGCGCGCGCTCTGCTCTCGAGTCCCTCCGGGCGCTCTGCCCTCGTCCCTCCACGTGCGCTGCCAGTGTTTGGGGCCGGCGCATGATCACGTACGTTCGTGCTGCCATTATGCATGTGGTTGCATCGGGCGCGGCGCCATGATGCAGTTACCCACTGCAAAAACTGCCATGCGGACGCGCCGAGAATCCAGGCCGCCCGGGCCCCATTTATTCCCGTGGCCATTTACCTTCATCTCTCGCGCCACATGACACAATAAGCACACCCACGACGACACATACAGGGAGGACATCCAGCGGTTCCTACGGCGCTCCCCATAGCTCCAATGGTGCTCCCAGCGGCCGACGATGACAACGGGGGGCAGTTCACCATGCATCATGTAGTGGACACCCACGTGAGGGGTAAGGCCCTCTCGGTGGTGTACACGAACGAGCCGGTCTCGGTGGAGAGCTCCATCCAAACTATGGATCAGTTGCTTGCTGAGGACAAGTACCAAGTGGTCGGCTTCGACCTCGAGTTCATCAGCGGTCGTGCCGGGTACGATAAGAAGGTTGCCGTCGCCCAGTTGTGCATGCGACATGACGTCCTCGTCTACCAGTACCACCTGGCCACAAGGCCTTGCGAGCGTTTTCTCCAGGTTTATCAAGAGCTCCGACTACAGTTTCGCTACGGTGGACACCACCAACGATCTAAAAGCGCTTAAGGTTTTGGGCTTGAAATGCCAGAATCTTGTCAACATCCAGGACTACTACAAGGTCTGGGGCAGTGACAACAACAAACAGAACTCCCTAGTTCACCTCGCCTCGGCCATCAGCGACCCCTACTACATGAAGATGAAGGATGAGAGCAAGAAGGACAAGGACGCCTGGCACAGTGTCTGGCATCAGAGACTGGATGAACAACACATCAAGTACGCGGCCAAGGACGCGTACACAAGCTACGAGATGTACAAGTGGATCATTGGCATGAGGAAGTGTCTTCTTCCTGCCCCAGATGAGGGATCGAGCCACAGAGCAGTGGCGAGAGCATCACAAGGAGTAGATGACTAGACAATCGTTTCTCCTAGTTTAGAATGCATGCAATTGTTTATTGAGGTGTGTGCGAAGACACTTATGTAATTGGATGTTTATTTCAGTTATATATATACATATATATATATATATATGTTATTCTTCTGTACATCACACATTTCTGATTACAGACCTGTTTGCCGCGTCTCACACATATCTTGTTCAGTTGAACTGTTTCTGTTGTCTTGGCTCATCGCAAACAGTTCATCCGAGTGAACTGTATGCCCTCCATCACACACACACCTTGATCTGGCTGCCCGTTTCTATTGTGGTGCCTAATCACACATAGTTCATCCTAGTGAACTGTATGCCGTATATCGCACACACCCTCATCTGGCTGCCCATTTCTGTTGTTCTTCCTCATCGCAAACAGTTCTGCTGGATTAACCATTTGCCACGCATCGAACACGCAACTCTAATCTGAACCGTGTTTGATGTCACCGCCATCGCAAATGTTTTGTATCTTTTTTGACGGTTTTATTACATCACCATTTGTGATTAATGCATCGCACACAGTTTCATCAAAGGGTCTCTGATTAGACTGTCGAGTTTGGACCAACCTGCAGTAGTGTGGAACTCAATGGCCATCGTCCACGCCGTACCTACCACTACCTTGGTGCGCTCCTCTGGTTGAAGCTCACGAGTGGGCCATCGTCATCCTCGCCCCTCCTACAGACCCCCTCCACTACAACGCCGATATCCAGATCATCCGCCACTTCCTTGACCATGAACGCGGCTGGCGCATTGCAGAATCCTTGCCCTCTGCCATGGGTGCGGCCATGGTGCGCTTTGCCAGCACTGTTGATCTTGACACCGTCATCAGCCAGGGTCCGTTCTTCGTTGGCGACTCCACTCTGCGAGTCATCCTTCATGATAGAGGTATTAACTATCACGACTGCACTTTTACACATGATGCTTGGATCATAATGGCCAACTACCCACTAGAAGCATGGTGGATTGATAAGGTCAGAGAATCAGTTAGTGGATTTGGGAAATTACTCACCTGGAACATGGATATATCAAACCGTGCTAGAATCCTTGTTAAGATCCGTGTACTAGATCTGTTAGACATACCTGTGAAAGCACAAGTGCTCCCTGGGTGATTTTGGTAATTAATGTCAACATATCTCTTGTTGGACTAATACTTTTATCTAGTACATTTCAGATGAGTTCAACAATGGCATGGTAAGGACAAGAGGATGTGGAACCCCTTCAAAATGCTAAGGACAAAGATTGGCAAAAGCTCAAGACTCTTCATTTATATTTTAGTGATCCAAGATCACATTGAGTCCATAGGAAAGCCAATACTATTAAAAGGGGATGAGGTGTTGCTTAATGGTCTACTTGCTCAAAGTGCTTAGTGATATCGCTCCAAAACCCTCAGCCACTTTCTCTTCCAAATATGTCCAAAACTCAAAGTCAAACTCGGCCCCACCGATTTGATCCATCCAGCACCACCGAGTTCAGTTGACAGAGCCACTGCCAGAAACCCTAGCAAATCGGTCACACCGATACGGATCTCGGTCTCATCGAGATGGCCCTGCAAACTCTCTGTTTCCCTTTGTAACATTTCGGTCTCACCGAAATGAGCAATCGGTCCCACCGAGTTTGCTTGACCAACTCTCCGTTTGCTCTTTGCTGAAATCGGTCTCACCAAGTTTATGCAATTGGCGCCACCAAGATGAGGTTTTACCCTAGCCCTAGCACATCGTTCCCACCGAGTTGTTCCAGTCGGTCCCACCGAGATTCCTAACGTTCACATTTTGAATTGAATCGGTTTCACTGAGTTCTTCTATTCGGTCTGACCGAGTTGGGTCAAATGTGTGTAACGGTTGGATTTTGTGTGGAGGCTATATATACCCCTCCACCCCCTTCTCCATATGGAGAGAGCCATCAGAACGCACCTACACTTCCACTACTCATTTTCTGAGAGAGAACCACCTACTCATGTGTTGAGACCAAGATATTTCAATCCTACCACAAGAATCTTGATCTCTAGCCTTCCCCAAGTTGCTTTCCACTCAAATCATCTTTCCACTGTAGCCAAATATGTGAGAGAGAGTTGAGTGTTGGGGAGACTATCATTTGAAGCACAAGAGCAAGGAGTTCATCATCAACACACCATCTATTACCTTTTGGAGAGTGGTGTCTCCTAGATTGGTTAGGTGTCGCTTGGGAGCCTCCGACAAGATTGTGGAGTTGAACCAAGAAGTTTGTAAGGGCAAGGAGATCGCCTACTTCGTGAAGATCTACCCGAGTGAGGCAAGTCCTTCGTGGGCGATGGCCATGGTGGGATAGACAAGGTTGCTTATTCGTGGACCCTTCGTGGGTGGAGCCCTCCGTGGACTCGCACAACCGTTACCATTCGTGGGTTGAAGTCTCCATCAACATGGATGTACAATAGCACCACCTATCGGAACCACGCCAAAAATCTTCGTGTCTACATTGCGTTTGCACACTCCAATCCCATCTCTTTACTTTCTTGCAATTAGCATGCTTTACCTTTCCGCTGCTTATACTCTTGCCATGCTTGCTTGAAATGTATTGTGAATGCTTAAACTTGTGCTAAAACTCCACCTCAACTTGAAGAACTTAAAAATTGCCACTTTTGCTTGTTGAGGGTCTAATCACCCCCCCTTCTAGACACCTCTTCTCGGTCCTTTCAATTGGTATCAGAGCATTGGTCTCCATTGCTTTGGTTTAATCACAATTGGAGGAAGATGGATGAGTCTACGATTGGGAGTATTAGATGTAGAGTGCCTATGCTTGACAGAGAGTTCTATAGTGTTTGGAAGAATGAGATGCTTGAGATTTTCAATGAATATAATTTAAACAAGTATATTACTAGTCCTTGTGCGGCTCCTATTGATCCCTTGCATCCTACCTCCGATGAGTATCTTGTCATGACCCGCAATCTTAGAACCATTGATCTTATCATAAGAGGATTCCCTAGAAATTTGCTTATATGCTTGCCTACTTTTGAATGTGCTTATACTATATGGAGATATCTTGATGAGCGTTTTCCAAACTATTCCTTGAAAACCTAGATGAGATTCTTCAAAAGCCCATTGCTTTTCATAAAATGAATCCGAATGATCCTAAATTTGGTGATTGTCTTTTTGAGCTTCGTGACCTTATGCGTGCCAAAGGAGATGTTGGAGTGATTAGTAGCATCATTTCACAAGTCATTAGAATTCATAAAGATGCACATTGTCATGGTCATAAATCTAATGAATCGCTCTCTCTAGGTGATGATCAATCACATGATGATGTTGAACATGGATATTATGATGAGGATGATGATAGTGACTTTGATCTTGATGAGTCAATGAGACACTTTGGTCTTATGGCTAACCTTCGTGGTTACATGGCCAGAGGAAAGGAATGGGTTCTTGATAGTGGATGTACTGATCATATGACCGGAGATAAGGATATGTTTCGTGAGCTCGCTGAAAATGATGGTCCCCGAAAGTATGTCAGTTTTGGTGATAACTCAAAGGGTAAGGTAGTTGGCCTTGGTAAGGTGGCCATCTCCCATGATAGCTCTATTCAAAATGTTATGCTCGTTGAATCTCTTGGTTACAATTTACTTTCCATATCTAGACTAGCCAATTTCGGTTTTAATGTTCTATTCACTGAAGTAGATTGCCAAGTGTTTCGAAGAGATAATCATAATATGGTCTTTACCGGTATACGTAGAGGTGATCTATACATTGTTGATTTCACTAAAAGAGCTCAACCTCGTACTTGCTTAATTGCTAAATCTTCTAAAGGTTGGTTATGGCATAGAAGGTTAGGTCACGTGGGCATGCAAAATCTTGATAAGCTTATTAAAGGTGATCATATCCTTGGTGTTAAAGATGTCATATCTGACAAGGATAGACTTTGCAGTGCTTGTCAAGCAGGAAAACAAGTTGGAGGAAGTCATCCCATGAAGAACATCATGACCACGAGAAGACCGCTTGAGCTACTTCATATGAATCTTTTTGGTCCCAACGCCTACAAGGGTCTCGGTGGTAACTCGTTCAGTTTGGTCATTGTTGACGACTTTTCAAGATTTACGTGGGTGTTCTTTCTTGATGATAAATTGCAGGTCCAAAAGATCTTCAAGAACTTCGTTAGGAAGGCCCAAAACCAATTCAAAGTGAAGATCACGAAGGTTCGAAGCGACAATGGAACGGAGTTCAAGAACGCCAATGTGGATACCTTTCTTGACAAAGAAGGGATCTCACATGAGTTCTCGGCTACGTACACACCTCAACAAAATGGAGTTGTTGAGAGGAAGAACCGGACACTCATTGAGATGGCGAGAACGATGCTTGATGAATACAAGACGCCAAGACACTTTTGGGCGGAAGCGGTTGAGACAGCTTGTCACGCTACAAATCGACTATACCTTCACAAGCTTCTCGGCAAGACGGCATACGAGCTTCTCACCGGTAACAAACCCCAAGTTGGATACTTTTGAGTATTTGGCTCAAAGTGTTACATTCTTGATAAGCATCGTCGTTCAAAATTTGCCCCTAAATCTCATGAAGATTTTCTACTCAGTTATGGCTCAAACTCTCACACTTACCGTGTCTACAACAATTTCACCCGAAAGGTTGAAGAGACGGTAGATGTGAAGTTTGATGAATCTAATGGCTCGCAAGTAGAGCAATTGCCAATTGACGTAGGAGACAAAGATCCTTCGGAAGCAATTCAAGACTTGTCTATTGGCAAGATTCGCCCAACGGAGGTGAAGGAGAGTACTTCGTCCATTCAAGTGGAAGCCTCAACTTCACAACAAGGTGAACCAAAAGTTGACTTGGAGGCATCCACAAGTGGAACACATCAAGACGAAGGAAACAAGGAAGTACAACAAGATGAACCTCATCGACCTCCTTCTCCACCTCCACAAGAGAACAACAACGCCAACAACAATGAAGAAGGACAAAAAGAAGAAGAAGACAATGAAGAGGATGTTCCACCCCGACCCAAACAAAAGCTCTCACGAGTTAGAGCAAGAGTCTCAAGAGATCATCCCGTCAAACAAATCTTTGATGATATTCAAACCGGGATAATTACTCGCTCTAAAACTCATTTGGCTAACTTTTGTGAACATTACTCATTCATTTCTAGTATTGAACCTATGAAGGTTGAACAAGCTCTTGAGGATCCGGATTGGGTGAATGCTATGCATGAAGAGCTACACAATTTCGAGAGGAATCAAGTGTGGACTTTGGTTGAAAAGCCAGACGACAACCACAATGTCATTGGAACCAAATGGGTATTTCGGAATAAGCAAGATGAGGATGGACAAGTTGTACACAACAAGGCCCGTCTCGTCTCTCAAGGCTACACTCAAGTCGAAGGTATGGACTATGGTGAGACTTATGCCCCCGTTGCTAGACTTGAGTCCATACACATCTTACTTGCTTATGCTAATCACCATGATATCACTTTATACCAAATGGACATTAAAAGTGCTTTTCTAAATGGTGAAATTGAGGTGGAAGTCTATGTTAAACAACCTCCCGGCTTTGTTAATCCCAAGAAACCCGATCATGTTTACAAACTTCACAAAGCTCTTTATGGTCTTAAACAAGCTCCTAGAGCATGGTATAAATGCTTGACCAAGTTTCTTATTGAAAAAGGCTTTGAAATTGGGAAGATTGATTCTACACTTTTTACTAAAAGGGTTAATGGTGAATTATTTGTGTGCCAAATTTATGTGGATGATATCATATTTGGTTCTACTAACCCCATTTTAGTGAAAAGTTTGGAAGGCTAATGATGAGTGAACTCAAATTCTTCCTTGGCTTGCAAATCAAGCAAACTAAGGAAGGTACCTTTGTTTCTCAAACAAAGTATACCAAGGACCTTTTCAAGAAGTTCAACATGCAAGAAAGCAAAGGTATGAAAACACCCATGCCCACTAGTGGACATCTTGACTTGACTAAGGATGGCAAACCGGTTGACCAAAAGGTTTACCGCTCTATGATTGGTTCATTGTTATATCTATGTGCCTCCCGTCCCGATATCATGCTAAGTGTGTGCATGTGTGCACGATATCAAGCGGCCCCTAAAGAATGCCATCTTAAGGCTGTGAAAAGGATAGTGAGATACTTAATTCATACACCAAACTTTGGCATTTGGTATCCTAAGAGGTCTTGTTTTGATCTTGTTGGCTACTCCGATTCGGACTATGCCAGTGACAAGGTTGATAGAAAGTCCACTTCGGGTACTTGTCAATTTCTTGGTAGATCTCTTGTGTCTTGGTCCTCCAAGAAACAAAACTCGGTATCCTTATCCACCGCCGAAGCGGAATACATTGCTGTCGGATCATGTTGTGCTCAATTACTTTGGATGACCCAAACCCTTAAGGATTATGGGATACATGTGAAACATGTTCCATTGCTTTGTGACAATGAGAGTGCTATTAAGATTGCTCATAATCCCGTGCAACATTCTCGAACTAGGCATATTGAAGTTCGCCATCATTTCAGTCGAGATCATGTTGCTAAAGGTGACATCAATCTTAAGCATGTTCATACCAATAAGCAATTGTCGGATATATTCACCAAACTGCTTTATGAGAAAGTATTTTGCCGTTTGAGAGGTGAATTGAATATCATTGATGCCTCAAACTTGGAGTAGAAACTCCATTTGGATACATGCAAGGCATGAGCCTTTTATGTCTAATCCTTGATATTTCTCTTATGATGATGATCGTATGTCTTGGATCTATACTTGTACCCTTGCATGTTATCTAACCCTTGTAGGTACTTGGATAAACCCAAATCTATGAGATTGCAAGTCACTCACATTTTGAGCAATCTTTACATCACCAAGTCCCTACTATATGGATGTTGAATACAAGGAAGCATGAACTCATTCGACATATCCTTTGACAATTTCTATATATCAAATTTCAATTGATATCAAGTTTGATGATTGTCATGTTGGATACAGAAGTGCTTTTCCTTGCAAGACTAACCCATGTAGGAAGATGAACTCAAACTACTAGGGGTGCTCCCAACTCTTGATGGACTACATCAACCTTGAGCATCCAACACAAGTTCGACTACATGATCAAGATCAACACCACAACCGAAGGTATGATATTCCATCTCAGAGAAGCTTTGCACCAAGACATGAGTCAAAGCAACTCAACAAGATGTGAGTACATCAAAATGCTTAAATGAAAAATGGTAACCCGATTTTGAGCTTAAACGATGAGTATGACCTATGATCAAGTGATCTCACTTGACTCCTAAGTCAATATACTCTAACATAGGTGACTTTGTCGCCGACCACATCTAGATGAAGTTCTCTAGTGTTTCTCTGCTCACTTACTTTGTGTTCTTGCATATATTTCTTGCAATCTTGTTCCCCTTATAAAAAAACTGCATATAGTTCTCTTTTTCTGTGTTTCTGTTAATTCATTGCAAATCTTTCAGTTAATTCCTTGCAAATCCTTGTGAGATATAATTTGCTAAGTGAGGTGAGTTGACAAAAAATTTCCTCTA
This sequence comes from Thinopyrum elongatum, assembly GCA_011799875.1. NCBI lineage: Eukaryota > Viridiplantae > Streptophyta > Magnoliopsida > Poales > Poaceae > Thinopyrum > Thinopyrum elongatum. Next base: position 273,859,357 of record CM022302.1, on the reverse strand, counting down.
CATTGAACTCGGACTCACCGATCCAAGCCTATCGGCTAGACCGAACTACAAGGATATCTTGTAGACAGTTCATCGGTACGACCGGCATGGACTAACCCGGTCTGACCGATATGCATCATCCATGACACAGCCAACTTGGTGTCACCGATGGAAACAGATCGGCGTTACCGATTTCAGTGATAAGAAAACTTTTTGCCATTGCATTCTGCATATTTAATTTCTTCCCTAGCTCCACTCAATGATTCTTATCCTCTACCCGCATCTTAAACTACAGGCTGCTTTGTAGTGTGTCTCAAGGATCACACCTATTTGACTCATGCTCCAAAAGTGCCCTTCTTTGAAATTGATGTCAAAGGGGGAGAGAGAGCACATCAAAGCTTATCATATGAGCATATCTAAGCTCTTCCAGATGCTAGTAAAACAAAGAGGAGAGAAGTCACATGTCTTTTAGAGGGGAAAGACATGCCAATATGTTTGATCTTAGTTATTGATATTGCATATCATTGTTGCTCTGACTGTGGTTTATATTACCCTTTCTTGCTCTGGTTTTCTCTTACCCTACTTTCTCCCATTATCCAATATCAGATTCAGGGGGAGAAAGAGTCCATGTCTAGGGGAGGAAAATCCTTAGAATTCATTACATATCTTTAAATCTTTGGGGACACGTCTATATCTAAATGAAGTACTCAGTACTCACCCATTACATGTCATGCCAATCTTGGTACTCTTGTGGTTTCCTGAAATTGCTTTATCTAGAGTGTTCTTGTGTTATCTAACATTGTTTTCTCAAGTCCACTCCTTCTAAAGCCAGCCCAAGACCACAAGGTAAGTATATGCATCATACTCATGTGCATGATGATCTCTCGCTGATGTACATATTGTTTGCAAGGACTCATGAACATGGAGGTACACTTCTTATCCACATCATTTACTCTGATGCATATAGCCAAGATGCATGTAACCCATTGCTTGCTCTATCATGCTTATGCATTCACATGCTCTCAAATTCTATCTTCACATGATTGCATACATGTAGGGGGAGCCTATGCATGTTACATGTCTTTCCAAAGCTTTACTTAATACAATGTATATCTTTAATCTTAAGCTTTGATGTATGTTGTCATCAATTACCAAAAAGGGGGAGATTGAAAGCACAAGTGCTGCCTGGGTGATTTTGGTAATTAATGTCAACATATCTCTTGTTGGACTAATACTTTTATCTAGTACATTTCAGATAAGTTCAACAATGGCGTGGTAAGGACAAGAGGATGTGGAACCCCTACAAAATGCTAAGGACAAAGATTGGCAAAAGCTCAAGACTCTTCATTTATATTTTAGTGATCCAAGATCACATTGAGTCCATAGGAAAGCCAATATGACTAAAAGGGGATGAGGTGTTGCTTAATGGTCTACTTGCTCATAGTGCTTAATGATATCGCTCCAAAACCCTCAGCCACTTTCTCTTCCAAATATGTCCAAAACACAAAGTCAAACTCGGCCCCACCGATTTGATCCATCTGGCGCCACCGAGTTCAGTTGACATAGCCACTACCAGAAACCCTAGCAAATCGGTCACACCAATACAGATCTCAGTCTCAGCGAGATGGCCCTGCAAACTCTCTATTTCCCTTTGTAACATTTCGGTCTCACCAAAATGAGCAATTGGTCCCACCGAGTTTGCTTGACCAACTCTCTGTTTGCTCTTTGCTGAAATCGGTCTCACCGAGTTCACGCAATCGGCGCCACCGAGATGAGGTTTTGCCCTAGCCCTAGCACATCAGTCCCACCGAGTTGTTCCAGTCGGTGCCACCAAGATTCCTAACGTTCACATTTTGAACTGAATCGGTCTCACCGAGTTCTTCTATTCAGTCTGACCGAGTTAGGTCAAATGTGTGTAATGGTTGGATTATGTGTGGAGGCTATATATACCCCTCCACCCCCTTCTCCATATGGAGAGAGCCATCAGAACACGCCTACACTTCCACTACTCATTTTCTAAGAGAGAACCACCTACTCATTTGTTGAGACCAAGATATTCCAATCCTACCACAAGAATCTTGATCTCTAGCCTTCCCCAAGTTGCTTTGCACTCAAATCATCTTTCCACCATAGCCAAATCTGTGAGAGAGAGTTAAGTGTTGGGGAGACTATCATTTGAAGCACAAGAGCAAGGAGTTCATCATCAACACACCATCTATTACCTTTTGGAGAGTGGTGTCTCCTAGATTGGTTAGGTGTCGCTTGGGAGCCTCAGACAAGATTGTGGAGTTGAACCAACAAGTTTGTAAGGGAAAGGAGATCGCCTACTTCGTGAAGATCTACTCGAGTGAGGCAAGTCCTTCGTGGGCGATGGCCATGGTGGGATAGACAAGGTTGCTTCTTCGTGGACCCTTCGTGGGTGGAGCCCTCCGTGGACTCGCGCAACCGTTACCCTTCGTGGGTTGAAGTCTCCATCAACGTGGATGTACGATAGCACCACCTATCGGAACCACGCCAAAAATCTCCGTGTCTACATTGCGTTTGCACACTCCAATCCCATCCCTTTACTTTCTTGCAATTAGCATGCTTTACTCTTTTTGCTGCTTATACTCTTGCCATGCTTGCTTGAAATGTATTGTGAATGCTTAAACTTGTGCTAAAACTCCACCTCAACTTGAAGAACTTAAAAATTGCCACTTTTGCTTGTTGAGGGTCTAATCACCCCCCCCCCCTCTTGACACCTCTTCTCGATCCTTTCAACCTGTCAGCCATGTTATTTGTGATAGCCTGGATGATATTGGACATGGACAGCTATGGAATGTTCTTGTTTATATACTGCATGCGGATTTACTTGGTGCTATTGTTGGTGATGAAGATCCAATCCCACCCGATGGAAACATGCACCCGATGCCTGGTGTACCATTCGGGGGAGTCTAGAAGATGCTGATTTTAATGAGGATAATGATCACCATGAACAACCTATAGATGACAATGGTGTACCTGTGGTACAGACACCACCACAGAGCCCCAACCATGCTCATGGTGCACCTGCAGCTGGAGTTCAGATAGCTGCTGATGCTTTTGATTACTTTATTATATTGCAAACCATGATGCACAAATTGCTTGCATCTGCACCTGATCTCCTCCAACAATTAGATGGTTCCACTGTACACAGTGCCAGATGCTTAATGTTGATGATGAGTATGGTACAGTTAAAAAGTGCTTATTCACTATTGTCACTGCTGCAAAGGAACAAACTGTCACTAATTCATGCATCATCAGTGAGATACCAGATGAAACACCTATCACTCAGTTCACCTGTCCACCAGTTGACACTTCTATTGAAACCAACTCTGCTGTTGCTAGCCCATGCAGTATGACAGACCAGATCTTGACTGAACCAACTGGTTATGCTAGCTCAACTCACACCATCCAGGACAATACCTCAGACATACAATCAAACAAGGACAACTCATATACGGCGACATAAACCACAGTTACCCCGGCTGGCAAAAGGACTAAAGTCACAACACCCATCAATCAGATTGATCTCAGGCGCAGCCGCAGAATTGTTGGACTCGGTGTTGGTTTTAAAGACCAGCTGGCAGCTAACAGGGCACAACAAAGGACAAACCAATCAGCTGCTAGAAAAGATCTCTCCTCTGTTTTTGCATATGAAGTAAATGATCCTACTGCACCTGCACCCCCTGAACTACCAGTGAGTACCATCCAGGCGATTGCCACTAAACAGTGTCAGATTCCTCCTAAGGAGGTCTCTGTGGAAGCTCTCCTATCAACTACTAATGCAGAATGAAAGTAGCACATCTACTGGGAAATACTGGAATATCTCCACTATTTCTCACTTAGTAGTTACCTTTTACCCTAGGGGCTTTATCATCCTGCTTTTGATTTATGTAATCCACTGGTGCATGTACCAGTTTTATCTATTTGTGGTGATCAAAACATATTTATTGCTTATCTGCTACCTGAACACTATGTATGCAACATGGCCCAGTACTTATCAAGTGTTTATCCATATATTTCGATATGTTCATGAGTATATCAGTGGATCATACATAGATAGCAACATCAATTTTATGAGCATCAGCAATACTCCATCAGATAGTTGCACTGCTAAAAGGCACACTGCACACCAGAGCTGGACAGCTAGGCCATCCAGAGATCACTATACCCATAGATGTTATCATGAATAGACACTAGTGTATATTAAACTGGAATGTGAGAGGGATCAATTCTCAAACTAGATGGGATGACCTGAGAAATAAAATTGAGGAAAGGAACTGTGGCATTATTTGTCTACAAGAGACAAAAAGAGAAGATTTTGATCACACATACATTAGAAATTTCTGCCCACACAGATTCAGCAATTTCTTCCATACACCATCTGTTGGAAGTTCTGGAGGTCTTATTACCATATGGAATGGCAGCCTATTCAGTGGGATACTACTTAATCAGTCTAAATATCAGATCACCACCAAGATGACATGTAACCTCTCTAGCAACACCTTCTATGTTACTAATGTATATGGGCCATGCCATAATGAAGATAGACAGGAATTCATTGACTGGTTAAACCACATTGATACAAGCTCAATGGATCACTGGATCATACTTGGAGATTTCAACCTCATCAGAAATCCAACTGACAAAAACAGACCTGGAGGTGATACAAACAATATGCTACTATTCAACAGTGCCATACAATCACTTGACCTTGTGGAAATCCCACTTATGTCCAGAAGCTTTACTTGGAGCAACATGCAGGACAACACTTTACTAGAGAAACTGGATTGGATATTCACTTCCTCAAATTGGACTATTTCATTCCCAAATACTATGGCAATCCCACTTGCTAGACTCAGCTCTGACCACACTCGTATTGCAATACAGATTGGTAATGACAATCCCAAAGCATCTATCTTCAGATTTGAAAATTACTGGTTGGAATTTGAGGGTTTTTGTGACACTATTTTTCAGTGCTGGAATAGTATACCACAAATAGCAAACTCTGCGAAAGATATCTCAGCCAGGTTCAAATATTTGAGACAGGGACTAAATAGATGGAGCAAGCAATTATCTAAACTAAACTGTCTGATTGACAGATGTAATTTTGTCCTAACTGTGCTTGATGGCATTGAGGATCAGAGACCACTATCCATCATTGAAACCAACTTCAGGAATATTCTCAAGAAACATATTCTGAAACTCCTTGAAGCCAAGAGAATCTATTGGAAAAGCAGATACAAAATGAGGAAAATCATATGTGGTGATGAAAACACTAAATTCTTTATTGCCATGCCCACATAGAGATACAGAGCATACTACATCTCATTCATCACCTCAGATGATGGTAACACATATCGTGAGCATGCCCACAAAGTTGCTATTATATGGCAAGCCTACAAAGACATACTGGGTTCTTCCATCAACACCACAATGCTCATTAACCTAGCAGAGATCATTCAACCACATATTCTTAATCATTTGGATGATCAATTCTCAGTTGATGAAATTGAAACTGTGGTCAAAGAATTTCCAGTTGACAGAGCACCTGGACCTGATGGATTCAATGGACTTTTCCTTAAGAAATGCTGGAGCATCATCAAACAGGATTTCTACTCAATGATATGGGATTTTTTTGAGGGAGATATGGACATTCACAGTATAAATACTGCATACATCACACTCATACTAAAAAAGCAGTCACCTGAAACCATGAATGATTACAGACCAATATCTCTGGTTAGTCTACCACTCAAATTCTTTACAAAACTGATGGCTAATAGACTACAAAAGGAGATTATTCCATTGATACATGAGAATCAACATGGGTTCATCAAGGGCAAAAATATACAAGATTGCCTGGTATATTCTTTTGAATATTTACATATCTGCCATCAATCAAAGAAGCCCATTATTATTCTGAAACTTGATTTTGAAAAGGCCTTTGACAAGGTAGAACATAGTGCCATCATTGCAATGCTGCATGCAAAAGGTTTTGGACCCAGGTGGATCAATTGGGTCACAAAAATTCTGAACTCTGCTACTACCTCTATGTTGCTCAATGGAGTTGCTGGCAAGATCATACATCGTAAGTGTGGTGTGAGACAAGGGGGCCCTTTCTCCCCACTATTATATGTGCTGGTGGCTGATCTCTTGCAATCTATAGTCAATGAAGCATGGAGGAATGCTGAATTTACTCTCCCTATCAACTATGATTACAATCAATAATATCCTATTATACAATATGCTGATGACACACTTATGATCATGCCTGCTAATATGGAACAAGTGATGCATCTCAAAACTCTACTCCATATATTCAGCCAGTCCACTGGACTATTTGTCAACTACAGCAAGTCATCAATGGTACCTATAAACACTGATAATGATACAATCAACCAGCTTGCTGATGCATTTGGATGTAAAGTAGAGAGTCTGCCATTCACATATTTGGGTCTCCCACTTGGCACCACCAAACCCTTTGTGCATGACTTAATGCCCATTATTTCAAGAATTGACAGGAGGTTATCTGGTATTGCAAACTTCATGAACTATGCTGGCAGACTCACTTTTGTTAACTTAGTAATTGCATCCATGCCAATATTTGCAATGTGCACTTTCAAAGTTCATATTACTGTATTGGAACATGTCAACAAAGCAGCTAGACACTTCTTATGGCATGGAAATGACATCAACAAGAAAGGAAACTACCTTGCAAACTGGAATATGGTATGCAAACCAAAAGAACTTGGGGGACTGGGAGTTCTCAATCTCAGAAACCAAAATATAGCTCTCATCATGAAGCATCTGCATAAATTTTTCACACATGGTAATGTACCCTGGGTCAAATTGATATGGCAAGCCCATTACAACAACAACACTGCACCACAGGCAAATTCATATAAAGGATCCTTTTGGTGGAGGGATTGCATGAAACTCTATGATCTATATTATTGTTTAACATCATGCACTACCAACAATGGAGACACTATCCTACTATGGAAGGATAAATGGTGTGGTCAAATATTAATGAATAAATTTCCACAGCTACACTCATTTGCTCATGATGACAATATCACCATCCATAAAGCCAAGCACTCAGACAACTATCAGTCCATGTTCCAGCTACCATTGTCAAATATTGCATTTCAGTAATTTACACAGCTATGCAACACATTGGAGCAGCTAAAAAACAATCAAGATAGAGACAAATGGAACTTCAATTGGGGAGGAAACATATACATCACCAAAAAGGTATACAATGCTCTTATGGGAACAAATGAACCACCTCGCCCGCCAATCAGATGGCTATGGAAGACAGCTTGCATCCCAAGACACAAATTCTTTTTCTGGCTGTTGCTCCAAGACAGACTGAATACATGTGATCTCCTGACTAGAAAACAATTTCACTTGGATAACACACATTGTTCACTATGTGAAGATCACAATATGGAAGACAGAATACACCTTTTCTTTGACTGCCCTTTCAGTCAAGGATTCTGGTGGAGTATAGGCATGGAATGGAACACTGATGTCAGCATACACAATATGATACTTGATTGCAAGTAGATATACAGCATGGGCTTTCTCATAGAAATTATAATTATTTGATGTTGGAGCATATGGAACTAGAGAAATGATATAGTATTTGAAGGAATCCAGTGCTCTATTAGCCAATGTAAGAATGACTTCATCAGCACCTTCCACAACACTATGATGAGGGTTAAGCCTAGCATCAAGGATGGCATGAGATCCTGGATAGATAGTGTATAAGTAGTCCCTGTATCATACTGACACTAACCCTAATAAAACCATGCAACTACCTTGTTGCTCATTGTAACCACTTATTACTGAGTATTAATGAAAATGACATGAAGTAGGGATTTTCCCTACTGTTACCTAGTCAAAAAAAATGTACGCATGTATTCCATAAATAGTCGTACGTGCTTATGGAAAAGAACTTGCATGACATCTTTTGTCCTACCCTCCCGTGGCAGTGGGGTCCATAAGGAAACTAAGGGATATTAAGGCCTCCTTTTAATAGAGAACCGGAACAAAGCATTAACACATAGTGAATACATGAACTCCTCAAATTACGGTAGTCACCGGAAAGAATCCCAATTGTTGTCACTTTGGGGTATGCAGATCATAACATGTAATAGGTGCATATAACTTGCAAGATCGGATCAAGAACATAGATATAATGGTAAAAACATAAACAGTTCAGATCTGACATCATGGCACTCGGGCCCTAGTGACAAACATTAAGCGTAGAAGAGTCATAGCAACATCAATCTCAGAACATAATGGATACTAGGGATCAAGCACTAACAAAAATAACTCGATTACATGATGAATCTCATCCAACCCATCACCATGCAGCAAGCCTACGAAGGAATTACTCACTCCCGGCGGTGAGCATCATGAAATTGGTGATGGAGGATGGTTGATGATGACGAAGACGGAAGATCCCCCTCTCCGGAGCCCCGAACGGACTCCAGATCCGGCCTCCCGATGAAGAACATGAAGTAGTGGCGGCTCCGTATCATGAAACACGATGAAACTTCCTCTCCTATTTTTTCCTCTAAAAATAGGAATTTATAGAGTTGGAGTTACGGTCAACGGAGCCTCATGGGCCCCACTACCCACCAGGGCACGCCAGAAGGGGTGGCGCACCCTGGTGCCTAGTGGGCAACAGCCCCCTCCAGTGGGTCTTCGCTCTAGTATTTTTCTTTTATTCCAAAATAATTCTCCAAAAAGTTTCGTCCAATTCTGAGAACTTTTATTTCTGTACAAAAACAACACCATGGTAGTTCTGCTAAAAACAGCGTCAGTCCGGGTTAGTTTCATTCAAATCATGCAAATTAGAGTCCAAAACAAGGGCAAAATTGTTAGGAAAAGTAGATACGACAGAGACGTATCAACTCCCCCAAGCTTAACCCATTGCTTATCCTCAAGCAATTCAGTTGACAAACTGAAAGTGACTAAGAAAAACTTTTACGAACTCTTTTGTTCTTGTGTTAATATATATAATTAAATAATACCCAAGTTTTCTGCAAAGATCATGACTAACCATGCACAAGATAACTCTTAGAAATTATATTTACTCATATAATTCGCATAATCAACTAGCGAGCAATAATAAGATATTTCAATTGCCATCACTTTGTCAAAACAATCATAATATAATATGACAATAGTGGTATCTCGCTAGCCCTTTCTGAGACCACAATACATAAATACAAAGCGCCTCCAAAGTTCAAGCAGCGACTAAACATTGTAATTCATTGTAGAAGAGATCCAGTCAAGATGCACACAACATTAACTATACACAATGCATGAGGATGACAATAGTGCTCTCAGGACTGGTGCTTGTTTGAGAAGGTGATGACTCAACAGTAAAAGTAAAATAACATAAAAGTAAATAGATAGGCCCTTCGCAGAGGAAAGCAGGGATTTGCAGAGGTGCCAGAGCTCAAAGCTTAAATCAGAGATAAATATAATTTTGGGAGGTATACCTTTCCTATCAATGTTACGACCAAGAATTTTCAATATCTTCCATGCTAAACAAATTAGCGGCGGTTCCCAAGCGGTAAAAGTAAAGTTTACTCCCCCTTCACCAACAAACACAAGCCATGGCTAGCCGAATCCTTGGGTGCCCTCCATACCAACAACAGTCTGGGGGAGTTTTGTTTAATTATTTGCATTTTTTATCATGGGACTTAGCATCCCGATTACCGGCCTCTCTCGTGCAAGGACGAGTGAATAAACACTCATCATGAGAATAAACCGCTTATCATGGAAGATACTGACCACCCCCTATCGCTCCATGAGCGGTACGGGCACAAACAAATGTTCGTTTGAATTTTTAGAGGTGGCACATGCAAATTTACTTAAAACGGCAGGGTAATACCGCATATAGGTATATATTAGGAAACATGCCCGTGCGTTGCAATGGGAGAGAAAAAAATACTCACATTATACCTGGAAGAGGTACGTGAAATTGAAAAGCGGTTCTTAGGCTTGGAATTGCAGCACGTCCCGCGCGGCGCGAACAAGGAAGCAGATGGCATCGCCAAGAGGGCGTCTCGCCGCGAGCCTCAGAGGCCTGGCGTCTTCGAGGAGAGGCTCTTCAAGCCGTCGGTTGTGCCACCGGCTACAGGCCCAACGCTTCTCCGGGAAGAGCCGCCACTGGCCCCGTCCTCGGGCGCCCCAGCCTGCGGCCCGACCTCGGGATCCCGCCTGCTCCTGGCGTTGGAACCTCAGGCAGGCAGCTGGACCAAGGAGTTCAAGGCATACTTGCTCTGCAGTGCCTTACCGAAGAAGGAGGAGGACGCATAACGCGTGGCTCGCCAGGCCACTGCTTATTGCTTACAGGACGGCGAGCTGTACCGGAGACACCCCAACGATGTCTCACTACGGTGCATATCCGAGGAGTAGGGATGCGAGCTTTTGGCCGACATCCACGGTGGAGATTGCGAACACCACTCCTCGTCGCGCACCCTCGTGGGAAAGGTGTTCTGCAACGGGTTCTACTGGCCTACGGCGCTCCACGACGCCACCGAGCTAGTCCGATCCTGCGAGGCCTGCCAGTTCCATGCCAAGCAGATTCATCAGCCCGCGCAAAGACTCCAGACCATCCAGCTCTCGTGGCCCTTCACGGTCTGGGGGCTGGACATATTGGGCCCGTTCCCTCAGGCGGCCGGCAGCTACCGCTACCTCTACGTTGCCGTCTACAAGTTCACCAAGTGGGCGGAGGTGGAGCCCGTGCGCACCATCCCCGCCGGCTCAGCCGTCAAGTTCATCAAGGGCCTCGTGAGCCGATTCGGTGTCCCCAACGACATCATTACCGGAAATGGCTCCGAGTTCACAAGCAATCTCCTCAGGACATATTGTGCTAACCTTGGAACGCAGATATGCTACAATTCGGTGGCGCACCCGCGGAGCAACGGCCAGGCTGAGCGCACCAACACAGAGGTCCTGAGGGGCCTCAAGACAAGGAGCTTCAAGAAGAAGCTTGAGGCCTGCGGCAGAGGTTGGCTCTATGAGCTCCACTCCGTGTTGTGGTCCGTCTGCACCACTGCGACTAAGCCCACCGGCGAGACCCCGTTCTTCCTTGTCTATGGGGTTGAGGCGGTCCTCCCGCACGAAGTCAAGCATCGTTCCCCGTGAGTCTTGGCATTCGATGAGGCGCGTCAGGATGCCTCGCGGGGAACTGATCTTGTGCTCGAAAAGGAGGCCCGCCGCCAAGCTTCTCTCCGCGCCGCGAGGTACCAGCAGGTGCTGCGGCGCTACCACTGCCGCAATATCCGCCCCCGGACTCTCGAAGTCGGAGACCTCGTCCTGAGGCGGGTCCTCTCCAGGGAGGGCCTCCACAAGCTCTCGCCCATGTGGGAGGGCCCGTTCAGGGTCGCCCGCGTCTCCAGGCCTGGTGCCGCACGCCTGGAGACAAAGGATGGGGTCCCCATCCAGAATGCTTGGAACATCCAGCATCTCCGCAAGTTCTACCCGTGACACTCTCACGTAATAATGAGAAGGGTTGTACACGCTGCTACTTCTTGAGCTTGCGTTGGTTTTTCCCTTGAAGAGGAAATGGTGATGCAGCAAAGTAGAGATAAGTATTTCCCTTAGTTAGAGAACCAAGGTATCAATCCAGTAGGAGGTACAAGCAAGTCCCCAATCTACGCACCTGCACAAACAATCAAACACTAGCACCCAACACGATAAAGGGGTTGTCAATCCCTTCACGGTCAATTGCAAAGGTGAGATCTGATAGAGATAGGTATATAAGATTGCCAAAACATAAAACATAATAAAAGTAAATAAATTGCAACAAGGTATTTTTGGTATTTTTGATATATAGATTTGAAAATATATGATGGAAAATAGACCCGGGGGCCATAGGTTTCACTAGAGGCTTCTCTCTTGAAGGCAAATAATACGGTGGGTGAACAAATTACTGTCGAGCAATTGATAGAAAAGCGCAAAGTTATGACGATATCCAAGGCAATGATTATGCATATAGGCATCACGTCCGTGTCAAGTAGACCGACTCCTGCCTGCATCTACTACTATTACTCCACACATCGACCGCTATCCAGCATGCATCTAGAGTATTAAGTTCATAAAGAACGGAGTAACGCCTTAAGTAAGATGACATGATGTAGAGGAATAAACTCAAGCAATATGATGAAAACCCCATCTTTTTATCCTTGATGGCAACAATACAATACAATACAATACGTGCCTCGCTACCCCTACTATGTCACTGGGTGAGAACACCGCAAGATTGAACCCAAAACTAAGCACCCCTCCCATTGCAAGAAATACCAATCTAGTTGGCCAAACCAAACTGATAATTCGAAGAGAAATACAAAGATATGAAATCATGCATAAAAGACTTCAGAGAAGATTCAAATAATATTCATAGATAATCTGATCATAAATCCACAATTCATCGGATCTCGACAAACACACCGCAAAAGAATATTACATCGGATAGATCTCCAAGAACATCGAGGAGAACATGGTATTGAGAATCAAAGAGAGAGAAGAAGCCATCTAGCTACTAGCTATGGACCCGTAGGTCTGAGGTAAACTACTCAAGCTTCATCGGAAGGGCAATAGGGTTGATGTAGATGCCCTCCATGATCGAATCCCCCTCCGGCAGATTGCCGAAAAAGGCCCCAAGATGGGATCTCACGGGAACAGAAGGTTGTGGAGGTGGAAAAGTATTTTCGTGGCTCCCTTCTAGGGTTTTGGAATATATGTGAATTTATAGGACGAAGAAGTAGGTCGGTGGACTCCCGAGGGGGCCACAAGCCAGGGGGCGCGCCCCCATAGGGTGCGCCCCTATGGCTTGCCGTCGCCTCGTGGGTCTTCTGACTTCGACTCCAAGTCTCGTAGGTGTCTTCTGGTCCAAGAAAAATCATCGTAAAGTTTTATTCCGTTTGGACTCCGTTTGATATTCCTTTTCTCCGAAATTGAAAAACAAGGAAAAAACAGACAGTGGCACTGGGCTCGAGGTTAATAGGTTAGTCCCAAAAATAATATAAAATAGCATATTAATGCATATAAAACATCCAAAACAGGTAATATAATAGTATGGAACAATAAAAAAATTATAGATACGTTGAAGACGTATCGCACGCCTCGGAGTCTCCCGGTGCGCCGCCCCATGGCCTCACGAGAGTTCCCGCCCACGCCCAAGTGGAGGCCCCAAGCTCCGTGCTGGCGGACAAAACGGTCGAACATCGACTATGCCCACGCCCAAGTGGAGGCCCCATGCTCTGCGCTGGTGGGAAGACTAGCTTAGGCGCCGGACACGGCTGTTTTTTTGTTCTCTCTTGTAACCAAATTTGCCACTTCTTGGAATGAAGTTTGAAGTTTCCACATCTTTATTCAAAAAGGGTCGGGATTTCCTCCTTGCAGTGTTTTCCTTCTTGAATCTTGTTTTTAAAGGAAGTGGCGGCTGCCAGTTGCTCCCTCCCGCGCGTCCCATGAGCGGAGGCTGGGCATGGTGTGTACGCTTGAGCTAGCCCCGGCGGCGTTGAGGGCCCAGGCCACAAGAGTCGTGGGTCCGCCCGTGTGCACACCTCGCCAAGACTTTGGCGTCTGAATCCTCGCGCGACGCTCTCGAGCGAGCCAACAGGCACGTGTTGCCTTCGGCCCCTGGCCTCAGGAGCGCTCGCTTCCTGGCATTACCGGGCATCATGACCCGGCATACCAGCGACAATCGACCCTCGCTCAGGGGTTCTAGATGCAGGATGGGCGCCAAGGAAGGGTGGCCTGAAAACACAATCACGGTCCAACACATTATTAAGGAATCCTTCGTCAAGTGCTCGTTACATCTCCACGAGTCTCGATGCCTGGCGTAGGCGCCTCCGGAGACCCAGGGGCCTCGTGAGCCATGAGCCCCTCGAGGCTATGGAGCCATCCGGTCTATGAGGAGGGAGCCTCCCCGACAAGCTCTTTCGGCTGCCTCGACGCTCCAGCTGCATCGATTGCCGGAACGAGGGGTGTACATAGGATCAAAAGCTCCGGAGGAGCGCACAGGAACCTCCCAAGGGCCACGAGCGCACCAAGCTAAGTTATCCTAACCACGCCAGGCAGGAACCTTTCAATTAATGACAATATAATGCTAGAATATGAGCAGGAAACACTGATATAAAGGCGCAAGCGCCACAGTTCATTACACGCCCCCACGGGGCTCTTCATGACTCTTGATGCAGGAAATAAAAAACAAAACAAAAGAAGCGACCTCCCGAGGGCCGCTGCTCCTGAAGCCCGGCTTCGGCGTTGCCCACGCTCAGTCGGAGTCCTCCTCCTCCTTGACAGGGGCACGACGCCGTGGCAGCTCGTCGTCCTCCTTCACCCAGGCACGGTGACATGGTGGCTCATCGTAGTCGTCGTCGCTCGAGCTCCCCCCGGAGGAGGTGTCGTCGCTGTTGGAGGCATCGCAGCCGTCGCCAAGGGCAAGTTCACCACCGAGGACGCCGCTGCCCTGCTGGTCGTCGTCGTTGACGAGGTGCTCGCCGCCGCTGCTGTCGCCCTCTAGGTAGCACCCCAGGCGCCCGCCGTCTTTCCTGAAGATCTTCACGAAGAGCGTCGTTGCCCCATCGTACTTGAAGTGGAGGGTGTGCCTCCCCTGCAGGCCGCGGGCGCAGGTGAATGTCTGCCACCCATGGGTCAGGTAGATGTAGCCCGAGGGGGTGACCTCGACCTCCGCCCATGAAGATTGGTTGCAGTAGCCGTCAGGCTATAGCCATAGCCCGATGGGCCCTCCCGCCGGCAGCAACTCCGCAAAGGAGCGGGGAAGCTGGACCCAGGTGCCCGCCGGCCTCTCCATCCACACCACGAACTCTCGGGCCATGTCGGCCGAGTGGGATCGCAGGCGAGGTGGCCGGGCGGCCACCGCGTGCCTTCCCCCTCGACCTCGGCCGCCACGGCTTTCGCGGCTGCTTCCGCAGGAGGAACCCTTCCCACGGCTGCCGAAGCCAATGCGGACCCCCAGGGGGGCGCGCTTATGCCCCTGGGGAATCACCGTCGGTGTTGCAGTGGACTTGCGGTGACGGCCGCGCCCCCTCTTAGGTGGCGGCAACCCCGGTCCCTCCTGGGGGGCCTTCCACTTTTCGGCGGTGGAGAACCTCCACACCGACGCCATGGCTGTTGAGGCAACAGTTTGGGATGGAGGAGCGAGAAGACGAAGATGGGCTGGGGGCTCCGCTCCCCTCGCCCTCTTATAAACGATCGGAGAATGCCAACCAGCGTCCCTTCACAGGCGGGGATGAGCAATGATGGCCCTGTGGCGTGCGCCAGTCTTTGTCAGCCTATGCGGTTGCCGAGGCATTGTGGGGAAGTGGAGGCGTCCGCGTCCCATCATGAGCCACGCGTCAGGCCTGGCCCGCAAGCGATTGGGGCCCGTGGCACTTCGCCCTTTGCTCCTTGCCTTCGCTTCGAAGCCAGGCCAAGCGCGCCTTGGGCCCAGGGGCTACTGTCGGCATTCTGGGATCGGGGGTACCCAGATCTGCCTGCCTGCAGCCCAGCGCATGACTTCATCTACGTCCCGATACGGCCCATCCCCAAGACCTCAAGGGCAAGACCCTCGCGAGGGCCCCTGGCCTCGCGAGGCGAGCAACACCAGGACCTCCCGGGGAGCGGCCCCTCGAGCCTGCCTCCCAAGGAGCAGAGATCTGTATGCACGCCTCCACCTCATGAGGCGTGCAATGATATGAGCCATGACGACCAAGGCCAGGCAGGCGCCAGCGGGCGCAGTCCAGGACAGTTTCCTCTTTCGTGCTAAGGAGGCAAGGAAGTACGCGGGTTCCCGAGGAAGCCCCCAAATGTTTCTGTTTCGGTGCAACAGGACCAAGACCACGAGCTCCGCAGGACGGATGTCATCGTCGAGCCCACCACTGCGTCACGACCAGAAGCTTTGCAGGCGAAGACCGCCTTTCGTCAGGATAAGAAGTACTACTGTACCCCTTCAAAATTGGCCACTTTGGTATTCCATCCCGCCTAAGCTATGAGGGAAGAGAACCGAGGCCTAGGATAAATATAGACTAGTCTCCACTGTAGGGAGGGATCGACTCACTCTCATCCTACGAGCCCTCGCGAGGCAACTCATACACTATACTAGTTCATCCCGAGCCTCCTCGTGAGGCCAATCCACTACAAAGAAGGAGTAGGGTTTTACACCGCAAGGTGAGCCGAACCTGGGTAAACCCCCGTTTCCATCCCTCCACCCCGTTCGTCCGTACTCGATGAGATCAGGCCGTGTGGGTGGCGAGCAAAGCATTATTGTGAAGCGAGATCTTTCGCACACGCCCTAGAGTTCGAACCTAGTTTGGGTCTAGGTTGCCCCGATTGCGACAATATCATGGTGATTGGCATAAGCAAAGAGAATGCGAATGGACTCAAGTCTAGCAACAGGGGCATAGGTCTCAACATAGTCCATACCTTCGACTTGTGTGTAGCCTTGAGCCACGAGACGATCCTTGTTGCATATGACTTTTCTATCTTCATCTTGCTTGTTATGAAACACCCATTTGGTTCCTGTCGTGGTTTTTTCATGGCAGATGTCCTAGTGAAAGGACTTAAGCGTGAAGCCATCGCAATGGTGATTAGCTTGTCGGGGTTGAGCGGGACAAGAGACACGGGTTTACCCAGGTTCGGCCCCTCATGGTGGAGGTAAAAGCCTACATCCTGCTTGATATGTCTCCAAGGTATCTATAATTTATGAAGTATTCATGCCATGTTTACAACAATTTTATATGGTTTTGGTATGATTTGTATGGAACTAACCCGGACTGACGCTGTTTTCAGCACAACTACCGTGGAGTTGTTTTTTGTGCAGAAATGAAAGTTCTCCAAATGAGCTGAAACTTTTTGATGATTTTTTTTTGGAACAAAAGAGACCCCCGAAGCTTCATGGGAGGGCCAGGAGAGACACGAGAAGGGCATAACTACCAGGGCGCGCCTGGAGCCCAACCCGTGGCGTGGTGGGTTGTGCTCACCTCGAGGCCCATCTTCGCGTGATTCCAACGCTGAAAAATCCTATAAATAGAGAAACCATCAGAAGTTCTGCCGCCGCAAGCCTCTGTAGCCACGAAAAACAAATCTAGACCCTGTTCTGGCACCCTGCCGGAGGGGGAAATCATCACCGGTGGCCATCTTCATCATCTCGGCGGCCACCATGATGAGGAGGGAGTAGTCCACCCTCGGGGCTGAGGGTTTGTACCAGTAGCTATGTGTTTAATCTCTCTCTCTCTCTCGTGTTCTTGAGATGGCATGATCTTGATGTACCGCTGGCTTTGTTAATATAGTTGGATCATATGGTGTTTTCCCCTCTCTATCTTATTGTGATGAATTGAGTTTTCCCTTTGAGATTTTGTTTTTATCGGATTGAGTACTTTGTTGGATTTGAGAGCACTTGATCTATGTCTTGGCAATCAACTCGCGGATTCCTGAGGTGGCATTGGGGTAATCTATGCATAGGGGTTGATGCACGTTTTCGTCCTTGTTTCTTTGGTAGAAATCTTGGGGCACTCTTTGAGGTTCTTTGTGTTGGATT
This sequence comes from Thinopyrum elongatum, assembly GCA_011799875.1. Lineage (NCBI taxonomy): Eukaryota > Viridiplantae > Streptophyta > Magnoliopsida > Poales > Poaceae > Thinopyrum > Thinopyrum elongatum. Next base: position 273,841,782 of record CM022302.1, on the reverse strand, counting down.
GAGTATTATGAATCTGAAATTGTTTGATGCATATCGCATAATCAACTCACGGATACTCGCGGTGACATTGGAGTATCTAGGTGACATTAGAGTTGGTTGATGTGTATCGTATGGTGTTATTTTAGTATGAACTCTTGGTTAGATCGATCGGAAAGAATAGCTTGGTGTTATTTTAGTACGAACTCTAGGATAGATTGATCAGAAAGAATAGCTTTGAGGTGGTTTCGTACCCTACAAACAATTTCTTCTTATGTTCTCCGCTAGATATGAACTTTGGAGTGATTCTTCATCGCACGTTGAGGGATGGTTATATGATCCAATCATATTAGCATTGTTGAGAGATTGCACTAGCAAAAGTACAGACCCTAGGCCTCATTTTCAAGCATTGCAATACCGTTTGTGCTCCGTTTTATCAATTGCTACCTTGTTGTTTTTTATTGTTCTTATTACGAAAATCAATATCTACTATCATTACTACACTTGTATCACCATCTCTTGGACGAACTAGTGCACCTATACAATTTACCCTTGTATTTGGTGTGTTGGGGACACAAGAGACTCTTTGTTATTTGGTTGCAGGGTTGTTTGAGAGAGACCATCTTCATCCTACACCTCCCACGGATTGATAAACCTTAGGTCATCCACTTGAGGGAAAATTGCTACTGTCATACAAAACTCTGCGCTTGGAGGCCCAACACGAGTCTACAAGAATAAAGTTGTGTAGTAGATATCAAGCTCTTTTCTGGCGCCATTGCTGGGGAGGTGAGTGCATGGAGCTATATCTTTAGATCTTGCAATTGAATCTTTTAGTTTCTTGTTTTATCACTAGTTTGGTTTGTAAAAGGAAACTACAAAAAAATGGAACTGAGGTTGCATCATATTGTTCATCTTTATAATGCTTTCGTGAAAATGATGGAAAGGAAAATTGTGCTCAATTGATAGAGGAAGAATTCTATAAAATGTTTGACAAAAAATCTTTGAATGATGAGCATGATTGCAATGTTGTTAGTATGAATTCCTTGAATATCCATGATGCTAATGATATGCAAAGCCATAAGCTTGGGGGTGCTATATTTGATGAAGATGATATTTTTAGTCCCCCCAAGTTTTGATGAGAAAATTTATTATGATGATTGCATGCCACCTATTTGGCTATTTATGATGATTATATTGATGAAAGTGGATTTGGGGAGGTCATGACTTTATTTAATGATGAAACCACTATTTTGGAAGAGGTTGCAATTGATTATTACAACAAAGTTGCTATCTATGATGATTATGGTGATGACATGTATGCTATATTGAATAATGATAACCATGAAACTTTTCATCATGATTTTAATTTCCAATCACATGATAGTTATTTTGTTGAGTTTGCTCCCACCACTATTCATGAGAATAAATTTGCTTAGGTGGAGAGTAATAAAAAATTTATGCATGTGGATCATGAAAAGAATAATTTATGTGATAGCTATATTGTTGAATTCATTCATGATGCTACTGAAAATTATTATGAGAGGGGAACATATGCTTTTACATATTGCAATAATATCAAGTTTCCTCTCTATGTGTTGAAAATCTTGAAGTTTTGCTTGTTTTGCCTTCCTATGCTAGTTGATTCTTGTTCCCATAAATTGTTTGCTCACAAAATACCTATGCATAGTAAGTGGGTTAGACTTAAATGTGCTAGTCATATGCTTCATGATGCTCTCTTTGTGTTTCAATTCTTATCTTTTATGTGAGCATCATTGAAATCATCATGCCTAGCTAAAAAGGCATTAAAGAAAAGCGCTTGTTGGGAGACAACCCAACATTTACCCCTACTGTTTTTTTGTATTCACATGATTAGGCTACTTTAGTAATCATGTTTTATAGCTTTTGTTTAATTAAATTGCCAAGTAAAGCCTTTGGGATAGTGTGGATGATAGTTGACTTGATTCTGTGCAAAAACAGAAACTTTTGCTTCCCATAACAGAATTGTATAAATTCACTAGAGCGTCTAAAAACCCTGAGTTCTTTAAATATGATTTATATACAAATTTTCTACGTTGTCCTAATTTTTCAGAATTTTTGGAGTTGCGTAAGTATGACATTAATTCAGATCTTTACGTACTGTTCTGTTTTTGACAGATTCTGTTTGCAATGCATAGTTTGCTTGTTTTATGGTTTCTATGGCTTATATTGCTTAATATAAATTGTGGAAATTGTAGAGTACATTAGGCATTACGTGAGAACAATTATGAATCTTATCTTTACAGTACCAAAGTGAATGATTTGTCTTTATCATACTAACCCATCTCACGAAGTTCCGTTAAGTTTTGTATGATTGAAGTTTTCAAGTTTTGGGTAAGATATCGATATGAGGAGAATAAGGAGTGACAAGACCCTATGATTGGGGATGCACAAGTCACCCCAAGGTAATATTCAAGGAAGATCCAAGCAACTAAGCTTGGGGATGCCCCGGAAGGCATCCCCTCTTTCGTCTCCAACATTATCGGTAACCTTACTTGGGTCTATATTTTCATTCGTCACATGATATGTGTTTTGCTTGGAGCATCATTTTATTTTATTAGTATTTGCTTGTTTTTATTTGTAATAATTTTTTATATGTTTTACTACAATAAAAATGTCAAATATAGCCTTTGTCATGCTTATTTTGCAAGTCTATGTGTTGCTGTTTGAAAACAGAAAGTTGCGTGCTAGTGCAAGAATTCTTGAGTAAAGCCAGAATGTGATAAAATGTTGAAAGTTTTTGAAAAGTAAGCTACAATAAATTTTCTACAGTGTGGTAAATTTTCAGAATTTTTGGATTTAGGGAAGTATGAGTACAATTTCACTCTTTACAGACTATCCTGTTTAGACAGATTGCTGTTATGTTCGCATTGTTTGCATATGTTTGCTAGTTTAATGATTATATTTGAGGATAGGAGTATTAAATATGCAGAGGCATTTAGTATGCAATGTTGAATAATAATTTTAGCGATTTGCTACAGTAGAGAATGATAAGGTTTTTGCATTGATTTATACTAACTTATCTCACGAGTTCTTGTTGAGTTTTGTGTGGATGAAGTTTTCAAGATTTAGGGAAACCGTGATATAAAAGGAATTAAGGAGACACAAAAGCTCAAGCTTGGGGATGCCCAAGGTATCCCAAGTTATAATCCAAGAAGTCTCAAGCATTTAAGCTTGGGGATGCCCCGGTAGGCATCCCACCTTTCTTCATGAACAACTATCGGTTAGTATTGGTTGAGCCTAAGTTTTTGCTTCTTCACATGAGTTGTGCTTTTCTTAGAATGTCATTTTATTTTGTTTTGCTTGCTGTTTTAATAAAATACTTAGATCTGAAAGTTTTAAATAAGAGAGAGTCCTCAATTAGCTACCCCTTTACTTAACTACTCGCTTGATCTTCACGTATATCTTTTTGGAGTAGTTTGTCATTTACTCTTGTGCTTCACTTATATCCTATGAGTAAATTATTGAATGAATTGAATATCACGAAGTTGAAATTATATATTCAGATCATGCCTAGTAGTAGCTTCACATTGGGTTTAGAAAATGAAATCTTTTGAAGCTTGACAATCACAATATTGGTCATACAAGCAATTCATGAATGATTAGTATAAGGAAGAGAACTTTCACATACAAATATATTATCTTGGACGTCTTCTATGCTTGTGAATACTCGTTAATTATTTTCAAACTTGAGCAATTTAGTTGAAGTTGGACAAGGAAGACAACTTAATGAGTTATGGTTGTGTATATTTGCATAGAAGTTATATTGTCATGGATCCTCCAACATGTGGTGTTTGCCTAGGACCTTTTGCTAGCCAAAAATTCGTACTAAGTAGAGATACTACTTGTGCGTCCAAAAACCCATAAACCCAGTTTCTTGCCATGAGTGTCCACCATACCTACCTATGGATTGAATAAAATCCTTCAAGTAAGTTGTCATCGGTGCATAAAGCAATAAAAATTGCTCCTAAATATGTTTGATATTTTATTGTAAGGGAAAATTGAGCATTGTACGAACTTGTGATGGCAAAGTAATAAAAGTGACGGACTGCATAATAAAGGTTGCTATCATAAGGGGCAATATAACGTGACATTCCTTTGCAATAAGAGCTTGGGCATCCAAATAAAAAGCGCATGACAACCTCTGCTTCCCTCTGCGAAGGGCCTATCTTTTACTTTTCAGTATTTACTTTTATGCAAGAGTCAATAGAATGCATTCTCATTTCAACCTCAATTATTCTGTAGTTGGCAAGCATCATGTGGTGGGGAAAGATCTAGGCACATATGACCAGTCAAATATATTTGATCATGATTTATTATTGTTGACAATTATCTCTATGATAAATGAGTTGGGAGGCGAAATATTAAGCCCCTATCTTTCTCTGTGTTCGATGGATGCCATTTGTTCTAAGAATATGCTTTGAGTACTAGCAATCATAGAAGACTATATGATGATTGAGTATGTGGAGCTCTTACTTAGAGTCTGTTGAATAAGTTCAATCGCAATTGTTTGGTGACTAAGAATATAGGTTGTTGAGTTTCAAGAGAATTCATTGTTTGAACCTTAACATGTGAATTGGTTGCTACTTTAACATGAGAAATTTTATGAGAAAGAATTGATGTTATGATGCTAGGAAAAGTGATTGAAATTATCATTGATCGAACTTATGCACTTTGCTAGCATTCACACTTCATAAATTATTTCTTTTATCATTTACCTACTCGAGGACGAGTAGGAATTAAGCTTGGGGATGCTGATACGTCTCCAAAGTATCTATAATTTATGAAGTATTCATGCCATGTTTACAACAATTGTATATGATTTTGGTATTATTTGCATGGAACTAACCCGGACTGACACTGTTTTCAGCCGAACTACCGTGGTGTTGTTTTTTGTGCAGAAATGAAAGTTCTCCAAATGAGCTGAAACTTTTTGATGATTTTTTTTGAACAAAAGAGAACCCCGAAGCTTCGTGGGAGGGCCAGAAGAGCCACGAGGAGGGCACAACCCACTAGGGCACGCCTGGAGCCTAACCTGTGGCGTGGTGGGTTGTGCTCACCTCGAGGCCTATCTTCACGTGATTCCAACGCTGAAAAATCCTATAAATAGAGAAACCATCAGAAGTAACCCTAGATCAGAAGATCCGCCGCCGCAAGCCTCTGTAGCCACGAAAAACCAATCTAGACCCTATTCTGGCACCCTGCCGGAGGGGGAAATCATCACCGGTGGCCATCTTCATCATCCCGGCGACCACCATGATGAGGAGGGAGTAGTCCACCCTCGGGGCTGAGGGTTTGTATCAGTATCTATGTGTTTAATCTCTCTCTCTCTCTCTCTCTCTCGTGTTCTTGGGATGGCATGATCTTGATGTATCATGGGCTTTGTTAATATAGTTGGATCATATGGTGTTTTCCCCTCTCTATCTTATTGTGATGAATTGAGTTTTCCCTTTGAGATTTCATTTTTATCGGATTGAATACTTTGTTGGATTTGAGAGCACTTGATCTATGTCTTGGCACTCATCTCGCGGATTCCTGAGGTGAAATTGGGGTAATCTATGCATAGGGGTTGATGCATGTTTTCGTCCTTGTTTCTCCGGTAGAAATCTTGGGGCACTCTTTGAGGTTCTTTGTGTTGGATTGAGTATTATGAACCTGAAATTGTTTAATGCATATCGCATAATCAACTCATGGATACTCGCAGTGACATTGGAGTATCTAGGTGACATTAGAGTTGGTTGATGTGTATCATATGGTGTTATTTTAGTACGAACTCTTGGTTAGATCGATCGGAAAGAATAGCTTGGTGTTATTTTAGTATGAACTCTAGGATAGATTGATTGGAAAGAATAGCTTTGAGGTGGTTTCGTATCCTATAAACAATTTCTTCTTATGTTCTCTGCTAGATAGGAACTTTGGAGTGATTCTTCATTGCACGTTGAGGGATGGTGATATGATCCAATTATATTAGCATTGTTGAGAGATTGCACTAGTGATGACCCACAAGTATAGGGGATCTATCATAGTCCTTTCGATAAGTAAGAGTGTCGAACCCAACGAGGAGCAGAAGGAGATGACCAGCGGTTTTCAGCAAGGTATTCTCTACAAGCACTGAAATTATCGGTAACAGATAGTTGTGTGATAAGATAATTCATAACGGGTAACAAGTGACAAAAGTAACTAAGGTGCAGCAAGGTGGCCCAATCATTTTTGTAGCAAAGGACAAGCCTGGACAAACTCTTATATAAATGAAAGCGCTCCCGAGGACACATGGGAATTACTGTCAAGCTAGTTTTCATCATGCTCATATGATTCGCGTTCGTTACTTTGATAATTTGATATGTGGGTGGACCGGTGCTTGGGTGCTGTCCTTCCTTGGACAAGCCTCCCACTTATGATTAACCCCTCTCGCAAGCATCCGCAACTACGAAAGAAGAATTAAGATAAATCTAACCATAGCATGAAACATATGGATCCAAATCAGCCCCTTACGAAGCAACGCATAAACTAGGGTTTAAGCTTCTGTCACTCTAGCAACCCATCATCTACTTATTACTTCCCAATGCCTTCCCCTAGGCCCAAATCATGGTGAAGTGTCATGTAGTCGATGTTCACATAACACCACCAGAGGAAAGACAACATACATCTCATCAAAATATCAAACGAATACCAAATTCACATGATTACTTATAACCAGACTTCTCCCATGTCCTCAGGAACAAATGTAACTACTCACAAAGCATATTCATGTTCATAATCAGAGGGGTATTGAATAACATTAAGGATCTGAACATATGATCTTCCACTGAATAAACCAACTAGCATCAACTACAAGGAGTAATCAACACTACTAGCAACCCACAGGTACCAATCTAAGGTTTTGAGACAAAAATCGGATACGAGAGATAAACTAGGGTTTGAGAGGAGATGGTGCTGGTGAAGATGTTGATGGAGATTGACCCCCTCTCGATGAGAGGATCGTTGGTGATGACGATGGCTTCGATTTCCCCCTCCTGGAGGGAAGTTTCTCCTGCAGAACAGCTCCGCCAGAGCCCTAGATTGGTTCTGCCCAGGTTCCGCCTCGAGAGGGCGGCGCTTCGTCCCGTAAGCTTCCTTTTGATTTTTTCCAGGTCAAAACACACCATATAGCAGAAGATGGGCACCGGAGGCCTGCCAGGGGGCCCACAAGGTAGGGAGGCGCTCCCAAGGGGGTAGGGCGTGCCCCCCTCCCTTGTGGATGGCTGGTGGCCCCCCTCTGGTGCTTTCTTTGCCCAATATTTTATATATATTCCAAAACAATTCTTCGTGAAGTTTCAGGACTTTTGGAGTTGTGCAGAATAGGTCTCTAATATTTGCTCCTTTTCCAGTCTAGAATTCCAGCTGCTGGCATTCTCCCTCTTCATGTAAACCTTGTAAAATAAGAGAGAAAAGGCATAAGTATTGTGATATAATGTGTAACAACAGCCCATAATGCAATAAATATTGATATAAAAGCATGATGCAAAATGGACGTATCAACTAGCGAAAGTACGGACCCTATGCCTCATTTTCAAGCATTGCAATACCGTTTGTGCTCCGTTTTATCAATTGCTACCTTGCTGTTTTTAATTGTTCTTATTACAAAAATCAATATCTACTATCATTACTACACTTGTATCACTATCTCTTCGCCGAACTAGTGCACCTATACAATTTACCCTTGTATTTGGTGTGTTGGGGACACAAGAGACTCTTTGTTATTTGGTTGCAGGGTTGTTTGAGAGAGACCATCTCCATCCTACACCTCCCACGGATTGATAAACCTTAGGTCATCCACTTGAGGGAAAATTGCTACTGTCCTACAAAACTCTACGCTTGGAGGCCCAACACGAGTCTACAAGAATAAAGTTGTGTAGTAGACATCACTGCTTGATTAATATTGATGTTGATGACGATCTCGGTTACAAGGGCGGTGTTTCGCTACCTCTATATCGAGAGCATCTACTTTGATCTTGTCTAAGACATGTCCGTCTAAGCCCTGTCTATCTTAACCTGACCCTCTTGGGGTGCCCTGCCCCTCCTTATATAAGTTGAAGGGGCGGGTTACATGTAGAGTCCTAGTAGGATTAGGACTTAGCCTATTTCTGGCTTCTTATCGTGGACTTCTTAACGCCTAGGCTTCTCAACCTGGGCTTCTTAACGCCCGGGCTTCTCTCTGTGGGCTTCTTAACGCCTAGGCTTCTCATCTCCAGGCAGCTCATCTTCATGGCTAAGTAGATGTCGGGTTAGGATCCGGGTTACAATCCCCGGGTTACAACTGTCTGCCGGATTAGGATCTGTCTGCCGGGTTAGGATCTGTCTGCCGAGTTAGAACTGTCTGTCAGGTTAGAATTGTCTGCTGGGTTAGAACCCGCCGGGTTAGGATCTGCTGGGTTAGGATCTGCCGGGTTAAGTCCAGAGATGACTTAATAGGGCTGCATAAGTCCAGAGATGACTTAACAGGGCTGCTTAAGTCCAGAGATGACTTAACGTCATGAGCCAGGTTTAACCGCGGGTAATTCCCCCGACATTAGCCCCCAGATTAGCTTGAATACAGGATTTGTCATGCATTCATGCTAAGCTTCTTGAAATAAGAATAGATAGTGAACCGGCTCCTAAAAATCTGGGTCTCTGTCATATCAATATGCCAATAATAATTCCATGCAGAAAAATCACCCATATGATATCTTGAATTGTCTTCAAAAACGCCTTGCCTTTGAGAAAGAAGAAAATTTCGACTGATGTTGTACCAACTTTCAATGCTTCAGACTTGTCTGAATGGCTTAAAGGAAATAATATTTGCAAATTTCTCCATAAAAAAATTTGAGACCTGGTTCACTCATAACTGAGAATTTTGAAGGTGTGCCTTCCTTATATCCATATTACCTGTAGCCCCCAAGTCTTAAGAGGGGAACATAGTGATAGCTTAAGACTTGCTTCAATATAAATGTTGCAACTCTGGAGAAATCTGGATTGTTCGTCTGAGTCACCAGTCATAAGTTGAATGTTCCACATATGTAGCCCCCAAGTACCGGGTTGTCTTGCCTGCAGCAACCTGGGACTTGTAATTGCCTTATGCTCATAAAACTTCAACTAGTGTAACCCCCAAGGGCCGGGTCATTATGCAATAATGAACAGGGACTTTTGCAGATCTAATTATATAGACTTGAGGAGCAATGTGTAGCCCCCAAGGGCCGGGTCATCAGTATGTGATGGGCCGTGTCATCCAATTGGGACCTTATGACTTTGATAAAGAACTGAATGCTATAGCCCTCCAGTGCCGGCTCATTAAGATAAGACTGGGCTTGGACTTAGAAAATGATGAAAGGTCGGCTCATCTCCTTGAGATAACCAGGTCTGTTGACAATGTGATGATTTGAAAAGCAACTTGCATTAGCCCCCAAGTGCCATGGTGCATGCTTGCAATGACATGGGACTTGCATACTTGATGTAATCTTGATTTGAATAATGTAGCCCCCAAGTGCCGGGTCGTATGCCTGCAGCGACTCGGGACTATTCCTTCCATTGTAGAATAAAATAATATCCACTGTCTGGATGATGTTACTGAATGCTTTGCATATCAATATTGAACCATGCTCTTTGTTGTAAGCTGGTATTTTTAGATGAGGGAATAATAGCCATTTCACTGAAGCGGTTTTGAAACCCTCAATCATCCAACATTGGTTATGATAACCATAATGAAAATCCAGCCATGTTGGCTATTAAAAATTGGAATAATGTAACTCGGTTTGAAAACCGATTCCTGTAATATAAAACATTATATCCATGTATATATGATGCATGGCATGATGATGCAATGATGATGCAATGTATGATGATGTATGTGTATGATAACAAAGTACAAAAATTCCCGCTTTCGAGGCTCGAGTCATACTTCAATGAAACTAGCATGATAGTCACTGGTTTATCCTCACTTTCTGTAAGCCGGCTCTCACATGACCCAATCGATGTTTTAACCTGGATAAGTTCAGGGTCCATATGGATTGACTTATCGAGAGTACATGGGGTCGGAGTAGCATCTTGCAAACAGGCAGGTTTAACCAAGTTTCAGTGAAGCTGGCTTAATAGCCTTGGTTTATCCTTGCTATCAGTAAGCTGGCTCTCACATGACTTAAACCGCTGTTTTAACCTTGACAAGTTCAGGGTCATGAAGATTGACTTGTCAAGAGTACGGTGGGTCATCTTGTTCGGAGAAGCATCAAGCATACATGCAGGTTTAACCAATAATGTGGCATTTTTGCTGAGTCAAAAGGGTTTTGTAAGCTAAACTCAGTGAGTTGGAAGCCCCCTAGTGCCCTTATGAACAATTAATAAAGACTCATGCTAAGTAAATATGAGATGAAATGACAGACACCCTAAGTTTCAGGGATGTCGGCTTTATTATATTGATCATAATATGATAAGCCAATAAGGCAGGATAGCCATGTTTGAACCGCGCATCATGGAAGCAAGTTCTCTTCGGTAACCTTTAATTTTTTTCTGAAAACTCGAACTTGCGAGAGATGGATTCATCTTGAACCGGACTTTTAACCGGATATTGAAAGCTCAAAACTTTGTGAGAGATATATTTCCCTTGAGCCGGATATTGAGCCAGAACCTTTCTGATAATCCAGAATCTTTCTTTTAAGCCAGAACTTTCTGATTGCTTGGCACCTTTTGAGCTGGAAATTTTCTGACGATCTTTAAGTTTTCACCAATGTGACAGCAGCCTCCGGGATCGGGTTGTCATCCCTTGAATGACCGAGGTTCTTGAATTTGTGACAACAGCCAATTTTGCTGAGTCATGTCAGTGTAGCCCCCGAGTCTTAAGATGACTCGAGGAGTCGGCTTAAGATTCTTCGTATTCAGCCGTGGCATAAACCGGCATACAGTTGATAGCGGAATGCTAGAATTTGTTTGAAACTGGATGTGAGATGGCGAGTTGATGGTCTTTGATATGCACATCATATGTCCTCCCATTGCTTGTTATTCTTTTTTGGTCCAGCTCATCTGGTTCTTCCAGGGCCATTTTTTTATTTTTCTTCTCAATATGCTGACGCAAACCAGACCGCGGGGCGGCGGCTTGCGCATGTCCATTGGGCAGCTTGTGTGATCGGGTGTGACCCTGACATGTTGATGTAGATCGGTCAACAAGGGTAGCAACTTAAGCTCGTCCATTGAGCAGCACAGCACGGATAAATGTCCGTGCAGAATGATGCTGTCATGAGCTCCATATCCGCGGTATAACACCACTTTGGAGTGAATAACTGTCCTGATGTATTCGGACGAGAGAGGATCTCATTGTGTCTGCCATGAACATGGAACAATTTGTCCTGTGTATAAAAATATTAAAGGCAGAATATTTTTTCTTGGAGGAACTAAAGTATAATGATGAAACAAGGGCGGATAGCACCTGGTATTTTTGTCGGATGTCAAGCCCGTCGTAATGATGAGGCGACTATATAGAGATGAACCAGCAACAACGGTGGGTTAGCTACGGTTGTGAGCCGGTTTTGACAGCAAGGCGGCTGAGCTGATAGCTTGAAGCAGTTTCATTCCTCCAACAGCTCAGTCATCCATGATAATTTCTGAGAATTTGACCATTGTAATTGACAAGAGGTCCTCCAGAACCAGCCATTGAAAATCTCGTAGCTTGAAGTCTCTCTCTTTATTCCACCGGGTCAACTTACAGCTGGCCCACTATTTCTTTACTGTCTTTTTCGACCTTATCTCATCCGTAGTACTTGAATGCAGAGAGAGAGAGAGAGAGGCGACTAAGGCAGGCTGCGATGGCTCGAGGCGGAAGCAGCAGGGCCGTCCTGAAGCGGTAGCTCGGAGTGGCGCGAGGCGGCGGGTCAAGGCGCAGCGGCCCGGCGGTGGATCGAGGCCGGGCAGCAGAAGCAAACCGGTGACTTGAGGCGGGTGGCTTGGAGCAGAGGCAGTAGGGCCTCGGCGACTTGAAGTGGGGGCAAGGGCCGCTCAGCCGGGGGCGGCTCAGCAGAGCACACGGGCACAGCCGGGGTCGGAAGGTCAGAGTAGCTGGGATCGGGTGGCCGGAGCGGCGGCTCGACGCGTGGCTCCAGTCGCTGTAGGCCGGCGAGGAGCGCCATGGCAGAGGTGGAGCGGCGGCTCGGAGGCGAACAAGGGCGGCGACTCATAGGCGCGGCCGCGGTAGAGGCTCACGGGCGGAGGTGATGCCCAGCGGGGAAAGGCGTGGCGGCGATTTAGGCCAGCGGCGGCTTGCATCCGCAGAGACGCCAGCGGCAGGAGGTGGTGCGACGCGGCAGAAGAGCGAGGCCGCGTGGGGCGGCTTGGTGGCTCAAGCGGAGGCGTGCCGCTGCGGAAGCAGCTCGACGAGGCAAGGTGGAGGCGGGCGCAGGGGCAGATGCCACGGCTCGGAAGCGAGGTATGGCCACGCGGCCGGAGCAGCGATGGTGGTGGAGGCAGCCACGAACGAGCGGCTCGACAGCCCAGCCGGAGGAGAATGGGAGCAGCGCGCGGGGCAGACATACTTGCAAGCGGAGGTAGAATAGGAGATGTTGTCTTGGCGAGGCGAGATTGCTGTGGAGGCGACTCACGACGACTCCAAAACCACGACGGGTCGAAGAAGACCCGCCAGCGGCGACGGAGTGAGGCGGCGGTGACTCGACGGATGGTGACAGCAGCCTTAAGGCGGGGCGCAGTCCTTGGCGTGGAGCAACGAGGTGCCTGACGGCTCAAGGCAGGGGCGAGTTGGTCCGCTCGAAGTGAGGCCGCGTGGCGGCTTGGAAACAGGCAAGGCCGCGGAAACAGCGAGGCAGGGCGTTCCACCACGGCGGAAGCGACTTGAAGGCACGGAGATAGCCAGGCAAGGCCGGCGTGGGGGCTCACCGCGGAGGTGACGCAGCTTGGCGGGTCATGGCCACAGAGACAGCGACGACTCTATGCGGCTGCGGGTGAGGTGGCCCCCAGCAAGGCGGCTGCTCGGTGCGGCGGTCACGGCAGGCCGACGAAGTGAGGCCGTCGGGGCGACTTAATGGCAGGCCGCGAAGGCCATGGTGGCGATTCAGCGATGCTATGGCAGAGGCGGCCGACTCGGAGGCGAGGGCGGCCGTGCAAGGCCACGACCGCAACAGAGGAGGGCCTGTGAGGCGAGCCGGCAAGGCACGGTGCCATGACGGCTGAAGAAGCCCCTGGCGAGGCGATGGAAGCGAGTTGGCGGCAGCTTCTTGAGGCAAAGCGCGGCGGTGGAGGGCCGGCTCGAAGGCTGCTCGCGGCAGAGGCGGACGATGGCGAAGGCGAGGCCGGCGGCTTGGAAGCGGCGGCTCGCGGCGTAGCGAAAGGAGGCGTGGCGCAGAGGCAGCTCGGGGAGGGCAGCCCGAGGCTAAGGCGACCGACAGCGACGGCCAGGCGCTATGGCAGGGCCAGCGGCTTGAAGGCAGGCGGAGGGGGCGCTCGGAGGTGAAGGTGATAGAGGCGGGGGTGTCTCGATCTTTCGATGAGATGATAGCTATCGATTTGGTGGAGTCGACTTTGACGATCCGACTACAAACGTGCACGACGTTGCGCCTTAGCAATCGCTAAACCAATCTCCCGAGGTTACTGACGATACTGAAAGCACGATCAGCCTGACCACGAAGGTCTATTCCTGCACGCAATCGAAGAACAAGCAAGAATATGATAATGCAATCTGAATATTGCGAATATAGATGAAGTATTGATAGAGGTGGGGATCCGAAAGCGGTCTTGGTCTGGTCGTTGGACACAAACGAAGTACACGAAGTTGCAATGGCTAACTTTTAACTAAACAAATCCCAAGGAAAAAGCTACTAGATGGATCTACTTATATAGGAGCAAGGGGTGGTGGCCAAGGAGGTGGGAGGACGTCCCAAGGCAGCCTAAAACTAACCCTAGGTCGTACAAGGCTCATGGCCCCAAGTGGAGGTGATGCAACACCTTTGGACTTGTAGTTTGACTCGGATTCTGCTGCAGCGTCAGATTGTTTCATTGATAACTCAACGCTCCGGACGAATTTTAAGGTGAATCCAATTGGGTTGGAAAGAGCACGAAATCTACTTTCCAACAAAAAAAGAATCACCCAATTCGGAGTCCGTATGAAAAAGTTCTTGGCGTTTTGAGTCAGGTATGTCTGTGCAGTCCGAATCTGAATCCAGAACGTGAGAGACTTGGACTCTATCTTCTCTTGGCCCAAAAGTGACGTGAGAGGACTTTTTGAACAGCACCTAAACATCTCTTTTCCCCTTATCTTCATATGTGTATTGTACAAATGTCCCATACACCTGCAATTAGACATGACACAAAAGTTTGTGAAGTATTTTTGTCTTGGATGACATAAATAAATTATTGCATAGTTTGCATTAGAAATCACCTCACAAATATACATGTATGCAATATTTTTGGTTGTATCCAAGGTAGTCATGTCCTCATCATCCTCCCCTTCTTGAAAACAAAGCCGTCCTCGGCGTTGCTTAAGCTGAAATGTGGCTAACAAAAGAGACAAGGTGTACATGTTGTATATGTATATGTCATCCAGTTTTACTTCCCTTAGTTTTTGCATATATGACACATGTATACATGAGTAACCTTCATAGTTCATAAAATCTAAAGCCAAAATATTATCACAAGTATTAGAAGACATGAAAATATTGTAACTCAATTTGCACATATAAGTGAAGCTCTTATTCATATCAAAGGATTGACAATGTTCATCATTAAACCATCCCAACATTGGTGAATAAACCTTACTTGAATCAAATTTACATGCTACAACATGCTTAAATAAGCAAACATGCAATAAGTCATTTGACACAGAATCATCACCAAGATTAGAGGTCATATCCAAATGATTAAACATTGGCACAATTATTTTCAAACGTATTTGATCCAAATCTGATTTATTCCCTGATTCACATAGTTCTTTCATATTAATAGTTAATTCAATGGGTCCACTCGAAATTGTTGATCTTTTAGTTGTTTGGTCACATGGCAAAGTCAAATTATCAACATAGTCCTCTAAAATAGGTGGTGTGATCAAAGTAGTGGGTAGCTGATCAGATGGTGCATTTAAATTGACAAGGCATTCCTCATTCTCATGTAGAGGTGGAAGATCAGTACCTTTGTCATTACCTCTTATGATCAACTCAGCTGATGTAGCCACTCTCGGGGGTGATGTGTCACATGGTGGAGGTGATGTAGTCCTCACAACAATGGATGTGGTTGTCAAAGTACAACTAGTAGTTGAAGGAACAACCGTATCAACTCTTGGAATATGCACCGTGCGCTTGTTCTCCTTGTGGCCAACACGTCGTTTTATTTCCTGTTCAGCTTTGCAAGCAAGACGAAACAAATGGTCCATAGGATAACACTCTTCATGAATTAGAATCTCTTGAATATCACGGTTTAATCCTCCCCAAAATCTATCCATAAAATCTTCTTCACTTTCTTCTAAAAATGAGTGCAACAATGTAGTTTGTAAATCATCATAATATTTTGTTACTGTGTCAGTGCCTTGTTTTAAATGTTGTAATTTTTTAATCATGCCACGAGTATAATAAACATCAACGAATCTATCTCTCATGACAAGTTTTAAATCATCCCAAGTAGTAGGTATAAGATCAGGGTTTAACCGACAATATTCACTCCACCAAACTAAAGCAAAGCTACTAAAAGTACTAACCGCAGCTTGAAATTTTCCACGCTCATCAAAATTATGGGAAGCAAATATAGCATTTATTTCGTACTCCCATTCAATATATAAATCAGGCCTAAAACGACCAGTAAATGGTGGCATGGAAACATTAACCTGATTATGTGCATTCTGATGTAATTGCTCCTCTTGTGGCGGTTGTTGCATTTTCTTAGGTGATGGCAAATCTCCCACGATCGATGAAGCCCAAGAACTAACAACTCCGGAACCTGCCATAGTTAGTAGAAAACAAGAAACAAAATCCAAGAATAATGTTCCTATGAACTACTAGGATGTGGTGGTAAAACGCTCACAGTGTAGCAAATATCAATATCTTACAAGTTCTTACCATGCAGCAGGTGGTGACAGGCAACCAGCGGTGTCAAATAACTCCGAAGATTGAGTAAAACGATGGCCAGGGGAACGTACATATACACGGTGTAGAAATATGTGGAGCTTGGAAGGCTTAAATATTTGGTAGCAAAAGATTAGCAATAATCAATTCAGAGATGCAATGTTGAATAAACGCTCAACGACGGTACTGTGCTGGTCCTAGGCTAGACCGGACTAGAGACGCGAGCCTAGAACACTAATGAGGTCACGGCGTTGCACAACTAGCATCAATAAAGGATATGAAGTAGCTCTGGACAGCAAGATATAAGTGAAGATCACAATGGCAGTAAAGATAATGATGAGAAACAACTACCAAGTAGGATATACCAACAACTTTCTCTTCAACTTTCCTCTGGAAAAGTTTTTGCCAATTTTCTGATAATTTTTTCTCAAGAATGGCACTGACTCAAGCTTTCAAATGCAAAAAGAATCACTCAATTCCGAGTTGATATGAGGAGTCAAAAAATTCTAAAACTGGCCTGAAAAACTGGAACAAGCTGTGTTCATGAACTTCGGAGGGCAAAAAGACCTATTTAGAAGCCGATTTTGAGGTGTCAAATATTGAACTAGCTTATGCAACTATTTAAATGCGGCTCGTCGCTAGCTTTAATTTGAGTACTCACGGAGCCAAAACGGACTTCGTATGAGGAAGATACGCCTGTTTTACTGAACAGTGCGCAAAACAGATTCGAATCCGAATTCAGGTACGAGAGTGAGTCTAGATAGATCCGAATTTTGTGCTTTTTTTTCTTCTCTCTTTTTTTTTATCTCACTTTTTTTTCTCTTTTTTTTTTACTTTTTTTTTCTCTCTTTCCAAAACAAACTAGATAAGATGTAGATTGGATCAAGCACAGTTGTGAACGACCTCAACTATGATTATGACAATGAACAGTGGGTAGCACGATGTGGAAAGTGATGGATGGGATGGTGGACAGCGGAAGGAATAACGATGCAGCGGCGGCGTGACTAATGTGAACAGAACTCGAAACTCTAAACGAACTAGATACTAAGACCAGCAACTGAACACGACGATGCAACCGATAATTCAATAATGCAAACAATGAAAAGAAAATTGCAAAGGCTCAGACTGGCTTGGAAAAGGATGAATAGATCTAACTTTTCTTTGTGGCTTTTTCTTGAACAATAGGTAAGAAAATAAATCTAATCTAGGGAAAACTGGAAATTCTCACCGAGCAACCTGAAAACTGATACCACTTGATAGGGGCGGGGGTGTCCCGATCTTTCGATGAGATGATAGCTATCGATTTGGTGGAGTCGACTTTGACGATCCGACTACAAACGTGCACGACGTTGCGCCTTAGCAATCGCTAAACCAATCTCCCGAGGTTACTGACGATACTGAAAGCACGATCAGCCTGACCACGAAGGTCTATTCCTGCACGCAATCGAAGAACAAGCAAGAATATGATAATGCAATCTGAATATTGCGAATATAGATGAAGTATTGATAGAGGTGGGGATCCGAAAGCGGTCTTGGTCTGGTCGTTGGACACAAACGAAGTACACGAAGTTGCAATGGCTAACTTTTAACTAAACAAATCCCAAGGAAAAAGCTACTAGATGGATCTACTTATATAGGAGCAAGGGGTGGTGGCCAAGGAGGTGGGAGGACGTCCCAAGGCAGCCTAAAACTAACCCTAGGTCGTACAAGGCTCATGGGCCCAAGTGGAGGTGATGTAACACCTTTGGACTTGTAGTTTGACTCGGATTCTGCTGCAGCGTCAGAT
This sequence comes from Thinopyrum elongatum, assembly GCA_011799875.1. NCBI lineage: Eukaryota > Viridiplantae > Streptophyta > Magnoliopsida > Poales > Poaceae > Thinopyrum > Thinopyrum elongatum. The sequence continues at coordinate 273,823,926 of CM022302.1, read as the reverse complement.
TGTTTCATTGATAACTCAACGCTCCGGACGAATTTTAAGGTGAATCCAATTGGGTTGGAAAGAGCACGAAATCTACTTTCCAACAAAAAAAGAATCACCCAATTCGGAGTCCGTATGAAAAAGTTCTTGGCGTTTTGAGTCAGGTATGTCTGTGCAGTCCGAATCTGAATCCAGAACGTGAGAGACTTGGACTCTATCTTCTCTTGGCCCAAAAGTGACGTGAGAGGACTTTTTGAACAGCACCTAAACATCTCTTTTCCTCTTATCTTCATATGTGTATTGTACAAATGTCCCATACACCTGCAATTAGACATGACACAAAAGTTTGTGAAGTATTTTTGTCTTGGATGACATAAATAAATTATTGCATAGTTTGCATTAGAAATCACCTCACAAATATACATGTATGCAATATTTTTGGTCGTATCCAAGGTAGTCATGTCCTCATCAGAAGGTGACTCGGTGCCGCCGCGACGGCGGCTTGGAGTAGCAGGCGGTTCGACTAGGTGTGAGGCCTGTGAGGCGGCTTGAGGCCAGAGCGAGCGACAACGGCGGCTTGCTGGCGAGGGAGCGGTCGTAGCAGTTGAGGAATCCAATTTCATGCGCGCATCTCCATTTTTCTCCGGGTCGTGGTCAATTTGACCAATCCTCAACCGGGTCTTCCTCCAGCTCGTGGCCCCCACACCATTTTTTTCTTTGGGTCTAGAGCCCTTTCCCATGGGGAATCTTTGGATCAACAGATTAGTTCCCTTTTTTTGTCAGCCCAATCCGGACCATCTTTGATTCCCTTCAGGTAATTAGTAGTAGCACCAATTGGTCAAATACCCTCGTGACTTGCTACAACGCTGGATCATCTTGGGAGTTCAGTAGGCAGTTTGGCCTCACCTCGGTTGATGCTGCAGTAACGTACGGCAGCTGGTAGGATTAGCAATCCAATGGAGAAAAAATGGAACCCTAGTTCTTGGACAACTCGAGGACGCACGACTTGACAGTTCCGACTTGATAGTAGTTACAGGTCGAACTTGACGAGCCAGCGAAATAGGCTGTAGCGGAAAATGCCGGTCTCGGTGACTTTACTCTTTGCCGCTCACCCAGACTAACAACGGTTGATTTCTTTTGAACCCAAATTCAGCTCCAAGGTTGACCAGTGTAATAATTAATTAACCTGGCTGCTGGTTCTGCCTAAGGTTGTCTCATGCCGTGATGGTCCCATACCGGTTCTTCTTCGTCCAACCAACCACGAGCCTCTCGATCCCTGGGAGAGCTCCCTTCAAGAACACAACACGACCGTGCACTGGCCCCGCGGTAGGCGTCAACTGTCGTGGTTTTGTCACGGCAGATGTCCTAGTGAAAGGACTTAAGCGTAAAGCCATCGGAACGGTGATTAGCTTGTCGGGGTTGAGCGGGACGAAAGACACGGATTTACCCAGGTTCGGCCCCTCATGGTGGAGGTAAAAGCCTACTCCTGCTCTTGTTGCTATTGCCTGAGTATCGATTACAAGGGAGTGGATTCGCTTAACCTAGCTATCGTTTGATTGTCACCTGTCTATTCTATGCCGGGGACTCGCCTTTATATATAGATCGAGACCACTGGCTTACAAGAGTCCGGGTCGGGTTACGACATGTGACCGAGCCTTACTCTAAGTCGCCTTGCTTTACAAGGTAAATCATTATATGGCGGGTTACACCCATGGGTCGCCTTCTGACCTTGGGTTCTAACCCGGCCCATCTTGTAAGCTGCCTTCCTAATACTACGTCCTGACTATCTTGGCCTATTAGAGACCCAACTTCTTAAGTCACCAACGATCTGACCCGGCCGTATTAAGGTGGGTTATATCGTGGGGTTATATCCCCAACATTAGGCCCCAGATTGATTTGAACTTGTTCATGTCAATCTTAACCCTTCCGTTTGGCAAATCTTTTCTTTATTTCTTTTAGCCACAATCTTGAAAAATCTTCGTAACCCGCCATAATAAAAAAGATGATGTCACCTCCGTGATTTCGGGAAAACCTTCATGATGTCATAACGATTCTTTGTATAAATCCATCATTCCGAAAATTGAGGCGTCCCTTTGTTGCAAAATTTATTGCGCCTCCTCGATCTTCGCACCTATCATTCATTGTTCCCCCTTTCCCTTATAAATAGACACAAGGCCCCTTTCGTTTACTTTTTACCTTGCCTCCTCTGCTTCTTCTTCTTCCTCGCGAGTCCCTTCGCGATCGGAGCTACGCCGCGCCCGTCGAGCTGCACCAGCCTTCTCCAGTCCACGCCGCGACACCACCCCATCGTCGTCGGGACTCAGCGGCACTTCTCTGCTTTCCTTCACCGCCATCAAGTTCCATGTTTCTCCTTGCTCAGATCCACATTAGGTCACCTGAATTCGTGTAGTTCGTCGGTGTTCATCCCTTTTTTTCCTTTAGTTCATCACATCCCTGAGTAAAAACTTGTTCCTTGATCCAAAACATCATAGAAGCACAGCGGTAGTAGTTTTTATCCCCTTCTGACACCTTAGACTATTTGCATCCCCTCTAGAATCAATGGGTAGCCTGCTAGTCCTTCTGCCTCCACCTTTTTGGTTTTGCAATTAATTTTCTTTTTCAAACTGCGTGTAGATCCGCAAATATTGTCACACCCTAGCTAGTTCAGGCATTAGAGGGTTGCATCATGTTTAAGTTTTCCAGAAACTTGAAATGGGGATGATAGAACCCCCAGCCCCTTGGAAACAACTAGGGTTTACTAAAATCTTTTTCAATGAACCTGAAATGCCCTTCTAAAATGTCCATCATTTTTGTCTTGGGTTAGAACCTCTGCCAAAACTGGTTCACATTTTTCTAGGTCATCATAAGGTCATTGAATTAAATCATATGTAACCTGCATTTGGGCATTTAAATGCTAGTAAATATTTTAAATGTCCAAATAATCCCAAACTGAAATGTTCCATGTTGGATATACTCTATACAGTGGGCATGAGCAGTTTGGTGATTTTTGAAAGTGCCTAGGTATTTTTAGAAATGCCACAAACTTGCAGAAATTAGAAAACAGATATAAATAAAAAGGAAATAAACTTACTTGGCAAAGTCACCAGCCGGCCCACCTGGCGGCCCAGCACTGTGCTGGCCCATGCCAGCCAGCTGCTTCGTCCCCGCCAGGCAGGCAGGGAGGTGACGCCGGCGTGCGCCGAGCCCGCCACGGCGCCAGCTGCTTGCCGCTCGAGCCGCTGGACGCCTGGACGTCCTCCACGTCGTCGCCTCGACCCCCTGGACACCTATTCCCCCCCCCCCCCTGCGCCTCTCTCTCGCTCTCTCCCCACCATGGCCGACGCAGCCGCAGCCGCGCCACCGTGAAACCCGGTCCACCGTCGTCCCCGAGCCGCGCTGCGGTCCAAGAGCTCCGTCGTCGTCCTCTCCATCGAGCAGACCGAGCCCCGAGCGCTTGTTCGCCTCGGAACCACCGCAACAGCCCCGCCCGACCTTGCCGTCGCCGGAGATCCCTTTCGCCGTCACCACCGCAGCAGCTCGTCCCCGACCTCGCCGTCTGCTCCGTCGTGACCGCCGTGAGCTCAGCTACCTCCCCATCCTTTCCGTTCTCGCTCTCGAGCCCTGCATCCACTGCACCGAGCTCGGCCGCACCCGCCGCCGCCTCAGCACGTCGCCGTCGTGGCCACAGCCACGTTGGCTCGATTCCGAGCACGCCATCGTCTTCGCCGCACTCGCAGGAGTCCACAGAACCACTCCACGCACCTCGCCGTGCCCCCTAGCGACGAGCCCGAGCTCGCCCGAACTCCGGCAGCCGCACAGCTCATCGCCGGCGTCGTTTCCGGCCACCCCAGCTCCACCCACTGCCACCACTCGACGCGGCTCACTCCCCGCATCACGTAGATGTGCTCCGCCGTCGTTTTGGTCGCCGGAGCACGAATCCCGCACTGCGCCGCCGTGTCTGGCCTCGCCGGCGGCTAAACGCCGGCGGGTTTGACCCCGCTGACCCAGTTTGACCCCCCCTGGGTCTATGACAGGTGGGACCCGCCTGCTAATTAACTTAGGATTAGGACTAACTAAAAATTAGTTAGACTAATGACACTGAGACGCGGGACCCACTGGCCAGGTTTGACCTGGACCGGCCCCGTTGACCGCTGACGTCATCCTGATGCAATGCTGACGCAATAAGTATTTCTCTGGATTTATTTTTATTCAGGAAATCCCAGAAAATACTACAAACTTCAAAAATTCATAGAAATTAATCTGTAGCTCCAAATCAAACAAATTATATATGAATTTGGATCAGAAAAATCCAATCTTTCCATCTGTACTGGTTTCATGCATGTCAGAACACTTTAACCTTGCTGATTAGATGAAACAAGTTAATGCACTAATATGACCTCTTATTTTGGGTTTGCATTTGAATCCTTGATTCAAATGAACTCAAACCAACCTGTTCTAAGATGCATTAGCCAAAACACACTCATTTTGCCATGTCATAGCATGCATCATATTGTTGCATATTGCCATGTGATGATTGTGTTTCGATGTGTTCTTCGTGCTAGGTTCTGCCTCCGAGGATATTCACGAGTATCCAACTGAAGGGCAGTATTCCACTACCACTCTGTCAGGCAAGCAACCCCATTGATCATTTTGATACCAACCCATCTTCTCGCTTCTGCTCTCGTTTACTGCATTAAGACAACGCGTTTCAAACTGCTGTGTGTTGCGGTAGTTGAACCCATATCCTCTGCATGACCTGTCATTGCCACAGTAACTAGATGAAACCCACTAGCATGTGTAGGAGTTGATTGAGCAATGTCTGTGTTTCCTACCATGCTATGCCTGCTATGCTTAGAGTTGTGTCAGGTCTGGCTCATCAGGGTGACGAACTAGAGTGAATGGTTGTGTCGGTAATGAGAGTGAAGTGTTGAACATGATTTGGTAAAGGTATCGATGGAAGGCCATGTAGGAGTACATGGTGGGTTGTTTCATTGAGGCCGTCCTTAAGAACTGAGATCTGTATGCGTGATTTAAGATTCAGCTACTACCACACGTTGGGCCCTGAAATATGACCCCGCTCGACTTACTGACCCCTCTCGTCCTCTGTCCAGGAGTTGCAAGTAGTTACTGGTGTTTGTAGTTGCTGGAGGCCGTGCGCAGCGCTGACCTTAGGGGTGGGCTGTGATGCGGTAGGCACGTGGCCGGTGTACCGAGTCGCCCGTTTGGTGTCTCGGGAACCCTGCACACATCGTTTGGGGCCGTTGAGGACACCCCGGCCGGATTTCCTTGCGGATGGAACCCGAATAGGCGATAAACCTGGACTAGAGACTTGTGTGGTTAGTCAGGTCGTGGTCTACACCCACGTCGGCTTTCGCTTGAAGTCTGCCGAGCACATGTCGTGTGCAGACGCTAAGTGGTGGAGACATGTGTGACGAAGTACACCCCTGCAGGGTATAAAACTATTCGAATAGCCGCGTCCGCGGTACAGGACTACTTGGTCGCTTATGCAGTTCATAGACAAGTTAATGGTTACTACTAAAAGACTCAAGATAAGTGTGAGTACCGCGGATGGCCCTCTCGTAGGATTACGAGGGAGGATCCATGGTGGAGTATTGTGATGGTGATTAGTGGACTAGTGTGCGAAAGCTAATTTCTCAAGTGGTGTCTCGTAGGATAGTGTAGCCAAGAGTCAAAGCTGGCTTGCTGCAATAACTCCACCACCCTTCTTGAGAATGTGCATATATATTAGGATCTGTTGTAAGACTTGCTGAGTACCTTTGTACTCATGTTGCTTTAATAACTGTTGCAGACGAGAACACCGCCCCCTCCGATGGGTTCTATGTAGATCTCGATGTTGACGAGTGACTTGCCACTCAGGTGGTGACCTGAGCTTGTGAAGGGCCTATGTAGATAGACAGGCTTCGTCAAGCCTTCTTTCTTTCTAGTGTCTGTACTCAGACTAGTTGCTTCCGCATGTGCTTGTATGTTTGTATGATTGAGTGTCGGGTCGTGTGACCCCTATCTGTATGAACATGCTATGTATGGCTCCCCGGAGCCTTTAAATAAAGTACTTTGAGTTGTAGAGTTTTGTTGTGATGCCATGTTGTATTTACACATATCGAGCATATTGTGTGTATGATTGAAATGCTTGGTATGTGTGGGATCCGACTATCTAGTTGTTTATCCTTGGCAGCCTCTCTTATGGGGAAATGTAGTCTGGTGTCTCCACTGAGCCTTGGTAGTCCGCTACAGCTCGGTTTACCGGAGTCCTGCTAGCCCAGCACTCTACTTCCCGGATGTCTTTCCAGAAGAACTGCCAGGTGTTCCACCTGACAGGATGTCGGTTCGTGATAGACCTTGTTCCAGGAACCGTTCCAATCTCTAGAAGACCCTATAAGATGGCACCCCTAGAACTAGCCGAGCTTAAGAAACAACTCGATGAGTCCTTGAAAAAGGGTTTCATCCGTCCTAGTTCATCTCCATGGGCTTGCCCCGTCCTCTTCGTCAAGAAGAAGGATGGAACGGATCGGATGGTTGTAGATTACCGACCTTCAACTTGGTCACATCAAACAAGTATCCGCTCCCCAGGATCAACGATCTGTATGATCAGCTCGCTGGATCCTCAGTCTTTCCAAAATGGATTTGCGGTTGGGCTACCATCAAATCAAAATCAAGAACGGGGACATTCCTAAAACGGCCTTGTTGTTACTCGTTAGGCCAATACGAGTACACCGTCATGTCCTTCGGTTTAACCAATGCTCCAGCCACCTTCTCTCGGTTAATGAACTCGATCTTCATGGAGTATTTGGATAAATTCGTCGTGGTATACCTCGATGATACTCATCTACTCCAAGAATGAGGAAGAACATGCCGAGCATCTAAGCTAGTATTGATGAAACTTCGAGAGCATCGTCTTTATGCCAAATTCTCTAAGTGTGAATTTTGTGTGCCAGAAGTACCTATCTAGGCCACGTAATCTCTGGTAAGGGTATTGCATCAATCCCGAGCGAGTTCAAGCCGTCCTTGATTGACTCCACCTGAAACAGTCAAGCAAGTTCGGAGTTTTCTTGGCTTAGCGAGCTACTGCTGCGCTTCGTCGGAAATTTCTCCAAGGTGCTAAACCTCTAACTGAACTTCTCAAGAAAGATAAAAAGTTCGAATGGACCCCACAGTGCGAGTTCAGCTTTCAGGAACTGAAAAGACGCCTGACTTCTGCTCCCTACTTGTGCCACCAGATTTTTCTAAGGACTTTGTTATCTATTGCGACGCCTCGCGACAAGGACTAGGTTGCATACTCATGCAGATCGTCATGTGATTGCCTACGCTCTTGACAGTTGCGTCCACATGAGGATAATTATCCCACACTGATCTAGAGCTTGCAGCTGTGGTCCATGCACTCAAAAACATGCGACATTACCTTCTCGGTAATCGTTGCGAAATTTACACACGATCACCAAAGTCTGAAGTACATCTTCACCCAACCGGATTTGAATCTCAGGCAAAGACGTTGGGTCGAGTTGTTACGGATTATGACTTAGGAATAACTTACACCCCGGGCAAAGCCAATGTCATGGCTGATGCGCTAAGTCGTAAATCTTATTGTAACAACTTGATGTTACAACAAAGTCAACCACTTCTCCACGAGGATTTCGCAAGTTTAACCTTCACATTGCTCCTCTCTCGAGGATTCTTATCCACCTTGGTGCGAAACCTAACCTTACGGATCAAATCATAGCTGCCAGAAGCGTGATAAGGGCATATCCCGCATCCAGGAGAACATTGCTAGCGGAGCTGCTAAGTGTTTCTCTATGGACGATCGAGGTGTTGTCTTCTTTGAAAACCGTCTAGTGGTTCCCAAGAAACAACAGCTACGGCAATTGATCCTTAAGGAAGCTCATGAATCCCCTCTCACCATTCATCCCGGTGTACTAAAATGTATCAAGACCTACGCCAGAGGTTTTGGTGGCTAGGATGAAGAGAGAAATCGCTCAATACATGCTAACTGCGACGTCTGTCGTCGTGTTAATAGAGCATCAACGGCCTGCTGGCCCCCCTTCAACCTTTGGTTATTCCTGAATGGAAATGGGATAAAATCGGTATGGATTTCATTACCGGTTTCCCAGGACCAAGAGAGGATAATGCTATCTTCGTCGTTGTCGATCGTCTTTCCAAAGTAGCCCACTTCCTACCTGTTCGTGAGAGTAAACCGCTAGCCAGCTAGCTGATTTGTACATCTCCCGAATAGTATCTCTTCATGGTGTTCCATTGGAGATTAACTCAGACCGTGGAAGTCTTTTCACCTCTCGATTTTGGGAAAGTTTCAAAATGCTATGGGAACTCGTCTCTCCTTTAGCACCGCCTTCCACCCTCAATCAAGTGGTCAAGTAGAACGAGTCAATCAAATTCTGGAAGATATGCTCCGAGCTTCTGTCATCTCTTTTGGTATGGATTGGGAGAAATGTCTTCCATTCGCCGAATTCGCTTATAACAATAGTTATCAAGCTAGCTTGGGCAAAGCCCCTTTCGAAGTTCTCTATGGACGAAAATGCCGAACGCCTCTTAACTGGTCAGAAACCGGGGAAGACAACTCTTTGGCCGGATATGATTCAGGAAGCAGAAAGCAGGTTCACATTATTCGTGAGAAATTGAAAACAGCCCAATCTCGTCAAAAGAGCCAATATCCACAAACATAAGCTCATGACTTATGAAGTTGGCAAGAAGGCTTACCTTCGGGTTACTCCTCTGAAGGGAACCCATCGATTCGTATCAAGGGTAAATTGGCTCCTCGTTACATTGGACCCTTTCGCATTCTTGCCAAACGAGGAAAGTTGCCTACCAATTGGAACTACCTCCGCATCTCTCCAGAGTTCATGATGTCTTCCACGTTTCTCAACTCAGGCGTTGCTTCTCGGACCCTATCCGTGAAGTGACCACGAAACGCTTGATCTCCGAGATAATCTCACATATCAAGAATATCCCGTTCGTATCCTTGACCAAGCCGAACGTACCACTCGACGCCAGAATATCAAGTTTCTCAGGTTCAATGGTCACACCATTACGAGAAAGAAGCTACTTGGGAAAGGGAGGATCGTCTTCGACTTGAGTACCCCACCTTCTTCCCGGAGGATCCTAAATCTCGGGACGAGATTCTTTGAGTGGGGGGAGTTGTCACACCCTAGCTAGTCAGGCATTAGAGTGTGAATCATGTTTAAGTTTTCCAGAAACTTGAAATGGGGATGAAGAACCCCCAGCCTTGGAAACAACTAGGGTTTACTAATCTTTTTCAATGAACCTGAAATGCCCTTCAAAATGTCCATCATTTTGTCTTGGGTTAGAACCTCTGCCAAAACTGGTTCACATTTTTCTAGGTCATCATAAGGTCATTGAATTAAATCATATGTAACCTGCATTTGGGCATTTAAATGCTAGTAAATATTTTAAATGTCACAATAATCCCAAACTGAATGTTCCATGTGGATATACTCTATAACGTGGGCATGAGCAGTTTGGTGATTTTTGAAAGTGCCTAGGTATTTTTAGAAATGCCACAAACTGGCAGAAATTAGAAAACAGATATAAAAAAAGGAATAAACTTACCTGGCAAAGTCACCAGCCGGCCCACCTGCGGCCCGCACATGTGCTGGCCCATGCCAGCCAGCTGCTTCGACCCCGCCAGGCAGGCAGGGAGGTGACGCCGGCGTGCGCGAGCCCGCCACGGCGCCAGCTGCTTGCCGCTCGAGCCGCTGACGCCTGGACGTCCTCCACGTCGTCGCCTCGACCCCTGGACACCTATTCCCCCCCCCTGCGCCTCTCTCTCGCTCTCTCCCCACCATGGCCGACGCAGCCAGCCGCGCCACCGTGAAACCCGCGTCCACCGTCGTCCCCGAGCCGCGCTGCATGTCCACGAGCTCCTTCGTCGTCCTCTCCATCGAGCAGACCGAGCCCCGAGCGCTTGTTCGCCTCGGAACCACCGCAACAGCCCCGCCCGACCTTGCCGTCGCCGAGATCCCTTTCGCCGTCACCACCCAGCAGCTCGTCCCCACCTGCCGCTCTCTCCGTCTACCGGCCGTGAGCTCAGCTACCTCCCCATCCTTTCCGTTCTCGCTCTCGAGCCCTGCATCGACTGCAACCGAGCTCGGCCGCACCCGCCGCCGCTCACGCACGTCGCCATCGTGGCCACAGCCCGTTGGCTCGATTCCGAGCACGCCATCGTCTTCGCCGCACTCGCAGGAGTCCACAGAACCACTCCACGCACCTCGCGTGCCCCCTAGCGACAGCTATACCCTTCCTATCCTGGAGCTACTGAACCCCTCCATTGCTCATATGGACTTGGGGTTACCATCGAGATGTCCGTGCAGGACGCTGCTTATTCGATGATGACTGTCATGCGAGCCAGACTTGCCTTGCTTCGGAACACTGATTTCTGCTATATGCCAGCATCACTCCCTGGGGCACAAGGGTACTATCAGGCCCTTTACACTGACTCTATCCATGAGGATTCACTACTCCGCACCACCACCGAGTTGCTTGAGGACAAGGACCGTGAGAATCGTGCCTTGCGAATGGAGCTCTTCAACACTCGTTCTGATCACTGGGCCACTCTGACACGGTTTGCACCCGCCGTGCAGGCTGGGTATATGGACATGAGGGACCTGTACCCCGTGCGGTCTGGTCTGCCAGATTGTATGGATTGGCGTGATGTAGGAGGCATCACCCCTCCCCGTGGACCCCGTCTGCCACCGTTTGTTGGACCAAGGCCACATCCGAGTCCTTTTGGACCGCAAGCTCCACAGGACCGACTGTTTCCAGATGATCATGTTCAGCTTCCAGGACATGGTGGTAATCTCTATGAAGATTACTATGGAGACGTCTGAGTTGGTAGTAGCTTCACTAGTATTGTAACAGTTGTATTTTCCACAGTCCTGCGTGACTTGTGGGATACGACTTGGTGTGTATCACGTTCCGGAGGTGTAGAAAAATAATGTATAGGAGCTTGGAATGCCTTCGATGAGATGTAACGTCTTTCACCGTAGTTGTACTTTAGCCTGGGCTTGTACTAAACTATGTACGGTGTGTATGACCGATGGTATATATATGGCAGTTTCTATATTACCATGTCATGCAAAGGACCATCTCAGCATTTCATGTCGTCCATTACATTCTGCACTTCCTTGCCAGCATTTTGCCATCCTTGTCTAAGCCATTGTCTTGTCTCTCCTAGGATGGTTAATACCCGCAACAACCCTGCTGCCCCGGAGCAGGGTGAAGCCAGTGCAGCTAGGGATGGGAATCTGCCTCACCCGCCTTCTCTGGCCGAAGTTATGCTGGAGGCAGAAAGAAACAAGCGTGAGACCAACCGCTTGCTAGCCCGCATTGAGGAGAATACTGCACGTCATCAGAGGAACGAATTGGTGTCAATCAATGACTTTATCAAGTTGTACCCACCGACATTCCATCATTCCGTCGAGCCCCTCGATGCGGATGATTGGCTTCGCAGCATCACCAATAAGCTACGTTCTGCCAACGTAGCCGAAGCTGATAAGGTTATCTACGCTGCCTATCACCTCGAAGGCCCTGCTAGCCTTTGGTGGGAAAACTATGAGGCCATGCGCCCGGCTGGCCAGATTACCACTTGGGCTGACTTCAGTGAGGCTTTCTGTGAGCATCACATCCCGGAAGGTCTCATGGATCGTAAGAGGGAGGAGTTCTGCAATTTCACCCAAGGTAGACTGACCGTGGATGCATACAGCCGTGAGTTTGGAAATCTAGCACGATATGCTCCTGAAGAGGTATCCACCGACGCCAAGAAACAGGCAAGGTTCCGCAAGGGACTTAGCCCCGAGCTTCGTCGTGATCTTCGTCTGCACGAGTGCACCTCTTTTCAGAAGTTGGTGAATAAGGCCATCAGTGCTGAGACAGGTCAGACTGACTATGACGCCTCACGCAAGCACTCCCGTGACTTTGGTTCGTCATCCGGTTCTGGACATCAGAAGCGCCGGGTGTGGATTCCAAACACAGCCCTGCCACCCAGGTTCACTCCGAGGCCATCCTTTGAGGCGCCTCGCCCCAATCAGCAGTTTGCACCGTCCAAAGCCTATGGTGGCCCCGCTGCTAATGCTGCTCCACGCCCCAATGTTGTGACATGCTTCAAGTGTGGAGAGACGGGTCATTACATACGTGAGTGTCCCCAGAACAACAACCCCAATCAGCCCGGCAAGTCCGTTGGTCGTGACAAGCCAGCGGGAAAGACATATTACGCTAAGCCAGCCACCACTGCACGTGGCCATGTCAACTATGTCTCAGCTGAAGAAACTCATGAGGATCCCAACGTCGTCCTTGGTACGCTCCTTATTAACTGCCATCCGGCAACTGTTCTTTTTGATACTGGAGCATCTCATTCTTTTATCTCTGAGAGCTATGCTCGATTGCACAACACCACATTTTGTGACATGCCCACCTCCATGGTAATTCAAACCCCTGGTTCTAGATGGCAAACCTCTAGAATAAGCCATGGAAATGAAATTCTTGTCGATAGATTGGTCTTCCTTGCGTCACTGATAGCTCTCAAGTCCTCGGACATAAACATCATCTTGGGTATGGACTGGATGTCAGCCCATTATGCTAAGATTGATTGCTCTTCTAGAACTGTTCAACTCACCCATCCATCGGGCAAGACAGTCAATGTTTTGACCCGAGTGTCTAAGCGTCAGCTCTACTCCCTAAATGCCAACCCTCTTCCAGACCTTGAAGATATTCCGGTAGTCCGCGACTTCCCGGATGTCTTTCCAGAAGAACTGCCAGGTGTTCCACCTGACAGGGATGTCGAGTTCGTGATAGACCTTGTTCCAGGAACCGTTCCAATCTCTAGAAGACCCTATAAGATGGCACCCCTAGAACTAGCCGAGCTTAAGAAACAACTCGATGAGTCCTTGAAAAAGGGTTTCATCCGTCCTAGTTCATCTCCATGGGCTTGCCCCGTCCTCTTCGTCAAGAAGAAGGATGGAACGGATCGGATGGTTGTAGATTACCGACCTGTCAACTTGGTCACAATCAAGAACAAGTATCCGCTCCCCAGGATCAACGATCTGTATGATCAGCTCGCTGGATCCTCAGTCTTTTCCAAAATGGATTTGCGGTTGGGCTACCATCAAATCAAAATCAAGAACGGGGACATTCCTAAAACGGCCTTTGTTACTCGTTATGGCCAATACGAGTACACCGTCATGTCCTTCGGTTTAACCAATGCTCCAGCCACCTTCTCTCGGTTAATGAACTCGATCTTCATGGAGTATTTGGATAAATTCGTCGTGGTATACCTCGATGATATACTCATCTACTCCAAGAATGAGGAAGAACATGCCGAGCATCTAAGGCTAGTATTGATGAAACTTCGAGAGCATCGTCTTTATGCCAAATTCTCTAAGTGTGAATTTTGGTTGCCAGAAGTGACCTATCTAGGCCACGTAATCTCTGGTAAGGGTATTGCTATCAATCCCGAGCGAGTTCAAGCCGTCCTTGATTGGACTCCACCTGAAACAGTCAAGCAAGTTCGGAGTTTTCTTGGCTTAGCGAGCTACTGTCGCCGCTTCGTCGAGAATTTCTCCAAGGTTGCTAAACCTCTAACTGAACTTCTCAAGAAAGATAAAAAGTTCGAATGGACCCCACAGTGCGAGTTCAGCTTTCAGGAACTGAAAAGACGCCTGACTTCTGCTCCCGTACTTGTGCCACCAGATTTTTCTAAGGACTTTGTTATCTATTGCGACGCCTCGCGACAAGGACTAGGTTGCATACTCATGCAAGATCGTCATGTGATTGCCTACGCTTCTTGACAGTTGCGTCCACATGAGGATAATTATCCCACACATGATCTAGAGCTTGCAGCTGTGGTCCATGCACTCAAAACATGGCGACATTACCTTCTCGGTAATCGTTGCGAAATTTACACCGATCACCAAAGTCTGAAGTACATCTTCACCCAACCGGATTTGAATCTCAGGCAAAGACGTTGGGTCGAGTTGATTACGGATTATGACTTAGGAATAACTTACACCCCGGGCAAAGCCAATGTCATGGCTGATGCGCTAAGTCGTAAATCTTATTGTAACAACTTGATGTTACAACAAAGTCAACCACTTCTCCACGAGGAATTTCGCAAGTTTAACCTTCACATTGCTCCTCGAGGATTCTTATCCACCTTGGTGGCGAAACCTAACCTTACGGATCAAATCATAGCTGCCCAGAAGCGTGATAAGGGCATATCCCGCATCCAGGAGAACATTGCTAGCGGAGCTGCTAAGTGTTTCTCTATGGACGATCGAGGTGTTGTCTTCTTTGAAAACCGTCTAGTGGTTCCCAAGAAACAACAGCTACGGCAATTGATCCTTAAGGAAGCTCATGAATCCCCTCTCACCATTCATCCCGGTAGTACTAAAATGTATCAAGACCTACGCCAGAGGTTTTGGTGGACTAGGATGAAGAGAGAAATCGCTCAATACATTGCTAACTGCGACGTCTGTCGTCGTGTTAAAGTAGAGCATCAACGGCCTGCTGGCACCCTTCAACCTTTGGTTATTCCTGAATGGAAATGGGATAAAATCGGTATGGATTTCATTACCGGGTTTCCCAGGACCAAGAGAGGGAATAATGCTATCTTCGTCGTTGTCGATCGTCTTTCCAAAGTAGCCCACTTCCTACCTGTTCGTGAGAGTATAACCGCTAGCCAGCTAGCTGATTTGTACATCTCCCGAATAGTATCTCTTCATGGTGTTCCATTGGAGATTAACTCAGACCGTGGAAGTCTTTTCACCTCTCGATTTTGGGAAAGTTTCCAAAATGCTATGGGAACTCGTCTCTCCTTTAGCACCGCCTTCCACCCTCAATCAAGTGGTCAAGTAGAACGAGTCAATCAAATTCTGGAAGATATGCTCCGAGCTTCTGTCATCTCTTTTGGTATGGATTGGGAGAAATGTCTTCCATTCGCCGAATTCGCTTATAACAATAGTTATCAAGCTAGCTTGGGCAAAGCCCCTTTCGAAGTTCTCTATGGACGAAAATGCCGAACGCCTCTTAACTGGTCAGAAACCGGGGAAAGACAACTCTTTGGCCCGGATATGATTCAGGAAGCAGAAGAGCAGGTTCACATTATTCGTGAGAAATTGAAAACAGCCCAATCTCGTCAAAAGAGCCAATATGACCACAAACATAAGCTCATGACTTATGAAGTTGGCAAGAAGGCTTACCTTCGGGTTACTCCTCTGAAGGGAACCCATCGATTCGGTATCAAGGGTAAATTGGCTCCTCGTTACATTGGACCCTTTCGCATTCTTGCCAAACGAGGAGAAGTTGCCTACCAATTGGAACTACCTCCGCATCTCTCCAGAGTTCATGATGTCTTCCACGTTTCTCAACTCAGGCGTTGCTTCTCGGACCCTATCCGTGAAGTGGACCACGAAACGCTTGATCTCCGAGATAATCTCACATATCAAGAATATCCCGTTCGTATCCTTGACCAAGCCGAACGTACCACTCGACGCCAGAATATCAAGTTTCTCAAGGTTCAATGGTCACACCATTACGAGAAAGAAGCTACTTGGGAAAGGGAGGATCGTCTTCGACTTGAGTACCCCACCTTCTTCCCGGAGGATCCTAAATCTCGGGACGAGATTCTTTTGAGTGGGGGTGAGTTGTCACACCCTAGCTAGTTCAGGCATTAGAGTGTTGAATCATGTTTAAGTTTTCCAGAAACTTGAAATGGGGATGATAGAACCCCCAGCCCCTTGGAAACAACTAGGGTTTACTAAAATCTTTTTCAATGAACCTGAAATGCCCTTCTAAAATGTCCATCATTTTTGTCTTGGGTTAGAACCTCTGCCAAAACTGGTTCACATTTTTCTAGGTCATCATAAGGTCATTGAATTAAATCATATGTAACCTGCATTTGGGCATTTAAATGCTAGTAAATATTTTAAATGTCCAAATAATCCCAAACTGAAATGTTCCATGTTGGATATACTCTATACAGTGGGCATGAGCAGTTTGGTGATTTTTGAAAGTGCCTAGGTATTTTTAGAAATGCCACAAACTGGCAGAAATTAGAAAACAGATATAAAAAAAGGAAATAAACTTACCTGGCAAAGTCACCAGCCGGCCCACCTGGCGGCCCAGCACTGTGCTGGCCCATGCCAGCCAGCTGCTTCGACCCCGCCAGGCAGGCAGGGAGGTGACGCCGGCGTGCGCGAGCCCGCCACGGCGCCAGCTGCTTGCCGCTCGAGCCGCTGGACGCCTGGACGTCCTCCACGTCGTCGCCTCGACCCCCTGGACACCTCATTCCCCCCCCCTGCGCCTCTCTCTCGCTCTCTCCCCACCATGGCCGACGCAGCCGCAGCCGCGCCACCGTGAAACCCGCGTCCACCGTCGTCCCCGAGCCGCGCTGCCATGTCCACGAGCTCCGTCGTCGTCCTCTCCATCGAGCAGACCGAGCCCCGAGCGCTTGTTCGCCTCGGAACCACCGCAACAGCCCCGCCCGACCTTGCCGTCGCCGGAGATCCCTTTCGCCGTCACCACCGCAGCAGCTCGTCCCCGACCTCGCCGTCTGCTCCGTCGTGACCGCCGTGAGCTCAGCTACCTCCCCATCCTTTCCGTTCTCGCTCTCGAGCCCTGCATCGACTGCACCGAGCTCGGCCGCACCCGCCGCCGCCTCAGCACGTCGCCATCGTGGCCACAGCCACGTTGGCTCGATTCCGAGCACGCCATCGTCTTCGCCGCACTCGCAGGAGTCCACAGAACCACTCCACGCACCTCGCCGTGCCCCCTAGCGACGAGCCCGAGCTCGCCCGAACTCCGGCAGCCGCACAGCTCGTCGCCGGCGTCGTTTCCGGCCACCCCAGCTCCACCCACTGCCACCACTCGACGCGGCTCACTCCCCGCATCACGTAGATGTGCTCCGCCGTCGTTTTGGTCGCCGGAGCACGAATCCCGCACTCCGCCGCCGTGTCTGGCCTCACCGGCGGCTAAACGCCGGCGGGTTTGACCCCGCTGACCTAGTTTGACCCCCCTGGGTCTATGACTGGTGGGACCCGCCTGCTAATTAACTTAGGATTAGGACTAACTAAAAATTAGTTAGACTAATGACACTAACACGCGGGACCCACTGGCCAGGTTTGACCTGGACCGGCCCCGTTGACCGCTGACGTCATCCTGACGCAATAAGTATTTCTCTGGATTTATTTTTATTCAGGAAATCCCAGAAAATACTACAAACTTCAAAAATTCATAGAAATTAATCTGTAGCTCCAAATCAAACAAATTATATATGAATTTGGATCAGAAAAATCCAATCTTTCCATCTGTACTGGTTTCATGCATGTCAGAACACTTTAACCTTGCTGATTAGATGAAACAAGTTAATGCACTAATATGACCTCTTATTTTGGGTTTGCATTTGAATCCTTGATTCAAATGAACTCAAACCAACCTGTTCTAAGATGCATTAGCCAAAACACACTCATTTTGCCATGTCATAGCATGCATCATATTGTTGCATATTGCCATGTGATGATTGTGTTTCGATGTGTTCTTCGTGCTAGGTTCTGCCTCCGAGGATATTCACGAGTATCCAAATGAAGGGCAGTATTCCACTACCACTCTGTCAGGCAAGCAACCCCATTGATCATTTCGATACCAACCCATCTTCTCGCTTCTGCTCTCGTTTACTGCATTAAGACAACGCGTTTCAAACTGCTGTGTGTTGCGGTAGTTGAACCCATATCCTCTGCATGACCTGTCATTGCCACAGTAACTAGATGAAACCCACTAGCATGTGTAGGAGTTGATTGAGCCATGTCTGTGTTTCCTACCATGCTATGCCTGCTATGCTTAGAGTTGTGTCAGGTCTGGCTCATCAGGGTGACGAACTAGAGTGAATGGTTGTGTCGGTAATGAGAGTGAAGTGTTGAACATGATTTGGTAAAGGTATCGATGGAAGGCCATGTAGGAGTACATGGTGGGTTGTTTCATTGAGGTCGTCCTTAAGAACTGAGATCTGTATGCGTGATTTAAGATCCAGCTACTACCACACGTTGGGCCCTGAAATATGACCCCGCTCGACTTACTGACCCCTCTCGTCCTCTGTCCAGGAGTTGCAAGTAGTTACTGGTGTTTGTAGTTGCTGGAGGCCGTGCGCAGCGCTGACCTTAGGGGTGGGCTGTGATGCGGTAGGCACGTGGCCGGTGTACCGAGTCACCCGTTTGGTGTCTCGGGAACCCTGCACACATCGTTTGGGGCCGTTGAGGACACCCCGGCCGGATTTCCTTGCGGATGGAACCTGAATAGGCGATAAACCTGGACTAGAGACTTGTGTGGTTAGTCAGGTCGTGGTCTACACCCACGTCGGCTTTCGCTTGAAGTCTGCCGAGCACATGTCATGTGCAGACGCTAAGTGGTGGAGACATGTGTGACGAAGTACACCCCTGCAGGGTATAAAACTATTCGAATAGCCGCGTCCGTGGTAAAGGACTACTTGGTCGCTTATGCAGTTCATAGACAAGTTAATGGTTACTACTAAAAGACTCAAGATAAGTGTGAGTACCGCGGATGGCCCTCTCGTAGGATTACGAGGGAGGATCCACGGTGGAGTATTGTGATGGTGATTAGTGGACTCGTGTGCGAAAGCTAATTTCTCAAGTGGTGTCTCGTAGGATAGTGTAGCCAAGAGTCAAAGCTGGCTTGCTGCAATAACTCCACCACCCTTCTTGAGAATGTGCATATATATTAGGATCTGTTGTAAGACTTGCTGAGTACCTTTGTACTCATGTTGCTTTAATAACTGTTGCAGACGAGAACACCGCCCCCTCCGATGGGTTCTATGTAGATCTCGACGTTGACGAGTGACTTGCCACCCAGGTGGTGACCTGAGCTTGTGAAGGGCCTATGTAGATAGACAGGCTTCGTCAAGCCTTCTTTCTTTCTAGTGTCTGTACTCAGACTAGTTGCTTCCGCATGTGCTTGTATGTTTGTATGATTGAGTGTCGGGTCGTGTGACCCCTATCTGTATGAACATGCTATGTATGGCTCCCCGGAGCCTTTAAATAAAGTACTTTGAGTTGTAGAGTTTTGTTGTGATGCCATGTTGTATTTACACATATCGAGCATATTGTGTGTATGATTGAAATGCTTGGTATGTGTGGGATCCGACTATCTAGTTGTTTATCCTTGGCAGCCTCTCTTATGGGGAAATGTAGTCTGGTGTCTCCACTGAGCCTTGGTAGTCCGCTACAGCCCGGTTTACCCGAGTCCTGCTAGCCCAGCACTGCTGCTCCGGAACACTTAGACTGGCCGGCATGTGTTTCACTTCGTTCCTGTGTCTGTCCCTTCGGGGAAATGTCACGCGGTGATATCCGGAGTCCTGCCTAGCCTGCTACAGCCCGGTTTCCCGGAGTCCTGCTAGCCCAGTGCTACAGCCCGGATTCACACGCTGCTGACCGACATGCTCGATGTTGATTCATGTATGCCTGTCCCCGTAAGTTAGCGCCGCTTTGGGTTCACGACTAGCCATGTCGGCCCGGGTTCTCTGTCATATGGATGCTAGCAACACTATCATATACGTGAGCCAAAAGGCGCAAACGGTCCCGGGCCATGGTAAGGCGACACTCGTGGGAATACCGTGCGTGAGGCCGCAAAGTGATATGAGGTGTTACAGGCTAGATCGGTGTGACTTAGAATCGGGGTCCTGACAAATATAGTTGTTCAATTGCGAAACTTGTTTTCTCCACACTTAGTAGAATTTTCAACAATCCTGAATTTTATATAACTCGCCTTGCATCTCGGGCGACTTCAACAACGTAGCTGTAACTCGTCAATGCTTTGGAAGTTGTTTCTTTTAATTGACTCGCCATTACTTCGGCGACTTATCTTTATCAAATAACCCGCCATATTCTGGTTCTGCAGTTCCATTGCCCTTTAGGCAGCTCAACATGACAAAAACTACTCTTTGCAATTCGGGTCCTTCTCTAGTTACTGACGTGATCCTTAAAGACTTTGTGGACCAAGGTCTCCTGGCGACTCGGGAAGAAATTGGCTGGCGAGTTAGCCAAGGCGAGAATGTTCCCAATCCTGGCGAAGGAGAAGTGATAGTTTTCACTGATCATATTCTCAGGGGCTTCACACCGCCCGGGTCAAAGTTCTTTCGAGACATCTTGCACTATTTCAACCTTCATCCTCAAGATATAGGCCCAAATTCAGTAACAAACATTTGTCACTTCCAATTCTTTTGTGAAGTTTATTTGCAAGTAGAGCCCATTGTCGCTCTCTTCAAGGAATTCTTTTATATAAACCGCCAGACTGAGTGTGCAAGTGGTCCGACTCAGGAATTAGGCAGAGTCTCAATCTAGAGACGTGGAGATGGCGGCTTTCCTGTAGCCACCTTACTAAGCCATCCTAAAGGATTGGTAAAAACTTGGTTCTACTGCAAGAACACAGCCCCAGCCAATGAGAACCCTCTGCCGGGTTACCGGGTTGATCGCCTTCCTATTGACTTTGACCTGCCAAGCAAACTTCTTCCAGATGAACATACTGAGGCACTCCGATATTATCCCAAAGTATCAGCTTTGCTAGCCAACGGACTAACAGGAGTTGACCTAGCCCGCTGCTGGATCTCATGGAAAATTCTTCCTTTACGCCGCCGGCCTAGTTTGATGTATGAATATTCAGACGAGTCAGATGATCCTCAATGGTATAGCTCTGATAACTTCACTGTTGAAGAAGTTTTTCAAGCTGTGAATTCTTTACTTGGGGAGTCTCAAGAGAATTGTAACAAGACAGGACTGTTACCATTCTTCAAACACAACCCGGCCCTAGCTGTAAGTATTATTTTATATTCGGCTTAAACATTCCTGATCTTATTCTGTGTCTCACTGATCAACCTCTTTTACTATGCAGCCCAACTCCACCTTTTGGAAAAGAAAGATAAAAACTGCTGTGGCCAAGACCAGAACTGGCCCAAAATCTAAGAAGAACAAGCCAGCTGCTGTAGCCGAGCCAGCTGTCGTGGGCGAGTTAGCTAACGCCGATGATCAATCAGAGGTAGAACTTGATTATCTTGGCCGATTCTTTGTTGAATTAGCTGACGCCTCTTATTCTCAGGATGAGGTTGCTACAAGCCAGGCTGGCGACTCTGAGGTAATTCCTATCTCTTCCGGCTCAGACTCCGCACCTCCAGAGAGGATACGGTAGGTTGTCCGGAAAGTAAATTTTTCTCACCTAGATGCTCACTTAGATCCACACTTTATTTTGAAGAAAACTCAGCATGACCTAAGACGCCAGACTCAAAGTGGCGGCTCAGGCGATTTAGTGGCCGGGTTAAGTCATGAACCCTCTGCCCGAAAGCGGCCTGCTGAGGTGCCACTCCATCCAACTTCTTCTTTGCCCAAAGCTGGTCTTATAAGACGTCTGCTTAACCCTTATGACTCCAATTACCTGGAGTCGTCATCGTCTTCAGGCGACTCATCTCAAACACAACTTCCTTCCTTTGTTGTTAACCCAGGGTAAGTATTTGCATTTGTTGACAATTAAAAACTTGTTGTCATATATTCATGATCATCTTATCCTGGTCTCAGGGCCAAAGCAAAAAATAGTAAGAAACAAAAGGTGGGCGACTCTTCCAAGATCCCCGAAGTCTCTGAGCCGGAGAAACAAGTGCTGGAAACCCCTGAGGTCCCAACCCAAAATCTTGAAGAACCTCTCAAAAATGATCCGCCTCCACAGACTGACGCAACAGCTTCTGAGGTCATGGATACTGAAGCTAACCCGGCAGATAATCGTGACCCGCCAAGTCCTATTCCCTCCTCAACTCCTGTCAAGCCAGTTGAAGAAATTCCTTTTGAGAAGAACACTGATGATATTACTATTACTGGGGCAAGTTATAAAGCGCTGGGAATCTCCAATGTGCTAGCTAAGCATACTACTAAGGAAGAAGCACCCTTATTGGAGAAAGGCAAGACAAAACTTGATCTGCAAAACTATGCAGAGTTCAGTGCAGCTGAATTACATGCAGGCTATTTAAGCCGCCTTCATACCAGCCGTGATATGGAAGCCGGCTTAGTAAACATGATGAAGCAAAAGTATGAGGTATGGATGAACTTAACCCCTCTCAGTATTGTATATATATGCTCACATAGCCCCCAAGTCTTAAGCATAGGAAAATCATTGAGTATGTTTGAGACTTATGAAGATTTCCAAAGTGTAGCCTCCAAGGGTCGGCTTATCTTTTTGAGAAAAGTCGGGTCTTTCAAATGCATTCTTTTTGAAGAAATGTATTATAGTCCCCAAGGGCCGGCTTATCTATATAAGATGAGTCAGGTCTTTAAAATGACCAATTTGAAGAATCGCCTGTGGCCCCCAAGGGCCGGCTTATCTTTATAAGATGAGTCGGGTCTTCTGTAGTATAGACTAAAAAATCATCGTACATTAGCCCCCAAGTGCCAAGGATATTACTTGCAATGTGCTTGGGACTTGAATATTTTTTACCATAACACATCTGCTCAATGCTGATTCAATCAACCTAAAAACCATTTAAATGACATTTTTGTTTGTAACCCTTGGCAGGAAGCTTTAAGTCTGGGCGAGTCAAATATGGCCAGCTTAAATAAAAACTTAGAAATAGAATAAGCTGAACGCGCCAAGGCTGGGTCAAATTTGAAATCTTCCTTGGAAGATATTGAAAAGATCAAGGCCAACTTTGATGCTGAAAGAGCCATCTGGGAAACAGAAAAGGCCATGCTGTTCAAAAGAGTGGAAGACGTTGAGAACCAGCTTAAACCAGTGACTGAGGAATTGTCCGGTTTAAAGAATCATATTTCCCAAATGACAGCCGCTACTTTCGGTAAGAAAATCATTCAATGAATTAGAACCAATTGGCATGGCGATTTAAAATTCTTAATCTGCCTGGCGACTCAAAATCCTTGATTTATTAACTCGCCTGAGTATTCTTTGTTTTCCCTGCATGATAGGCACCAGAAGTGCCAACCTTGGACAAAATATGCTGGTGAAGATAAAGGTCGTCTATACTTTGACGAAAAAATTATATGCTGACAGCCTGCATACTCTCATGGCGGTATCTAATGGTAAAAGACCAACACAGCTTATCAAAGAGGTGTTGGATCAACTGTCCATAGTACCCAGTCAGATTGAAGAACTGAAAAGATCAGTCGCCCGTGGAGGAGCTATAGCCGGGTTAGGCCGGGCAAAAGCTTATCAAACTGAGCTTGATCCTGATGTGATGGCAGGAGGGTTCCCAGAATACAAGGATGACGGCTCTACCTTCAATGAATCAGATTACGCCAAATGCATCAAGGCTATGCGTCCCTTAGCGTGTAAACTTACACAAGAACTTGATCTGCAGATTTACCAGCTGGCTTATGATGGCAATAACAAATGAATCAAATCGCCCTCGTATGACATTGTCGACCTGACTCCCCAAAGGCGTAATCGTACCTTTGCCTCTAACCCGGAAAGCGAAGAAGAGCCGACACAGGATGACCCGGCGACCTCCAGTGCAAGACGCCAAGATGAGTGCTAACCCGGAAAGCATAACCCGACCCTTCCAAAAGGTGCAGTAAAGGAGTAGTGTAACTCCGTAAAATACTTTGTGAAACTTTTGGGCTCAGGTGAAGCCTTGTAATAGCTTTAGCTTTAAAACAGTTATCTGCCTTGTCATGCCTTCGTGCATGTTTTCGAATTGATGAACAAACAATCGGATGATCCGGCTTCTTTGTATGCCTGATCGAGCTATATATATATATATATATATATATATATAGCCATGCTTTGCTTTGCCCCATCTTTGAATTCAGGCACAGTCTTTATGTTTTGACATGTAATCCATAAGAGGTCTTTCAATTATTCTGCTGGCGACTTATAGTCAAAAGCCAGGGCGGGTTAATTACCCAATGCCTCATAGTCATGAAAAACTTTGAAGAATCACTTGGCCACTCATGGCCTCCATGCTAACCCGAACCTTAATGAATCCAGGGACTTATATCCTGCATAAAATTCCTGTAAAAGCAGAAAAACTATACATATATGTCTCAATATGAGTGGGCTTCTAAGGCACGACCAAAAAATAAAACTTGCCTTATGAGGCTGAAATTTTGCTTTCATGAAGCGTGGCATAAAAGCTTTGGTTTGTCCTCGCTATCAGTATGCTAGCCCTCACATGACTTAACCATTTTTTAAACCTTGACAAGTTCAAGGTCATATAGATTGACTTGTCAAGAGTACGGCGGGTCATCTTGTTCGGAGTAGCATCAAGCATACAGGCAGGTTTAACCAATAATGTGGCATTACGCCGGGTCACAAGGGTTTTGCAAGCTAAATTCATTGAGTTGGAAGCCCCCGGGTGCCCTTATGATCAATTAATAAAAGCTCATGCACAGTAAATATGAGATGAAATGACAGAGGCCCCGAATTTTTTTTGGGGGTGCCGGTTTTATTATGTTGATCATAAAAGATATATACATAAATAAAAGTATATGCAATGACGAGAGCCGGTAGCTCAAGTGTAGTAAGGCCGAAGATGAGCAATGTCCCAAGGCCTGTTGGTCTCCTCCTCAGAGGTACATGACTTATTGCGTTCACGTATGTCGATGAGATAATATGACCCATTGTTAAGGTTTTTGCTAACCACGAAGGGTCCCTCCCAAGGCGGCAATTGCGTATGCATCCTTGTCTGATCTTGAATCAAATAGAGCACTAAGTCGCCCTCCTGGAATGTCCGACTTCTAACCAGGCGGCTATGATAGCGATGTAGGTCTTGTTGATAAATCGCCGAGCGAGCCGCCGCCAGATCACGTTCTTCTTCCAAAGCATCCAGGGTATCTTGACGCGCCTTATCATTGTCTGCTTCAATGTAAGCCGCCACCCTAGGCGAGTCATGATGAATATCGCTTGGAAGGACTGCTTCTGCGCCGTAAACCATAAAGAAGGGTGTGTAACCTGTCGATCTGTTGGGGGTAGTCCTGATGCTCGAAAGAACTGCAGGAAGCTCTTCAACCCAACAACCCGGAGTTTGCTCCAAAGGCACCATGAGCTGGGGTTTAATCCCTTTTAATATCTCCTGATTAGCACACTCAGCTTGCCCGTTGGACTGTGGGTGAGCTACTGAAGATACATCAAGCCGAATATGCTCTCTCTGGCAAAACTCCTTCATAGCGCCCTTGGACAAATTTGTCCCATTATCAGTGATGATGCTGTGAGGGTAACCGAAATGGAAGATCAGATTTTTCACAAACTGAATAGCAGTCGCCGCCTAACAATTGCTGACAGGCTCAGCTTCAACCCACTTGGTAAACTTATCAACTGCAACAAGCTAGTGATTTTTCTTATCCTTAGACCGTTGAAGGTCCCAACCATATCAAGCCCTGAGACCGCAAATGGCCAAGTTAGTGGGATCATCCGCAGCTCCTGAGCTGGCACATGAGCCTGTCTTCCAAATTTCTGACAACCATCACACTTGCGCACCAGGTCCTCAGCATCTGCATGAGCCGTCAACCAGAAGAATCCATGCCTGAAAGCTTTAGCCACTAGAGACCTTGAGCCAGCGTGATGACCACAGTCCCCAGCATGAATCTCATGAAGAATCTCACGGCCTTCATCAGGGGAAACACAGCGTTGAAAAACACCCATGACGCTGCACCTCTGTAACTCGCCATGGATGATTGTCATGGACTTAGAACGCCTGATGATCTATCACGCCAAGAGCTCATCTTCTGGTAACTCGCCTTTGGTTAAGTACACCAAATAAGGCAGAGTCCAATTTGGAATAGCACGTAGAGCCGCCACCAATTGCCCCTCCGGGTCAGGAATAGCAAGATCTTCCTCTGAAGGCAATTTGACAGAAGGATTGTGTAACACGTCAAGGAACACATTGGGGGGGGGGGGGGGGGCAGCTTACGTTGTGACCTAAGCCGAGACAGTGCATCAGCCTCCTCATTTTTTTGCCGGTCTATGTGATCCACTTGGTACCCCTTAAAGTGACCAGCAATATTATCCACTGCCTGACGATAAGCCGCCATAAGCAGATCTTTAGAATCCCACTTTCCTAAAACTTGTTGTGCCACCAAGTCTGAGTCTCCCAGACACCTGACCCGGCTCAAGTTCATCTCCTTGGCCATTCGGAGCCGATGGAGCAAAGCTTCATACTCAGCTGCATTGTTAGTACAAGGGAACATGAGCCTTAAGACATAACAAAATTTATCACATTTTGGGGATTCCAAAATAACTCAGCCCCCGAGCTTTCCAACTGTCTGGACCCATCAAAGTATATAGTCCAATATGTGTTATCCGGCTTCTCCTCAGGTGCTAGTAGCTCTGTCCAATCATTAATGAAATCCACCAAAGCTTGTGACTTGATGGCCGTTCGAGGCACATACTTAAGATGATGTGGCCCAAGCTCAATCGCCCATTTAGCAACCCGGCCAGTGGCCTCTCTGTTTTGTATGATGTCTCCCAAAGGGGCTCAATCGCCCATTTAGCAACCCGGCCAGTGGCCTCTCTATTTTGTATGATGTCTCCCAAAGGGGCTGAACTGACCACTGTGATTGGGTGTCCAAGGAAATAATGCTTCAACTTGCGACTCGCCATGAACACTACAAGTTTCTGCCAACGTGGATATCTCTGCTTAGATTCTGTTGAGACTTCACTGACATAATAAACCGGCCGCTGTACTGGGTATTCTTTCCCTGCCTCCTTGTGCTCCACAACAACTACCACACTGACGGCTTTGTTATTAGCCGCCATGTACAGGAGCATAGGCTCTTTGTCAATCGGAGTAGCCAAGATGGGTGGCTCAGCTAACTGCTTTTTAAGTGCTTCGAATGCTTCATTAGCAGCATCACTCCATACAAAATGATCAGTCTTCTTCATCATCTGATACAAAGGAATCGCCTTCTCACCCAGGCGCCTTATGAACCGACTCAGGGCTACAATATGACCCGCCAGGCGCTGAACATCATTGATAGAGGCTGGCTTGGACAGAGAGGTGATAGCCTTGATTTTCTCCGGGTTAGCCTCAATGCCCCATTCTGAAACCAGAAACCCTAGCAATTTGCCTGCAGGTACACCAAAAACACACTTGGCTGGGTTAAGCATCATCTTGTAGACCCGGAGATAGTCAAAGGTTTCCTTCAAGTCAGCAAGCAAGGTCTCTTTCTTCCTTGACTTAACCACAATATCATCCACATAAGCATGAACATTACGCCCAATCTGACCAGGAAAACAATTCTGAACACAGCATTCATAAGTCGCCTGGGCACTCTTGAGCACAAAAGGCATAGAAACATAGCAGAAAGCCCCAAAAGGTGAGATAAAAGTTGTCTTCTCTTGGTCCTTGACTGCCATCTTGATCTGATGATAACCAGAATAAGCATCCAGGAAAAATAAACTCTCACAACCCGTTGTTGCATCAATGATCTGGTCAATACGGGGGAGAGCAAATGGGTCGGTTGGACAAGCCTTGTTGAGGTCCGTGTAATCAACACACATGCGCAATGCGTCGTTTTTCTTAAGTACTAGCACATGGTTGGCTAACCACTCCGGGTGAAAAACTTCAATGATAAACCCAGCTGCCAAGAGCCGGGCTACCTCTTCTCCAATAGCTTTACGTCATTCCTCATTGAAGCGACGGAGGAACTGTTTGACTGTCTTAACTTTGGGATCAACATTAAGGTGGTGCTCAGCGAATTCTCTCGGTGCACCTGGCATGTCAGAAGGTTTCCATGCAAAGATGACCCGATTCTCACGGATGAACTCGATGAGCGCGCTTTACTATTTGGGATCCATCCTAGCGCCCACAGTAAACTGCTCAGAAGAGTTGCCAGGGACGAAATCCACTTGCTTTGTATCATCAGCCGACTTGAACTTTAGCAGAGGATCCTATTCAGTAGTAGGCTTTTTCAAAGGAGTCATATCCGCCGGGTCAACATTTTCCTTATAAAACTTGAGCTCCTCAGTAGCACAAGCCGCCTCTGCATAGGCAGCATCACCTTCCTCACATTCTAAGGTGATTTTCTGATCTCCATGAACCGTAATCATCCCTTTTGGCCCTAGCATCTTCCACTGTAAGTAAACGTAGCAAGGGCGGGCCATGAAACGAGCATAAGCCGGCCGTCCAAACAGCGCATGATATGGACTCTTGATTTTGACCACTTCAAACCACAACGTTTCTGCTCTGTAGTTATATTCATCACCAAAGGCCACTTCTAGGGCAATCTTCCCGACAGGGTAAGCTGACTTGCCTAGCATGATACCATGAAAGACTATGGAGGATAGCTTAAGATCCTTTTCCATGAGATTCATCCGCCGAAAAATGTCATAATACAGGATGTTGATACTGCTACCGCCATCCATAAGCACTTTAGTGAACTTATAACCACCCACCTGAGGAGCGACCACAAGAGCCAGCTGACCCGGATTATCAACCCGGGGCAGGTGATCTGCCCGACTCCAGGTTACGGTGTGCTCAGACCACCTCAAATACTATGGAACAGCCGTCTCAACTGCATGAACCGCCTGTTTGTGAAACTTCTGATCACGCTTGCAAGTATTTGTAGTGAAAACATGATATTGCCCGTCGTTAAGTTGTTTGGGGTTGCTCTGATACCCAGACTGGTTGTTCCCCTGGCCAGACTGCTGATGACCTTGATTCTGATAGCCAGAGTTTGAGCCGCCGCCATTGAAACCGGACCCTGGGAACCCGCCAGAACCTGACCCGCCAGGCGGTCCATTGCCATTATCAGGATGCTGCTGAAACATCTGGTTCTTAAGCTCCCACATGATATGACAATCCTTCCAAGCATGTTTGGCTGGCTTGTTAGGATAACTGTGCTTTGGACAAGGGCAATTAAACATTTCCTCCAGACTCTGTGACCTCCCTCCCATTGAAGGGCTGCTTGCCATTATCGTTACGCCGTTGATTCTTATAGCCAGCGTTGGTGTTAGCCACCAGATCTGACCCGCCATTGGGGTATCTACGCTTATTGCCATTGCCCTGGTTATTGCCATTGTGCCCTGCCACATTCTGCTGCTGGCCCTTAGCACCACCGTTTTTCTTGCCCTTTTTAGATTTATCATCATCAGAGCTGGGATCCTTTGTGGTATCAGAATCCGCATATTTAGTGAGTGCACTCATGAGGTCACCCATGTCCTGGCACATACGCTTGAGCCACCTGAGTTTCTGCTTAAGGGACAGGAAGTGACAATTCTTCTCCAAAATTAGAATAGGCTGAGCCGCCGCAATGTTGTCTCATGAGTGGATGATAGCAGAGACCCGCCGAACCCAATGATGGGCCAACTCATCCTCACGTTGTACACAATGATCCAAATCAACAATCGTCAGCGGCTGCTTGCATGTCCCTTGAATTTTTTTGATAAAACGCGCCTTCAACTCTGCCCACGAGCTAATCGAATTAGGAGGCAAGCCTTTTAACCACATACGAGCCGGCCCCTCCAACATCATGGTGAAATATTTGGCGCAAACTGCATCACTGACTTCCAGCATGTCCATGGCTAACTCATAGCTCCCAACCCAAGCTGCTGGCTCAAGATCCACCGTGTAATTGGGCACCTTTCGAAGACTTTTGAAATCCTTAGGCATACGTTCATTGCGTAGGGCCGGCACTAGACACGGCACTCCGAGACTTCTAGTGCTTAACCCGGCTTCTGTTGAAGTGGAAGGAATCACAGGAGGTGACTCATAAGCCCCTGATTCGCTGCTTCCGCCACTCGACGGGCCCTCGCACTTTCCACGAGTGCTTGAGCCGCACCTCGGGGATTGGGCGGGTTTGGATGCCGTTCACTACTGGAGACTACGGGCGACTCAATACGCCGGCTGTAACTACGGCTTGGGAGAGGAGTTGAGTGCACACGATCACGACTGTACGAGTAGGCGGCCTGCTGTGCAATGGCTATTTGCAGGAGCTCGACTGTGTTCCGGGTTTCCACCATAGCTGGTGACTCACCGGTAATAGGAATCATTGCCAGCCGGGTCGCTGCTGCTAGCATGTTATCCACCGGGTTAGAAAAGTGCCCTGGTGGTGTCAGAAAACGCTGTGGCGGCGTCTGATCGGGGGACGGGTTGGGTGCTAGCTCTTCCCTTCGTGTTGGCTCAGGCTGCCGAGGTTGAGCCGCCGCTCGATTTCCTGGCAAATCCGGGTTTAACTCGGGGTTCGCCCGGGCATCTGGAGTACTTGGTCCTGCTCCGGGAGTGCCAAACAAGCACCTTGGGTCATACATCAATGGTAGACGACTCTGGTGCCTTCTCTGGAATACTGCATTGGATGCGTTCTGGTCCAGATTTAAGTGCCAAGCCTCTACCTTCACACGCACTGCCTCTGCATCAACTTGAGCCTTCAGCACAGCTGTCTGGATGTTCTCAGCTACAATATCCTCTTGGGCCTTGGTTATCTCCTCATGAATCTTCGCAATCTCCGCGTTGCACTCTGCCTGATTCGCCACAGTAACCTCTGTTGCTAACAAAGCTGTCAAGGTGCCCATGAGATCCAACAGTACCTGAGCCGGCGGCCTGGGTGAGCCGGTCCACCAACCCTTGCGGTAGCTGGGTCAGAGGTCATTGCAGCCACTGTTGAAGAGTTGAGAGTCGGCCCTGTGCCAGCCATGAAGATAGCAGCCCTGCATGGCAGCTCATAGGGGTCCGGAATACTGTGGCCATCGGAATAGCCCCCAAGCCTACCGTCTTGGAGCTGATAGATTGACTCCATCTCTCCAGTTGAGGACTCATCACCTGAGTAGATGAGAGTCTGTCCCCTAGATGCGGAATTTTCCGCAACATCCATCCCTTGCGTGAAGCCCACGAAAGCATCACTACAAAAAAAAGACACATCCGTGACATTTTTGCCCGAACGAATTTTTTTCTGTCATGCTTATGACACTTCTATGACGATAATTGTGACAAAACCACGTATCATCATAGATGTGGTGGGCTCCTACTTCTATGACAAAAAATCATGACAGAAAATGGGCTTTTCGTCCTGGGTGGGCCGGGGACGCACCTGCATGACATTCTTTGGGCCATCCATGACGGAAAAAATCATGGTAGAAGCGAGGGCGAGGAAAATATCGGGGAGTTCCCGGTTACGGTGGGTGGTCGGGGCCGAGCGATGCACAGAGGTTTGCGCGTTTCTCTCGTACACGTACGCGCGTGTGTGTGAGGCGTTGGGCTCTAACTGAACCCGAGCGAGGCATTCGCTTACTGAACTCGAGCGATTGCACTAG
This sequence comes from Thinopyrum elongatum, assembly GCA_011799875.1. Classification (NCBI taxonomy): domain Eukaryota; kingdom Viridiplantae; phylum Streptophyta; class Magnoliopsida; order Poales; family Poaceae; genus Thinopyrum; species Thinopyrum elongatum. The sequence continues at coordinate 273,792,666 of CM022302.1, read as the reverse complement.
CTACGTTACTGAACCCGAGCGATCGATCCCTGGCTGTTAACTGAACCCGAGTGATTCCTTCGCTACTGCTGCTAACTGAAGCCGATAGAGAACCTGCTGCTGTCTCTTGATGAACAGTGACCGTTGTTAGGGGGTTGGATGAACAGTTCACGGTGGGGGTTGGATGAACAGGACCTCGTGGTAGTAGAGGCCGCTGCCGCTGGATGAATAGGACCCCGATCGAGGAGGCCGCCACACACCCAAGCCGGTTGGGGGTGGATGTACAAGACCCCGTGGAGGGCTGGTTGAACAGTAGCCGGTGGAGGCTAGATGAAAAGGACCCCATGGATGAAAAGTATCTGGTGGAGGCTGGAAGAAGTCGATGGTGGATGAACAGTAGCAGGTGGAGGCTGGAGGAAGTCAACGGTGGATGAACAGTAGCCCGTGGAGGCTGGAGCGAGGCACTAGACGGTGGATGAACAGTAGCCCGTGGAGTCTCGTTTTGCGGTACGCCACACCCCTCCCGATGAACAGAACCCCGTTTCGACCGTAGGCGCTCAAACACAAGTCTGTTTCCTCTGTTTTGCGGTACGCCACACCCCTCCTAATCAATAGGAGCCCGTTTCGACCGTAGCCGGTCAAACAGAAGGCCGTTTCCTCCGTACTGCGGTATGCCAGACCCTGTTTTGGCTGTTCCGTCCAAGCCGGTTGGCTCCCGATGAACATGACACATTCTGACCCAGTCTCTTGCCTCCCGGTGAACACGACGCTGTTTCTCTGTTTTGACCCAGCCAGTTGGCTGGCGATGAACAGGACGCCGTTGCTGTACGCGTTCGAGACCCCGCCCGTATGTACGTACGTAGCCGTATTTACTTTCTTGCAGCGTGGCTGTACGTACATGTACACGATATAGATGGGACTTATCGGGGATATACCCCGCGGTATGAACCGGCCGGATATATGACCCGGCCGGACTTGGCGGCTCACTGGTGACCCGCCCTGACTGGGCGACTCACTAAGTGACCCGCCCGGATCTCTCCACTCAATGATGACCCGGCCAAACTAGGTGACTCATTGGTGACCCGGCAGGCGGGTCAGAGGAGCGACAAGACCTGGAGGCCCAGAAGGCGGTTCATGGAAGTCCGGCTTATGTTATGGTGAGCCGGCTTAAGAGGAAAGGCATGACGAATATTTTCCTTACAAGGAAGCAAGACCCGGACTTGTATCCGGCTTTTAATAGAGGATAGAGTAATCCTAATCCTAGTAGGACTCCACATGTAACCCGCCCCTCCAGCTTATATAAGGAGGGGTGGGGCACCCCAAGAGAAAAAGGTTGGAGAGGTCTAGACAGACAAATCAATAGCTCTTGAGATAGAGGTAGCGAAACCTCGCCCTTGTAACCGTGAGCACCATGATCAATATCAATGAAGCAGGATGTAGGCTTTTACCTCCACCGTGAGTGGCCGAACCTGGGTAAAACCTCGTGTCTTCTCGTTCCCACTCAACCCCTCTCAAGCTATCACATAGATGCTTTGGCCTCATGACTAAGTCCTTTTTCACGAGGACATCTGCCGTGACAAATCCACGACAGTTGGTGCCCATCGTGGGGCTTGCATACGGTGGTGTTGAGTTCTTGGAGGGATCTCTCCCAGGGATCGAGAAATTCGCAATTTTCTGGATAAGCCAGTTTGGAAGGGGTCACAACTGGTCCGTCGCCGTCGTCTCCCTACCGAGAGCCGTCGAGGCCGCATTGAGCCGCCTCTGCTGCGTTGACCACCCAGGTCATGTTGAGCCGCCCGGGCCATGTTGAGCCGCCTCTGCTGCATTGAGCTGCCCGGGCCATGTTGAGCCGCCCGGGCCATGTTGAACCGCCTCTGCTGCATTGAACGGATCATTTATCATCCGAACAAATCAAGACAATGATTCATTATAAAGGTGGTGCCATGATGTGCCTATGGAGTGTGCATTAGCATCATCATGCGCCGGTGTTCGCGCCCGCTGGCTGTTGAATGGGAGTGCGCAAGACGCCACCCGTGCAGTTCGATCTACATCAACTTGTTGGGACTGCACCCATGATTGACTCGCCGTCTGCATGGCTTATCACGCCTGTGATTGACTCGCCCGTCCGTGCACCGATGGGGTTAACTCGCCTGTCCGCACCGGCTTATAATGCGCGGCCGGCTCATCTGTCTGCTCCCGCGGCCGACTTGCCCGTGATTGATTTCAGTTTCACCGTCGTGATCATCAACGCGGTGGATAATTTCTGGCCTAACATATCAGGTGAAATCCATCCAGTATATTTTTATATTACTCTGGTTTGCAATCTCTTTATCGCAGGACAATTGTCTACTGCAAAAGTGACTGTCATGTCACGGAGTTTGCTAAACGATTTATGCTGGAAATATACATTGAGTATTGTGAGGATTATCAATTCGCCTCAAGCCTCTGGTTTACATCAAATTTTAGCATTCTGCTGCTCAAAATTATATGGCGTTTTATATCACGGCTAAGTATGAAGAATCTCAAGCCAAACTCCTCAAGTCATTTTAAGACTCTGGGGCTACAATGACTTGACTCAGCAGAATTGGCCGGTTTCAGTGAATTCAAGAACTCTGGTTCATGGCAGGGGAAAATAACCCGGCCCCGAAGGCTACTGCCCTATTGGTGAAAATTTAAAGGCCGTCAGAAGAATTTTGGCTTAAAAAGGAGGATTCCAGTTCAAGGGAAATCTGTCTCCCACAAAACTCTGAAGTTCTCAATATCCGGTTTAAAATTTGGTTCAAGGGAAATCTGACTCCCACAAAGCTTTGAAGCTCCCAATATCCAGTTTAAAATTCTGGTTCAAAAAGAATTCATCTCTCGCAAGTTCGAGTTCTCAGAAAAATTCCGGCTTAAAAAAAGTGCCTGGCAATTACAAAATTCCGGTTTCATAGAAGAATTCCGGCTTAAAAAGAAGGATTCCGATTTAAAATCCGGTTCAAGGGAAATCTGTTTCTCATGAAGCTTTGAAGTTCTCAATATCCGGTTTAAAATTCTGGTTCAAAAAGAATCTATCTCTCGCAAGTTCGAGTTCTCAGAAAAATTAAAGGTTGCCAAAGAGAACTTGCTGCCATGATGCGCGGTTCAAACATGGGTATCCTGCCTTATTGGCTTATCATATTATGGGTCACTTGGGGGCTTCCTGCTCACTGAGCATAGCTATGACTACCCTATTGATCCGGCTTCCACGCCTTGTTACAAATTACTTGGGGGCTTCCTGCTCACTGAGCATAGCTGTGATTACCCTCTTGATCTGGCTTACATGCCTTGTTAAAAATTACTTGGGGGCTTCCTACTCATTGAGCATAGCTATGACTACCCTACTGATCCGGCTTGTATGCCCTGATTGCAAATAACTTGGGGGTTTTCTGCCCAAGTTGAATTGTTACCAAAGAGAACCTGCTATAATGTGTAGTTCAAACATAGGTAACCTGCCTTGACGGCTTGTTAAAGGTCACTTGGGGGCTTCTTATTCAATGAACATAGCTATATTCACCCTTTTGATCAGCTTGGACGCTAGGTGTATTCACCAAAAATCTGGGTTATCCTGCCTTTGTATGTCTACCACTCCGCCCAGGTAATCATGGAATGACTCGCCGTACTCTTGACAGTCAATCTTATAAAGACCCTGAACTTGTCAAAGTTAAAACGGCGATTGGTCATGTGAGGCCCGGCTTACAGGTTTGAATAAAGGATTAACTCAGTGACTGTGCGGCCCTTGAATAGCACTTGATATTGAGGTTTGGCAGCCTATGAAAGCCTTGTTTTTTCTGATTTGTTATTTTCTATGAACATTGTTTGGGTTCATATCCTTGTACCATATTGACATATGGTTCAAAATTGATTCAGGCCATGTAGCCTTAATCCTCATGACTCATATTTGAGTATATCCGGAGTTTTGATAACCCAGCCTGGCTTTGGATGATAAGTCGCAAGTATGCTTTGATTGTGCACTTGGAGTTCTGCGCTCTAAGTTTTTTTTGGGCTGTTACCCTTACTGCATATGGTGCTGTAAGCCGGCAGTATGAACTGATTTCACAGGCCATGTAGCCTTGATTATATGATTGAGCCTCTTTGGGTTTGATAACCCGCCCTGATAGCAGGCTTTAAGTCGCCAAGATATCTTTGCCTTGAGCAATTAAAATGATGATATTTCATGACTCCGGGTTGATACTGGCCCCGGATTATAATTATCAAGGCATCACCATGGTATTAATCTGCAGGTATGTCTTTCAATAATGGTATGAATATTTTGGGTTTGGTAAACCGCCCTGGCTTTGGACGTTAAGTCGCCGATATACTTTGGTTGTGCAATTGGAATTATGCGCTATAAAATCTTTGGATTGCACCCTGGCTTTGGATGTTAAATCGCCAGTATATTTTGGATTGCGCCATTGGAATCATGCGCTTATAAATCATTGGATTGTTACCCTCATTGGATATGACGATGTAAGCCGGCAGTATGAGCCAATTCTACAGGTATGTTTTCCTGGTTATATAAATATGCGAGGTTTGATAACCCGCCCTAGTTTTTGATGTTAAGTCGCCAGTATGTTTAGGCTTGAATGGCCTTAATTTTAGTCTTTTCCATAATTGCATAAGACTATATTATGTTTGGGTTGTTACCCGCCCTGGTTTTGACGATTAAGTCGCCAGGGCATATGTTGTTTAAACTTTGTGTAGGACATGCAGAGCTTTACACATAAGTAAGAATACTGCTATTGCTCATATGAATCATTGCGTTTAAACCCATCATATGGCCATCTGAAGATATTGCCGGGTTATCCAGCTCCGGGTTATATTGCTCCATATTGAGTTTATTGAGGCTATAAGCCGCCAAAGTGATCTTTTCAAAAACTGGATATGACTATGAGCCGCCATGGATGGGGTTATCAACTCCTGATTTTTTGCAAAGGCTACAAGTCGCCGGGTTGCACAAATCCCGGATAACAATGAATGCGCATTAAGTCGACATCGGCCAAGAGCCACTGAGTATTTAACTCTGGATTTACTTGTCAACAGACAAGATCTTGTGATTGAGGTTTTCATACTGGATTATATTGTTCAAATCTTGAATAGCCAAATATGGCTGGATTTTCGTTATGGTTGTCATAACCAGTATTGAATGATTGAGGTTTTTTCAACCGTGTTATATTATTCAAATCTTTAATAGCCAACATGGCTGGATTTTTATTATGGTTATGAATAATCAGTATTATGATTGAGATTTTCAAAAGCCGTTTCATGGAAATGGCTATTATTTATTTATTTATCCAAGAATACCGGCTCACAGCAGAGAGCATGGTTCAATATTGAATACGCAAAGGCTTTCAACAACATCATCCGGACAATGGATATGGTTTTATTTACAATGGAAGGAATAGTCCCGAGTCGCTGCAGGCTGACGACCCGGCACTTGGGGGCTACATTATTCAAATTGAGATTACTTTAAGTATGCAAGTCCCATGTTGCTGCAAGCATGCACCATGACACTTGGGGGCTAATGCAAGGTCATTTTTTACTCGCCTTATTGAAGACCCGACTCATCACATCGTAATGAGCCGCCCCTTGGGGGCTACCAATTGCTCCTGTCAAAAATTCAAAGTACACAAGCCTTAATCCATTATATTGAAGTTTCCACTGCTCAGTTGGTAGAGCACAAGGCTCTTAACCTTATGGTCGTGGGTTCAAGCCCCATGGTGGGGGTTACATCATATGATGTTATTTTCAATGAAGTATATATAAAGTCCCAGCTCAGTATTATCTTACTGAGCCGGCCCTTGGGGGCTACACGTTGCTGCTCAAATCTGCATGATCATATCTATAAAGTCCCTGCTCATTTTTGCATAATGACCCGGCACTTGGGGGCTACACATGGGAAGTACAAAATGTTCAGTTTATGATTGATGACTTACATGAACAAGCCGGATTTCTTCAAAGTTGCAGCATTTATATTGAAGCAAGTCTTAAGCTATTACTATGCTCCCTTCTTAAGACTTGGGGGCTACAGGTGATATGAATATAAGGGAGGTACACTTTCAAGCTTGGTGTTAGCAACAATTATGACCCGGTGCCATCAATATTTACAAACCGGCAATTTTGGCAATCATAACTCGGCAAGCTCTACATCTTTAAGCCGGCTGAAATTCAGATTGACTATGAAGCTGGTTTATTGACCCGGATTTTTCCAGAAGGAGGAAATGACAAGGACTTAAGGATGATCAGGTACCAGCTCAGAATTTTTTTAATCTAGAGCACAACCTGTCAAATTTGTTCTTGTGTTTATTTTGCAGGATTAGTTTAACATGGATAAATCCAAATTAAACTGGGGGCTATTATCGGGGATATACCCCGCGGTATGAACCGGCCGGACTTGGCGGCTCACTGGTGACCCGCCCTGACTGGGTGACTCACTAAGTGACCCGCCCGGATCTCTCCACTCACTGATGACCCGGCCAAACTAGGTGACTCATTGGTGACCCGGCAGGCGGGTCAGAGGAGCGACAAGACCTAGAGGCCCAGAAGGCGGTTCATGGAAGGCCGGCTTATGTTATGGTGAGCCGGCTTAAGAGGAAAGGCATGACGAATATTTTCCTTACAAGGAAGCAAGACCCGGACTTGTATCCGGCTTGTAATAGAGGATAGAGTAATCCTAATCCTAGTAGGACTCCACATGTAACCCGCCCCTTCAGCTTATATAAGGAGGGGCGGGGCACCCCAAGAGAAAAAGGTTGGAGAGGTCTAGACCGACAAATCAATAGCTCTCGAGATAGAGGTAGCGAAACCTCGCCCTTGTAACCGTGAGAACCATGATCAATATCAATGAAGTAGGACATAGGCTTTTACCTCCACCGTGAGGGGCCGAACCTGGGTAAAACCTCGTGTCTTCTCGTTCCCACTCAACCCCTCTCAAGCTACCACATAGATGCGTTGGCCTCACGACTAAGTCCTTTTTCACGAGGACATCTGCCATGACAAATCCATGACGGGACTGCCTGAACAGCTAGCGCTCCTTACTGGGCCACGGTTCATCATGGCAGAAAGACCGATGGACCAGTATGTACGTACACATTTGTGACCAGAATGACAACGCTACGTACGCTTCGACCAGGTGGGTCCCGGCTGTCAGGGAGGATAAGGAGGCACTTCCTTGCGTGCGAAGATATTGATGGTGGGTCCGAGCTTACAAGGGGAGGATTCTTTTTTTTTGCGCGTAATAAGAGGCACTTCCTTACGTGCGAAGATGTAGCTGGTGGGTCCATCTGTCAGCCTCACCGTGTACAGTCCTCTTCCGATGGCTGTCGTTCGTTGACCATGTTGACCACGCCACGTGGACAACACCCAGGCGATGGACGATGGTGAGGCAGGGAATGACGCGGAGCATGGGAACACATGAAGGGTAGTACGAGGGTTGACTGGTTCGGCTGCGGTGTGAGGCTGCCGTCGCGGCAGAATAACAGGGGGTGTGGGTGAGTAGAGGGATGGCCTGGCCATCGGTGGGAGTAGTAGAGGGTGGTGAGGCCTGCGCGGCAGCACAGCCGGCCACGGGAGGCAGGAGCACGCGGTGGTTTGGACGGCTGGAGCAAGAAAATCAGAGGTTGAAGAAGCAGGACGATCGTTTGATGTTAACAATCCAACGGTCACTGGTGATAGAATTGTTTGTTGACTAAGTTGACAAAGCTCTACGTACGCGTCAACTTAGTTGGGCCACAAGTCATCCTCCAAATCTGGTGGGCCCCATCTGTCATTGGGAGCACTCGTTATTTTTCGCTTAATAAGGAGGCACTTCCTTCCGTGCTAAGATATAGCTGGTGGGTCCCAGCTGTCATGGGGAGGATTCATTCTTTTTGGCGTAAGAAGGAGGTACTTGCTTGCGTGCGGCCATGGACCATGTGGGTCCCAACTGTCAGCCTCTCCATGTACATCCCTCTTCCGATGTTGTCGTTTGTTGACAATGTTGACCACGCCGTGCCGAGAACACCAACGCGATGGAGGACGGCGAGACCCGGGAAGGGAATGACCCGGAGGCGGTGAAGCCACAGCAGTGGAGGGATGTGGGAGAGTACAGGTATGACCTGGCCAGTGGTGGGAGTAGTAGGGGGCGGCAAGGCCTGCGCGACGGCACAGCCGGCCACGGGAGGCAGATGCAAGCGCTCCAGCCGGCGATGGTTTTGGCGGCTGGAGCAAGAGCAACTAGATCAGAGATTGAAGAAGCAGGATCGCTGTTGGATGTCAATCCAATGACTACAGATGTCAGAATAATTTGTTGACTTTTGTTTTAGACCATTAAATCGTTTTGTTCAGTAAATGGACAACACCTTGCGCAGGCTTCGTCTAGTGGGCCAACAAAGTTAGCTTCGAAAGCTGTGGCGGAATGCAGCCCATTTATTTATGTTTTACAGCCCATTTCATTTTGTTTGCCAAAACATCTATTTCCTGGGCTTTGACTCAAAAAATAATCTATTTCCTGGGCTGGGTAAAAATAATAATGTCGATTTACTATTTATGATAATTTACAGCGCATTTGATTATTTATTCGAATACACCTATTTATTAGGCTGGGTGAAACATAATATTGCGTACATGCAGCCCATTTATCATTTCTGGTAATTTACAAGCCATTTGATTTTAGTAGAAATGGAGCCATTTTCTGGGATGGGTGAAAAAACAATGATGGTCTAGACTGAGCATTTCGTATAAGAAATAATATTGAGATAGGAATATTATTAAAAAATTAAGTTGGGCTTGGTAATATTATTATATAAAAATTGAATTGAGCTGTGCATTTTATTAAAAGAAACATAGGCCAGGCTGCGCTTATTTTAGGATCTTGGGTACAACTGTCGGCCCAGTTGCATTGCTGATGTTCAACGAAAAAGGCCTATGTAGTATAGTACAACTTTACATGGCTACTCAGCCCACATTCAACGACGCCTGAAAAGGCCCAAACAAGGCTTCTGTACAACTTTTTGAAGTCACTGAGCTCAATTAATAACTTAAGAAAAAAGTTAGAGTAAAGTGGAACCTAATTAAAAGCTGTCACGAGCGAAGAAATAATTCAACGGTCCCACTTGTGTGTCTGTGTGTGTGTGAGAGAGAGAGAGAGAGAGACCCATCGGTCGATACTCGTAAATACATCTTTCATCCATATGCATTGCTGATGCTCAGTAAAAACTTATATAGTTGACACAATAATATAGAACATCATAGCACACTAAACTTGCATACAAAAATTTCACGCAGGCGGCACAATCAGGGTGGAAGCAGTGGATCGCTACGGGTAGGGCTATGTTGAAACCAACAAACTCATACATAACCGTTCATCGTCTTTATCAATGACGGGGAAATATCTTGAATGTTGTGCAAAGAAAGCAGAGAGACAACACAATAAGTTCTGCTAGCACATTAAGTTGACGTACACCCCTTTCTAAAAAAAAGTTCAGGTACAAAAATAGAACAGGTCACAATCAAATGTACTGGCACATCAGTGCTTCACACCGATAGCTCGGATTTAACTAGTATCTGAGAAGATTCAGTTGTTACCTCAAATTAGAGCACATCCAGGCATACAGCCCTGCCTCTTCTCCCAAAGAAGCAGTGGCCTCCGCCGCGCGATGGAGTAGGCCCTATGCCATCCATCATTCTGAGCAACATGGGGAAAGTCTGACGTTGACTCCTGTAATGGACATCGTCGACGGACCGTGGCACTAGCAGCGGCGGTAGGACTTCGATTGATGGATTGACCACTTCTTTGACATGCACGAACACTCGATACAGGTACATCCCAAACGTGGTCCGCGGCGTCCTTGGTGGTGATGAATAGTACAACCCCGGTTCCTGCACCGGTATCTCAACACCAATCACCTTTGGTATGGTGGACGGCTTCTTCATCCATTCCATAACCGTCAGAGCCCAGCTGTCTGGAGGAACAAACATACTTACGAGCTCACCTTCTAGGTCGTTGATAAGCTCATTCATGGACTCGTTGTTCGAGGCACGTCGAGGCATGCCATGGAAGGTAAGCTTTGTTAAAAACTCAAGCTCAGAGGGCACCAAGCCCCATCCTGGGTGCCACCGATCAAAGCTCACTAGCGCGCCATCGCAGAACAAACGCCGGGAAGATTCGAACACACGACTACAGTCGAAAGTTGTCTGGAACCTGACAAAGAAATCAGCTGGTGGCGGACAGACTTCGACGAGCAAGTCACTTATTTGGATGTCGTGCGCAATGCCAAGAGCTTTCACAAGGTCATCCAGCGAGACGGGAGGCCGGTCGCCGTTGATGGTTACCATCAACACTTTGCCGGCAAACTGGTCGTCAAGCGCCGCCATGCCACTGTTGAGCAACAGCACGCAGCGCCCGAAGGCAGGACGGACCTCAGGATCTCTGGCTCGAAGATCCGCGTTGACCGGCGGCATGATAGTGCACTTGATTACAGGGAGTACAGGAGGGGGATTTGGGGGAACTAGAGTAGGAATCGAGATTCCAGAGGTGGGGGAGGGGTGGGAGATTGGGGATGAAACGGTAGCATGAATTTTGAACACGTGCTAATATGCTCTCGGCGCGCAAGCGCACGAAAACACCGGTGGCTCCCACATGTCGGCCTAAGAGTCCTTTTTCTTTCTTTTTTTGAGCGCCCGGCCTAAGAGTCATAATTGACCTGTTTGGCATTGCATTACTACTCGGCCCATATTCAACGACCTCACTGGCCCAAACAAGTGTACATCATCGAAAAGACACTGAGCTCAAATTATAACTTGAAAAAAGGAGATATACTCTGAACACTGGAGAATGTTGATGCCCTCATTTAGCCCACCAGCAGTTCGAGACAATAAACAGTTCAAAACAACGATATATACAACATTCAAATACTGACTAGTGACTACTACTGACATAAACAGCAAGACATGATAGTTCATAAGAAGTCTTGCTACAGCACCAAAACGCACCCGTCTGCAGCGCTCAGACTCTCGTGATCCAGACGAGAATGACATTCTAAATAGAGGCAACTATAACATAGTAAGAGTGACATAGACGAGGATGACCAAATGACAACGAGTATGCATAACAAGAGAGAGAACTACCCATCTAGAACAAGCAGCAAAGACAACAAGTCATTCGAAGAGGGATGATCCAACACCATCATAATTTGCAGCCCCGCTTTAGCCACCAGTGATTCGGAGACACCAGAACTGCACCCTTTTGACGCAACAGCCCAATTACCTATCAACCTGAAGGCTTGAACCACATCACTACCTGTCAGACTTGAGACATTCAAGGTTCAAAGTTAATCCAGATGCCTTTGTCATTCTCACCTTCTTTTGGCTACAGGCTGTATCGTTGATAATCAGGGGAGTCTGCTCCCGAAGTCCTAGGGCTCGTTGTGTAGACACAGTTTTCCCTAGAAAACAGAGCCTCTCTGCCATCCAGGTCCTTGCCAATGGTGATCTCCTGGTTAATCGGATAACTGAGTCCGAGAAACAGAGAGTGTGAACCAAGGCTATTTACCCGCCTCCAACTCAAAAATCCTGAAGGCCCCAACAAGCTGGTATCCTGCTCATAGACGTAACAGCCACTGTCCGGATACTCACGTATTTCATGGTGCTTGTACACAGTGGGATTTCTGCAATATAACTTTTCCGGCTCATGTGTGCGAATGATCATCAGTCTTCTGCCGTCGTCTGATCGAGCGAGGAACCAGTTGTGCTTCCCTGTTTTTGGCAAAGGTAGTGTGATTACAAAGGGCAGTAACTGTAGGGACACCGCATCATATCAAAAAGGACAGGCATTGTTAATGTAAGATCAGCATTGTTCAGAGTATGAGTAGGATAATGCAAGAAACATCATTGATTTGTCCCTGTTGGAACTAAGAGGAAAATACAGGGAAATGTATACTGGGTTCAAAAATATAAAAGTGCCATGCATGGTTATACTCATGTTATCTTGCAATCGATTCTTCACAGGAAACTACCATGCCATGCATGTTATGTAATCATGTTCTGTCCTCACAAATAAATTCTTCAAGGAAACTAACACACCATGCATGTTATGTAATCATGTTCTGTCCTCACAAATAAGTTCTTCAAGAAAACTAACACACCATGCATTGTTATATACTCATGTTCTGTGGGCAAAATTCTTGTGAGGATATTATTCTAGCCATTGATTGCTGAAGGGCGATATAGGTATGTACACATGGTAAGCATTACAGGATTTCACTACTTCCAAATATAGTACATATGCACATTTACTTCCCTAATGTATGGTTAGATGAAACCAACAGTGTGATGCATGTTTCTACATCATGAAAATGAGGAAACTAACATGGCTATTGATACACACTCATATTTAGTAGTATATAGATTACTATAAAGTAAGGAGAATATCCATATCTTCCTAACCGTTTGATTATTCAAGGGTACAAATTGGCTGTAATGACATGGTCACAATCGCATGAATTAACTCATTCCAAATATAGCTGATTTACGGCGTCTCCAATACATTACCATAGTTCCACTCAAATTCTGCTCAAACAGGGATATGCCAATCATCACAAAAAGTTCAAACAGTGCCATGGCGTTATCATTAAGATCAGATGAAAACAACTTACATGCGCCGTCCCAGCAATACGTGGTGCCATCTGCTTTGTCGATCACGTAGATGATGCCATTGTGTTCAATAGCATCACAGAAGTGTGTATCAGCTTTGACGATCCTCTGTGAGGTGAGTCATCTCCAGCTAAAGAAGACACCGGCAGAAAGATAGGCGAGTCCGCTGTCGAACAAGGCAATTAGCTTGAAGTCTACGTAATCCGCATATCGTGTGGGCACTTGGAAGATTACAATCTTCTGCAAAACAAGGTCCATCCAACTGACGTGGTAATCTAGATGACTTGGACCGCGACGGTAAAACCCTACATACTCCAACGGAGGAAGGATAATCTCATGGGAGGTGTGGAAGTTCACGAGCACCAACTTTTTCTCGTCTTCTCTGACGGCAGCCATCCAGTGGGAGTTCATGCCGACCCAGTACATACCTGCCAAGAAGTTTTGGGCGATGGTGATCGGATCGAAGTCGAGGGAAATGATGTACGGCGACCCACTACATACCTGCAAAGAAGTTTCGGCTAATGGAGGTCAGATTGAAGTCAGGGGGCATCATGTATGCCTCCGTATCATGGTGAGCAAATCTCGCTAGACCAGATAGCAGCAAGCAGGGTGTCTTGAAAAGCTCAGGCCTCGCTTCGATGATGGCCGCGTGCATGTCCCTCGAGCATGCAGCCAGCCGCACGGCACTCAACATATCCATACACGAACAACAGAGGTCGAGGATGTCATTGGGGAGATTGCTCCAATCGCGGCTCATATGGATGCTACGCGGTTCGCGTTTGGCCATGGTGGAGTTTGGAAGGTGGGGTTTTGGGGGGCTTGATATACGGGGGAGAAGGCTCTTGGTGCTAGAGCGGCTAGAGAGGGAATAGTGGTACTGGGGGAGGCGAGCGAGGTGAGGGTACATGGGGGCACAGTGAGATGATGAAGAGTGACCTCAGGATCTCCGGCGACATGGAGATGGATATGGAGTGGTGCTAGGGGAGAGGGAGATGAGGCGAGGCATGTTATACAGCGGCGGTGACAGTCACTGCACAGTGCACAAGGTGAGGCTGACTTTGGTAACCCAAACACGCCACCTGGACTAGTGTCACCTCGGGCGTAGGGTCTTGTCACTTCACTGTGAGGACCGGATGAATATTATTTTGACCATCAAGTGTACCACAGTTGTACTACTACTAGTAGTAACATACTACGGAGTAGTACTGTATAGCGGAAAAAGGTCTCCTGTGCTAGCATGCCTCTAGGTTCACTTCATCCTCCAGGTAGCATCCATATTGCGAGCAGAACCAAATTCTCGTGCATGCGGAAGCGCGAAGAAGGGCTTTTCTTTTTTTTAGGATAACCGCATATTCCTTAACCAGAAAAGGTTGTGTCTCGCAGGCACGCGCCAATATCAATCTGAACCAGCTATGACACATTTTTTGTGTGCAAAGAGATGGATATGTTTGTATATCTGTTCGTCCACCCAAGTGGGTTTTGCGTAGGTCCCACCTGTCAAGAGGGGTGCAGAAATAAAAAGGAATCATAAAATGTTTCGCCACGGTGATTCGAAAGAGTGACCTCAACTAACCAGTGGCACATGTAGAAGGATGGGCACGTACACGGACACGGACCACTCCTCAGTAGGCTACACGCATAGCCTTTTTGTTTTGAAGGTTGGTCTACCTAGCCGTCTAATCAACTGCCTGCATGCCACTTCTCCCATTTACTTCTCCATCGGGAACCGATTTTCCTCGGCTTCTTCACCTCTCCTTCATTTGCATTCAAACCCCACTGGATTCACATCCTCCTGGAGTAATTCCGAAGCCCCTTTAAATAATCATCTTCTTCAGTTAGACTAGCCATCTTAATCCTAATTCTCCAAACCATAGCCCTTTGGTCCAGTGGTTCCAAATGGCGAAAGAGATCCCTATGCAGGTTTTTAGCGTCAGACATGTCCTCGTCGAAGGCTCATTGAGCATAGTTGCCACCGTCACCGACCACCCAAGGGTTGTTCGGGAGTGGATCAACAATGTATCCAACTCCCTCCAAAAGGTGGAGATGAAGGTCGTCGGTCTCGACGCAGAGTACATGGAGCGTGCCACTGGGAAGATCCAACGCGCCGCCATCCTTCAGCTGTGCCTCGAAGATGAAGTTTTGGTGTATCACATCATACACGCGCCTCCATACCAGGTGAGATCCATGATTTCATGTCTCGGGAGGACATATACTTCTGTGGGCAGCCATTGAAGGGGACAAAGAGAAGCTGGCGCCGTACAACCTTGACTTGAAAAACATCGCTGACCTACAAACCAGAATTCCTGTAGACGATTGTGATAAAGAAACACCATCCCTGTTCGACGTAGCAAATTATGTGCTCGGAACAAATCTTGAGAAGGGTGATGAGACGTTGGGATTAAGGTCGTCTGGATGGGAGAATTATCCCTTGACCTACGAGCGGATATAATATGCTGCCCTAGATGCCCATGTGAGTTTCGAGATAGCTGCAAGGTCGAAAGAGCATGTTGCGAAGCCGTCTCCCACAAAAAATGAGAAGAAGAAGAAGAAGAAGAAGAAGAAGAAGAAGAAGAAGAAGAAGAAGAAGAAAGAAAAAGAAGAAGAAGCTGCACCAGCAGTAGGGCATTATAGATTGATGAATTATTTCCTCTCTTGTAAAAATTATATTTCCTCTCTGTGTACATTGATATAGATGAACTATTTCGCTGGTGTGCATGTCTTTGGAACAAGTGTACTCTATGTACATTGATATAGGTCCGCTTGACTATAATGAACTATTTATCTGCCTAGTTTTCTCTACTACTACTCCTTGCAGTGAGCGGTATGCAATGCATGTGTCAGTAGACATGACAGCTTGTCCATGGAAGTTGAACTACGACCATCATGTTTCTACCACTGCCACACATGATTCCCACGACGCTGCTCCAACCGACGGCACCACGTCCCCCGACGTGCGCCTCACCCCTCTCGGCCCCACAGCGTTCTCTGCCTTTGTGTGCATGACATGCGGGCCAGATGAACTGCGGCGACCATCAAGTTTCTACCACAGCCACACGCAATTCCCACGGTGCCGCTCGAACCCATGACACCACATGTCCCCTGACCTGCGCCTCACCCCTCTCGGTCCCACCACCCCTCTGCTTTTATGAGAATGACATGTGGGCCAGTCGCATTTAGGGTCCACATGTCATTGACTCAAAGGCAGGTGCACTAAGTGAAAGTGTGTTATATCGACTAGAGGGGGGTGAATAGGCGATTTTTACAAATTCGTCACTGAGGAATTTCAAGGTGAGGAAATTCCTAAGCGACGAACTACTTAGCAGCGGAATAAGTACTCAGATGCAAACATAACAGAGCAGTACCACAGTCATCATGATGAAATGAAAACAAGCACAGAGTACAAGTAGCGTAAACACAGGATAAGCAGGCTGAAGACAAATTGACTGAAGAAATTGAACTGAGGAAATTGAGAAAGTCTTCAGTCAAAGTCTTCAAACAGTAATGATCAAATACATAGCAAGTATGCGAGGAAATGAAAGGGTTGAGGAAATAGAACCAGTAGCTCGGAGAAGACAATGATTTGGTAGACCAGTTCCAACTGCTGTGACAGTTGTACGTCTGGTTAGAGCGGCTAGGTATTTAAACCTGAGGACACACAGTCCCAGACACACAGTCCTCACCGTATTCTCCTTGAGCTAAGGTCACACAGACCTCGCCCAATCACTCGTGGTAAGTCTTCAGGTGACTTCCAAACCTTCACATACTCGGTCACTCGGCAATCCACAATTTCCTCTTGGATGCTCTAGACCATGACGCCTAACCGTCTGGAGGATGCACAGTCCTCAAAGGTAACAAGCGTCGGTTCCACACAGGAACAATCTCTTCAGTGATGCTCAATCACTTTGGGTTTGTAGGTGTTTGGGTTTTTGGGTTTTTCCTCACTTGATGATTTTCGCTCAAAGTCCTCGGAGGATGGGATGCTCCAAATGACAAGTGTCAATCTATCTCTCGGAGCAGCCAACCAGCAAGTGGTTGAAGGGGGCGGCTATTTATAGCCTAGGGAGCAGCCTGACATGATAAGACATAAATGCCCTTCAATGATATGACCGTTAGGTGGGTAGCATATTTGGACAGCTGGCACGCAGCACAGCAACGGTCGGATATTTGAGTATCAAATTCCTCAGGGCTATCATGTTCCTCACTTGTAGGCAATCCGCACTGGCGAATTCCTAACTCCTCAGTCAGAACAAATTCCTCAGAGACAGAAGAACTTCGTCTCTGTCACTGAAGAACTTGACTAAACTGAATGAGATTTCCAATGGCTTCACTCGAAAGGATTGGGTAGGTGTAGGATTTTGAGTTGAGCATCACTTGGAAACTTTTCCTTAGTTTTACCTCGACCCCCTTTAACAGTACGGTGTTTCCTATGACTCAAGAAGAAGAAAAAGAAACTACGAAAACAAAAGTCTTCATGCTTCATAATCCTCGCATGAATATCAAGTCGTCAGGGTCACACCAATTTCTTCACTTTCAAAGTCTTCAAGAAAACCAAAGTCTTCAGTTGAAGGCATTCATTTTTAGGGGTCGACAATCATCGTAAATAACAAACTCCTCATAGACTTATAGACCTGTGTACACTCACAAACACATTAGTCCCTTAACCTATAAGTCTTCAATACACCAAAATCACTAAGGGGCACTAGATGCACTTACAATCTCCCCCTTTTTGGTGATTGATGACAATATAGGTTAAGTTTTCAACGGGGATAAACATATGAAGTGTAAATACTGATATTGAGGAATTTGACTGCAAGATATAGAAGAACTCCCCCTGAAGATGTGCATATTTGAGGAATTTGCTTTGAAATAGCAAATGCACATTGTTGAGTAATATCATGGAGATCTCCTCCTATATCTTGAATTTCATACACGCATTTATCATATGATATGAAGAATTTGAAATGCTTGATGAAATATGGTGTCTGACGAAATTCAGCATGCAGAAAGCAGTTCAAAAGTATCAGACCACCATAGGACTTAAGTTTACAACTCATCAGAGCAAACACCTCAGAAGAGCAAGAGTTGAAACTTAACAGAAATATAGCCCATATATAAGACCCGCTTGAAGACTAACTCAAATTTCTCCCCCTTTGTCATCGAATGACCAAAAGGGATGAAAAATGAGGACTAACGCCCCTGAAGAATATCATCATGATGTCGATGGAGGAGCGCCAGCATTGTTGGGGTCGTCCGTTGAGGTAGGGCCTGCCGCAGTGTCGTTCAAGTCTTCAGCTTCATCAGTCTCGCGTGATGAAGAATATGAACTGGCAACAAGCTGAGGAACTTTGACTTTCTTGAATTTCTTCGAAGGTGGCCGAGACCAGTCAAAGTCCTGTTGGAATCCCATCTCCTTGAGTTCTTCAGCACTATGAAGATTAGACAGAATGGCCCAAGTGCGGTCAAAAACTTCATGCAAGTAGTAGTGATTCTTCTTCACAGTATTTTGAGTGACTGTCATGTTCTGAAGAATTGCACCAAACTGACGCTTGACCCACTTGTGATTTCGATCAACTTTCTGATGAAGACTAAGGAGAAGTTCACGATCAGTCATCACACGCGGAGCTGTGGCTTGAGGATGATGTTCTGAAGCTTTGGCGGCAGAATCTTGAGTTGCAGAGTCATCATTGGTGGAATAGGAAGTAGCTTTGCGAAACTGTCCATCCAATGGACGAGTACCTTCATCAATAACAGCAGCCTTGCCCTTCTCGTCAGCTGAGGAAATAGTCCGTTTGAGGACTTCAATAGGGGGTAAATAGCTGAGATGATTTTGAAAATCAGCCTTATAATGAATTGAAGACCTTGATCTGATGAACTTCATGATCCAGGGAGCATAAGGCTTCAACTCAAAAGGTGACAGAGCAGCATTGGCCAAAGTCCTCATGAAGAAATCGTGGTAGTTGATAGGAATACCGTGAATGATATTGAACAGCAGATTCTTCATAATGCCAACAACTTCTTCATCATCAGAGTTGTGGCCCTTGATTGGACTGAGGGCTTTGGTCAATATGTGATAAACTGTCCTTGGCACATAGAGCAATTCCTTGACGAGGAATTTGGTCCTTGGAGCTTGGCCTGGCTTCAAAGGCTTCATTAGCACTTGCATCAGATGATCAGACAGTTCAGTTTCAACATAGAGAAGCCTTGCACCTTCAGTGGGAGGACTGATTGGGACAGCAAGAAGCAATTCAGAGGCCGGTGCTTTGAAATGAGTATTATCGGTCATCCAGTCCAATACCCATGAATTGACATCATCAACATTTCCAGTAATGTGCAGCGTGGCGAAGAATTGAAGAATGAGTTCTTCATTCCAATCGCAGATGTCAGTGCAAAAATTGAGTAACCTAGCGTCATGAAGAACACTGAGGACTGGGGTGAAGCAGGGCAGTGATTCCATATCTACATGAGGAATTTGCTCATGTTCAAAGATCTTATCCTTATCAAACAACAATGAGGAATAGAAGTTCATCTGGCTTGCAGTCCAGAAGCGCTTGCGACGAAGTCAAGCAGAGTCATAGGGATTGTAGTCAGTGAAGAATATGTGCTCATTGAAGAAATCTTCAGCATTAAACTTCTGCTTCTTGGGGTGAGGGTTCTGTGGCTTGGGCTGAAGATTAACAGTTGAAGATTTTACAGCCTCTTGAGGTATAGCCACTGGAGCCACAGGCTGAGGAATTTCAGCAGCAGCCTTGGCCTCCATTTCTTCAGACATATGTACATCAGCGCTAGTGACTGGAACTTCTTCAGGAATAGAATGAAGTGAGGCTTGACGTTCATCAGAGCCCGTATGAATTTCTTCAGTTGGCACAGGGGACTGAGGAACTTGATGTAGAGGGGTTGTCAGAGGTGAATTGGGGTGATGACTTTCCCAAAAGTCATCATTTAGAATAGGTGTTGTAGACCCAATATCCACATCCTCATCTTCTTCAATTTCTTTGACGCCTGCCTCTTCAGCTGTGAACTGAGGCATGGGCGATGATACCAGTGGGGTTGAAGGGAAAGTATCCACTTCAATTTCTTCATCCATCTGCTCTGTCGAAGCAGCAGAAGGATCTTCTTCATCAGATTTACTTGGAATTTCATATTCCTCACCAAAGGGAATGATCTCCTTTGATGGCATGCTTGATATTGGAATAGCATCAATTGGGTTTTCAGATGAACTCGTCAAAGTCTTCAATTTCTTGGGAGCTGAAGACTCTGAAGATGCAGATGCTTTCCTTTTCTTCACAGCTGCTCGCTCCGCAGCCTTGGTTTTCTTCGCTTCTGTTGCAGAAGGAAGGTTGATGCTTGTCATCGGTGCAGGAGGAGCAGAGGAAATTGGTTGAATTTCTTCAGGCACAACTGATGCAGTTACCCTGGCTTGTTCAGATTCCTCAGGCACAGTAGCAGATGCTTCAACTGGCCTGGATTGCTCTTCAGGCGCAATATTGGAGGTTGCCCTAGCATTTTCTTTAGAGACTGGAATTTCTTCATCAGCTCTGGCGCTTTCATTTTCTTCAGCAGACTGAACAGATGTTCCAGTCTGAGGAAATTTGGGTTGCGATGAAGCTGCAACACTTGGAGTAAATTCTTTTGCCATTCTGACGAATCTGACTTTGGCACCTAGCCAATCTGCACGGAATGCATGAAATTCATCACTGAGTGCTTTGATCTCAGCCTGCATAGACACAAGTTCTTCAGGAGACATTTTCACAACATTGTTCTTCAGAAAACGCTCCTTCTTGTACTGAGCCTTCTTCACCTGCCTGGCCTTTTCAAATTTCCATTTCTCTTCATTTATGAAGGCCGTCAACGTGTGACTTTGACCAGGAGTGAGGTTTAATTCAGGCAAAGGTGTATTTGGATCCTTGTGCCATAGATCAATAAAATCAAGGATCTTTCGTGGATCCAGCATGAGGGGCACAGCACTGCCTTTGGCACTAGAGGCCCTTTGTTGTCGATCTCTGATGATCTCAGCTAATTCTTCATCATCAGCTTCGTCTTCGCTTGACGGAACCTGAAAGGCGACTTGCTTCTTGTGAGGACTTGGCCTTGTGCCTCGTCCAGCAGTGGCCTTTTTCTTCAGCAAGGTCGGAGTTGTTGAAGACTGAGGTGGAGCTGAAGAACTTGCAGAGACTCCTGAAGCAATTGAGATTCCAGTAGTCCTTTGGCATGTGGCAAGATGCACAGGTGCTGAGGACTTTGCAGGAGCAGCTGAGGATTTTGCAACTGAGGGAGTTGGAGCTGCTTTTGAGGAATTTGCTTGAGGAACAGGCCGTGAGGGCTTTGAAGAGCTTGGCCGTGAGGGCATTGCAGAGCTTGGCCCTGAGGGCATTGCAGCTGAGGAACTTGTCTTGACAGCTGATTTCTTCAGCATAGCCTTCTTAGGCTTGATAGCAGAGGCCTCAGCGGCGGCAGCAACAGAATCTTCATTGAATTTCTTCACTGCCTCTTTAGCCACTTTGGCCAGCTTGGCTTGACGCTTAGCCCACTCCTGAGGAAATTCCTCACCTCTTCTGATGCTAGTGGGATCAGCTTCTTGGCCAGGAGCCAATGGAGGTCTTGGACATGGAGGGTTAACAGCGAATTTCTTCATGTACTTGGGAGTGACATAGCGATATTCCCTCCATTCTCTTGCCCATCTCCTCTCAATCTTCTGAATGCGCACTTTGCGCTGATTTTTGTTCTCCTTGCCATGAGTTGCTTCATCAGGAGTACATTATTCATCATAGATGTCATCAGGGATCTCAAAAGCAGTATTTGTTTCTGGCCTCTTTCCTCCCTTCTGAGGTCTTTTACCATCAGCCATTTTCTTCACTTGAGGATTTTGAACAATCGAATTTTCTGATGAGGTATGCAATTTTTCTTCAAGGAACGCTGCAAATGAGTTAAGTTGATGAGAACCTAGAGATTCAGCAGCGGACATGTGTACCTGTGAACAGAATATAGGTGCGAAGAGTTTTGGAGAGGTCATATGCGTTCTCAGAAGATTTTCAAAAGTATCAAGTTTGAGGAATTTGACCAGGGGTGTCTTGAGGAATTTCACTAAGCATTTTTGACTTAGGTTCCAGAGTTGTGTAGATTGAAAATCCACACAATTGAGGAATCTTGAAGAAAAACGTTGCTTAGAGAAACTGATCAAGGACAGAAGCAAGTTGGTGTTTAAGAACATGAAAGTTGAAGAATAAACACCTTTTGAAGATTTTGTGGAAATCATCAGAATCAACAAGGGTAGTAAAAATAAATTTTATTTACCCTTGACGAAGAACACGACGAACTGAGAGTAGCAGTGGAGAAGTTCGTCCGTTCAGATCTTCCACGCCCTAACTTGGCGATGGAAAACAGCTACGGCGGCGGCGGAGTGAAGATTTCCGCGGCTGGCGTGAGTACGACGGCGACGAGGTCGAGGCAGTGAAGCTCTTCCTCACCAGCGACGATGGAGTGTAGCGGCGGTGCTAGGTCTGAGAGCTCGAGCTAGGGGAGAGAGATCGAGCGGGAGGAGAAATCTGAGGAGGGTGAGGGGGTATTTATAGCCGAGGTGAAAAACCTCCTGTCCGAGGAAAATGGACGAACATGCCCCTGACCCTTCTCATCCTAGCGACATGTGTCACCCACGTACTGTGAAGTGGAGATCGTGTTTGATCGTGGGTGAATAGATAAATCTTATCGAGGGATATGGAACGGTTTGAGCGGCAAAAGCCAAAAATTCAGATAAGAATATTTTAATGTTTCGTTCGCAAATTCTTCAGCTGTCAAGGACACAGTGAAGACTTTGAACGGGTTTCAAATAAAACGCACATGAAGAATTTGTGAACGGACTGGATTGAGTTTAGCATAGAGGGGGAAAGGGTCCGATCACATTCACTTAGAAGAAAAATAACTTGAAGAATTAGCAATAAGGGAATGCTATAGAGGACAGAAAACTCAAATATATATATAGTCAATGAAGAACATAGACGGAAAGAGTGAAGATTTTGCAAAGTTGAAGAATTTGAAAATTTGAAGAATTTGCACAATGATGAAAAACTCAAATTTTGAAGATTTTCAACTTTTTGTGGTGGCGTGACCCACCGTGTAAGAATGATGATTTCAGACACCGCGTACAATTGTCGTAGGGCTCTGAGAATCAAATTCTTCATTAATTTCTTCACACTTAGAGGGTTAGTCTTCATTGATTGAAGAAAAACGTTTCTTCGTGTGTTGCACATCTAAGTCATCAATTTGCATAAGTGTTAGGATGTGTGTCCTTTTCAAAGGACATTCAAAGATTCTAAGATATTTAGCCCACACCGCAATTTGCTAAATCTCTTCACATCCAAGGGCTTTGTGAAGATATCCGCTAGCTGTTCTTCAGACTTCATGGGATCAATAGAGATGTCACCCTTCAACACATGATCTCGAAGAAAATGATGACGAATCTCGATGTGCTTTGTCTTTGAGTGCTGAACTGGGTTATGAGCAATTTTGATGGCACATTCTTCACATTGATGCCGTAGTCCTTGAGGGTTTGCTTCATCCATAGCAATTGAGCACAGCAAGAACCAGCAGTAATATACTCAGCTTCAGCAGTAGAGAGTGATACACAGTTCTGCTTCTTCGAGGACCAACATACTAAGGATCGTCCGAGGAAATGGCATGTGCCTGATGTTGACTTGTGGTCCACACGATCACCAGCATAGTCAGAGTCAGAATATCCAATGAGATCAAAAGCCGAGCCCTTGGGATACCATAATCCAAGTGTTGGAGTGTGAGCTAGATATCGAAGAATATGTTTCACAGCCTTATGGTGTGATTCGTTCGGAGTAGCTTGAAAACGGGCACACATGCAAACACTAAGCATAATATACGGCCTAGATGCACATAGGTACAATAAAGAGCCAATCATGGAGCGGTATACCTTTTGATCGAAGTCTATTCCATTTTCATCAGTGCATAGATGGCCATTTGTGGGCATAGGGATTTTGACGCCTCTGCATTCTTGCATACCGAATTTCCTCAGAACGTCCTTGAGGTATTTCTCTTGAGAAATGAAGATGCCATTGCGTTGTTGACGAATTTGAAGACCTAAGAAGAATTTCAATTCTCCCATCATGGACATTTGATATTCCTCACTCATCATGTAAGCAAATTCGCCACTGTAATGTTGGTTAGTACAGCCAAAGATAATATCATCAACATATATTTGGCACATGAATAATTCATCATCATAGGTTTTGGTGAAAAGAGTTGGGTCGAGTGAACCGGGTTTGAATCCTTTCTTCATGAGGAATTCCTTCAAAGTATCATACCACGCCCGAGGGGCCTGCTTGAGACCATAGAGGGCCTTATTGAGTCTGAAGACTTTGTCTGGATGCTTAGGATCTTCAAAACCTGGGGGTTGAGCAACATATACTTCTTCCTCAAGCTTACCATTGAGGAATGCACTTTTCACATCCATTTGATATAAGATG
Organism: Thinopyrum elongatum; assembly: GCA_011799875.1. NCBI lineage: Eukaryota > Viridiplantae > Streptophyta > Magnoliopsida > Poales > Poaceae > Thinopyrum > Thinopyrum elongatum. The sequence continues at coordinate 273,768,553 of CM022302.1, read as the reverse complement.
ATATTATGATGGTTAGCGTAAGCAAGCAATATGCGAATAGCCTCAAGTCTAGCAACAGGTGCAAAAGTTTCATCGAAATCAATTCCTTCAACCTGTGTGTAGCCTTGAGCTACAAGACGAGCCTTGTTCCTCACCACTAGGCCATTTTCATCTTGCTTGTTGCGGTAGATCCATTTGGTACCGATGATATTGTGCTTGCATGGGTCCGGTCGCTTGACAAGCTCCCATACATTGTTCAGCTTGAATTGATGTAATTCCTCTTGCATTGCTTGAATCCATTCAGGCTCCAGAAATGCCTCATCAACTTTGGTGGGCTCTGTGATGGAGACGAAAGCAAAATGCCCACAAAAGTTAGATAAATGTGAAGCTTTTGAGCGAGTCAGATGGCCTGGTGCATTGATGTCGTTGATGATTCTCTCAATACTTCATTTGCAACGCGGGGATGAGCAGGTTGACGACTTTGATTTGGCTCAGCATTTTCTTCAGAGCCATTTTCTTCAGATGCGCCAGCATGCTATTCTTCATGTTCTGGAATGATTTCTTCAGCAGATTCTTCAGTAGGAATGACATCCTCAGTAGCTTTGAACTTGATGGTTTCCTTAGGCGTCTTTTCATCTAGCACAGGAGGTAGGTGCTCTCTTTGCGAGCCGTTAGTCTCATCGAACCGCACATCTACAGTTTCAACAACCTTGTTGTGATAGGTGTTGAAGACCCTGTAGGTGTGCGAGTCCTTTCCGTAGCCAAGCATAAAACCTTCATGTGCTTTCGGTGCAAATTTAGAATTGTGGTGAGGATCTCTAATCCAGCATTTAGCACCGAAGACTTTGAAATAACTCACATTGGGTTTCTTGTCAGTGAGGAGTTCATATGAGGTCTTCTTGAAGAATTTGTGAAGATATACCCTGTTGATGATGTGCATGCAGTATCAAATGCCTCAGGCCAGAAGTGACGAGGTGTCTTGTATTCATCAAGCATGGTGCGAGCCATCTCAACAAGAGTCATGTTCTTGCGCTCCACAACGCCATTCTGCTGAGGAGTGTATGGGGCAGATAGCTCATGAGTAATACCAAGTTCATCGAGATAGTCATCAAGACCAGTATTCTTGAACTCGGTCCCATTGTCACTACGTATATGCTTGATCTTCACACCGAAATTCGTCGAAGCCCTTGAGGAAAATCGTCTGAAGACTACCTGCACTTCAGTTTTGTAAGTAATGACATGCACCCATGTGTAACGAGAATAGTCATCAAAAATGACAAATAGAGATGCTGCATTTGTTAGTGTGGCAAAATGAGTAGGGCCAAAGAGATCCATATGAAGCAATTCAAAAGGACGAGAAGTAGTCATGATAGTCTTCGAGGGGTGCTTGGCTCTGGTCATCTTTCCAGCCTCACAAGCCCCACAAAGATGATCTTTGAGGAATTTGACACCCTCGATGCCAATGATGTGCTTTTTCTTCATGAGCGTGTGTAAGTTCCTCATGCCAGCATGACCCAGTCGTCGATGCCATAGCCAGCCTTCTGAAGCTTTAGCAAGTAGACAAGTGGCAGGCTGTGGTCCTGCAGAGAAATCAACAATATACAAGTCTCCTCTCCTAAAGCCTTCGAAGACTTTGGAATTGTCAGATTCCATGAGCACTAAGCAACGATATTTGCCAAAGACAACTACCATATCAAGATGACAAAGCATTGAGACAGACATGAGGTTGAATCCGAGGGACTCGACAAGCATGACTTTATCCATGTGTCGATCCTTTGAGATTGCAACCCTACCTAGACCCAATACCTTGCTTTTGCCTTTGTCAGCGTAGGTGATATGCTTCAAGTGTGATGGAGATAAAGGAGTGTTCATCAGTAAGCTCTTGTCACCGGTCATGTGATTTGTACATCCACTATCGAGGACCCACTCAGTAGCTTTGGGTAAATCATCCTACAGATGAATTAGTGCATCTTACGAACTCATATACTTCAGAGTGAAGAATATGACATCAAATTCATCAGACATATTTCATCAATTAAAGCAACATATGTATATATATAGCAATGTGAGGACGTGAGAAATGAATAAATCATTTCTTCATGATTAGCTTGCGTCCTTTCAAGCATTTCAGGTCTCCAGCAAATTCTTCAGACGATTTAGTTCGTCTGGAGACCTGACCCTGCATAAGAGATTAGTTCTTTTTCTTCACCACCCACATCTGGAGGGGTGGCAAAGAGTTCATCATTCTGCGAGCTCCATAAGAGAAAGGTGGCATTAAAGCCAGAGCGCTTCGTTTCACAGGAGAGGGATTAGCATAGACATATGAGTAAGCAGAGAAATTCTTCGAGGACTTATGAATATAATGATTTGAAGAATAATGCACATAATCAGAACTCTTAGATTTTCCCTGCGAAACAGAAGCGTTAGCATGGTGATGATCATGAGAGGACTTGGATCCATGTGAGGAATTTGATCCATAAGAGGACTTGGATCCATATGAAGACTTTGGTCCATATGAAGAATTTGATCTGGGGTTCTTATTCTTCACAGGTGGTGTCATGAGGACATTCACCTGAAGACCTTCAAGGCACCTTTTGGGAACCCAGATTTTCTTCATAGGGGGGCCATTCCTGCAGTTAGATCCAACATATCTAGCAAATACCTCACCATTCTGATTTTTGAACAGTTTATAGTTGGAGTCAAATGACTCATCAGATGAATATGAGGATTCACAAGTAAAGCCAGATAAAGTGGATGGATCTACGGGAGGTCCCTTCGCAGCAACCCATGAGGTTTTGGGATACTGCTCAGGTTTCCAGTAGGTTCCATCAGCATTGAGTTTCCTTTCAAAGGCAATACCCTCTTTCCTAGGGTTCCTGTTCAAGATCTGCTTTTTGAGCACATCACAAAGAGTCTGATGCCCTTTGAGGCTTTTGTACATGCCTGTCACATACAATTGCTTCAACCCTGCATTTTCGTCAGTGATACTAGTGGTATCCTCAGAAGAGGAATTTGTGACCACAGAGATAGTTGAAGAATTTGCAGCAATAGAAGCATTTGAACATTCAGGTGAAGAATTAGCAGTTTCACGTTCAATGCATTTCAAGCATGGTGGAATAAATTCTTCCTGAGCGGAACTGATTTGTTGAGCAAGCAAAGAATCATTTTCCTTCTGAAGATCTTCATGACTCACCCTTAGCTTCTCAAGATCTTGCTTTCTTTGAAGAAATTCATAAGAAAGCTTCTCATGATCGGCTAAGAGAGTTTCATGATGACCTTGAAGGGTGTCAAACTTAGACTGTAGTTGCTAAAGATTATCAGTCAGTGTTTGAGTTCGATCCATTTCCTCACCTAACAGATCATCGCTTTTGTCTAGCATATTTTGAACTATTTCCAAAGCCTTTTGTTGTTTAACAGCAATATTAGCAAGTTTGGAATAGCTGGGTTTGAGGTTATCATCAGATTCATCCTCACTTGATTCAGAGGAGGGATATTTGAGTACCTTGGCACCTTTTGCCATGAAGCAGTAGGTGGGAGCATAGTCATCGTTGCCGTCATCAGCAGTGTTGGGGAAGCCATTTTCCTCAGTGTTGAAGATGGACTTGCTAACATAAGCAGTAGCGAGGGCTAGGCTCGCCACACCAGAGTCTGACTCCTCAGATGCCTCCTCTTCCTCATTTTCCTCAGATTCAGCTTCAGAGTCCATTTCCTTGCCAATGAATGCCCGAGCTTTCTTGGAGCTGCTCTTCTTGTGAGATGAAGACTTTGAAGATTTTGACGATGAGGACTTTGAAGATTTCTTCTTCTTCTTAGAGTCATCTGAACTATCATCCTTGTATTTCTTCTTCTTTGATTCCTTCTCCCACTGAGGACAATCAGTAATGTAGTGACCAGGTTTCTTGCTTTATGGCAAGTTCTCTTCTTGTAGTCACGGGATGAGGAAACTGATTTCATGTCATCACCTCTTGAGGATTTTCCAAATCGGCCACGTCTAGAGAACTTCTGGAATTTCCTCACGAGCATTGCTAGCTCCTGACTCAGTTCTTCAGGATCACCAAGGCTGCTACCAGAATCTTCATCTTCAGATTCAGAGACTGCCTTGGCTTTCAGTGCACGAGATCTACCATAGCTCGGTCCGTAGAGATCTCTCTTCTCAGCTAGTTGGAATTCATGAGTGTTTAGCCTCTCAAGAATATCAGCAGGATCAAGTGACTTGTAGTCTCCACGTTCTTGAATCATCAGTGCCAGTGTATCGAATGAAGAATCGAGTGACCTCAACAATTTTTTCACCACTTCATGGTCAGTGATGTCAGTGGCACCCAGTGCTTGAAGCTCGTTTGAAATGTCAGTGAGGCAATCAAAGGTTTGCTGAACATTTTCGTTGTCAAGTCTTTTGAAGCGGTTGAAGAGATTGCGAAGAACATCAACTTGAGAGTCACGTTGAGTTGAGACTCCTTCGTTGACCTTGGACAGCCTATCCCAGATAAGCTTAGCTGTCTCCAAAGCACTCACTCTGCCATACTGCCCTTTGCTCAGATGGCCACATTTGATATTCTTCGCTTGAGAGTCGAGTTGCTTGAATCTCTTCACATCAGCAGCGTTTACGGAAGGAGTGACAGAGGGAACACCATTTTCCACAACATACCAGAGATCATTGTCAATTGCCTCAAGATGCATGCGCATCTTGTTCTTCCAGTAGGGGTAGTCCGTCCCATCGAAGGTAGGACACCCAGCCGAGACCTTGATCATGCCTGCAGTCGACATAACTAAAACTCCAGGTGGTTAAATCAAAATCACACAGAACAAGGGAGTACCTTGCTCTGATACCAATTGAAAGTGCGTTATATCGACTAGAGGGGGGTGAATAGGCGATTTTTACAAATTCGTCACTGAGGAATTTCAAGGTGAGGAAATTCCTAAGCAACGAACTACTTAGCAGCGGAATAAGTACTCAGATGCAAACATAACAGAGCAGTAGCACAGTCATCATGATGAAATGAAAACAAGCACAGAGTACAAGTAGCGTAAACACAGGATAAGCAGGCTGAAGACAAGCTGACTGAAGAAATTGAACTGAGGAAATTGAGAAAGTCTTTAGTCAAAGTCTTCAAATAGTAATGATCAAATGCATATCAAGTATGCGAGGAAATGAAAGGGTTGAGGAAATAGAACCAGTAGCTCGGAGAAGACAATGATTTGGTAGACCAGTTCCAACTGCTGTGATAGTTGTACGTCTGGTTAGAGCGGCTAGGTATTTAAACCTGAGGACACATAGTCCCGGACACACAGTCCTCACCGTATTCTCCTTGAGCTAAGGTCACACAGACCTCGCCCAATCACTCGTGGTAAGTCTTCAGGTGACTTCCAAACCTTCACATACTCGGTCACTCGGCAATCCACAATTTCCTCTTGGATGCTCTAGACCATGACGCCTAACCGTCTGGAGGATGCACAGTCCTCAAAGGTAACAAGCGTCGGTTCCACACAGGAACAATCTCTTCAGTGATGCTCAATCACTTTGGGTTTGTAGGTGTTTGGGTTTTTGGGTTTTTCCTCACTTGATGATTTTTGCTCAAAGTCCTCAGAGGATGGGATGCTCTAAATGACAAGTGTCAATCTATCTCTCAGAGCAGCCAACCAGCTAGTGGTTGAAGGGGGCGGCTATTTATAGCCTAGGGAGCAGCCCGACATGATAAGACATAAATGCCCTTCAATGATATGACCGTTAGGTGGGTAGCATATTTGGACAGCTGGCGCGCAGCACAGCAACGGTCGGATATTTGAGTATCAAATTCCTCAGGGCTATCATGTTCCTCACTTGTACGCAATCCGCACTGGCGAATTCCTAACTCCTCAGTCAGAACAAATTCCTCAGAGAACAGAAGAACTTCGTCTCTGTCACTGAAGAACTTGACTAAACTGAATGAGATTTCCAATGGCTTCACTCGAAAGGATTGGGTAGGTGTAGGATTTTGAGTTGAGCATCACTTGGAAACTTTTCCTTAGTTTTACCTCGACCCCCTTTAACAGTACGGTGTTTCCTATGACTCAAGAAGAAGAAAAAGAAACTACGAAAACAAAAGTCTTCATGCTTCATAATCCTCGCATGAATATCAAGTCTTCAGGGTCACACCAATTTCTTCACTTTCAAAGTCTTCAAGAAAACCAAAGTCTTCAGTTGAAGACATTCATTTTTAGGGGTCAACAATCATCGTAAATAACAAACTCCTCATAGACTTATAGACCTGTGTACACTCACAAACGCATTAGTCCCTTAACCTATAAGTCTTCAATACACCAAAATCACTAAGGGGCACTAGATGCACTTACACTAAGCCACTGAAGCTCGGTCCCGTGGGCCCCGAGAGGGAAATGTAACTCCTGCGCCAAGCCTTGTGGTGCTCCCGCAGTACGAACTCATGCCAAACTCGGAATTTGGTTCTTACTACAACCAATGTGTCGGCCCATGCGTTGCAATGGATCCAAAGTAGTAGAATAATACGTGTTCACAAACTTGAAATATAAACACTCTAGTTTTGATATACATATATCAGTAAAAATAAATTCTGCTTCACTGAAGACATATTCCTCGGGCTGTTTTGATGAGATGATGGGCGGGTGTGGCTAGTTTCAAGATAATAATAGATTTTTAAAACATTGGAGCAGATTTTTTTTCTAACATTTTGTAACGTGGCATGGTATCCGGTGCACCTAAGCGGCTGAAAACAAAAAGTGGAGTGCACTCTAAAGATAATTACATGCTCCCATTTAGTGGAGTGCACTCTAAACACATTATCTATTTATTTTTCTCTAGCCTTTCCTAGCCATGCAACCAAGCCACATAAGCTAGTCATGCATGCAATCCATAAATTGCAATATACTCCAGCATGCAATGCCGCCACATCATCTATTTGTGCCTGTTAGTCATAGGTTGTTTTTTGCATTAGTCTTGATCCTTCACAGTTTGGTAGAGTTATTACTAATCCAAATATTAATGTTCCATAAAACTAAATTCCAAATGTCCACCGGAGCCAAGGAAGAGGACGTACGATGGGGGCTGTGGAGGCATCTTCGTAAGAGGAGGAGAGCTCGAAGGATAATCTTGCACATCCGCCGCCACCTGCATATCGGCGCGGGACTCCTCGAGCGCCCACTGGAGCTCGCGCTCCTCCAGGGAGCGGCGGAGTCACGGGATTTTCCTAAACCACGATGGGCACCATGCAGTACTCCTCATAGCCGGGGGCGCGGTGCTTGCGTCCCGACTCCTGGTGTACTGTATGGAGCACGCGCTCAACTACCTCGTCAGCCGCGATGATGCCATGCTCGCGGCCGTGTTGTTGGAGCACACGCTCATGTGCCTGAGCGACGAGGATGCGATGTTCGCAGGCATGCTGCCGGAGCACGTGCTCGTCCACGTCGAGAGTGGCGATGATGCGATGTTCGCGGGCAGCGATGATGCGATGCTCGCGGGCATGCTGCTGGAGAACGCGCTCGTCCACATTGTGAGCGGCGAGGATGCGATGTTCGTGGGCGTGCTACCGGAGCATGCGCTCGTCCACGTCGAGAGCGGCGACGATGCGATGTTCGCGGGCGTGCTCTCGACGATGCGATGCTCGCGGGCATGCTGCTGGAGAACGCGCTTGTCCACATTGTGAGCGGCGAGGACGCGATGCACCTCCTCTTGACCGACCAGGGCATGCTGCTGGAGCACAGCTACCCTCGTGGCCGACGAGGGCGAGCCGCTAGATCACACTGTCCTCCGCATGTACAGTCAGCACGCGCTACTCGCGGCCGTAGAGGGTGTGCTCCACCTCGGCGATGTCGGAGACTCCATCCTTGTCCCAGGCCGCGGCGTCGTCCACTTCGGCAGCGGCTGCGTGCTCTGGTGGGTGTTGTGTCCGTATGGGAGCTTCGAGCTACAATACCAATAGGGGCAGGTGGTGACCTTTTCGTGGTTTCACATGGTCTGAGGAGAAAAATAGAATCGGAAGTAGCACAATATGTTGGAACGTGTCGGAGGAAGGCTGGCAGGAGCAGTACAACAAACATCACATGCGCACCATATTTTGAGAAGGGTTTAATGTAATTTGTGTGAAATGGGTCTGTGTGGATGTACGAGTAGTACATCCATATCATTGACATTCATGCACGCAGCAAACATTTGTGTGCATGATTTCACCCTATTTTCATATTCTGTTTGGGAGTGGATTTGATTTTTGTAATCGGAGCTCTTTTTTGTAGTTGGTTTCAATTTAGACTATGCATGTATTATTGTGAGAGATAGATATAGCGAGAATGTTTGTGTGACAAAGGGAGGGGGCGGGGCAGCGATACCTAACGAGAGAGGGGCATATGCGTGTTCAAAAGACTGTGTGTGTTGTAGAGAGAGGAGTTTCCGAAAGGGAGAGAGAGGGTGTGTGCGTGTGCATGTGCGTGTGTGTGTTAGAGAGAGATAGAGGTGCGTGTAACATCGGGATCGACAAGGTTACGAGGTTGCTGATATGGGAGAGCGATAGTGTGTGTGCGATAAAGGGACACACAGACATCGTCTGTTTGCATGTGAGAGAGCTGGATAGACCTCGACAGCACGGCTGGCTAGGGGTGGAAGGTTATTTGTGGTGGAAAGAGAGTAGAGAGACAGATGAATGATTGTTTGTTGCAAGGAGACCTAACTACATAGATGGGTAGCAAGAAGAAGAGAATGGTGGTGTGCCTTTTTGTCATGGGATGGAAGAGAGACCAAGAGAGACACATCGTGTGGAGAGGTGTGTGTGTTTCGAGAGAGAGAGGGAGGCGTGGACCTGAATAATGAGATGGGTGCTCATATGTATGTTATAGGGAAGGAACTGTCTAGGTGGTAGTCTTATGAGGGCGACCCAATCTTTCAATGAGAGTGGGGAAAAGTATTGATTTGGTGGATTTTGATGTTGACGATCCAACTATATCGTACCCGGTGATACAAATCGACAATCGTTACTAAACAAATCTTCGATGGACGATGATCTTATCATATGCACAAAATCAACCTGAATAACGAGATGGAGTTCCTCCAAGCAATCGAAGAACCGGCTAGAACTAAGATAATGCAATCGTAATTGCGAGTATGAATTAATTAAGGATAATGGTGGGGTTGCTGGTACTGAACAAAAGGCGGTAGTCCTACACACACCCCGCAAATGCAAAATATAGCGAAGCAAAACAATGTGTACACAACAACGCGAGTTCTAACCTAGAAAAAGGGTAGTAGCCTTATTTATATCTATAGACTATATTACTATATTTTTTATTTGTATAGTTATATCTATATCTATTCCACTCCCTCCATTTGTAATTTACTCCGCACGTATATAGCTTTCACTGCAGCCAAATTTTATAAAGCTTGACTGGATTTGGTGAAAACAATATGAACATTTACACTAACAAATTTACACGATGTGGAAATAAAAGCAATGATGAATCAAATGATATATATTTGGTGGTGTATATGTTAATACTTTTTCCTACAAATTATTGAAAGTGTACAAAGTTTGACTTTAGAGAAACCCAACATGCGGTATTATGTATTATATATTCTATATTCATTATTTTTCCGGAGTCAATGCGTGTATTTGCACGTACACGACATAAACCGTTGATTGATATTGATCCAATGGTCCAGGTGGCTGCGATTCGGATCTACTATAACCTAATTGTACCCATACACGTTCTTCTCGAACGAGCAGCACGACAGTGTGATCGATCCACACAAGAAGCTCTAAATAAGACCTCCAGACGTGCCACGTGGCTTCATGGGTGCCCCCATCATATTATTCATACTATGTTGACTGAAAAAAAGATAAATCACCCAAAACAAGATCTTCCTGTTTTTTGTTCCTACGATGTTGTGCCGTGCACGTACCTAGTTGTATAGTGGTGGTAGTAGTAGTACAAACTTCATAGTAGGAGTAGTATAGAGTGCTCCTACTCTATCAACGAGTCCCATCTGACACCAAATTTCTTGGCTTTCGTGCTACAGCTAGATCTTCCCCTCCTCGTTTCTGTTTTCCAATGCGGCGGGCGGGGTGCGGTTTGCCGATAGTCGGTTTGCTCAACGGCGGTCCCACATAAAAGTGAAAATGCTAGGCAACACGCCTTCCCTAGCTATGTGGCATGCCGGACGGGCCATGGAGTACTCCCGATTCCTGGGCGTGTGGGGGTGCGACGCGAACGCGGCAGGCCTTTTCCTTTTACTAGCAACTAGCAAGATGCCTGTGCATTGCACGGAACATCAAGATGCATTTGTATGAGTAGTTTATCTTCTGGGAGAAAAGGATGAATGAGGGAAGGCCTTATTTGCAAATGTGGAGAGGGGTGTGGGTATCTTTTTGCAAAATTGCCATAGTTTCCTTCCTATCCGTTAGATATAAATCGGACGACCTATATTGCAGGATGGCAGGCACACCATCATCACCAACTCTGTTTTTTATAAGAGTAGAGAAAGAGTAGAGATGTTGTTGTAGGGTGGAACCCTAAGTGGAGATCTTTTACGAATTGGAGGGGGAATCCCCAAGAACAAGAAGAACACAAGGGAGAAAACAAGAGGAGCACTCAAGAACAAGCCCAAATCACACATCCACTAGACTCAAATCCACACAAGATCCACATAGGTACATGAACAACAAAGGGAAACTAGCACAAGATAGAGTTCATCCCACTCCTAAGGAGGTGAGGTCTTGGTGATCCTATGATGGGGATCCTTCCCTAGATGGGGTCTTGTATCCACTAGGGATTTTCCCCAATGGAGGTCTTGATCTCCGTGGGAGAGGTCTCTCTCTCTCTCAAGAGGAGGTACAAGGAGCAAAGCTCATGTAGATCATGTCATATACTTTGCCTACCCAAACAAATGACCTAGGGACGGAATATATAGGTGGCTGGAGGTGAGGGACGAAGTGGAGGGGCAAAAGGGGCATTCCCCGGCCAGCTCATAGGCAGGCCCGTGCGCACGGGCTAAGTCAGGCCCGTGGGCACGGGGGTCCCGTGTGCACGGGGTCTTCTGGGGCCCGTGCGCACGGGGTGTCCAAGAACTCTCTGGATAGGCCGTGCGCACGGGGTCCATAGGGGCCGTGCGCACGGGGTCCATAGGGGCCGTGCGCACGGGGTCTTCTAGACCATGCTTATTCTTCCTCCTGCTTGCTTCGTGGCCTTGGGGTCCTTCTCCTTGGCCTCCGGGATGCTCCCTAGCTGCTTGGTGGCGGTCGTCCTCGTACCTAATGATGCACAACGTTCCATGGTGGGGTAGCAACCAAATCCAAAGGATATCCATGTCAATCTCGAAGAGGAGCGGGTTCACCTTAAGTCCGGTAGGTCCACTTGGGGCTTGAGGTGTTATGAAGGTGTACATGGAGATGACCGTAGGATGCTCCACATCAGATGTGCCCGTGCGTTGCAACGGATCCAAAGTAGAATAGTACTTGTTCACAAACTTGAAAGAAAACACTCTTGTTTTGATATACATATACCACTAAAAATATATTATGTTTCACTCAAATATATTTCTCAGGCTGTTTTGATGAGGTGAGGGAGGGATGTGGTTGCTTTCAAGATAATAAGGGGTTTTCTGCAAATTGGAGCAGAGAAGTGGGCTATTGTTGCAAAAATGCCACAACTTACCTCACAGCCGTTAGATGCAGATCTAATGGTCAGAAATGACAGATGGCAGACACACCATCATCACCAACTGAGTCTTTTATAGGAGTAGAGAAACATGTATAAATTGTAACATTTGGTTCTGCTCCTTGGCATGATCGATAGATAGAAATAACGATTGGAAACGCTAGGGCGGGGCTTTTCCCGCCAGATAAGCAGAGTAGTAGCTAGGTTGGCGCATCGTCGGTTTGGTCACATGCGGTCCCACATGTTCTAGTCATATAAAGCCTAGCCAATGCGCGTTGACTGGGGGCCAGAACGACAGTGTGGTATGCGATGTGGAAGGGGGACATGCTTCATGTACGTGTTCTAGTTTCTCATTTTGAACTTGCGAACGTGACAGGCGTGTTGCAGGAGTAGTTTTGAATTTATAAGTTCGGTTTCAGTTTTTGAATTTAGGAGTAGTTCGTAGGTCGGGTCAAGCATCGAATGTAAATTACAAAGTTGATGGAAAAGGTAAGCACAACTTATAAATTGACGGATGGAGTACTAGTTACAGTGATGCATATAATTGCCTCCAAATGTGAGCAAAGGGATTGCACATGTCTTTATTGACTGGAATGAGAATGCGATAACACAATAAGAATTCAGGCCACGATGATGCGATCGCAGTGGTGGTTACAGGAGGCAAGAAGAAAGATGCATCCATCAACGTACGACCTCCTCCTCCTCGACTCAGTGCGCCGGGCCACCGACCGGTGGCTTAGGAGCGGCGGTTTTTGTGGCGAGGTCAAGGTGCTTCTCAACAAAGGCATCCAAGGCTTCCAGCCCATTGACGAAGGCCAACATCGTAGCGTCCTCACCGGCCTTGTAGATACCTATGTACACGACTTCCTCGTACACGTGGATGTTGTAGGTTGACGAATTCTTGCAGCGCAAGGCGCCTCGCGGTGAGCGCGACCTCCAGGTGGACATTCTTCGTTGCATCGCCGGGCAGTCGCAGGGCCACCAGTGCTTGAAAGAGGTTCTCGCCATGGAGGCCGATTAGGGTGGCAGGCAATGAGGAGCCCGGGCATGCGGGCTGGAGGAGTACGGTGATGTCATCTGCGAGCTTCTTGACGACGGTGAACTTGTTGATGGTGGCAACGATCATCTTGTCCAATTGAGAGTCGTAGCTGGCGTCGACGATGGCCATGAACCAACCGATCGCCAACACCCTCTGGAGACGATCCTCGGTGCCATGCCACAGGCCGGCGTCATGGACCATCTGTCACAGCCACTGGCCGCTCGCACGCATCGCCTCCATGGGTCTGGAGTGAGCACTTTTGCACTTAGTGTAGGTGCTTAGGTGCGTACGATGTGGTAGATGCAATGGAATGGAGGGGCGCCTTTATATGAGTGCAAACTGCGTTGCATTCACATCGTGTTGCCTCTTTTCCCTTGGCATGCTAATTAAAGGAGGATGCATCATTGGTCGTTCAACATTTTGGGAACCACTACCCTCTCCCTCGTCTGCATTAAAGCCGTATCGGGAACTGTCATGGTTTACTCAATACTATATTTTTACCGTCCTAGTTTACTAGTAGTAGCTGTCAAATCGAATAGTACTGCGCCGCCCGCTGCACGCTCGGCTGAACATGCCTCCTCGCCTCCATCAAACGCCTCCGTTAAACCCACATGCAAACCGAGAAACCTACCCCGGCCACACGTCCGTTCATGAGCGGGCCGAAATTAAATGCAACACCGGCCGAGCTCCTCCCGTCTGCCCTCAGTTTAAACGAGGCCAGACGCCGGCCAAGCTCCTACCGTCTGCCCTCTATTCAAACGAGGCCAGACAGCGGGCAAGAATCGCACCCCTCCACCGCTCCCCCATCTCCTCCTTCACCATTTTCTCCACTCTTCCGATGGCTTCCGAGGAGCCGTTCTCCGGCATACTACCCGGCTGGATGGCCAGCCGAGCCCTCCAAATACGAGCGAGGCCGCTCGGTGCTTCACCTACCTCGCCTGGCCTGACGGAGCCAGTTGCCACCCCAAACCGGCGCGTGGTTCAGCAACTCACCGCTCCAGTTCAGCTCGATAAGGAGTGGCAAGTTGCTCCACGCCGGCACGGTGGCACGGGCGTCATCGCTGCCACGTTGTATCGCACCACCAGTGTCTGCGGCCGCGCCTCCCGTGTCTGCGGTGGCCGCGCCTCCCGTGTCTGTGGCCGCGCCTCCCGTGCCTGCGGCAGCGCCATGCAGGCAGAGACAGAAACTGGGTGCGCGGAGAGCGGTGAGTCGGTGGCCAGCTTCCCCGTGTCCAACGCCATCATTGAGGAGAAGTAGAACACGGGAGGCCGCCGCCGCTTGGGTCCCATGAAGGCCACCGCCGAGGCGATGACTCCGTATATAGATGGTCTCTTGGCTGCTTCGTCTCTTGCGAGGACCTTCGTTGACCCCGCTAGTGTCTGCCGGACATGAGGAAGACAAAGGGATCCACGGGCGGCCATTTAGATTAGGTATTAACTATACCACGAGAGCCAAATTAGCACCGCTTAGTTCATGTAAATGTAATGAAATCCGTCATGTTTATATGAAGATCCCTCTTTTTATACGAAATCCTTCATGCTTATATGAAACCAATCCGTGTTTGCATGAATTTCCACTGGTTGGTTAGAGTTGTGAAAATGCATGCCGCTGGCGTTGGATGTCGTCCTCCATGGAAGGAAGTGGGAGGAAATTTGCCGGTTGCCGTAGGAGATGCTCTCATACTGGAAATAATAGAGTCACATCCAATCCATTTAGTTAATTGCGTGTATGATTCTCCCTCTATAAAAAGTTAATTGCATGTACAATGTACATGACTTGCAGGGTGGCTACAGATTCATAACAAAAAATTAAAAAGGAACAAATCCATCCTTAATCTTGTATTCTAAGTACTCTGTGGGTTCCACTGTCAGTACAGTAGCGAAAGAAGTATATATTAAAAAAATAAAAATCTAAAGTTTTATTAAGACAGAATTCGAACTCAGGTCATCACGTTGCGAGCATCCGGCGCTAACCAGTCCACCAGATGTTCGTTGTGGACGATGCAGGAGATATATCCCTACTCTTATAAGGCTGGTCATAATAGGGAGTATCATTTACTCGTATCATGCATATGATACTAGTGTATGATACTACTTCCGTAATGCATAGTATCATAAGTTAGTATCTTAGCTTGCCTTATTAATTGCCATGCATGACACAAAGTAGTACAACATTTAATATGAGATGATATCATGATATGATACCACATCCTCTCTTTCCTCATTTAATTGTGTGCCACATCATCAAAAAAGTCTAGTTGGCATGCATGATACCACTTATGATACTCCCATTACGACCAGCCTAAAAAACAGAGTTGGTGATGATGGTGTGCCTGCCATCCTGCAATATAGGCCGTCCGATTTATATCTGACGGATAGGAAGGAAACTATGGAAATTTTGCAAAATGAAACCCACACCCCTCTCCACATTTGCAAATAAGGCCTTCCCTCGTTCATCCTTTTCTCCCCACAAGATAAACTACTCATACAAATGCATCTTGGTGTTCCGTGCAACGCACGGGCATCTTGCTAGTTTTTTTTAAATAGTTACTGCAATAATTGGGTTGGAGTGATATATTTTATGTCTGCCCCGAATGATCTCAAATTCACTAGTAGTAACAAAGAAAAGGTTGCCTTGTTAATTAACAGAAAACAGGGTGAAAACTATCACATGAGGCTGGTAAAAACAAGGCACACTGGGTTCAGCGTCATCGTCACTACAGTTGTGCGCGCGTGAGAAATCTACATATCAAGGGGGGCTACGGAGAGAAAGACGTATCGAGTGTGTGTGAGCGAGGCATAGAGACACAACTAGCGAGTGTGTGTGTGTGTGTTTGAGAGAGAAGCCAATTCATAGATTAAGATCAAGATCGAGGTGTCACCCTTCTGCTGTCATTGTTGGGGGGTGGGGAGGGGGGAGGGAGAGAAAGACGTATCGAGAGTGTGCGCACGGTAGGCACAAAGGCACAACTAGCGAGAGTGTGTGTGTGTGTGTGTGTGTGTGTTTGAGAGAGAAGCAAGTAGATAGATTAGTATCAAGATCGAGGTGTCATCGTACTCCTTCGGTGTTGGGAAGTGTGTGTGTGTGTGTTTGAGAGAGAAGCCAGTAGATAGATTAGTATCAAGATCGAGGTGTCACCCTACTCCTTCGGTGTCGGGAAGTGTGCGTGTGTGTGTTTGAGAGAGAAGCCAGTAGATAGATTAGTATCAAGATCGAGGTGTCACCCTACTCCTTCGGTGTTGGGACATGTGTGTGTGAGTGTGTGTGGGGGGGTGCCAGTGACACTTAGATATAGGGAGAAGGAGTTTGTGTGATACATATCTATATTAAGGGATAGGTAGATAGCATGTGTGCGAGGCATGCTTAAAGCATCTCGGAGATAAACAAGCAGTGTGCATGTGATGACCCACAAGTATAGGGGATCAATCGTAGTCCTTTAGATAAGTAATAGTGTCGAACCCAACGAGGAGTAGAAGGAAATGACAAGTGGTTCTCAGCAAGGTATTTTCTACAAGCACCGAAATAGTCGGTAAGAGATAGTTTGATAGCAAGATAATTTGTAACGAGCAAGTAACGGTAATGGTAAATAAAGTGCAGCAAGGTAGCCCAATCCTTTTGTGGCAAAGGACAGGCCAAAACGGTCTCTTATGATAAGCAAAGCGTTCTTGAGGGTACATGGGAATTTCAACATGTCATTTTCATCATGTTGGTTTGATTCATGTTCGCTACTTTGGTAATTTGATATGTGGGTGGACCGGTGCTTAGGTGTTGTTCTTACTTGAACAAACCTCCTACTTATGATTAACCCCCTTGCAAGCATCCGCAACTACGATAAAAGTATTAAGATAAAATTTAACCATAGCATTAAACTTTTGGATCCAAATCAGTCCCTTACGAAGTAGCGCATAAACTAGGGTTTAAGCTTCTGTCACTCTAGAAACCCATCATCTAATAACTACTCCACAATGCATTCCCTTAGGCCCAAATATGGTGAAGTGCCATGTAGTCGACGTTCACATGACACCACTAAGGGAATCACAACATACATATCATCAAAATATCGAACACATATCAAGTTCACATGATTACTTGCAACATGACTTCTCCTGTGACCTCAAGAACAAAAGTAACTACGCACAAATAATAATCATGCTCAAGATCAGAGGGGTATTAAATAGCAGAATGGATCTGAACATATAATCGTCCACCAAATAAACCATATAGTAATCAACTACAAGATGTAATCAACACTACTAGTCACCCACAAGCATCAATCTAAGGTTCCAGTGCAAAGATTGAACTCAAGAGATGAACTAGGGTTTGAGAGTGTTGGGGAACGTAGTAGTAAATCAAAAAAATTTCCCACGCATCACCAAGATCAATCTATGGAGAGACTAGCAACGAGAGAGAGAGGAGTGCATCTTCATACCCTTGAAGATCGCGATGCGGAAGCATTGCAAGAACGCGGTTGGAGGAGTCATACACGCAGCGGTTCAGATCGCGGTCGATTCCGATCTAAGCACCGAACAACGGTGCCTCCGCATTCAACACACGTGCAGCCCGGTGACGTCTCCCGTGCCTTGATCCAGAAAGGAGGAGGGAGAGGTTGGGGAAGACAGCTCCAGCAGCACGACGGCGTGGTGGTGGAACTTGCAGTTCTCCGGCAGGGCTTCGCCAAGCTCAAACGGAGGAGGAGGAGGTGTTGGAGAGGGGGAGGGCTGCGCCAGGGGAGAGGTACTGCTGCCCTCCCCCCCTCTATTTATAGGGTGAAGGGGAGAGGGGGCCGGCCCCCTTAGATCCCATCTAAGGGGGGGGGGCGGCGGCCAGGGGGGGAAACTTACCCCCCAAGCCAGGTGGGAGGCGCCCCCACCCCCTAGGGTTTCCAACCCTAGGCGCCTTGGGCCCCTTGGGGGGGCGCACCAGCCCACTAGGGGCTGGTTCCCTCCCTTTCTCAGCCCACTTGGCCCTCCGGGGCAGGTGGCCCCACCCGGTGGACCCCCAGACACCTTCCGGTGGTCCCGGTACAATACCGTTAACCCCCGAAACCATTCCGGTGACTGAAACTGGACTTCCCATATATAATTCTTCACCTCCGGACCATTCCGGAACTCCTCGTGATGTCCGGGATCTCATCCGAGACTCTGAACAACCTTCGGTAACCACATACAATTTCCCATAACAACCCTAGCGTCACCGAACCTTAAGTGTGTAGACCCTACGGGTTCGGGAACCATGCAGACATGACCGGGACATCTCTCCGGCCAATAACCAACTGCGGGATCTGGATACCCATGTTGGCTCCCACATGTTCCATGATGATCTCATCGGATGAACCACGATGTCGAGGATTCAATCAATCCCGTATACAATTCCCTTTGTCTACCGGTATGATACTTGCCCGAGATTCGATCGTCGGTATCCCTATACCTTGTTCAATCTCGTTACCGGCAAGTCTCTTTACTCATTCCATAACGCATGATCCCGTGGCTAACTCTTTAGTCACATTGAGCTCATTATGATGATGCATTACCGAGTGGGCCCAGAGATACCTCTCCGTCATACGGAGTGACAAATCCCAGTCTCGATTCGTGCCAACCCAACAGACACTTTCGGAGATACCTGTAGTGCACCTTTATGGTCACCCAGTTACGTTGTGACGTTTGATACACCCAAAGCATTCCTACGGTATCCGGGAGTTGCACAATCTCATGGTCTAAGGAAATGATACTTGACATTAGAAAAGCTTTAGCAGACGAACTACACGATCTAGTGCTATGCTTAGGATTGGGTCTTGTCCATCACATCATTCTCCTAATGATGTGATCCCGTTATCAACGACATCCAATGTCCATGGTCAGGAAACCATAACCATCTATTGATCAACGAGCTAGTCAACTAGAGGCTCACTAGGGACATGTTGTGGTCTATGTATTCACACATGCATTATGATTTCCGGATAACACAATTATAGCATGAACAATAGACAATTATCATGAACAAGAAAATATAATAATAACCACTTTATTATTGCCTCTAGGGCATATTTCCAACAGTCTCCCACTTGCACTAGAGTCAATAATCTAGTTACATTGTGATGAATCGAACACCCATAGAGTTCTGGTGTTGATCATGTTTTGCTCGTGGAAGAGGTTTAGTCAACGGATCTGCGACATTCAGATCCGTATGCACTTTACAAATATCTATGTCTCCATCTTGAACATGTTCACGAATGGAGTTGAAGCGACGCTTGATATGCCTGGTCTTCTTGTGAAATCTGGGCTCCTTGGCAAGGGCAATAGCTCCAGTGTTGTCACAGAAGAGAGTCATTGGGCCCGACGCATTGGGAATAACTCCTAGGTCGGTGATGAACTCCTTCATCTAGACTGCTTCCTGTGCTGCCTCCGAGGCTGCTATGTACTCCGCTTCACATGTAGATCCCGCCACGACGCTTTGCTTGCAACTGCACCAGCTGACTGCCCCACCATTCAAAATATACACGTATCCGGTTTGTGACTTGGAGTCATCCAGATCTGTGTCGAAGCTAGCATCGACGTAACCCTTTACGACGAGCTCTTCGTCACCTCCATAAATGAGAAACATATCCTTAGTCCTTTTCAGGTACTTCAGGATGTTCTTGACCGTTGTCAAGTGTTCCATGCCGGGATTACTTTGGTACCTTCCTACCAAACTTACGGTGAGGTTCACATCAGGTCTGGTACACAGCATGGCATACATAATAGACCCTATGGCTGAGGCATAGGGGATGACACTCATCTTTTCTCTATCTTCTGCCGAGGTCGGGCATTGAGCCGTGCTCAATTTCACACCTTGTAATACAGGCAAGAACCCCTTCTTGGACTGATCCATATTGAACTTCTTCAATATCTTGTCAAGGTATGTGCTTTGCGAAAGACCAATGAGGCGTCTCGATCTATCTCTATAGACCTTGATGCCTAATATGTAAGCAGCTTCTCCAAGGTCCTTCATTGAAAAACACTTGTTCAAGTAGGCCTTTATGTTTCCAAGAATTCTATATCATTTCCCATAAATAGTATGTCATCTACATATAATATGAGAAATGCTACAGAGCTCCCACTCACTTTCTTGTAAACACAGGCTTCTTCATAAGTCTGTGTAAACCCAAACGCTTTGATCATCTCATCAAAGCGAATGTTCCAACTCCGAGATGCTTGCACCAGCCCATAGATTGAGCGCTGGAGCTTGCATACCTTTTCAGCATTATTAGGATCGACAAAACCTTCCGGCTGCATCATATACAACTCTTCCTTAAGGAAACCATTAAGGAATGCCGTTTTGACGTCCATTTGCCATATCTCATAATCATAGTATGTGGCAATTGCTAACATGATTCTGACGGACTTCAGCTTCGCTACGGGTGAGAAGGTCTCATCGTAGTCAACCCCTTGAACTTGTCGATAACCCTTAGCGACAAGTCGAGCCTTATAGATGGTCACATTACCATCCGCGTCTGTCTTCTTCTTAAAGATCCATTTGTTCTCTATGGCTTGCCGATCATCGGGCAAGTCTATCAAAGTCCATACTTCGTTTTCATACATGGATCCTATCTCGGATTTCATGGCTTCTAGCCATTTGTTGGAATCCGGGCCCGCCATTTCTTCTTCATAGTTCGAAGGTTCACCGTTGTCTAACAACATGACTTCCAGGACAGGGTTGCCGTACCACTCTGGTGCGGAATGTGTCCTCGTGGACCTACGAATTTCAGTAGCAACTTGATCCGAAGTTTCATGATCATCATCATTAACTTCCTCTCTAGTCGGTGCAGGCACTACAGAAACATCTTCCTAAGCTGCGCTACTCTCCGGTTCAAGAGGGGTTACCTCATGAAGCTCTACTTTCCTCCCACTTACTTCTTTCGAGAGAAACTCTTTCTCCAGAAAGGATCCATTCTTGGCAACAAAGATCTTGCCTTCGGATCTAAGGTAGAAGGTATACCCAATAGTTTCCTTAGGGTATCCTATGAAGACGCATTTTTTCGATTTGGGTTCGAGCTTTTCAGGTTGAAGTTTCTTGACATAAGCATCGCATCCCCAAACTTTCAGAAACGATAGCTTAGGTTTCTTCCCAAACCATAATTCATACGGTGTCGTCTCAACGGATTTCGACGGAGCCCTATTTAAAGTGAATGCGGCAGTCTCTAAAGCATAACCCCAAAATGATAGCGGTAGATCGGTAAGAGACATCATAGATCGCGCCATATCCAATAGAGTGCGATTACGACGTTCGGACACACCATTACGCTGAGGTGTTCCAGGCGGCATGAGTTGTGAAACAATTCCACATTTCCTTAAGTGCATGCCAAACTCATGACTCAAATATTCCCCTCCACGATCTGATCGTAAGAACTTTATTTTTCTGTCACGTTGATTCTCAACCTCACTCTGAAATTCCTTGAACTTTTCGAAGGTCTCAGACTTGTGTTTCATTAAGTAGACATACCCATATCTACTTAAGTCATCAGTGAGGGTGAGAACATAACGATAACCACCGCGAGCCTCAATGCTCATTGGACCGCACACATCAGTATGTATGATTTCCAATAAGTTGGTTGCTCGCTCCATTGTTCCGGAGAACGGAGTCTTGGTCATCTTGCCCATGAGGCATGGTTCACACGTGTCAAATGATTCATAATCAAGAGACTCCAAAAGTCCATCTGCATGGAGTTTCTTCATGCGTTTGACACCAATGTGACCAAGGCGGCAGTGCCACAAGTATGTGGGACTATCATTATCAACCTTACATCTTTTGGCATTCACACTATGAATATGTGTAACATCATGTTCGAGATTCAATAAGAATAAACCATTGACCAGCGGGGCATGACCATAAAACATATCTCTCATATAAATAGGACAACCATTATTCTCAGATTTAAATGAGTAGCCATCTCGCATCAAACGAGATCCTGATACAATGTTCATGCTTAAAGCTGGTACTAAATAACAATTATTGAGGTTTAAAACTAATCCCGAAGGTAGATGTAGAGGTAGCGTGCCGACGGCGATCACATCGACCTTGGAACCATTCCCGACGCGCATCGTCACCTCGTCCTTCGCCAGTCTCCGCTTATTCCGCAGCTCCTGTTTTGAGTTACAAATATGAGCAACCGCACCGGTATCAAATACCCAGGAGCTACTACGAGCGCTGGTAAGGTACACATCAATAACATGTATATCACATATACATTTGGTATTGCCGGCCTTCTTATCCGCTAAGTACTTGGGGCAGTTCCGCTTCCGGTGACCGTTTCCCTTGCAATAAAAGCATTCAGTCTCAGGCTTGGGTCCATTCTTAGGCTTCTTCCCGGTAGCTTGCTTACCGGGCGCGGCAACTCCCTTGTCGTCCTTCTTGAAGTTCTTTTTACCCTTGCCTTTCTTGAACTTAGTGGTTTTATTCACCATCAACACTTGATGTTCCTTTTTAATCTCCACCTCCTCTGATTTCAGCATTGAATATACCTCAGGAATGGTTTTTTTCCATCCCCTGCATATTGAAGTTCATCACAAAGCTCTTGTAGCTAGGTGGAAGCGACTGAAGGATTCTGTCAACGACCGCGTCATCCGGGAGATTAACTCCCAGCTGAGACAAGCGGTTGTGCAACCCAGACATTTTGAGTATATGCTCACTGACAGAACTATTCTCCTCCATCTTACAACTGTAGAACTTGTCGGAGACTTCATATCTCTCGACCCGGGCATGAGCTTGGAAAACCATTTTCAGCTCTTGGAACATCTCATATGCTCCGTGTTGCTCAAAACGCTTTTGGAGCCCCGGTTCTAAGCTGTAAAGCATGCCGCACTGAACCAGGGAGTAATCATCACTACGCGACTGCCAGGCATTCATAACGTCTTGAGTTGCTGGGAAAACAGGTGCGTCACCTAGCGGTGCTTCAAGGACATAAGCTTTCTTGGCAGCTATGAGGATGATCCTCATGTTACGGACCCAGTCCGTGTAATTGCTACCATCATCTTTCAGCTTGGTTTTCTTTAGGAACGCGTTGAAGTTGAGGGCAACATTAGCGTGGGCCATTTGATCTACAAGACATATTGTAAAGATTTTAGACTAAGTTCATGATAATTAAGTTCAACTAATCAAATTATTCAAAGAACTCCCACTCAGATAGACATCCCTCTAGTCATCTAAGTGATACATGATCCGAATCGACTAGGCCGTGTCCGATCATCACGTGAGACGGACTAGTCATCAACGGTGAACATCTCCATGTTGATCGTATCTTCTATACGACTCATGTTCGACCTTTCGGTATTCCATGTTCCGAGGCCATGTCTGTACATGCTAGGCTCGTCAAGTCAACCTAAGTGGTTTGCATGTGTAAATCTGGCTTACACCCGTTGTATTCGAACGTTAGAATCTATCACACCCGATCATCACGTGGTGCTTCGAAACAACAAACCTTCGCAACGGTGCACAGTTAGGGGGAACACTTTCTTGAAATTTTAGCGAGGGATCATCTTATTTATGCTACCGTCGTTCTAAGCAAATAAGATGTAAAAAGATGATAAACATCACATGCAATCAAATAGTGACATGATATGGCCAATATCATTTTGCTCCTTTTGATCTCCATCTTCGGGGCACCATGATCATCATCGTCACCGGCATGACACCATGATCTCCATTATCATGATCTCCATCATCGTGTCTTCATGAAGTTGCCTCGCCAACTATTACTTCTACTACTATGGCTAATGGTTAGCAATAAAGTAAAGTAATTACATGGCGTTTTTTATTGACACACAGGTCATACAATAAATTAAGACAACTCCTATGGCTCCTGCCGGTTGTCATACTCATCGACATGCAAGTCGTGATTCCTATTACAAGAACATGATCAATCTCATACATCACATATATCATCACATCCTTTTGGCCATATCACTTCACACGGCATATGCTGCAAGAACAAGTTAGACGTCCTCTAATTGTTGTTGCAAATTTTTTTACGTGGCTGCTATAGGTTTCTAGCAAGAACGTTTCTTACCTACGCCACAACCACAACGTGATATGCCAATTTCTATTTACCCTTCATAAGGACCCTTTTCATCGAATCCGATCCGACTAAAGTGGGAGAGACAGACACCCGCTAGCCACCTTATGCAACTAGTGCATGTCAGTCGGTGGAACCTGTCTCACGTAAGCGTACGTGTAAGGTCGGTCCGGGCCGCTTCATCCCACGATGCCGCCGAATCAAGATAAGACTAGTAACGGCAAGTAAATTGACAAAATCGACGCCCACAACAACTTGTGTTCTACTCGTGCAAGAAACTACGCATAGACCTGGCTCATGATGCCACTGTTGGGGAACGTAGTAGTAAATCAAAAAAAATTCCTACGCATCACCAAGATCAATCTATGGAGAGACTAGCAACGAAAGAGAGAGCAGTGCATCTTCATACCCTTGAAGATCGCGATGCGGAAGTGTTGCAAGAACGCGGTTGGAGGAGTCGTACACGCAGCGGTTCAGATCGCGGTCGATTCCGATCTAAGCACCGAACAACGGTGCCTCCGCGTTCAACACACGTGCAGCCCGATGACATCTCACGTGCCTTGATCCAGCAAGGAGGAGGGAGAGGTTGGGGAAGACAGCTCCAGCAGCACGACGGCGTGGTGGTGGAACTTGCAGTTCTCCGGCAGGGCTTCGCCAAGCTCAAACGGAGGAGGAGGAGGTGTTGGAGAGGGGAGGGCTGCGCCAGGGGAGAGGTACTGCTGCCCTCCCACCCCCCCTCTATTTATAGGGTGAAGGGGAGAGGAGGCCGGCCCCCTTAGATCCCATCTAAGGGGGGGGGGGGGGCGGCGGCCAGGGGGCAAACTTACCCCCGAAGCCAGGTGGGAGGCGCCCCCACCCCCTAGGGTTTCCAACCCTAGGTGCCTTGGGCCCCTTGGGGGGGGTGTACCAGCCCACTAGGGGCTGGTTCCCTCCCTTGCTCAGCCCACTTGGCCCTCCGGGGCAGGTGGCCCCACCCGGTGGACCCCCGGACACCTTCCAGTGGTCCCGGTACAATACTGATAACCCCCGAAACGATTCCGGTGACTGAAACTGGACTTCCCATATATAATTCTTCACCTCCGGACCATTCCGGAACTCCTCATGACGTCCGGAATCTCATCCGGGACTCCGAACAACCTTCGGTAACCACATACAATTTCCCGTAACAACCCTAGCGTCACCGAACCTTAAGTGTGTAGACCCTACGGGTTCGGGAACCATGCAGACATGACCGAGACATCTCTCCGGCCAATAACCAACAGCAGGATCTGGATACCCATGTTGGCTCCCACATGTTCCACGATGACCTCATCAGATGAACCACGATGTCGAGGATTCAATCAATCCCGTATACAATTCCCTTTGTCTACCGGTATGATACTTGCCCGAGATTCCATCGTCGGTATCCCTATACCTTGTTCAATCTCGTTACCGGCAAGTCTCTTTACTCGTTATGTAACGCATGATCCCGTGGTTAACTCTTTAGTCACATTGAGCTCATTATGATGATGCATTACCGAGTGGGCCCAGAGATACCTCTCTGTCATACGGAGTGACAAATCCCAGTCTCGATTCGTGCCAACCCAACAGACACTTTCGGAGATACCTGTAGTGCACCTTTATGGTCACCCAGTTACGTCGTGAAGTTTGATACACCCAAAGCATTCCTACGGTATCCGGGAGTTGCACAATCTCATGGTCTAAGGAAATGATACTTGACATTAGAAAAGCTTTAGCAGACGAACTACACGATCTAGTGCTATGCTTAGGATTGGGTCTTGTCCATCACATCATTCTCCTAATGATGTGATCCCGTTATCAATGACATCCAATGTCCATGGTCAGGAAACCGTAACCATCTATTGATCAACGAGCTAGTCAACTAGAGGCTCACTAGGGACATGTTGTGGTCTATGTATTCACACATGCATTATGATTTTCGGATAACACAATTATAGCATGAACAATAGACAATTATCATGAACAAGGAAATATAATAATAACCACTTTATTATTGCCTCTAGGGCATATTTCCAACAGAGAGGAGATGGTGTTGTTGAAGATGGTGATGGAGATGTCCCTCCCAAAGATGGGAGAGTTGTTGGTGATGACAATGACGATGATTTCCCTCTCCGGGAGGGAAGTTCCCCCGGCGGAATTGCTTCGCCGGAGGGCAAAAGTGCTCCTGCCCAAGTTCTGCCTCGAGACGGCGGCGCTTCGTCCCGAAAGTCCTCCCCTTATTCTTTCTAGGTTAAAATGACTTATATACCAGAAGAGGGGCACCGGAGGTGGGCTGAGGAGGGCACAACCCACCAGGGCGCGCCTGGGCCCCATGGCGCGCCCAGGTGGGTTGTGCACACCTGGTGGGCCCCCTCTGGTGGTTATTTGCTCCAATATTCCTCATATATTCCAAAATAATTCTCCGTAAATTTTCAGCTCATTTGGAGATGTTCAGAATAGGTAACTCTGACGTAGCTTTTCCAGGTCCTGAATTCCAGCTATCGGTATTCTCCCTCTTTGTGTAAACCTTGCATATTATGAGAGAAAAGCCATTAGAATTACTCCAAAAAGCATTATTATGCGTAAAAATATAATAAATAACAGTAGGTAAACATGATGCAAAATGGACATATCAACTCCCCCAAGCTTAGACCTCGCTTGTCCTCAAGCGAAAAACCGATATTGAAAAACATATCCACATGCTTAGAGAGAGAGGTGTCGATAAAAACAAAATACGGACATAGAAGCATCATTTATATTATTATAACAGCAACAAACTTTATCATAGAACTTTTATCATAAACTTTATCATAGAAGCATCAAGTAACAATTCATCACAACATCGAAGTATAAAGCATAAACTCTATTGAAAACCAACAAACTATGTTCTTAGTCAACTCTACAACTACAATTCATCATCTTTTCAGGAAGGGTCACGTATCGGAGCCTTTTGGCAAGTCCACATACTCAACCATCATATAGTCTTCTATGATTGCTAACACTCACCGCATACCCATGAGCAAAAAGTTTCAACTAGACACATAGGAAGATAGGGGCTTATAGTTTCGCCTCCCAATGCGTTCACCTCAAGGGTGACATCAACAATAATAACTCATGCCCACCCATATTCAACTGGATATATGTGCCTAGATCTTTTCCCACCACATGATGCTTGCAAAGGAGAAAACTAAAAAGGATAGAGAAGAATACTTTGACTCTTGCATAAAACTAAATACATAAAGGTAAAAGATAGGCCCTTCGCAAAGGGAAGCAGAGGTTGCCACGTGCTTTTTGGTTGTATGCTCAATCTCTTAGTGCAAAAGAACGTCACGTTATATTGCCCCTTGTGATAGCAACCTTTATTATGCAGTATGTCGCCTTTATTATTTTGCCATCACAAGTTCGTACAACGATCAATTTTCTCTTACACTAAATGAGCTAACACATTTAGAAGCAATTTTTATTGCATTATTACACCGATGACAACTTACTTGAAGGATCTGACTCAATCCGTAGGTAGGTATGGTGGACTCTCAAAGCAAGATTTGGGTTTAAGGGTTTTTGGATGCACAAGTAGTATCTCTACTTAGTGCGGAATTTTTGGCTAGCAAAGATAGGGGGCAAGCACCACATGTTAAAGGATCTATGACAATATAACTTCTATGTGAATATGAACAAACATAAATCATTACGTTGTTTTCCTTGTCCAACATCAACAATTTTGGCATATAATATTTTGATGGGGGCTCACAATCATAAAAGATGTCCAAGATAGTGTATTTGCATGTGAATCTTCTCTTCCCTTATTAATTATTTCATGAATTGCATCATTGACCAATGCTCTGTTTGTCAATCTCCAATAAATTTTACTACTTATACTCTTCCTTATGTGATGTCATCACTTACCATAAGATTAGCATATGATCTTTTCATTTATTTTCCTTTCCTTTTATTGAACACGAAAGTAAAGAAAGCAAAACTCAAACTAAACTTTATTATATATCTCGCACACGATTACAAGGATAGATGGATCACTAAGCAAACACTCGAAGAAAGATCGAACAAAATTTTTATTCAACTAAATCAAAAGATAACTAAGGATCAAACTAAGATAAGTAAAGGCAAAAGATAGTGATTATGATATGATACCGGGGCATCTCCCCCAAGCTTGGCACAAGCCAAGGGGAGTGCCCATACCCGATACTCAAGTCTCCTTTGGTGATGAAGAAGGTGGTGGTGGTGATGAGGTAGTAGCGGGTTTGTCCTTCAGGCTCAAAAGATACTCCAATCTTTGGATGGCGCCCCGAAGGGCAATGATGTGCTCTTGCAATAAAATATTTTCACGGATGAGATATTTGTTTTGAACATGAACCGTTTCAATGATCCTAAAGGCTTCAATCTCAGTAGGAGTGATATATTCATAGTATGGTTGAAGGATATCTTCTTCTTCTTCCTCCGGGGGCAAGGTCTGCTCTACAGCTGGGGCTTGATCTCCAGTAGCTTCCTTGCTCTTGTCCCCCTTGAGGGCTTATTTGGGCTCTTCTCTGTTCAATTCAATCTTCATCAACCAAGCATCCTCTTCTACGTCGTTGGAGGGAGAAGAAGACATGATGCCTAGCTTGACAAATCTGGCAGAAAACAGCGAGAAAAGAAAATAGAAGATTTCTCTGCGATACGGTGGTCAATAGATTCGGGGGGTATATAAAGATTTTTTATCTTGGGAAACAAGTAAACGAGAGAAAAACGGAGTCTGGAAGGTACCCGAGGTGGGCACAACCCACCTGGGTGCGCCTGGCTTGCCAGGCGTGCCCTGGTGTCTTGTGCCCACCAGGGTTACCTTCCTAGTTGTTTCTTATTTTCCTAATTTTTGTTATATTCCAAAACTGGCAAAAAATATTTTTCCGGATTCTTCGGAGTCTGTTTACTTACCGTATCATGTACCTCCCCTTTTTTCATGATTCTGGAGTGTTCCGAAAGGTCTCTTTTATGTGTTCCTCCGGTGTCATGATTTGAATAATATTGCTTTCAACATTAATAGGCGTACCTGAGATATAGTGTTTAATTCTTTGCCCATTGACAACCTTCGGGTTAGTACCTTCGGCATTATTTATTTTGATAGCTCCAGAACGATAAACTTCTTCAATAACATAAGGTCCTTCCCATTTGGAGAGAAGCTTTCCTGCAAAGAATCTTAAACGAGAGTTGTACAAAAGGACATATTCACCCACTTTGAACTCACGCTTTTGGATTCTTTTATCATGCCATCTTTTAACTTTTTCTTTAAACAACTTGGCATTTTCATAAGCTTTGGTTCTCCATTCATCTAGTGAGCTAATATCAAATAACCTCTTTTCACCGGCAAGTTTGAAGTCATAGTTGAGTTCTTTAATTGCCCAATATGCTTTATGTTCTAACTCAAGAGCTAAATGACAAGCTTTTCCATATACCATTTTATAAGAAGACATACCCATAGGATTTTTATAAGTTGTTCTGTAAGCCCAAAGTGCATTATCTCATTTCTTAGACCAATTCTTTCAGGACCTATTGACAGTTTTTTGTATAATTAATTTTATTTCTCTATTGCTAAGTTCAACTTGACCACTAGACTGAGGATGATAGGGTGATGCAATTCTATGGTTAACATCATACTTAGCAAGCATTTTACGGAAGGCACCATGAATAAAGTGTGAACCACCATCAGTCATTAAATATCTAGTGACTCCAAACCTTGGGAAAATAACTTCCTTAAGCATTTTAATAGAGATGTTGTGATCGGCACTACTAGTTAGAATAACTTCTACCCACTTAGTAACATAATCAACAGCAACCAAAATATGTGTATACCCATTAGAGGAAGGAAAGAGTCCCATGTAATAAAAACCCCAAACATCAAATGGTTCAACTGCAAAAGAATAATTCATAGGCATTTCCTGACGCTTACCAATATTACCAATTCTTTGACATTCATCACAAGATAAAACAAACTTACGGGAATCTTTGAAGAGTGTAGGCCAATAAAAACCAGAGTGCAATACCTTGTGAGCAGTTCTATCTCCCGCATGATGTCCTCCATAAGCTTCAGAGTGACATTTCCGTAGGATTTGTTCCTGTTCATGCTCAGGTACACAACGTCTAATAATACCATCTACTCCTTCTTTGTAAAGATGTGGGTCATCCCAAAAGTAATGTCTTAAATCGTAGAAGAATTTTTTCTTTTGTTGGTATGTGAAACTAGGTGGTATATATTTTGCAACAATGTAATTAGCATAGTCAGCATACTAAGGAGTGTTTTGAGAAAAATTTATTGCAGCTAGTTGCTCATCTGGAAAGCTATCATTAATAGGTTGTGGGTCATCAAGAATATTTTCTAACCTAGACAAGTTATCATCTACGGGATTCTCAGCTCCTTTTCTATCAGTGATATGTAAATCAAATTCTTGTAACAGTAGAACCCACCTAATGAGTCTAGGTTTCGCATCTTTCTTTTCCATAAGATATTTTATAGCAGCATGATCAGTGTGAACAATCACTTTAGAATCAACAATATAAGATCTGAACTTATCACAAGCAAATACAACAGCTAAAAATTCTTTTTCAGTAGTAGCATAGTTTCGTTGAGCACTGTCTAGAGTTTTACTAGCATAATGGATAACATTTAACTTTTTATCAACTCTTTGTCCTAGAACAACACCGTCAGCATAATCACTAGCATCACACATAATTTTAGAAGGCAAGTTCCAATCAGGTGGTTGAACGATAGGTGCAGAAGTTAAGGCTTTCTTAAGTGTTTCAAAGGCTTCTACAAAATCATCATAAAAAACAAACGGAACATCCTTTTGTAAAAGATTTGTAAGAGGCCTATAAATTTTAGAGAAGTCTTTAATAAACCTCCTATAGAAACCAGCATGATCGAGGAAACTACGAATACCTTTGATATCCTTAGGACATGGCATTTTCTCAATTGCATCAACTTTAGCTTGGTCCACCTCAATACCTTGTTCAGAAATTTTATGCCCCAAGACAATGCCTTCATTAACCATAAAATGGCACTTCTCCAATTCAAGACAAGATTAGTTTGCTCACATCTCTGCAAAACTCAATCAAGGTTGCTCAAGCAGTCATCAAAAGAAGATCCATATACAGAAAAAAATCATCCATGAAAGCCTCAACAATCTTTTCACAAAAATCAGAGAATATAGCAGTCATACATCTTTGAAAGGTAGCAGGTGCATTGCATAAACCAAAAGGCATACGTCTATAAGCATAGGTTCCAAAAGGGCAAGTAAAGGTGGTTTTGTCTTGATCAGGTTGTGAAACGGGTATTTGAGAGAAACCAGAATATCCTTCAAGGAAGCAAAAGTGTGTGTGCTTAGATAATCTTTCTAGCATTTGATCAATAAAAGGAAAGGGTGATTATATTTTCTAGTTGCTTTATTTAATTTTGTAAAATCAATTACCATTCTATAGCCAGTGACAATTCTCTGTGGAATAAGTTCATTTTTATCTTTAGGAACAACAGTAATACCTCCCTTCTTAGGGACACAATGAATGGGACTTACCCATCTACTATCAGCTATGGGATAGATTATACCTGCTTCCAGAAGCTTTAATATTTCAGTTCTTACCACTTCTTTCATTTTAGGATTCAAACGTCGTTGGTGATCAACAACGGGTTTAGCATCAGGTTCCATATTAATCTTGTGCTGACATAGAGTGGGACTAATGCCCTTAAGATCATCAAGAGTATATCCAATAGCAGCTCAGTGCTTCTTCAGAATTTTCAATAATCTTTCTTCTTCATGTTCTGAAAGGTTAGCACTAATAATAACATGATATATCTTTTTCTCATCAAGATAAGCATATTTCAAAGTGTCTGGCAATTGTTTCAATTCAAACACAGGATCACCTTTAGGTGGAGGTGGACCTCCTAGAGTTTCAATAGGCAAATTATGTTTAAGCAGAGGTCGTTGTTCAAAGAAAATTTTGTCTATCTCATTTCTTTCATGCATATCATTTTCGTGGTCTAGCAAATATTGTTCTAGTGGATCAGTAGGAGGCACGACAATAGAAGGAAGACCAATTATTTCATCCTTATTAGGTAATTCTTTCTTATGAGGTTGCCTGTTAAACTTGGAAAAATTAAATTCATGAGACTCATCACCAAAGCGAACACTGACAGTTTGTTTATGACAATCTATAGTAGCATTGACAGTGTTCAAGAAAGGTCTACCAAAGATAATGGGACAAAAGTCATCTTGTGGGGAACCAAGAATTAGAAAATTAGTAGGGTATTTTATTTTCCCACACAAGACTTCAACATCTCTAACAATCCCAAGTGGTGTGATGGTGTCTCTATTGGCAAGTTTAATAGTAACATCCATGTCTTCTATTTCAGCGGGTGCTATATCATTCATAATTTCTTGGTATAAGGTAGAAGGAATAGCACTCACGCTAGCACCTAAGTCACATAAACCATGATAACAGTGATCTCCTATTTTGACTGAGACAACAAGCATGCCAACAACAGGTCTATGTTTATCTTTCTCATCTGGTTTAGCAATTCTAGCAGCTTCATCACAGAAGTAAATAACATGCCCATCTATAGTTTCTGCCAAGAGATCTTTAACCATAGCAACACTAGGTTCTACTTTGATTTGTTCAGCAGGTTTAGGTGCTCTAATATTACTTTTATTAACCATGGTTGAGACCTTAGCATGTTCCTTTATCCTAACAGGGAAAGGTGGTTTTTCAATATAAGCAGTAGGAACAACTGGGTCAACATTATAAATGATAGTTTCATCTTTAACCACAACCGGTTCTTTAATTTCTTCTTTAATAGGTGGATGATATTTAAACCACTTCTCCTTGGGAAGATCAACATGAGTAGCAAATGATTCACAGAAAGAGGCTACTATCTCAGAGTCAAGTCCATATTTAGTGCTAAACTTGTGAAAAGCATCGGTATTCATAAAAGATTTAACACAATCAAACTTAAGCTTAATACCTGATTCTTTACCTTCGTCGAGTTCGCAATCTTCAGAGTTGCGTTCAATTCTTTCTAAAAGATCCCACCTGAATTCAATAGTCTTCTTCATAAAAGAACCAGTACAGCAAGTATAGAGCATGGATTGATCATCACAAGAAAGCCGAGCATAAAAACTCTAAATAATAATTTCTCTTGAGAGCTCATGATTGGGGCATGAATATAACATTGACTTAAGCCTCCCCCAAGCTAGAGCGATACTTTCTCCTTCACGAGGCCAAAAATTATATATGTAATTCCGATCACGATGAACTAGATGCATAGGATAAATTTTTTGGTGAAATTCCAATTTCAATCGATTCCAGTTCCAAGATCCAATATCATTGCATAGCCTATACCATGCCAATGCTTTTCCCTTCAAAGATAAAGGGAAAACCTTCTTCTTAGCTTCATCTCCGGGTAAACCTGCAAGCTTAAATAATCCACAAATTTCATCTACATATATCAAGTGCATATCAGGATGTTCGGTTCCATCTCCTGCATAAGGATTAGCTAGCAGTTATTCTATCATACCCGAAGGAATTTCATAACCAATACTTTCAGTAGGTGCAGTAGGTTGAGGGGCAACTAATTTTGGTTCCGGTCGAGATGAATATACCCTGAACAAACCCCTCAAAGGATTGTTCTCCATAATAGCAAGTGACAATAAATTTCAGCACGTAGTAATGATTTTTCCTTACCAATTTCCACTTACCAAGAGCGCTTCACTCCCTGGAAATGGCACCAGAAAAGAGCCTTGATGACGCACAAGTATAGGGGATCAATCGTAGTCCTTTCGATAAGTAAGAGTGTTGAACCCAACGAGGAGCAGAAGGAAATGACAAGTGGTTCACAGCAAGGTATTTTCTGCAAGCACTGAAATAGTCGGTAACAGATAGTTTGATAGCAAGATAATTTGTAACGAGCAAGTAACGGTAACGGTAAATAAAGTGCAGCAAGGTAGCCCAATCCTTTTGTGGCAAAGGACAGGCCAAAACAGTATCTTATGATAAGCAAAGCGTTCTTGAGGGTACACGGGAATTTCATCATGTCATTTTCATCATGTTGGTTTGATTCGTGTTCGCTACTTTGATAATTTGATATGTGGGTGGACTGGTGCTTAGGTGTTGTTTTTACTTGAACAAACCTCCTACTTATGATTAACCCCCTCGCAAGCATCCGCAACTACGAGAAAAGTATTAAGATAAAATCTAACCATAGCATTAAACTTTTGGATCCAAATCGGTCCCTTACGAAGTAGCGCATAAACTAGGGTTTAAGCTTCTGTCACTCTAGCAACCCATCATCTAATAAATACTCCAAAATGCATTCCCTTAGGCCCAAATATGGTGAAGTGCCATGTAGTCGACATTCACATGACACCACTAAGGGAATCACAACATACATATCATCAAAATATCGAACACATATCAAGTTCACATGATTACTTGCAACATGACTTCTCCCGTGACCTCAAGAACAAAAGTAACTACTCACAAATAGTAATCATGCTCAAGATCAGAGGGGTATTAAATAGCATAATGGATATGAACATATAATCTTCCACCAAATAAACCATATAGTAATCAACTACAAGATGTAATCAACACTACTAGTCACCCACAAGCACCAATCTAAGGTTCCGGTGCAAAGATTGAACTCAAGAGATGAACTAGGGTTTGATAGGAGATGGTGTTGTTGAAGATGTTGATGGAGATGGCCCTCCCAAAGATGGGAGAGTTGTTGGTGATAACGATGACGATGATTTCCCCCTCCGGGAGGGAAGTTCTCTCGGCGGAATCGCTCCCCCGGAGGGCAAAAGTGCTCCTGCCCAAGTTCCGCCTCGAGACGGTGGCGCTTCGTCCCGAAAGTCCTCCCCTTATTTTTTTCTAGGTCAAAATGACTTATATACCAGAAGAGGGGCACCGGAGGTGGGCCGAGGAGGGCACAACCCACTAGGGCGCGCCTGGGCTCCCTAGCGCCCAGGAGGGTTGTGCCCACCTGGTGGGGCCCCTCTGGTGGTTATTTGCTCCAATATTCCTCATATATTCCAAAATAATTCTCCGTAAATTTTTGGCTCATTTGGAGATGTTCAGAATAGGCAACTCTGACGTAGCTTTTCCAGGTCCAGAATTTCAGCTGCCGGTATTATCCCTCTTTGTGTAAACCTTGCATATTATGAGAGAGAAGGCATTAGAATTACTCCAAAAAGCATTATTATGCATAAAAACATAATAAATAATAGTAGGTAAACATGATGCAAAATGGACGTATCAGCATGCAAGTGCCGGAAAAAATGAAGAGAGAAACAATGTCTGCGCGCGCGCGCGCGTGTGTGTGTGTGCGAGTGAAATCTCAAAACAAAGGGTGCTCTACTGGAATCCCATTGTATGTATTCATATGGTTCCGGGACTCGAGTTAACCTTACGCATATGTGTGCAAGACATAGTTATACTTTGAGACATTAGTGGCGGTGGGTGGGCGGAATTAAAGGGGTGGGCGTGTTCGACAGAGAGAGCATGTGTGTTTTTGTGTGAGAGACCTGTGGGACGGGGTAGAAAGACGAATTCTAACCTTGACGGAGGGAGAGAAATACACGAAGTGCGCGTGTGTGATTCCGATGCCCACGGAGAAACGATATATGTATGCGTGTGAGAGAAATTGCACAATTCATTCACGTATCACTATCTAGCGATCGTGGACGTGCGTCGCTTGAACATAATCAATATCTACTTTGTATCGTGGTCGACGATACAATATCGATTCAATGCTACAAAGATTGGACACTCACATAACGCATTTTTTTTCAAATAGTCTTTTTCAATTGTGCATGCAAAAGTTATAGTGATGTTCCTTCAAACAACCACTGTAGTTATCATGTACATGCACCATTGTTAGTTTTGCATTCAAATTCATTAGTCTTGGATGATTTAAGGTTCTATTATGAAGTAATATATGTAATATTCATATATGAATTCAACGGGTACGTAATTTATGAAATGGAGGTCATGTAATCATATGAGGTAACACTTTTAAGTAGCGGACTACAATATTCGTTTCTTTTGTGCATCTATATTATCCATTTGTTATTGTGCAATATAATTAAAATTAACACGTCCATGCATTGTGTTTAAAATAAATAACCAATGGCACAAAATTATATATTTACACGAGAAATACATAGGCTGAGCGTTTGATCCGGTTTTTTTTTAACGTGCCTCTACACCCGTACGATTGGCCGCGCCCGTGTGAACGTCCAAGTTATCGGTGCATCATCTCGAGTTATTGTCTTTTTCTCTGGGGTGGACTTCATACCAGTTATTAACTATTGACGTGTGCCCCGTGTACACAGTCTCGCATGACCTTCCCGCTAGCACTGTCCAAAATTAGTTGAAACTGGATACGAACGATCCCGCGGGCGGCAAAATCTCCTGCTTCCTTCTAAAATTTCCGCCACCTAGTCTTTAGCATGCAAAATTCCCCTTATGTCCTTGGTGCACGGAGAACAATAGTTACAATACGGCCCTCATTTACATAATAGGTCGGGGTTGCTTTGGTAACTTCCGGTTCCCCCACCACACGGCTCCCCCATTTCCTCTCCCCCTCACGCAAAAACGACTACTCCACAGCACCAGAGCATCTAACATCACGCCGTCCGTACTTCATCGGCCTTTCTACCCCTTCCCTCTCGAAACCCTAGACTGCTCATCCACCGGCGTACCAGAGCCCATTCACTGCCAGCGTCGTCCACCTCGCCGGATCTGCTTCTGCG
The DNA here is from genome assembly GCA_011799875.1 of Thinopyrum elongatum. Taxonomy (NCBI): domain Eukaryota; kingdom Viridiplantae; phylum Streptophyta; class Magnoliopsida; order Poales; family Poaceae; genus Thinopyrum; species Thinopyrum elongatum. The sequence continues at coordinate 273,732,041 of CM022302.1, read as the reverse complement.
GCCGCATCTACCCTTCCCACCTCCCCTAGAAACAAGTAGACTGCTCATCCACCACTGTACCACAGCCCATTCAGTGTTGGCCTTGTTCACGGCGCTGGATCTACTTCGCGGGTACTCTCGTCAACCGCAGCGCATCTGCAGTGGCTCCTTTGTACTCCCCACTGGAGGCTTCGTCCACACCCCCGGAGCCGCCCCACCGATGCCCCCGTCGACGGCCTCTGATCCTCTTCGCCGACACCTTCCTCAACCCTACCGGAGCCGCTTCGCCGACACCATCCTCAACCCTACCGGAGTAGCTTCGCCTATACCATTCTCAACCCTACTGGGGCCGCTTTGCCAACGCCAAAGTCCGCGGCCTCAGATCCGCTTCGTCGCACCCTCGTCCAACCTACCGGAGCAGCTTCTGATGCCCTGTCCATGGCCGCAGATCCGCATCATCGACACCATCCTGAACCCAACCACCGGAGCAGCTTCGCCGATGCCCTCGTCCACGGCCTTAGATCTGCTTCGCCCACACCGTAGTCCACCCTACCAGAGCCGCTCCACAAACACCCTACTCCACTGTTCTAGATCTCCTTACCGGACCCTGACAGCCAGCGCAGCCTTATCACCCTTGACGTTTCTAACCTGATTCCCACCGTCTGGCAAGATGCCAAGCACCCGCCGCGGCCTAGGTACTTGTCACCTTTAAACCCGTCCAGCGTCACCGACCCGATGTACTTCAAATATACTAACAGGTCGATGTTACATGTTATGCAGCTGGCAAGAACTACAAGGATGATGTTTCTTCTGGATCTAATAGCTTGGCCAACCAAGATCTTGGACAGAGGCATTGATATGATCTTGTAAGTGCGTCTCTCTCTTGTATTGTTGTGTGCCTGCCAGCGTGCTTTGCTAGGATTTTCAACCAGTAATCCCTTTGTGCAGACAATGATTTCCACTACTGGCTGCTAAATTAGAGTTGTAGATGTCATACATGATACTCCCTCCGTTCCTAAATATAAGTCTTTCTAGAGATTCCACTATAGACTACATACAGAGAAAAATGAGTGAATCTACACTCGAAAATGCATCTATATACATCTGTATGTGGTCCATAGTGGAATCTCTACAAAGACATATATTTAGGAACAGAGGTAGTACATTACACAAAATCGTAGGTGGCATGTAGGAATTCCAGTGCACTACATTAGGCTCCCTTAGAGTGTCTGCTAGTCCAGTACACAGAGTCACGGCTAGTTTATGCTACGCACACAATCGTTAATTGGTGGTTTAAATATGCGCAAGGGATATGCAATGTATTATCATGTAGAGATATCTCAAATTAGCCGTGTCAACTTGCAGATGGGGTGCCACAATGAAAAAGTACAAGATTTCTTAGTACAAGATGTATGTGGCAATTTCATGGAACATCGCAAAAAAAGGAGAGGCTGCGGTGAGCCAATACAGTGTGCTATGGTAGGTCACTCCATTGCAATCATCGTGACATGTTATTTGTATGTCAGTGTTGTTGGCCAGGGTTCTTAGGGACAGTTATTTCGAGTTATCCTAAGAAAATAAGCACCTTTGAATATAAGCTCCAGATAATAAGCCAACCAGTTCTTTTCATTGTCTGCCTTTTCTGCTTATCTATGGTATGATGAGTGAAAAGTCTAGCTTGCATTATATTTTGTCATTTTGCTGCCGATATGAAAATTAATTTGACTTGCAAACATCACAAATTGAACCCGGTGCAGTATTTAATATGATAGGAATACAGACCATCAATATTTGTTCAAAATGCAAATACAAAGATACCATCTACTCGGTACAATCTACTTTGGTCAATGTCTTCCATAGAGAGCCCATTCCCTAATTTAAATGAAGAACCATTATTTATCAAAATTCGATGGTCCAAGTGGCTGGTTATTATCATATAGCAGCACCACCTGAAAGCATCATATAGCAGCAGCAGCTCATAGCAACTCATCATACAGCAGCAGCTAGCAATTCATCATATACCAGCAGCAACTCATAGCAATTCATCATATAGCAGCAGCAGGAGCAACTCATAGCAATTCATCATATAGCAGCAGCAGGAGCAGCTTATAGCAACTCATCATATAGCAGCAGTAGCAGCTCATAGCAATTCATCATATAGCAGCAGCAGCTCATAGCAATTCATCATATAGCAGCAGCAGGAGCAGCTCATAGCAATGCATCATATAGCAGCAGCAGCAGCTCCTAGCAATTCATCGTATAGCGGATCAGAATGAAAATTTGCCAAAAAATCAGAGGAGATCCTCACCTTGTTGGATGAGCTCATCCTTCAACAGCACCTCAAGGCCACGGCCTGGGAGGAGGGGAGGGGGAACGAGGTGCCTTCTACCGGAGTGGGGCATCGGCCGTAGTTGTGCGGCGACAGCCGGAGTACTGTGTTGGACGGACCATAGCGGAGCAGCTGCTGGAGACCATGAGAATGAGGGGCGACGCCAGAGGGAGGAGCAGCCGGGAGATTTGGCCCTACCCGCCGGCCATGTAGCCTAGCTGGACAGAGCATCATCAAGGAGCAGGCCAGATGGGTCCAGTGGCTGCTGGAGGAACCCTAGCGCTGCAGGCAGGGGATTGAGGTAGAGGGAAAGGGGAGAGGAGATGCAAGCGGGCAGGGCAATGAACGCTTGCGTGTTTGTTTTTTGTTTTTTTTTGAAACTATCTACTATGGAGCAAAGCCCCACAACCTTTTATTCCAAAACCCAAAAAAGTCTCAAGTGTTTATGATACAAGAGAAAGAGTAAGTCTACCTGTACTTACCTATGAACTAGAGCAGAGAGTTAACCAAAGCCAGAAGCTTATCTCTGGTGGGACTAGCTAACCTATGAGATAATAAAGTTACACCATGTACAAAGTTACATTTCCAAACAGCAAAAGAAGCTCGCTACCCTCTGAACATTCTTCCATTGCGCAATATCCAGATGTTCCATGCTGCTGTGAGCATGACTTCAAAGAAGAATGGGTGCCTAAAAGAATTCCTTGCATGTGAGATACATTGCTGAATATGATCACCACATGTCCACACTTGAGGGTCAGGTGTGACGCGGGCGTGAGAAGTGGCATTTTGAGTGTAATATAGGCAGACAACAGAGGCATTTCGCTATTCCCCTTCCCTTCAATTTTCAGTGAGCTTACCCAAAGCACCCCCCCCCCCAAGTGAAATAAGTTAAGCTCAAGCCCATAACTCAAAAATGAGTTCTTTACATCTTTTATGGCTTATTTTGACAATAAACTCTGAAAAGGCGGAATAGAACTGGCCCTTAACTTGCAATTCAATTATGCGTGCAATGATGAATCACTCCTGCCTGCTATAGTGTACATTTAGGCATCATACATGGCATAACCTAATACATGTGCATTTCATTATAGAATCTGAAATATGCAATGTTTATGTTAGTTCATACGTTGCACATGATGTTTAAATGCCCCTTAAATCTGGTCAGTCAAGTGATGGTCTTTAAGCCTCCTTCTATGCTTCTTTTCTTGATATGTAATTCAGTGTTGTGCAAGATTTTCTCACACATCTGTTCAATTGCTTGTTTGTATCAGCCAGCCATTCTAGGACTGTTTGCTTTGATTACTTGTTGTTCTTGACTTAACAGAGCTTGTCAATGATTTAAACACTAAGGGTTGTTGTAGTGGGGGCTTGTATAACTCATAGGTGACATAAAGGTTTGGCTGTACACTAAAGTAGGCTCTCCAAGAGTACCTGGAGGTCCAGTTCGAAGGTATGCCTAGTTTTTACACAGCGCACACATAGTAAATGTTCATTTCATTGTGTGCAAGAGATGTGGCATATTTCATTATGTGGTGTTGTTTTGTTATAAACTCATCCTTTGGTGTAGTTCCCAGACTGGAAAGTATGCATATTTATCTTCCAAGGAGACCAGTAATAGTTTTGCGTCACCTTGCAGAGGGGGTGCAATGAAGATAAGATTGAGGATTTCCAAGTACAAGATGTTAGGAAGGAGCCTTGCAAGAGAAGGAGGAGCAGCGCTGAGCCTGTTCAACCAGTTATGGTAAGTCACTGTATTACAATTACTAGGACATCCTATTTGTCTGACATTGTGCTTGCGTCGGGTTCTTCACCTATAACCCAGTCATTGGGACATTGATTAAAACTCCCTCCGATCACTACTATATAATGTTCTAACTTTTTCGTAAATCAGATGTATGTAAACACTTTTTAATGTGTCTGTTCACTCATTACGGATGTAGCCTACTTTTAAATATCTAAAACATCTTATAGTAGTGAACAGTGTGAAACTGCTTCCTGCTATGGTAGAGTTCTCGATGCCATAAATGTCATAACCAAATGCATATTCACATCATTAGCCTCCCTATCATTACTAGGATCTTGATTACATACTAGTCGAGATACTTCATAGGGGGCAAACAATATTACGTTACTTGTTCCTTTATATAGTAAATGTAGCTAGGCCATGGATGTTATTGAGGCGCGCATGTATGCATGGTGCCAACTCAACAGTTCAATAGCTTGTTTGTTTCAGGCATAGTTAAATTGCTCTTTTCAATTGCTTTATTTGTCCTCAGTTAATGAGATGCCCCAACAATGATGCCTGATGTAGGGTACTTGTATAACTATTAGTTGACATAATTAAAGGCCTTACCATTTAATTATTCTGGCGAAGTGTGCCTGAAGCTTTGAAGTCTATTAACCAACTATTACTACATGAGGCTCACAATCTAGTTTATACGAGGCTAATGAGTGCATAGTTTTGCTTGTTGTAGTAGGTTTGTATGAATCCCTTTGTTGTTCATTATGCTCCCTAAGACTCTTCTGGAGCATGGCACACAATGTTACAGCTAGTTAATTGAGCTACAAAATGGCCAATTGCTTGCTTACTTATATGCAAGATATATATATATATATATATGTTCAGTAGCTGCGTGTGGTCTAAATTTGTAACCCGTCTGTGTTTTGGATTTGGCCCCAACATCCAGCTCCCCTAGTGAACTAAGAGAGATTTCTGTATGCGGGCTGCACCGACTACCATTTTTAAAAATTTTAAAATATCACCTGCTTACGCTTCATGACGTGTAACATTATTGTTAGTCCTGTTTTGCCATGTACAAGATAGTCTGTCTTGCTCGCTTCACTGTTGTAACTATATTTTTGCCCTAGTCATGTGTACTTACAGAAACATTTCAGGATGAAGTGACATCAACACAAAGATCTTAGAGCAGTGTGGCATGGCCGTTACCAAATGATTATGGATTGAAATTGAAATATGCTGATGTTCTCAAGCATCAACTAGAAATGGCAAGACAACGTATATATGATTCTCAACATGTAATCAAAATGTTGAGGCTGGAGTTGCAGGTATTAGATGCAGGAGTCAAAAAAATGAAACAAGACACTGAGGTAACCACAAAGGAATTGGAGATTTTGCAGACTGAAATTTGTGCTATTTGAATCCAGCCAATCTTATTTTCTGAAGAGATTATAGTTCAAATGGTAAGTTCTGTTGATGCGCGTCCATGATGTATGAGATTTATTTGCCAAGTTTATGTAATTTGTTGTTTCTGTACGCTTTATTATCACTGGTGCCGAACTATAATGCCCAGTGGATATAATCTGCTGTAAATTCTTTATTGTATAGTGTAGGAATATTCTTCGCTTCTATGCCTTAGTCTCTTTATTGTATAGTGTAGGTTTTTTAGAGGCGATAGTATAGAGTAGGATAATTCTTTGTATATGCTATATTGTTGAAATGGGGGCCAACACGCCCAAACATTACCTAGACGCCATCCAAACGAACAAACATGTGTAGTCAAAGCGGGCCTTAATTGGGCTGGTCAACTAATATTTAGTGGATCCCAATCGCTGTGGCCCACCGTAACAACCTTTGCAGGCCGTTAACAGGCCGAAAGCTCGGTAGGGCCGTATAAATGGAAACGGCCCGCGGGCCTCTAGCAGGTCGAAATAAATATCAATTTTGTCTCGGCCCTTTTACTTGACGGGCCAGTAAGAGGCCGAAAGTGTTTTGGGCCAAAAGAGGCCCAATTTACGAACTAGGCTTTTAACAGGCCGAAAGTCCCATCGGGCTGAAATTGTGCCCTGCTTAAAGTGGGCCGCTAATGGACCAAAATTCAGGTGGCACCGACAAAGGCCCAACTGTTGTGCGGGTCGTTAACAGGCCGAAAGACAAAATGGGCTAGAAGTTGGCCCATGTACAGAATGGGCAGAGGAAAGGCCGAAGGTCACAACGGGCTAGAAGTTGGCCCAACTACAGAATGGGCCGAGAAAAGGTCGAAAGACGTACCGGCGGCATATTGGTCCATATCTATAATGGGCTGCTAACAGGCCGAAAGAAGGTCGGGCCGTAATTGATCCCAAAGATGTAGCGGGCCATTAACGGGCTAGAACTGACGATAGGCTGGAAATTGTCAAATCTAAAATGGGCCTTTGATGGGCCGATTCTGTGTAACTCGTATGGGCTGTGGTTGTGAATGGGCCTAACGCAAGTAGGCCGCTAATGGGCCGGCCCGCTTATTCTGACGGGCCCGGCCTTTTAACCTGAATGGGCCACTGTTGGGCCGAGCCACATGTCAACTTATCATAGGCGTGTCCTGTCCATTGGCTCGATGACATCTGTCCCAAGGCTGAGCTGACACGTGGATCCTCCGGCGAATCAGAATTTTACACGTGGAAAATCCCCATTGGTCCGGGCTGTTAACAGGTTACCGGATCAAAACCGGAACCCGATAGCTTAACGGCGACCCATTACGGTGGATGCCACGTGTTGGTTACCTTTGACGAAAGCACTTCCATGACGCGCCATTTATCGTCATGGAAGTGGACACTTCCATGATGATAACTTTGGTATTGTCATGGAACACTTCTATGACAGCACATGTATCACTATCTTGATTCTGTCATAAAATCGTCATGGATGTACATGCATGATAGAAAACATGACCTACTGTGACAAACACGTATCATCACGGAAGTGAATTTTTTTGTAGTGCATGCCTCCGCCCGGCTTGGACCCGGGCGGGTTTCGTGCGCCGAGCCGGCTCGATGATGTTGGTGCTGAGGTCCGGCTTAGGCTCTGACCCGCCGATCTTGCCGATGAAGACATGGACTCCGCCAAAGGGGACCCGGTACCCATACTCGATTGAGTCTGCCTCGGGGCCCCAGCCAGTGTCGTCAATGTAGAGCTTGCCGCGGTGACTCTTGGTCATCCTGCCAATGGCGTACCCCTTGATCCCTGGGAAAGATCCCTTCAAGAACTCAAAACCACCGCGCACTGGCCCCATGGTGGGCGCCAACTACCGTGGTTTTGTCACGGCAGATGTCCTAGTGAAAGGACTTAAGCGTGAAGCCATCGCAACGGTGATTAGCTTGTCGGGGTTGAGTGGGATGAGAGACACGGGTTTACCAAGGTTCGGCCCCACACACTGGAGGTAAAAGCCTACATCCTGCTTGATTAATATTGATGACGATGACGATCTCGGTTACAAGGGCGTTGTTTCGCTACCTCTATCTTGAGAGCATCTACTTTGATCTTGTCTAAGTCCTGTCCGTCTAAGCCCTGTCTATCTTAACCTGACCCTCTTGGGGTGCCCTGCCCCTCCTTATATAAGTTGAAGGGGCGGGTTACATGTAGAGTCCTAGTAGGATTAGGACTTAGCCTATTTCTGGCTTCTTATCGTGGACTTCTTAACGCCTGGGCTTCTCTCCGTGGGCTTCTTAACGCCTGGGCTTCTCTCTGTGGTTTTCTTAACGCCTGGGCTTCTCATCTCCAGGAGGCTCATCTTCATGGCTAAGTAGATGCTGGGTTAGGATCCAGGTTACAATCTGCTGGGTTACAACTGTCTGCTAGGTTAAGATCTGTCTGCCGGGTTAGGATCTGTCTGCCGGGTTAGGATCTGTCTGCCGGGTTAGGATCTGTTTGCCGGGTTAGAACTGTCTGCCAGCTTAGGATCTGCTGGGTTAGGATCTGCCGGATTAAGTCCAGAGATGACTTAACAGGGATGCTTAAGTCCAGAGATGACTTAACAGGGTTGCTTAAGTCCAGAGATGACTTAACAGGGTTGCTTTAGTCTAGAGATGACTTAACAGGGCTGCTTAAGTCCAGAGATGACTTAATGTCATGAGTCGGGTTTAACCGCGGGTAATTCCCCCGACAGTTCCGATGTCATTTTGCTCATCCTTGGGATTCTCAACCAATGTCCACACTTGATTCCTCTCGAAGTTGTGTAGTTCTTCATGCATAGCATTCAACCAATCCGGGTCTTTGAGGGCTTCATCAACCTTCATAGACTCAATACTAGAGATGAATGAGTAATGCTCACAAAAGTTAGCTAAACGATATTTAGAGTGAGTGATTCTCCTGGTTCTGATGTCGCTAAGAATTTGTTCAACAGGTTGATTCTTGTCAATGCTTGCTCTAAATCGAGGTAGCTATTGCTTGGGTTGTGATGGAGCTTCCTCCTCCTCATCATCATCTTCATTGTTGTTGATGTTGTTGTTCTCTTGAGGTGGTGGAGAAGGAGGTTGACGTAGATCTTCTTGTTCTACTTCATTCCCTTCCTCTTGTCGTGTTCCACTTGTGAATGCCTCCATGTCAACTTGTGGTTCACCTGGATGTGATGTTGAGGCTTCCACTCGAATGGACGAGGTACTCTCCTTCACCTCCATGGGACGAATCTTGCCAATAGACAAGTCTTGGATTGCTTCCGGATCTTTGTCTCCTACATCAATTGGCAATTGCTTGACTTGCGAGCCGTTAGATTCATCAAACTTCACATCTATTGTCTCTTCAACTTCTCGGATGAAGTTGTTGTATACACGGTAAGTGTGTGAGTTTGATCCGTAACCGAATAGGAAACCTTCATGGGGTTTAGGAGAAAATTTTGAATGATGATGCTTATTAAGAATGTAACACTTTGAGCCAAATACTCAGAAATATCCAACTTGGGGCTTGGTAGCGGTGAGTAGTTCGTATGCTGTTTTACCAAGAAGCTTATGAAGATAAAGTCAATTTGTAGCATGGCAAGCTATCTCAACCGCTTCCGCACAAAAATGTTTTGGCGTCTTGTATTCATCTAGCATCATTCTTGCCATCTCGATAAGGGTGCAGTTCTTCCTCTCAACTACTCCATTTTGTTGAGGTGTGTACGTAGCCGAGAACTCATGTGAGATGCCCTCTTCATCAAGAAAGGTATCCACATTAGCGTTCTTGAACTTCATTCCATTGTCGCTCCAAACCTTCTTGATCTTCACTTCAAAACTGATTTTGGGCCTTCCTAGCGAAGTTTTCATGATATTTTGTACCTATGATTTATCATCAAGAAAGAACACCCACGTAAATCTGGAAAAATCATAAACTATGACCAAACTGAAAGAGTTACCACCAAGGCTCTTGTAAGCATTGGGACCAAAGAGATCCATATGAAGTAGCTCGAGTGGTCTCCTTGTGGTCATGATGTTCTTCATGGATGACTTCCTCCAACATGTTTTCCTGCTTGGCAAGCACTACAAAGTCTATCCTTCTCAAAGATAACATCTTTAACACCAAGAATATGATCTCCTTTAACTAGTTTATCAAGATTTTGCATGCTAGCATGTCCTAGCCTTCTGCAATAACCAACCTTTACAAGATTTTGCAATAAGACATGTACGAGGTTGGACTCTTTTACTAAAATCAACAATGTATAGATCACCTCTACGAATGCTGGTAAACACCATATTATGATTATCTCGATGAAACACTTGTCAATCTACTTCGGTAAATAGAACATTGAAACCAAAGTCGGCTAGTCTAGATACGGAAAGAAGATTGTAACCAAGAGATTCAACAAGCATAACATTTTGAGTGGAGCTATCATTGGATATGGCTACCTTACCAAGGCCAAGTACCTTACCCTTGGAGTTGTCTCCAAAAGTCACATACTTGCATGGACCATCATTCTTAGCAAGCTCACGAAACATGTCTCTATATCCGGTCATATGATCAGTGCATCCACTATCAAGAATCCATTCCTTTTGTCGTGGGAAATCACGGCCACCTATGGGGCCATCGGCCCCTTTGGTTCGGCAGCGGGGCTGAGCACAGTGCACAAAGAGCGGAGGACCGTAGCGCAGCACGGCAGAGATCACACGGGCAGTTTTACCCAGGTTCGGGCCGCCGCGAGGCGTAAAACCCTACTTCTGCTTTAGTGGATTGATGGTGGATTGGGGAGGAAACGCAGCGCTCTTGCCCGGCAGGGTTGCCTCGGGGCAAGAGCAGCTACGCGCGTACGAGTGTACCAGTTCCGAACCCATTCTCTGGTTGCCATGGCCCTCCTTTTATAGATCAAGGGGTTACCATAGTGGCAAATCAGTCATTGTGTACTGATTAGGTAGCAAACAGTGCTATCATACCTAACTCTGCAGGCAGAGCAGAGCGCATTAAATGTGCCGCTCAGTGTCACATCATAGCCTGCCCGGCAAGCCTTGCCGGGCCGCTCGGCCACCTTTTTGCCTGTCTGCTTGACACGTCTCTGGAAGGCTGTCATCTGGAGATGGTTTCCTCTGGAAATGGCTGCCATGTGTCGAATAACTACCACTTAGTCACTTGGGGGCTTGATACCGCACCGATCGATGACTTGTGTCGCTGTGAGGTGGAGTGGTGAAGCCTTGGCGGGGTAGTTTGCTTTAGTAGTGCCCAGCAGGCCTGTCGGGACGGTCTTGAGGCTTGTCTTCGGGGCCACCTCGTCCTCACTAGGCTCGCCTGCCCGGCAAGGGAGGTTTTCCTTAGCAGTGTCTTGGTCTTCTTGTCCTGCCCTTTGATTCCTCAAAGAGCCATCTCTCCTAGCTTGATCTGGTCTTGGATGTTGCAACTGTGCTTTTTTAGGCCTGTGCACGGTCTGGGCAACAGACCCAGGGTTTGTTGCACCGACAGGAGCCCCCGGGTAGGCCCTATCCAGTGCACAGGCAAGAGGGTAGCAGTTGCTTCGTCCTTTGAGATCTTCTTTGCTTCTTCATTAATCTGAGCCCAGGTCAGTTTCAAGTTCTTCCGCCCGTCGCGTAACGCCAATTGTGGTGGGGCCATTCTTGTAATGGCCCGTGAATGACTTTAACGCACGGGCGAGTAACCGCCAATTCACTCTTCCCACCACGCCCTTATCCCTGGCCACGTATGCTGCATGCATTGAGTGGGGTAGGCAACGGAGGCGCGTGGTGTAGGAGAGTGCCAAAGCGGGGGCCCGGTCTTCTTGGGTTGGCGGAGAGGGACGGCGGTCACCCATCGATGGATCAGCCCCCAGCCCACCTATAAAAGGGGGCAGGGGGAAGCGGAAATGCTCATCCACGCTCCTCTTTTCGCCTTTTCCTTTTTCTTTTCTTGCAATGTTGAGAGAAAGAGACCGGGGTCAGGCCCCGGGCTCGAGCTTGAGGTCGATGACGCCGAAAGCTTGTAAAGGAGCCTGGGGAGAAGAAGGGCGCGGTCGTGCTTTTGCTGGGATAATACTCCTCTCTTGCCTTTGTACGGGCTTCAAGAGGGCACGTGGGCGGCGCGGTGGTAGCGCCGGAGGTAGCGACTCTGTCACGCTTGTCACCGGGCAGCCCAGGGCTCTACTTCCAGTAAAGGGTCATGTGAGCGACGCCACGCCGGAGTCCGCAGAGCATGGTAGTCACTCTCGGCCTACCCCTTTTTCTCCGGAGAGGCTGAGAGGAGACCGCGGGAGCGGTTTGCCATTGGTAATGGTGACTCCCTTCCTTCGGGGTACTGCCGGCCTGGCGTATAGGCAGGTCCCTCGTGCCCGTGTATGCTTCTTCAAAAGACGGCGTCATTCTAACTTCGGGTTGATGGAGACGACCATGCTCTCTGTGGCGTCTCCCGAAGCACTCGGTGCCCGTCCTAGCTGCTGCGGCAGTGGCTTGGGCGGTGGCAGACGCGCCTCTTCGAGCGGTAGCAATGAGGAGGGTGGCGACAACCCACAACGCGTCAAGAGCGGGGATGACCGCTCTGATGTGGCGTGATTGCCTGGCGGCACCTTCGTCTCCGGCCGGGCTTCGGCAGTGCTACCATCTGAGCCTGCCCTCTGGTTTCTACCTCCCAGTCCGGGAATGGTGCCATCCTGATCCTGGGGAGGCGCCGAATCCCAGCCAGGCCTTCCCTCCGGCATCTTCACCTTCCCCTGCAGTTCCAAGGAGAATAGGAGAAAAAGCAGAGGCATCACGGACATTTATCTTTTTTCAATCTAAAACATGTAGGCACTTGCCAAACTTTAGTCTAAATAATGTAATCTTCTTTATCCTTGGTGTTCTGTAAGATATGTACTTGTTCATCCGCATATTAATGAAAAAGACAAGATTTGCCGGGCACTTGTGCATGCGTCATACTCATGCAGAGGTGAAATGCCTCTATACGTTCAAGTAAACAAGCTATCTCTGGCAAGCTATCCTGCCAGTACCCTCGAATTGTTGCCGTGGAGCTAAGCTTGCCAGGCACAAATCGTAAAGAGGGACCAGCCCCCCGCCAAGCCTTCTCCGTCAAAGACCACTGCGACCATCCTGACCGAAGCAACGTTCAAGTCAAAGGATGGGAGCACCTAAGTTTCAAAGGTGGCGAGGTTTTCATATGCACAAGTTTCTGCTTACAGAACACATAAGGATAAGAAGAGAACTTATCTGCTTGGCTTGCCGAGGATCATCACGTAGGCTTGTCTTCATTTCTTCTCTCTTGGGACCGAGTCCACGGCAATAACCTTGCAACTTAATGCAGATGAAAACAATGCCTCATGCGACCTCATCTACATGATATGCGTATGCATGCATGCAAGTTTTGGGGGGGCCCAGCGCTTCATTTATTTCTGTTGCTCAGGGTCTATGTCTGGCTTTGTATAAGGGGTTACATGCAACAGAGGCAAGGCCTGTACAAAAGGGTGGCTACCGGGCAGGGCCCGACAGCCGCGCCTTACGGGTAGAACTTACGGAGATGCTCAATGTTCCATGAGTTTTGCAATTGAATGCCATCTCCGGTCTCCAGACCGACTGTGCCAGGTCTGGTGACTTGTACTACCCGGTAAGGGCCTTCCCACTTCGGCGTCAACTTGTTTGTACCCTTGGCGGACTGAACACGCCTAAGGACAAGGTCGCCTTCCTCAAAACCCCGGGCACGAACCCTGCGGCTATGATAGCGACGCAGGGCTTGCTGGTAGCGTGCAGCACACGTAGCGGCCCGGAGATGGTTCTCCTCAAGTAGCACAGCGTCGTCACGCCGGTGCCATTCCTGCGCTACTTCATCATAGGCAAGCACTCGAGGAGACCCGAATATGAGTTCCGTGGGGATATCTGCTTCTGCCCCATAGACTAGGGAGAAGGGAGTCTGCCCGGTAGCTCGATTTGGTGTCGTTCTGAGGGACCAAAGAACCACCGGCAGCTCGTCGATCCATCGCCTGCCACACTTCTGCAGTCTATCAAAAGTTCTTGTCTTGAGGCCCCGCAACACTTCAGCGTTCGCCCTCTCAGCTTGTCCATTGCTTCTGGGATGGGCGACAGAGGCAAACAAGATCTTGCTTCCGAGGGCATGAACATATTACATGAAGGCGCGGCTCGTGAATTGGGTGCCATTCTCAGTGATGATCTGGGCAGGAACTCCGAAGCGGCACACCAATCCTTTCAAGAACTTGATAGCTGACTAAGCGGTCACCTTTCTCACGGGCTCCACCTCTGGCCACTTTGTGAACTTGTCGATAGCGACGAACAAGAACTCAAAGCCCCCGGTAGCACGGGGGAAGGGGCCCAAGATATCGAGCCCCCAGACCGAGAAGGGCCATGATAAAGGGATCATTTGAAGAGCTTGGGCAGGCTAATGAATGTTCTTGGAGTGGAACTGGTAGGCTTCACATTTGGTGACGAGCTCAACTGCATCTTGGAGGGCCGTGGGCCAATAGAAACCTTGCCGGAAGGCTTTTCCAACCAGGGCCCTTCATCCAATGTGTGAGCCGCACATACCTTTGTGTATCTCTGCCAACAGCTTCTTTCCTTCCTCCCGGCAAAGGCACTTCAATTTCACACCGTTGGGCCTCCTTCTGTATAGTGTGTCGTTGACAAACTGATACATACTGGCCCTCCGGGCTACTCTTTCTGCTTCTTCTTGCTCTTCGGGGAGTTCTCCAATTTGGAGGAAATGGACTATGTGCCGTGCCCAAGTTGGGGCCAGAGGCTCGGCACCAAGGACCAACGGCACCTCCTCATTCGTAGGAGCGCACTTCTCGACCGCAGGGACCGGTGGTCTGGCGGGATGGTGCAGCTCGGTGATCGAAGGGGAGTTGTTCCCGCCAAGCTCTCTGTCGGGGGCCTCGGGAGGCCCTGCCGGGTGAGGCTTGCCGGAGTCCAGTTTCCTCCTCTTTCTGGCCATTGTTGCCGGGGATACGAAGGGTTGAGTCAGATGGAGAACAAAAGTCCCTGGTTCCACAGGGAGTTTTTGCGCAGCACACTTTGACAGATGATCAGCGATGTTGTTTTCTGCACGGGGTACGTGCTCTGTTTGCAATCCGTCAAAGCGCTCCTCCAACTTTCTCACTTCCTCAATGTATGCCTCTATCAATGGACTTTGGTAATCCTTGTTGACTTGTCTCACCACAAGCTGTGAATCTCCACGGATGATCAGCTTCTTGATTCCCAGTTCTGTTGCAATTCTGAGGCCGGCAAGGAGCCCTTCATACTCTGCAGTATTGTTGGTAGCCTTCTCCCGGGGAAAGTGCATCTGGACGACGTACTTAAGGTGCTCCCCAATGGGAGCAACAAGAAGCACGCCAGTCCCCGCACCTTGTAGGGAGAAGGCACCATTAAAATACATGATCCAATCTTGGGGTGCTTCCTTGTCGGGAATAACTGTCTCCAATACCTCTTCGTCAGGAGTTGGTGTCCACTCTGCGATGAATTCTGCTAGTGCTCTGCTCTGTATGGTTGACATGCTTTCAAACTTCAAACCAAAGCTGAACAACTCCAAAGCCCATTCCACAATCCTGCTGGTGGCCTCAGGGTTCCGGAGTATGCGTTGCAAGGGGAAACAGGTGACAACTGTGATCTCGTGGGCTTGGAAGTAGTGGCGCAGTTTCCTTGAGGCCATGATGAGGCCAAAAATCAGCTTTTGCACGCCAGAGTACCTCGACCTAGCCCCCTGCAACAGGGAGCTGACAAAGTACACTAGGCGATGCACCACTTTCTTCTTTGCCGTGACCAGAGAACTGCTTCCATTGCTGTGCCTTTCTTCGCTCTGGACTGACTCTGGCCTTGTCGGGATAGGTCCACTTTCTTCTCCAGAGGTAACAGTGGTTGTGGTTGCCGCGTCATCCACTTCCCGCTGCGCCACCAGTGCTGCGCTAACCACTTGATTGGTTGCCGCCAAGTATAGCAGCAACGGCTCTTGTGGTTTGGGAGCGACCAAGATGGGCACAGAGGAAAGATAGGTCTTCAAATCTTGCAGTGCAGCCTCTGCCTCTGGGGTCCATTCCACGGGCCCTGCCTTCTTCAAGATTTCGAAAAACGGCAGGGCGTGCTCGGCAGACTTGGAAATGAACATGCTCAGTGCAGCCACGCATCCTGTCAAACGCCTCACGTCCTTGACTATCTTGGGTGCTTGAATCTGCTTAATAGCCTTGATCTTGTCGGGGTTGGCTTCTATCCCTCGATGAGACACAAAGAAACCAAGTAGCTTACCGGAGGGGACGCCAAACACACACTTCTCCGGGTTCAGCTTCAAGTTGATTTTACGCAGATTAGCAAAGGTTTCTTCCAAATGCTGGATGAGGGTTGATCTGTCCTTGGTCTTGACCACAATATCATCCATGTAAGCCTTAATGTTTTTGTGTAGCTGGGACTCAAAGCCAATCTGTACTGCTCTTGCAAAGGTGGATCCGGCGCTCTTCAGCCCGAAGGTCATCCATACAAAGTAGTACGTGCCACATGGGGTCATGAACATGGTTTTCTCCTCGTCTTCCTTGGACATGAAGATCTGGTGGTATCTGGAGTAGGCATCCAGAAAGGAAAGCAGATCGCACCCGGAAGTGGAATCCACAATCTGGTCGATGCGCGGCAAGGGGAACGGATCCTTCGGGCATGCCTTGTTCAGATCCGTAAAATCTATGCAAAGCCTCCATTTCCCATTCGCCTTGCGCACCACCACTGGATTTGCCAACCACGTGGGTTGCAACACTCCCCTGACCAAACCAGCTGCTTCAAGTTTCTTGATCTCATCGGCAATAAACTGTTGCCGCTCCAAAGCTTGCTTCCGGACCTTCTGCTTGACGGGCCGGGCATGTGGGCAGACAGCAAGGTGGTGCTCGATTACCTCCCTGGGAACACCGGGGATGTCAGATGGTTGCCAGGCAAACACATCGACATTCGCCCACAGGAAGGCAACGAGCGCGCTTTCCTATTTGTCATCGAGGGTTGCACTGATAGTGAAGGTACCATCAGTGCCAGCCAGCCCTACCGGGACCTTCTTCACAGCAGGCGCAACAGCTTTGGATCTCTTGCTATTGGAACTCTCCAGCAAGTCATCGATAGGCGTAGCATGCTCCGGAGAGGCACGCTTCCCGGATTCCTTGCTGGCATCCTTGCTAGCTCTCTTCATTTTCTTACTCTCCTTGGCGGGAACACTGGCTTTCGCGGCCTCTGCCGCGACTGCTTCCCGATACATCTTGTCCACGCATATGACTGCATCTTTCTGATCTGACGGAATGGAAATGACTCCTATCGGCCCTGGCATCTTCAAGGTGTTGTAGGCATAGTGAGATGCCGCCATGAACTTGGCCAGAGCTGGGCGACCAAGGATTCCATTGTACGGCAAGGGGAGGTCGACTACGTCAAACACGATCTTCTCAGTTCGGTAGTTTAACACCCCCCCCCCCCCCCGCCTGAACGTCACCGGCAGCGTGATCTTTCCTTTAGGACGACTCCTACCGGGGTTGATTCCTTGGAACGTAC
The DNA here is from genome assembly GCA_011799875.1 of Thinopyrum elongatum. Lineage (NCBI taxonomy): Eukaryota > Viridiplantae > Streptophyta > Magnoliopsida > Poales > Poaceae > Thinopyrum > Thinopyrum elongatum. The sequence goes on along the minus strand of CM022302.1, from coordinate 273,715,063 downwards.
CAGTAACCTTGAGCTCCTCATCCGCTATCTGAAGTTTGCTCAGGACCTTTGGAGATATCAGATTCAACCCAGCCCTGTCGTCAACCAACATCTTTGTGACTTTGAGGTTGCGTATTGTTGGTGAGACCAACAATGGAAAGCACCCTACCGCAGTGGTGCGATCAGGGTGATCCTCTTCGTCAAAGATTATGGGCGTGCGGGACCATTTGAGCGGCTTCCGAGAATCCGCCGCTGGCTCCATGGCGTTGACTTCACGCGCCCACTGTTTAAGTTGGCGGTGAGAGGAGTGCAGAGATGCACCCCCGTCAACACACAAGGCTTCAGTGGCTTTCTGGAACTCCTGCTCGCTAGTTTCCTCTTCATCTCCCTCATCGGTCTCATCACTGCAATCCTTCTTCTCATGGCCTCTGGCGGGTTTCCCTTGATTCTGAGGAGCCTTGCCGGGGCGGCTTACTCCGCCGCCACGGCCCTTCCCGCCAGCACCATCCTGATTCTTCTCCTTATCACGCTTCTCGTACTCAGCCCTCTACTTCCTGACAAGCTGCTCAACCTGATGGCACTCTTGAAGGTCGTGGCCCTTGGTCCTATGGATCTTGCAATACGGCCCCTCACCCTTCTCGGCCTTCTCGGCAGCCGCAGCCACCCGACAGTCAGTGCACGCGACAACCTCCTTGCCGGGTGCTTCGGCCTTGGCCTTCTTGCCGGTACTAGGTGTGCTTGACCCTTCGACTGCCATCACAACTTTCTCCTTGCACTTCTTATTGCGTTTCTTGTTCTTCTTCTGGCTGGTGGCGTCATCGTCATCGTCTGAATCGATGTCGACGCTGTCCTATTCGCCGGGAAGTCGCCTTCCCTCCTCTATGCGAGCACACTTATCCACCAGTGTGTATAACTCATTCATAGTCCGGGGCAGCCGCACGTTCATTTTGGAACGTATCCGGCGGTTGCGCACGTTGGACTGGAATGCAACTATCACGGCTGCCGGGTGGATGTCTGGGATGTTCCTGTGCACTAGGCTGAACCTTTGCATGTACTTCCGTAGGGTCTCCCCTTCCTTCTACGGGAGGAGTTGTAGATCGCTGGGCCGCCCTGGTTCTTGATGGCCACTCGTGAAGGCGCCAACAAACCCATGGCACAGGTCAGCCCAAGTTGAAATGGAGTTCTCCGGCAGTTGCATCAGCCAAGACCTCACGTTTGGCTTGAGTGCCAAAGGGAAGTAGTTGGCGAACACCTTCTCGTCTCTCCCCCCGGCAGCCTGAACAGCGATGGTGTAGATGCTCAGGAACTCTGCCGGGTTCAATCTTCCATCGTACTTCTCTGGTATCTTCGGCTTGAATGTGCGGGAAGACGGCCAATGGACTTGCCGTAGCTCGCGAGTGAAGGCGGGGCACCCACCCTCACCGAGCGCAGGCTCGTCGACGTCGGAGCCGTTGCACCGACCAGATTGGCAGCGGGTATCGCGGCGTTGCTCGATGGTGACGCACGCGCCTTCCCCTCGCCTACCTTCCTGGGCTTGCCACTGGTCCCGACGCGCTCGAGGACTGGACGAAGCCATCAAGACGTCATCGGGTTCTTGATCATGTGGCTCTGGTTGTGGCCTTTGCGCAGGCTGCCGCGGAGGGGACTGCACCGTGGGGGTGCCCCCTCAGCATGGCCAGCTGTGCGGGCCGTCGTCGTCGCATTGGGAGGCCGTGGCGGGCCAGCTCGCTGTGATCCTCCCGCCTCGGCGAAACCAATCAGGCTTTGAATGGTGGCTCTCCACTCATCCACCTGATCGGCTGCCGGCGGAAATCTCAATAGCAGCTGGGCCCGCGCCATAGCCTCCGAAGCGGTGCTTGGCATGGATGATGACGTAGATCGTTGTGTCGCCTGGCTCCTTACGGTGCCAGTAGTAGCCGCGCCATGTTCTCCCCATCGTGAGCCCGTGACCACGGTGACGTGGTAACGAGGTGGAGGCACTTGAAGGCCAGCGGCTCCATTTGGCGCATCGACTGGGTCGGTTCACTCCGGCGGTGGCGCACGCCCTATAGCCGTGCCCGTAGCGGGAGCGACCAGAGGGTTATGATTCGCCCCAGAGCGAGAGCCGCCGCTGCGGCTGTGCCTTTCGGCCGGGCGGAGAGGTGCGGACATAATGATTTCTCCACCCGTACCTTGTGGAGCATGGCCGTCGGGGCCCTGTTGGTGTTGTACTTCCCCGGTGCCTTCTGCTCTTACTTCCATCGCAGGGGAGGTGGTGGCGAAGCCGCCTGCGCCGGCCACGTCCCCCGCAGCGTCCGTGTCCCCGTGCGTCCACGTGGCCTCCGCGGCATCGGCGGCCGCGAGCAGCGGGGCCTTCGAAGTGGACGGGTGGGCTGCAGCACCGGGCTCTTCTTGGGCGCCATGAACGATGGAGCCGTCGATGAAGATGACGCGCTGCGTAGGCTTCTCGGGTTCGCGCAAGCGCTGCCCCCTACCTGGCGTGCCAAAGATGTCATGGGAAATCATGGCCACCTATGGGGCCATCGGCCCCTTTTGGTTCGGCAGGGGGGCTGAGCACATTGCACAAAGAGCGGAGGACCGTAGCGCAGCACGGCAGAGATCACACGGGCAGTTTTACCCAGGTTCGGGCCGCCGCGAGGCGTAAAACCCTACTCCTGCTTTAGTGGATTGATGGTGGATTGGGGTGGAAACGTAGCGCTCTTGCCCGGCAGGGTTGCCTCGGGGCGAGAGCAGCTACGCGCGTACGAGTGTACCAGGTTCCGAACCCTTTCTCTGGTTGCCATGGCCCTCCTTTTATAGATCAAGGGGTTACCACAGTGGCAAATTAGTCATTGTGTACTGATTAGATAGCAAACAGTGCTATCATACCTAACTCTGCAGGCAGAGTAGAGCGCATTAAATGCGCCGCTCAGTGTCACATCGTAGCCTGCCCGGCAAGCCTTGCCGGGCCGCTCGGCCACCTTTTCGCCTGTCTTCTTGACACGTCTCTGGACAGGTGTCATCTGGAGATGGTTTCCTCTGGAAATGGCTGCCATGTGTTGAATAACTGCCACTTAGTCACTTGGGGGCTTGACACCGCACCGATCGATGACTAGCGTCGCTGTGAGGTGGAGTGGTGAAGCCTTGGTGGGGTAGTTTGCTTTAGTAGTGCCCGACAGGCCTGCCGGGACGGTCTTGAGGCTTGTCTTCGGGGCCACCTCGTCCTCGCCAGGCTCGCCTGTCCGGCAAGGGAAGTTTTTCCTTAGCAGTGTCTTGGTCTTCTTGTCCTGCCCTTTGATTCCTCAAAGAGCCATCTCTCCTAGCTTGATCTGGTCTTGGATGTTGCAACTATGCTTTTTTAGGCCTGTGCACAGTCTGGGCAATAGACCCAGGGTTTGTTGCACTGACACCTTTCCTCCGGCCATGTAATCTCGAAGATTTACCATGAGACTAAGGTTTCTCATAGTCTTCTCATATTCGATGTTGAACTCTTCATCCTCATTGTAATAGCCATGTTCAATGTTGAAATCATCAATTGGTGTATGATCATCACCTAGGGCAATGGATTCATTAGATTCATGATCATGACAATGTTCAAGATTAAGAATTCTAATGGCTCCTAATATGATGTTGCTTATAGTTCTAGCATCTCCTTTAGCACTCATGAGGTCACGAAGCTCAAAAAGACAATCATCAAATTTAGGATCACTAGGTTTCATCTTATGAAAAGCAATAGTTTTATGAAGGATCTCATCAAGGTTTTATAATGAGTAATTAGGAAAGCACATTTCTAAGTGCTTCCACAAAGTATAGTCACACTAAAGTTTGGCTTATGAACAACCACAATTTTAGGTAATCATCGAATGATAAGATTTACCATTCTAAGATTACGAAGCATGTCAATTTCCTCTTCATGAGTGGGGTGCAAGGGATCAATGGGAGGCACATAAAGACTATGAATATACTTGCTCAAGTTAAATTCATCAAAGATATCAGGCATTTCATTCCTCCAAGAGTTATAGTACTCTCCATTAAGAATAGACACTCTACATCTAAGACTCCCTAAAGTAGACACATCCACCTTCCTCCAATGGTGGTTAAACAAAAGCAATGGAGACCAAAACTCTGATACCAATTGTAGGATCGAGAAGATAGGTCTAGAGGGGGTGAATAGACACTTAACAAGCCAAAGGTGCAGTTTTTAGTTTTCTTGAAGATTAGGCGGATTATGGCACTAGTTAAGATAAAACCAATACTTTCTACACATGCATACCTAGATATAGAGGAGCGGAAATAATACAACATGCAAGTGTACAAAAACTAAACGAGTAGAGATGGGAAGATCAAATGCAATGAAGACACGGTGATTTTTGGCGTGGTTCCGATAGGTGGTGCTATCGTACGTCCATGTTGATGGAGACTTTAACTCATGGAGGGTAATGGCTGCACGAGTCCATGAAGGGTCCACAAAGAAGCATCCTTGTCTATTTCACCATGGCTTACGTCCACGAAGGACTAGCCTCACTCGGGGTACATCTCCATGAAGTAGGCAATTCCCTTGCCCTTACAAACTCCTTGGTTCAACTCCACAAGATCTCGGAGGCTCCCAAGTTACACCTAACCAATATATGAGACACCACTCTCCAAAAGGTAATAGATGGTGTGTTGATGATGAACTCCTTGCTCTTGTGCTTCAAAAGATAGTCTCCTCAACACTCAATCACTCTCTCATAGATTTGGCTTTGGTAGGAGAAGGATTTGAGTGAAAAGCAACTTGGGGAGGTTAGAAATCAAAGTTCAAATGGTTGGATTGGAATGCCTTGATCTCAACACATGAGTAGGTGGTTCTCTCTCAAAAAATGGATGGTGGAAGTGTAGCTTTGTTCTGATGGCTCTCTAATAGATTAAGTAGGGGTGGAGGGGTATAAATAGTTTTCACCAAGAATCCAACCATTACAACCTATTGACTCAACTCGGTGACACCAAAATGAAAATCTCTGTGAGACCAACCTGTGTAAAAGATTCGAACATTGGTCTTTTCGGTGAGACGAATGGAACAACTCGGTGGGACCGATGTGCGATGACCTAAGTGAGACCTTGTTTTGGTAGTTCCGATCAAACCAACTCGGTAATTTCGAAAACGTGTGAAAGGTTTACAGAAACTTGGTCACCTCATTTCGGTGGGAGCGAACATCATCTTGGTAGATCCAATTTGCTAGGGTTTGGTAGTGGCACTATCTAGGATCAACTCGGTAGGTCCGGATGTAGGAGTTTCAGTGAGACCGAGTTGGACTTTGAGGGTTTGGACAGATATGATTTGGAGAAGGTGGTTGAGGGTTTTTGGAGCAATATCTTCAAGCACTTGAGCAACTGAGTCATGATCAAAACCTCATCCCCTTTTAATAGTATTGGCTTTCCTAAGGACTCAATGTAATCTTGGATCACTTAATCGAAAACATAGAGTCTTGGAGCTTTCGGCCAATATGTTTCCATAGCATTTTGAAGGGTCCACATCCTCACATCCTTGCCATGCCAATGTTGAACTTTCCTGAAATATACTAGGTGAAAGTGTTAGTCCAACAACATGTATGTCGGCATGAATTACAAAAACTCCTAAGGGAGCAATGTGCTTTCAGACCTTATTACGCGTAAAAATAATTCCTCCCCCTGACAGCTGGGACCCACCAGCTACATCTTCATATGCAAGGAAGTGCGTCCTTAATGCGTGCAAAAAAAATGATTCCCGCTAACGGCTGGGACCCACCAGGACAAAGCGTTCGCAACATTATCTGTCTGGTCGCAAACATGTACGTACATACTGGTCGATCGATCTCTCTGCAACGATGAACTATGGCTGAGTAAGGAGTGGCACGTGTCGTACTAGAGCCCCTAACATAGCATGTCATGCAATCCTATCTAAATCGTGTGCATGTACGTACAAGCATGCTGCAAAAACTATGGCCACATACGTACATACGGTCAGGGTCTCGAAGGCGTACTCGCGCATACGGCCAGGGCTCTTGTACATGGAGAGGCAAAAGATGGAAGCAACGACATCATGCTCATCTGCAGCCAATTGGCTAGGTTGGAACGGAGGAAATAGCATCATGGTCATCGGGTGTCAACCGACTGGGTCAGAATGAGTCTTGTTCATCGCGAGCCAACCGGCTTGGATGGAACAACCAAAATGGGGTCATGTTCATCAACCCCCCCCCCAATGGTTGGGGGTGTGGGGTACCGCAAAATGGATGAAACGAAGTTCTGTTAAACCGCCTACTGTCGAAACAAGGTCATGTTCATCAGGAGGGGTGTGGCGTACTGCAAAACCGAGTTCTGTTCAACCTCCTACTATCAAAACAGGGTCCTATTCATCCGGGGGTGTGGCATACCGCTTAACGGACTCCACGGGCTACTGCTCATCCATCATCAACCTCCTCCAGCCTCCATGGGCTACTATTCATCCACCGCCAAGTGCCTATGGCCTACACGTTGTCCTGTTCATCCACCCCCAATTGGCTAGGGTGTGGCGTACCGCAGCACGGCCTCCTCTGGGTCATGTTCATCCAGCGCCAACCGTCTACTGCCACGGGGTCATGTTCATCCAAGCCCAACCGGCTATGCTGGTGTTTGCACGTGCGTGGCAGCAACGTGGACCGTTCATCCACAGCCAACCAACCGGCTAGGTCAACATGTCTCATGCAATGGGTTGGATTGATGCAACCGGCTGCTGGCCTCGACTCGATCTACGTATCATGCGTGTGGAAGCAACGAGGACTATCCATCGAGAGGCGACCAACCGGTAAGGTCAACTCATGTCTCGCACAAATCAATCAGGCTAGCATACTACATATGCACACAAGTCTCGCATGCATCGATTGCTCGGGTTCAGTAAGCAGCAAAGGGATTGATCGCTCGGGTTCAGTTAGCAGCGAAGAGATCGATCAGGTTTAGTTAGCAGCAAAGGAACCGCTCGGGTTCAGTTAGCAGTGAAGGGGTCGATCAGGTTCGGTACGTACTGCGAGGGATTGATCGCTCGTGTTCAGTATGTAGTGCGAGGGATCGATCGATTGCTCGAGTTTCGTAAGAGAGAATGGCTCGCTCGGGTTTAGTTAGCGAAGGGCTCACACACACGTGCGTATGAGAGAAACGCACAAACTACCTCAATGCTCGACCCCGACCACCCACCGATTGTCCATCGTATACCGGGAAATCCCTGAAAATTTCCTCGCCCTCACTTCTACCATGATTTTTTACGTCATGGACGTCCCAAAGAATATCATGCAGCCTCCGGCCTGCCCAGGACAAAAAGCCCATTTTCTATCATAACTTTTTGTCATAGAAGTAGGAGCCTACCACATCTATGATGATACATGTTTTGTCACAATTCTCATCATGGAAGTGTCACATCCATAACAGAAAAAGTTTTCGTTCGAGCCATAATGTCACAGAAGTGTCTTTTTTTGTAGTGCAAGTCTAGAACAAATTACTTAGCAAATGGATGAAAAACAAAATAGTGGTGAAAAAGGTTCAGATAAGATGGTTGCACCTCCCCGACCCACAGTAGTACCGCTACTAGCGATTGTACCGCTCCAAGGGGCGGTTGTACCGCTGGACGACAATAGTTCATCCATAGGAGAGAGGGCACAACCCCGAGACTTGAACCAAACTAACCACTACAACTTCTCCAACTACTTGCCAGTATGATCTAGTACCAATGTGATTTCTTCCAACCAAAATTTTAGCCACAAACTTGAGACAACTAGCAAGGCTCTAGAGTAAAGGATTCAGATTGAAACCTAAAGAAAAATGTATCGGGGCTTCGCAAGCTTCCATGGGAAGAGATCAGGGAGGAGGAACCCTCCACGGAGTGTATCCCATGGAGGAGCAAAGGAAATGGGGTGCGGGAGGGCGTCCTAGAGCAGCGGTGGCGGTGTTCGGTGGCTAGGGCAAAGTGGGAAATAGACAGCTGAAGAGGAAAAGAAAACCACTTCGGCCTGCGCCCTACTTATACCCCTGAAGCCAAGAGCGATTGTAGAACCGCTCCCAGTACACCAAGTAGGGTTGCGGGCGGTACTTCTGCTCACCTGGGAAGGTTGGCGGTAGTACCGCGTGTAACCGAACAGTTGTACCGGTCCAACATGACAGCTGAGTAACTAGCGGTTGTACCGCCTAGTTCCATCAGTTGTACCGCTAGAACGTTACAGCCGGGAGACAATGGTTGAACCACCCTATCCCCGCAGTTGTACTGCCCAGACACTGATGCTACTGCCAAGATCAAATGACTTGTGCACAAAAGAGTTTTTAGATGGTTTTGAGACGAGATAAGGCTTAGGTTGGAGAACAAGTAACTGTATTAGGGTGGTGTGCACTCCAAGATTGCAATATTCAAGGATAAAAGCCAAACATGGAGTGAACAAACACCTAAGACCTAAAAGTCTAGTTAAAACAAATGAAAATCAAAATCACCAACTTCCCAAAGGGTGGAGTGGTGGCCGTAGCGACCATGTTTGAGGTTTTGGCTTGGGTAGCGAAGATGTATCTTGAACCCAACTATCAAATCTCTTCATTGAAGCACATTTGTCACCAAAGTGACTATAGTGAATGATTTTTCCATTTATGCATAATAAGAAGATTGTGAGTTCATGAAAGGAACAACACTCCCCCTATGTCCATGCCTACATCTAAAACAACATAAAATGAAGAGTGTGGTGGGATGTGCATGGTCTTAGACCACATTGCTCGAATCAAGTATATTTAGATCATGTCTTAACTCGTGGAACCTTGCTTCATCTAATGGTTTCGTGAAAATATCCGCTGGTTGTTGCCCATTTCCTACATAAGATAGTTGACATAAACAGTATGGGACTTATGTGTTTGCTAGTGCACACAGAGTAACAGGTCCCTGATGTATCGAGGAGTTTGATACAAACAACAAAGATCATCTCCCTGTGTTGCAGCAAAGATTATCACTAAAGATGATATTAATCAAGAGTGACCCCTAAAAATTGCTGAAGTAAAGCAATTGGTTCGGTGTCTGTCCAAGGAAGATGACTGCGTCCGAGGAGATTGAAGACGAAGTGAAGACGTAGCATTTGTTTTATGATTCTTCTTCTTTCATTGAGTCATAGGACCACCATACTATTAAGAGGGGTGTAGCGTTCAAAACTTTGATTCTCTTATGCTAAACCCAAATCCTATGAAAGTTGTGAGAGAAATCCCTTTGTGTTTCGAGCAAATACTTGCGAGTAAGAGACTGTTATCTTCTTTGCTGCAAGAGATTTGTCTCAGACCAAAGAGTTAGCATTACTTGTTCCTCAAGTAATGTTACTATTGCTCCAAATCCGACCTTTGTGAACATGTCAATTGGCCATTAGCTGGACCGCGTGTCCAAAATGGTCATTTCCCATCTGGGAAGGCTGCGGCTATAAATAGCCACCCCGCGCCGGCTTTGTCCGGTGGCTGCTCCGTTTGATTCTGAGAAGATTGTTGAGCAAACTACTCTTTGAGCGATTTGAGTTTAAAATCCACCGAGATAAAAACCCCTAGAGCCGAAGAATTAGATAGTGGTTTAGCATCACTGGAGTCTAAGTCTAGTACGCTCCGCCTATTACTCTTGAGAGCTGCAAACTCTCTAGACGGTTAGGTGTCAATTTCTTTAGAGACCAAGAGTGATTGTGGTTCTCGAAGAAGAAGTCTGTAAAGGTTTGGAGATCGCCTTCAAGTATCTACCATGAGTGATCGGCATTGGTTGACGAACCAATTGTCGAGGAGAATAGGGTGAAGAGAGTTTATCTTCCGTGTTAAGTCACAGCCCCTCCAACCAGACGTAGTCCTTGTGCAGAAGGACGAACTGGTCGAACAAATACATTGTCGCCATCGAGCATCTTCGGTTATCTCTGTCACCCATGTTTACCTTCGATGCATTTTCATTCGTGTAATTTGTATCAATGCATAACTTAGTTTCCTTTCTGTACTCAGTTTTAGTTTGGTGTAGTTTGTTTTTCATTCGTTCCGCTGCTGGGTTCTGAGGGTTTTGAGTTTTCCGAAGAAAATTTAAAACTCCCATTCACTCCCCCCCCCCTCTGGTAGACATACTTCGTTCCTACAATTGGTATCAGAGCAAGGTACTCCTTGACTCTGCTCATTTTAGTCCAATGACTTTGGAGTTTAAGTATGTCTTCAGTGAACTACAAATCGCATCTCAAGATTCCCATATTCAATGGGACGGACTACCCCTTCTGGAAGGAGAAGATGAAGATCTATCTTCGAGAAATAGATGATGATATGTGGAACGTGGTGCAGTTCGGGCTCACAATTGTTGTACCTCAAGCCCCTACCGACGAAGAAAAGAAGCTCATTCAGCTGGATGCTCAAGCCAAAGATGAGATTGGCGGCCATCTCAATCAAGCACAATTTCTTTGCTATCGCCAATGTGAAACTGCGAAGGAATTGTGGGATGTCCTCGAGAAGATAAATGAAGGAGTTTCATCTCAGAAAGAAGCTCAAATTGATACTCTTCGAGCCAAATTCAATTGATTCAAGCGCATTGGAAATGAAAGCTGTCAGCAAACCTTCGATTGCCTGAGTGACATCGCAAATGAGCTTCAAGGTCTGGGCGCCAAAGACATCACCGGCCATGAAGTCATGAAGAAACTACTTCAATCTCTTGACAGTTCTTTCGACACACTTGTTCTGATGATACGTGAACGAGCTGATTTCAAGAACCTTGACTCTGCTGATATCATGGAAAGACTGAACACCCACGAGGAACAGGAAGAAGAGAAAAGAGATCTGTATGGCTCAAGCCAACGCAAAAATCATGCTCTCAAGGCTGTGGCTGATTCCTCCTCTGATGGAAATGCCGAAGAAGATTCAGATGACCCAAAAAGACTCAGCAAAGATCTTGCACTGATCATGAAAAGATTCCAACGCTTTCACAAGAAGAGCCAGTTCCAGAAAAGAAGTTCAAAAAACTCTGGGGGGTCAAAATCTTCATCAAAACCTGCTGGAGAATACACCTGTTTCAAGTGCAAAAAGCCTGGACACTTCATTTCAGACTGTCCTCTCTGGGAAGCAGAAATCTGTTCCAGTGAAAGATATGATTCTGGCTACTATCAAGGCAAAAGCAAGATCAAGAACTACGTACGACTCTGATGATGAGAATAAAACAAAGAAATTCTTCAAGACGAAGGACAACTCCACTTCAAAATCTTCGTCAAGATCTTCATCAAGGAACCCTTCCAAGTCCTCCTCCAACTGCAAGATTAACTCTCGCAAGGCTAAGGCGTACATCGGCAAGGAAATTGATTTCGATGAAGTAGAATCCGAAGAAGAAGAAGAAGAATCCGATGAGGATTCCGACTCCGGCATGGCTGGCATAGCATGTGCCTCTTCTCCTGCAACCAACTTCTTCGGGAATCCATCAAGCAACGATGAATCTCCTGCCTACTGCTTCATGGCCAAAGCCTCGAAGGAAAAGGTATCCTCCAAAAATCACAAGATTCACTCCAGTGATCAATATTCGTCTGATGAGGATGACCATGCTAAGTTGATCAAAATTGCTAATATTCAAAAAAACTCTCTTGAGAAAATTGAGAAAACCCTCAAGAAATCTGAAGGGTTGGTGGTTGAGGAGATGGAGAAAAATATGTCGCTGACCGAAGAGAATTCCACTTTCAAGTCACAGATGGATGAACTGACAAATCGTCATGATTTTCTCTCAGCAGACCACAAAAGATTGACCTATGATTACCTGAAAAGGAAACAGGAACTCGAGGCGCTGAGAGAGGCTCATGAGGATTTGATCAGAGAAAATTCTCTTCTCACCCAACAACTTAAAGAGAAACCTGAAGTGTTTGAGCCACCATGCTTAAAAGGCCTTGAACGAACCAATGCAGAATCAAATGATGAATCATCTGTGAATGCTAACCCCTCGATCGAGGAAAATGGTTCTATTTCTGATGAAAATGCTAGGTTGAAGGATCTTCTTCAGACAAGAATGTTCAAATCTCTCAAGGGGCATCAAACCCTTTGTGATGTTTTGAAATCCATTCTTCACAAGAATCCCAGGAAAGAAGGCATTTGTTTCGAAAGGAAACTGAATGAAAATGGCACCTACTGGGAACCGCATCAATATCCATAGACCGTGTGGGTTCCTGCAAAGAGAAAAACGCTCGATCCAGCATTACTCTCGGGATATGACTCTCCCATCCCTGAATATCCTGATAATGATTCTCTGGACAACTATAAGTTGTTCAAAAATCAACATGATGAGGCTGCTGCTCGCTATGTTGGGCCAAACAGTAGGAATGGGCCCCCGAAGAAAGCTATATGGGTGCCGAAGAAAGTTATCGAAGCATTACCTATAACCACATTACTAACCATGCAGGCTCAAAATGCTCATTACTTCCTGGAAAAAGTTTGACAGAATGAGTACATGCATACCTCATTCAACCATTATACTCATGCTTTTGGAAGGAATTTCAATGCTTATTCTTTCGATTATGCTCGTACCTCATCGAGCAACAATTATGCTTATCGAAGAAATCATATCCTGCTCACTCTACTGTTTCGAAGCCACCTGCAAAGATGTGGGTGGTTAAGAAAGCCTAATTCTTCTGCAGGACTGTGTCTCCGGGTATACCGAATGGATAATGGATAGTGGATGCACTAGTCATATGACTAGAGACAAGTCGTTGTTTGTCGACCCCAACTTAACTGCTTCTCCTCTGAAGTATATCACTTTTGGCGACAACAACAAAGGGAAGGTAATTGGGCTAGGTAAAATTGCCATATTCAAGGATAAGTCTATTGATGATGTTTTACTTGTTCAGTCTCTTGGATTCAATCTTATGTCAGTTGGCAAGCTATGTGATCTAGGAATGCTAGTTCTGTTTTCCATTTCCAAATGCATTGTCTTCATGGCCTCTAACAATTCCTTCATCTTCGAGGGAATTAGAAAGGGTTATCTGTATATTGTGGATTTATCTAAGTGTCACTCAGTCCAAACTTGTTTGCTAGCAAAAGCAACCGAAGGATGGCTTTGGCACCGTAGACTTAGTCATGCAGGTATGAGAATTTTGCAGACTCTAGTGAAGAAAAATCATCTCCGAGGCATTCCTGATGTAAAATTCGACAAGAATCGTCTTTGTGCTGCATGTGAGGCTGGTAAATTGGCCAAGAAGCATCACTCATCCAAGACAATTATGACTACTACAAGACCACTGGAAATTCTTCATATGGATTTATTCGATCCTCAAAATTATGCAAGCTTCAGTGGCAGTCATTATGGTCTGGTTATTGTTGATGATTTCTCTCGATACACTTGGGTATTCTTTCTCGAAGACAAAACCTGCACCCAAGATATCTTCAAGAGTTTCAATAAGAAGGCCCAGAATGAATATGATGTGCGAATTAAGCACGTCAGAAGTGACAATGGAACTGAGTTCAAAAATACTCATATTGCCGAATTTCTCGATGAACATGGTATTACTAATGAGTTCTCTGCCGCATACACTCCCCAACAGAATGGAGTTGTTGAACGAAAGAACAGAACTCTCATTGAAATGGCGAGAACAATGCTTAGTGAGTACAAAACTCCCATTCACTTCTGGGCTGATGCTATTAATACTGCTTGTCATGTTGTCAATCGCGTTTATCTTCACAAGTTCCTTAAGAAAACTTCATATGAGCTTATCACTGGCAAGAAACCGAATGTTTCTTATCTATGTGTTTTTGGTGCACCTTGTTACATTCTTGATATGAATAATTCTTCCAAGTTTGCACGTAAGGCACATGAAGGTTTTCTTCTCGGTTATGGCTCAAACTTGCATACGTATCATGTCTATAACTCTCACCACATGAAAGTTATGAAAATGGTAAATGTGCGGTTTGATGAATCTAACGGCTCCCAAAAGGAGCACCTACCAAATGTGATAGATGAACCAATGATATCGCATGTTATTCGGCAAATGGCTATTGGGAGCGTCAAGCCTGTTGAAGGAAATGCACCTGAATCCTCTGATGATGATGCTCCTATGACTCGAAGCGGAACTTGTCAAGCTACTGCCGAAGCAAATGCTTCTCCGAATGCAAATGGCAATCAAAATCCAAATGCCGATCAAAATGGCAATCCCGAAGGGAATGATGATACAAATGCTTATGTTGATGAAAATGATGGTGATCATCATGAAGAAAATGCACATCCTCGAGTGGCTAATCGAGTTGATCCTTCATTAATTGTCGATGAACTTGAGAATAAAGGTTATCGACCCACAACTCGTTCACGCACGCGTTTGGCTAACTACTGTGGCAGTTTCTCCTTTGTTTCATTGGCAGAACCTACCAAGTATGAAGAAGCCATGAATGATCTAGATCGGATGAATGCCATGCAAGAGGAGTTGGTGCAATTCAAACTAAATGATGTGTGGGAATTGGTTGACAAACTGAATCCTAAGAAGCACAATATCATCGGCACAAAATGGATTTTCCGCAACAAGCAAGATGAAAATGGCATTGTGGTGAGAAACAAAGCACGTCTTGTTGCTCAAGGGTACACACAGGTAGAAGGTATTGATTCCGGGGAAACATATGCTCCTGTTGCACGCCTTGAGGCAATTCGCATTCTTCTCGCCTATGCAAATTACAATGACACCTTGCTTTATCAAATGGATGTGAAAAGTGCTTTCCTCAATGGTGAAATTGATGAGGAAGTTTATGTTAGACAGCCACCTGGCTTTGAACATCCTGAGTTTCCTAACAAAGTTTTCAGGTTGAAAAAGGCTCTATATGGGCTGAAGCAAGCCCCTCGAGCTTGGTATGACACCTTGAAGAAGTTTTTGCTCGATAAAGGGTTCAAGCCGGGATCCACTGATCCCACACTTTTCACTCATGTTGTTGATAATGATCTAGTCATATGTCAAATCTATGTGGATGATATTATCTTCGGCTGTACTAACAATGCTTGCAGCTTAGAGTTTGGGAAAATGATGTCTGATAAATATCAAATGTCTATGATGGGTGAACTCAAGTTCTTTCTCGGACTGCAAATTTGTCAACAGGCAAATGGGGTTTTCATTTCTCAGGAGAAATATCTGAAAGAATGCCTGAAGAAGTTCAAAATGCAAGATTCCAAAATGAAGGGCTACAAAACTCCTATGCCCATGAATGGTAAGCTGGATGCAGATGTGTATGGTAAGGACTATGATCAAAAGGCTTATCACTCTATGATTGGTTCTCTTCTTTATCTATGTGCATCCAGACCTGACATTATGTTGAGTGTTTGCATGTGTGCCCGCTATCAAGCTGCACCGAAAGAATCGCATCACCAAGCGGTTAAGCGCATTCTAAGATATTTGGCTCACACCCCCACCTTAGGTTTATGGTATCCTAAGGGAGCACAGTTTGATCTTGTTGGATATTCAGACTCAGATTGGGCTGGTGACTTGGTTGACAGGAAATCTACTTCGGGGACATGTCATTTCCTTGGTGGATCTTTGGTCTATTGGTCATCAAGGAAGCAGAATTGTGTATCTCTTTCCACGGCTGAGGCCGAATATATTGATGCTGGCGCTTGTTGCACTCAGTTATTGTGGATGAAGCAGACACTGAAGGATTATGGCATCAAGGCAAGCATATTCCTCTATACTGTGACAATGAGAGTGCCATCAAAATTGCACATAATCATGTGCAGCATTCTCGCACGAAGCATATTTCCATCAGACACCATTTCATTCGCGATCATGTTGCTCGAGAGGATATTGTCATCAATCACGTCAAGACCGAAGACAATCTCGCTGATATTTTCACCAAGCCTCTCGATGAGAAAAGATTATGTGTGTTATGGTGTGAGCTAAATATCCTAGACTTCGCAAACATGCAGTAAGCTAGACTCGGCACCCGTGTTAACACTTCCACATCTTTGAAGGAATGGGTGCATAACACTCGAAGAGTTTGAAAATTTCGACAAAGTGGAATTTTCTTTCTGAGAGTGAATACATCAATGAAGAACTAGACTAACCAGGTGCCACGATAATTGTGCGACGCCCGGGGTCATACAGTTCTTATACGGTGGGTTACGCCACCACAATTTTCTTTCATTGGATTTATTTTCGATCGAAAGTTTTTGTGTCTGTCCGAATGCATTTCTCTCATAGCTATTTGCTCGAATGTTTGTGTTTTGTTCCCTGGGTGGAATGCCTAGGACCCTATTTTCCCTCTGCTCTATCTCTTCCAGTCTATGTTGTTCCATTACAAATGCTCAATTTTATCTGGAACAAAACTTTATCTGGTGTCCTTGACCACGATTAAGATTTGGTCCAAACATTAATCTGTTTTGGCGAAAGCTATCCAAAATTTGGGGTTTCCCGCCCAAGTCAGGACCACGATCTTTTATGACGGTTGCCACGTGCAATACATCAACTGCCACTCCATCTTGTCCATTGAATCACAATAGTCTCTGAATAGAGGTCGTTCGATCAAAATTCACTGTGTGCGGTTATTTCCTTTCGCATATAAAACCCGCACACCCCTCCTATCATCCAGTTCACTTCTCTTTCTCCTCGCCTCTACTCCGTCGAAACCCTCGCCGCAAGGCTCCACCTTGAGCTCGACGCTGACGACCTCTTCGCCGCTTCACTGCCGGAAAGTGGTCACCGGAGTCTTCCCTCGCCGCCGTGGGACATCTTCTTCCCCGCGCCGCCGTAGCTGCTGCACGTCACCAAGCTAGGGTACGTGTGGTTCGAACTCGGGCCTCCGTCCTTCACGATTCGAGTTCGTCCGCGGTTATTTTCCTCCGATTTTACCACATATCTTAGATCTAGGTTTTTAACTTTACTAGTGTGGATGTGGTTTGTAGTTGTTCCTCGCATCCGAATCACTTCAGATCTAGGGTTTGTGTTATGTCTTGCTCGAATGGAATGCCTAGCATGCTGTCTAGTATATTCTTTGGACCTACTAGCCCGTTCTATACGTTTCCTTCATTCAAAACATTTCTCAAAGTCTGCATCTAATTCTTCTTCAAAATGATTTTTGTTCGAAAAAATATTCGTTGTGAGCATTTGTGACCCTGTCCCCTTTTCCTCGTATCTATTCTAATTCACAGGTGTATGCATTCTGTTGAGGATTCTGCTCGACCAATGAGCATGGCCGATGAAGATGAGGTAATCATGGGTACAGCTGATGAATCAAAGGCTCCAAATGCCAAGGGCCCAATGGTAGGCCCATCAACCAGCAAAAGAAAGAGATCTGAACCAAATGAAAACGAGCAAGAAGCAGATGCACCGAAGAAAAAGATAGGTGGCAGGCAACCATTCACAAATTCAGCTCAGTATATCTGTCATGACAACTACAACACTGTTCCAGGAGAAACAACTACAGAGAAAAGAAGGCGTCTGCAAAATATTCGACGTCACTGGGTACGAAAGTGGTTTAACTATGAAATGATTCATCCTCAGTATGCGAAGAACTTTGCCTTCCATCCTCCGTGGGGTGACTGTCGTGAAATTGGTCTTGTCCGTGCAAGTGATCCCCAGGAGAGACCGCAGCCACCACCAAAGGCTCATGAGTCGTCTCTTATGACACCTGACTCCTATCCCGATAAAAAGGCCAAGCGCCTGAGGAATGCTGAAAAGAGAGCCAAGAAGGCTGGGAAAGAACAAGATCGCGAAGAGGAAAACAGTTGCCTTATCAAGTCTGATGTTGACAAGCGAAAGGCTGAAGGGAAATCTGAACGTTGTTCAAAGCACAAACATGATCCCAGTTTTGCTGCTATAAAGAAAAAGAGCGCGCCGAAGAGAAGGCCAGCTAAACCAGCTGAGAGAAATGATGAAGGTGATTTCTCCGATCAAGATGATCCTCCACTCACAAGAGAAGAAGTTGAAGCAACTCTCTTCGAACAAGTGAACATCACTACTTCCACCATACTGCCTAATCTTCAGGCGAGTGCAGTTCCAATAGCACCTCCAAAGAAGATTTCTTTGAAGAGAAAAACACCTCGTACCACTGTCACTATGGTCGATCATGTGAATACAACCCCTCATCCTGAGGCGATTGATATGCAAGACATAGTTTTTCAAGCTCCAGTAAGCACAGCTAAGCCAGGAGAGAAAATTCCAAAGCCGAAGGTGAAGCAAATCACAGCTCCTTCTGCCGAGCCAACTGCTCAGCGAGCTGATGTTGTGAAAGAAAAGGATGCTCAATATGCTCCGAAGTTGACACAACCATTGGCTTCCATGCCTCCGACCGAGCAAAATATAGTACAAACTGCTCCTATTGCTCAGACTAATGATCACTTGGATGCACCTCATTACTTCAATCAAGTGTTCATCATGGAGCAGCTTGACATATTTGTGGAGAACCTGTTTGATGGAGAAGTGGCATCTTTGCACATTCCCTCTGAAGTAATTGCTCAAGCAACTAATCTGGTTCGAGACATGACAGATGATTCTGTTGAGATCAATAACCTCACTACCCAGCTTAATGAGCTTGACAATCATATGAAGGCTACGAAATCCAAGTTTGTCATCAAGAAACTTGAAGAATCATATATGGATGTCAACAAAGCCTTGACTATCCTTCGGAACAGAAGACTAGGATTTCATTCTGACCTAGATCAAATTGTTCGCAAGATCTGCCTCGATCATCAAGCTCAAGCCACTGGCTACAACGATCTTGTCAAAGGGCATATCGATCAATCTGCTCAACCGAAGCAAAAGAAGAAGAAGAAAATTGCAAAGAAGAATTCTCCTCCTCCTACAAAAGAAAAATATCCAGAAGCTGTGCCACAGAAGGAAAACTCTCCGGGGCATGCAATTCCCTCGCAAGTTCATGAACCAATCACAAATGCTCCTACTTCGCCAAGGCCAACTGAACCAGTGCTTGTGGCCTCTCTTGTTCATGATGTAAATCCTTCTCAACAAAACATATCAGAAGAAGGTGAAATTCCTCGGTCTGAGCACCAAGCTTCTCCAGCTCGTGTCGAACCAAATGAATCGGTTCCTCCCTCTGCACCTCAACTGTCTGCCGAAGAACATCTGCCTGATAAAGCTTCAGTGCCTGATAAAGTGAATGCTCCCTCTCCACTGCGAATTTCACTCAACACTACAAAGAGAACTTCAGATGTTGGTCCTTCTGCAGTAAAGTAAGTTTCTAGTCATCATTCAGACTCTGTAATTTATGGTGATGAAGTGATTTCCGTTGAAGATGAGCTCAAATATCCATATCCTCGCGAGCAACTGCCTTTATTCTCTATAGGCGTTGGCGTCAAAGGGCCACTTTTCAATCAGAACACTCATCCTCTTTTCTTTCAAGAGAGTCAATACAGCAAGCCTCACACTTCTGAATATCCTCGGTTTTGGACCCAAGAACAGGCCATATATTATTCTCGGATCATGTATGACAGCCGCAAGATATTTCCTCATGAGTTCCCAGATATCACTGCTATGAAGAATATAGGCTGCTTTAATCAAGTGTTGCAAGATATCGAAGATTTTGGTCTCACGCATGTCTTTACATTTCAGCATCCGTGGAACAGAGAGATAATACTTCAATTCTACGCCACACTGTACATCTCTGGCGATGAATCTGATAGTACCAAATGGATCATGGAATGGATGACTGAAGGGAAACGCATAAAATGCTCTGCAATGGACTTTGTCTCTCATTTTCATTTCCCTCGGTTTGAGCATGGCAAGACTGAAATTCGAGTTCACAATATTGATGCCATCTCCGATGAAGATTTCCGTTGCACCATGGACCAAGAGAAAATCAGAGACTACAATGGTCATCCCCTGCCCAAGCATTTGACTTTTGACAATCAGACTCTCTACCACATGCTCACTTATACCATCTGTCCTCTGGCTGGGATGAATGCTGATAATGCTATATCTGATGTTCTTCAAAACACAATTCATGCCATCTCTCAAGGATATATCTTTGATGTTGAAGGCATGTTTCTGCACATACTGATGGACTCTGCTCAGCATCCGAAAACCATTAAAGTCTTTGCGCCTTGGATTCAGAAAGTGGTTGATTATGCAATGCATACCGAATATTTGGCGAAAGTCAGTCACAAAAGCTTCATTCCTCCGGTACGTGATACGTTGCGAGTCATGGAAGATTTTTCTTCGGGCAAAGCACCAGTGTCAAGCCCTCCAAATTATCACAATACATTCGATGGCCAACCAAATACCCAACCACCTTCACACCTTGAAGTAAGTTTGCGTACTCAACAACTGTTGTTGCAGCATATGGCTGAGGATCGCCGACAGCAAGAACATCTGGCTGCCGAACTGAATGCCATCAACAACCGTACAAAAGTTGTGCACATGATCACGGCTGAAAATAAGAAGCGCCTATGGAAATTGCTTCGAAAGTTCTTCTCCAAGAAACAATTCAGCAACTCAGATCTTAAAGAACTCTATGAGTATATTGATCAAGTTTTCTCTGCCGAAGTCTTTCAAGATTGTGTCACTCCACCTTTGCCAGCTCGTGAGCCAACAACAGATTTACTTCGGTTTCAGCAGCGCGAGTTGCTCGATGAATCAGAAGCTACCTCACCAACTGAGAAACTAGCTGAAGGAAATGTGTTGTCTCGCAAGAATCAACAAGCTGATCCCACTGTGCCCTCATCCTCTCAGCCTCACACAAGTCTCGAATGAACATCTGCTGCTGTTGATGATGACGATATTCCAGGTACTTCTGAATCGGAAACCTCTTCGGCCAGTTCCTCTGGAGATGCCTCAGAGTGAATCAAGTTCACCTCTTTTGCACTCATGTTCTTCATCACCTTTTTTACAGTAGTTGACAAAAAGGGGGAGAATTACATCGAGTTTCGATAGATTTGCTCTGATAGATTTCCTCTGTGTGTTTACTTGGTCTGGTTTTATGAGACTTTTGTGCTATATGCCTTAAAGACTATCTGTGCTTTGATGTAAAACTTCTGATATGTGATATAATATCAATAACCCCGCCTGCTGCACTATTTCCCTTAAAGCATTTGTTTTGCAGGTGGAATTATCAGAAGTTATGAATGATTGCACTACATTCTCGATGGATTATATATCATCAGTGCGAATCATTACCTCGAATGACTGAAAAATCCTCCACATACTTCACTGAATTACAGAAAATTTAATATCATATTTCTGACCCTGCATACATCTAGGGGGAGTATATTTCATCATCGAGCCAAGTAACGCAAATTCACTCCTGTTCGATTTACATTTCACTTATCTATCTTCACTTTGATGATTATCTGTTTTATCAACAACCGTCCAAAAAGGGGGAGATTGTTAGTGCAATGATAGACCCCTTATGTTTTGGAGTTTGTTGACATAAACAGTATGGGACTTAAGTGTTTGCTAGTGCACACAGAGTAACAGGTCCCTGATGTATCGAGTAGTTTGATACAAACGACGAAGATGATCTCCCTGCGTTGCAGCGAAGATTATCACTAAAGATGATATTAAACAAGAGTGGCCCCTAAAAATTGCTGACGTAAAGCAATTGGTTCGGTATCTGTCCGAGGAAGATGACTGCGTCCGAGGAGATTGAAGATGAAGTGAAGACGTAGCATTTGTTTCGTTATTCTTCTTCTTTCATTGAGTCATAGGACCACCGTACTATTAAGAGGGGTGTAGCGTTCGAAACTTTGATTCTCTGATGCTAAACCCAAATCCTATGAAAGTTGTGAGAGAAATCTCTTTGTGTTCAGAGCAAATACTTGCCAGCAAGAGACTGTGATCTTCTTCGCTGCGAGAGATTTGTCTTAGACCGAAGAGTTAGCATTACTTGTTCCTCAAGTAATGGTACTGTTGCTCCAAATCCGACTGTTGTGAATGTGTTAGTTGGCCATTGGTTGGACCACGTGTCCAAAATGGTCATCTCCCATCTGGGAAGGCTGCGGCTATAAATAGCCACCCCGCGCCGGCTTTGTCCGGTGGCTGCTCCATTTGATTCTGAGAAGATTTTTGAGCAACCCACTCTCTGAGCGATTTGAATTTAAAATCCACCGAGAGAAAACCCCTAGAGCCGAAGAATTAGATAGTGGTTCAGCATCACTGGAATCTAAGTCTAGTACGCTCCACCTATTACTCTTGAGAGCTGCAAACTCTCTAGACGGTTAGGTGTCAATTTCTTCAGAGACCAAGAGTGATTGTGGTTCTTGAAGAAGAAGCCTGTAAAGGTTTGGAGATCGCCTTCAAGTATCTACCACGAGTGATCGGCATTGGTTAGCGAACCAATTGTCGAGGAGAATAGGGTGAAGAGAGCTTATCTTCCGTGTTAAGTCACAGCCCCTCCAACCAGAAGTAGTCCTTGTGCAGAAGGACAAACTAGTCGAACAAATACCTTGTCGCCATCGAGCATCTTCGGTTATCTCTGTCACCCATGTTTACCTTCAATGCATTTTCATTCGTGTAATTTGTATCAATGTATAACTTAGTTTCCTTTCGGTACACAGTTTTAGTTTGGTGTAGTTTGTTTTCATTCATTCTGTTGCTGGGTTCTGAGGGTTTTGAGTTTTTCGAAGAAAATTTCAAACTCCCATTCACCCCACCCCTCTGGTAGACATACTTCGTTCCTATAGATAGATCAATATCTCCATGCTTCACGTGATCCCGTGTGAAGTGATGATGCACCTTAGTGTGCTTCGTCTTGCTATGTTTCAAGGGGTTGTAGGCAATCTTGATAGCACTTTCATTGTCACATAAAAGAGGCACTAGGTCACAAAATGACATTGTAATCCTTTAAAATTTGTCTCATCCATAGCAATTGGGCACAACAACTTGCAGCGACAATGTACTTGGCTTTGCTGGTGGAGAGAGACACACAATTTTGCTTCTTGAAAGACCAACTAACCAACGAGCGACCAAGGAATTGGCATCCTCCGAAAGTTGACTTCCTCTCCACTTGGTCTCCCACCCAATCTGATTCCAAATATCTAACAAGACCAAAGCTTGATCCTTTCGGATACCTTAAGCCAAAGTTTGGGATAGGATCCAAATATCAAAAGATTCTCTTGATAGCCACTAAGTGGCTTTCTTTTGGTGCAGGTTGAAACCTTACACACATTCCCACACTCAACATGATATCTGGTCTAGATGCATGAAGGTAAAACAAAGATTCAATCATAGAACTATATACCTTCTGATCCACCGCTTTACCATTGAGATCAAGGTCAAGATGGCATTTAGTGGCCATGGGTGTCTTTTCCCCTTTGACGTCATCCATCTTGAACCTCTTGAGCATGTGTTGGGTATAATTGGCGTGATTGACAAAAGTTACTTCTTTACATTGCTTGACTTCGAATCCAAGAACTTCTCGGTCATTAGTGCGGTGAACTCATCATTGAAAGCTTTGTTAGGAGAACCAAAGATAACATCATCAACATATAGTTGGCATATGAACAAGTCCCTTTAACCCCTTAGTAAAAGAGTAGAATCGGTTTTTTTCAATTTCAAACCAATGATCTTCTAATAACTCGGTATGGTGCCCATACCATGCACGTGGGGCTTGTTTAAGGCCATAGAGCACCTTGTTGAGCTTATAGACGTGATTGGGGAACTTGAGATCCTCGAACCCCGGGGTTTTTTGACATACACTAACTCATTAAGAGGACCATTAAGAAATGCACTCTTCACATCCATTTGTTGCAACTTTAAATGATGATGCGATGCATATGCAAGCAAAATGCCAATATAAGAACAACTAATATACAACCATCACGAGAGGCAAGCTATTTGTTCGGCGAAATTCATCATACAAGAATAACTATGCCTAGATGTTGTACATTAATATATAACGACAACCTTAAACAAACATGAAGCTTAACCAACACGGAATACACTTCTTTCCTCGTGAAGGCTCTTTTGCATGCTCGTGCTATTGTCGCTGATTTTGATGATATCACTGGTACAGCAAGGTGCTATACAAACGGTTTTTAACCCCTTTCCGTGACGGCATTTTTGAACCGTCGCCAAGTGAGTGTGTGCGATAGGGGGTACTTCCCACACGACCCAGAAACCGTCGGGGATAGGGAGCCTTGATGCATACAGTTGTCCCTATAAAACTATTTCTGATATCTCGAATATCCCAAACGCTTCATCCTTGCAACTCGTTTGTGCTCGCATTGCCATCGCAGTCGGTATTCTGTGGTGCTAAGTTTACGATGCGCGACCCATCACAAACAGTTCACGATTATAGAATGTGTACGATAAGCAGACAATCACACACATTTACTTTTCCTCGACTATATGTGATTCGATGTAAGAGCGCATACAATTGTCCCTATAAAACTGTATGCGAAGCTTGAATACATCCCACATGATTCATCCGTCATACCCGCGTCGGATGAAGACCTATCACATGCGTTCTTCTATGACCAAACGTTTGCGATGCGCACAACATCATAAACAGTTCATAATTGCCAAGCGTGTGTGATAAGGTGACTTTCGCAAACATTTAATAAGAAGGAACTGTGTGCGATGCTGTTGTTAATCGCACACATTTTTTCTTGGCTGATCGTTGTGCAGTAGAGGTTGATCGCACACGTAGTGGATCCTACAAATGTGTCTGATCTCAACGTCTATCGCAGACGTTTCGCTTTCGCAAACCGTGTGCAGTGTAATCCCTAATTTAAAAATCATAGATTTTGAATTTGAAAGTAGGCAATCACTTATTTCATATCGAACCATGTTTATTACAAATATAGGTTCAACCACGAATGCATAATTCGATGCAAAGGTACATATACTGAAGAACTACAGAAGCACCAAGTAAAGAATGATGAACCACAGTTGTACTAAAGACTGTAAAGAGATAGGCGAAAGACATTCTGGTTGCTGGAGAAGGTGAAGCGGAATGCCCATATTGTGCCCTCCTCCATGCGTAATGCGCGCACGACTCTAGGCCAACCCCTTGTGATGGTTGCCCGTCCATCCTTCACTGTCTTCATAGGACTCCTCGATGCTCATTGTAGTCTAGATGAAATACTTTAACCTTCATTGCGTGTCCACCAATCATGTACTTTGCGAGGTAATATTGAGTAAACTGCTTTGGGAACCACTGCGAACGAAAAAGATTCAGACATTGTTGTCTAACAACTCATTATGGGCAGTAAAAAGAGAAAGTTGCAGAGTTTGTAGTTACCATCCTACAGCTCATTGTTGTGTTGGATAGAGCGTAAACGAATAATTTACTTGCCACCGTTCATATCTTTTTGCTAATAATCCTTATCAGTTTCCTCACTTGATGCTTGTTCATGAAAATCTCATTGCCCCATACGCAAAAAGGGTCGATGCGTGGATCTTTGCCAAGGGCATATGTACCTACAAGCAACAAAGTCAATATTAGAAGCTAACAAGTGTCCAGGACTAGATCTATATGCACTACATTATGGAACGACGGGGGGGGTACAAGCCAAGGGATGAAACTAACCTCGGCGGAAAATGCTAGCCACTCCCGTTGTTGTCCTGCATAAGTAGTGGAAAGGCATGATAAGTACAGCAACCTTAACATCAAACAAATATAGCAAAGGTAAACAACATCATCTCCAAATGATAGCTTGAATGTGTTGGTTTCAGGATGCTGTTAAAGCAAATATAAAATGGAAGGGAATGTTACCTATAACAGGCTTAACAACCATCAAATATTGCAATTCAAACTGGTATTGTTGAAAAAGAATAGAACGTAGGTCATGCTTAAACATCGCACTGGATAAATGTGTAAAACTGAAATAAAGGGCATGTGTTAACTACACCAGGCATAACTGGAACCAAATATAGCCGTTCAAACTGGTATTGATGAAATCGAGCGGCACAGTTCTGACTTGCACAAAATAAACATCACACTGTGAATGACTGAAATATACAAGGCATAAATGATCCGTATAACAACCAAATTTAGCCATTGAAAACTGTACAGAGTCTCACTGCAACCAACCTAACAAGCAAATACAGATAAACAGGGCATATGCTTGAAAACTGGACAAATGCTTATTTCAACCATCCTAACAAGCAAATACAGATAAACAAGGCATCTGCTTGAAAACTGGACAAATGCTCACTGCAACCAACCAACCAAATACAGATAAACAAGGCATCTGCTTGATAACTGGACAAATGCTCACTTCAACCAACCTAATAACCAAATACAGATAAACAAGGCATCTGCTTGATAACTGGACAAATGCTCACTGCAACCAACCTAACAACCAAATACAGGTAAACAAGGCATCTACTCACTATAAACAACCAAATATAGCCATTTGTGAAACTGAAGTGGACAATTCATACTTAAACATCGCATAGCCCTATTGAACATTACATTTTTGCATAATTGAAATAATTAAACATGGCACAGTTAAAACACCGCATGGCAAAAGCTACTACAACAAAGGGTATGGGTTGGCAAGCTAGAAAAGGTAAGATTTGCTGATAGGATGTTGCCTCACATGTCATGGACGGGATCCTTCCAGTTGGAAGAGCACAGACCCATGGTGCGCTCTCTAATGTCGCAGATGGGCTGTTTCACCTTAGAAGACCCTATGTGGGTGCCCTCCTCGTGGTCGTGGTCGACGAGATCTGACTTGGCAATTGAGGATCCCAAGTCACCGCCATAGAATGTGTCCTTCAGAAATGACAAAATGGGCTCGATGGTGTACAAGGATCGCAAATCTTTGACCGCGTGGCGGAGGAGATCAGCGGCAGGGCCGTCGAAGAGATCGATGGCGGTTGAACCTGAGGGGTTGGGGATGGACCACTTAACCTGTGACATGACCCGCGTGAAGGCGTCGCTGTCGACGAGCTTGATGTCGTAGCCTGCTTTCCCGAGATACAGTAATACGCTAGCCCGCTAACATGAAGCCTTCGGCATGGCAACATATTCAACATCTTCGCCGGCTTCCACGGTGAGGTGTTGCTTCAAGATCGACAGGTCGAGGCGAATGGCGACCGCCTCGCCAACGTCCACCGGAGAGGCCATGATAAACCTCTTCTTGGACGAACGCTCGTCGGGCTCCTCGGGATACATGGTCGGGCTTAGGCTGCGACATTCTAGAGCGGGGGATGTGGATCTGGCGGGGAGGGACACCGCATGCCTCATCTAAAAACTCAGGGGAGTGGGGCGAAGGTATGGGAATCGCTGGGTAACCTAAACTTTATTACCTAAGCTAGGAGGAACGGGCAGACCGGCAATGGTTGGCGGCGGCGGCGGCGAGCTAGGGTTCGAGGGGGGCGGGTGGGGGACTGTTGAGAGGGGGGGCGGGTGGTGTTTGAGGATACGCCGCGGCTACTGAAAATTTTAGTAATGGTGGGTGGAGATGGTGGTGGACGAAGGAGGGCGACGGTTCAAATGCCTTGGCTACTGCAATTTTACTACAAGGTTGGTGCTGGAGGAGTGGGGGCGATGGTTGAAGTACCGCGGCTACTAAAATTTGGGTAAAGGAATTGATGCGGGGAGGGAGCACCCAAGATCGCACACGGTCCAATAAGAATATGCGTGTATGATAATAAGGAAAAGCGGCGGAACCGCCGATTTTTGCAACGCTCAAGGCGGGTAGTTTGTTTTTAGATTTCTAGCTAGTTGGTCTATCGCACACGGTTCGTCCTAATTTTCAGACACAGACATGGAATTCAATCTAAATAAACTACCCGCCTTTAGCTTGCGCAAGTGGTGATTTTACAGCGCACTAGCATCGCACACGGTTAAGCCAGTACCTCCACCTTTGCTCACGCTTGCGCAGTCGTGGTGATTCACAGCGCACTTGCATTGCACATGGTTAAACCACTACCTCCACCCCTGCTCGCGCTTGCGCAGTCGTGGTGATTTCACAGCCCACTAGCATCGCACACGGTTAATCCACTACCTACACCCTTGATCGCGCTTGCGCAGTCGTGGTGATTTCTCAGCGCACTTGCATCGCACACGGTTAAGCCAGCACACCTGTGTCCGTTGAGCGTCATCCGAGTCTTTGCAGCAGAAAAAAATGTCAAAGAGGGTCAGAAGACAGCCACACCAGCATGTGGCCCAAATATATATGAGTGAAAAGGGTGGTCTGTGATGTTCAAAATTCCAATGCACAACTTTGACCACACGGGCCCACGGTTGGGCGCGTCGTCGAAGATCGATGAGAGGAGCCAGAAGTCAAGAACCACCTGGAAGTGGCCAAATATATGTAGGAATATAGGGTGTGATGTTTAAAACTTTAAATACACAATGCACAACTTTGGTGGCACCTACCTCGCAAACCCGAAAGCACCCTTGGATATATCTATAATGACATAATGTTGTAGCTACCTAGCTAGGGTGATTGACCCACCTCCCACTTCGTGTCGGCGGGGCGGATGCATATAATGATACTTTGGTCATATATGCATGTCGCCATGACCTACCATAAGACGGACCAGTGAATCTATCGCTTGGTCAAACGACAACTGTTGTTGTTGATAAAAAATGGATAGAATATATATAGACCGCTTGGGCCAATATATTGAACCATCATCAAAAATCGCACGAGAGGGACCACAAAACCAGCACCGCCTGCATGCGGCCCAAAATGATGTATGTTGGAACGGGTGATGTGTGTTTTCAATATCAAATAATGAACAATTTAGATGTGACACCTGCCTCTCGATACAGACAACAACCATGAAAGCCAGGTAATTAAGGACGAGATACGCAGGGTACGGTGTTGGTCGAACCCACCAATCTGAGCGTGTGGGAGGGAATCCTAACAACGCATGAGCTCGAACTATGGTTGAACGACATGTGACGGTGACCAGCCCTAACACGAACTAGGAGGTATCCATTCATGGCCAACACATACCCCTCGTTATCGGTCAAAGGATGATATATATACACTCGGGGAGCCCACAGATATGCGTGTCGTCACAAAAAACCGCATAAGGGAGACGTGGTCGATCAGAAGACCCCCTATACACTACATGCGGCCCTAAAATATGTATGGGTGGTGTGTGATGTGTTCAAATCCCCAATGCACAACTTCGATGGGGGACCAACTACATTACAAACCGAACACCGTACCCGACCCCCGAGCCAGGTTCAATACATACGATGTCGGTTCCCCAACTTCGAGGCGGGAGGGTGTCCTCCAACGCATGTGCTCAAACTTTATTTGGTCTAACATGGCACACATAGCAATAGGAAACCATCATGGTCAAACCCTTCTCATATGTTGGGTCAAAGGGATAGATTGTGTGGGCCCCCCTTGTTATCGGTCAATGATGACATATATAGACCTCGGGGAGCCCATAGATATGTGCGACATCTATAAACCACACAAGGGAGACGTGCTCGATCAGAATACCCGGCCCCCTATACCCTGCATGCGGCCCGAAAAAATGTATGGGTCTGGTGTGTGATTTGTTCAATCCCGAAAGCACAACTTCGATGGGGCACCAACTACATCAGTAACATTACAAACTGAACATCGTACCCCCTCCAGCCAGGTTAAAGATGTACGATGTCGGTTCCGCAACTTCGAGGCAGGTGGGGGCAGTAGGGGGTGTCATCCAACGCATGTGCTGAAACTTGATTTGCTCTAACATAGCACACAGAGCAAAGAGGAAACCCTTCTCGTGCGTTGGGTCAAAGGGATAATTTGTGTGGGCCTACAGATGTCGATCATTCTTCAATTTTTTAGAACAAAAAATAACCAATAAAAAAACATATTCTACAAATTAGCAAAACAAGGATCCCAAGGTTTATATAGTCGTCATGACAGGTCACTATAGAGACATTTAGATGATAAATGTCTATAATGACTGTATCATGGCGCTTTAATGAAGCTTGAGATATGCAACTTCCCACCAGATCACCTATCCTTAGACTACTCCAGCCCCAGCACACTTAACTTCTGCATTCTATTCGACTAGGTTAGCGGATGGGAAGCCGCCCCTTGCTGATAAGAATTGCCTCCTTGCCTTTAAGGCATTTCACGCTGGCCACCATATGGGACCTACTCCCTACTATCACACATGTTTGTGCTTTTAGAAATTGTGTGCAATATTTACATGGCCGGTGTGTCGTTGCCTAGCCTTCTATGAGCACTGACACTGGCAGCAGGAAACCGATGGGAGAAGAGGTGGGAAACCGATGGGAGGAGTGGCGGGAAACGGTAGCGTGTTTGGATATATAACAACATTAATATGGAAAACTTAGTAGAGAAGGAAGCGTGAGCTAGCATGACGCATGCGCACAGTGCTTACCCACGGGTGACAGACGGTTGACCAGAACTGCTTTAAATATTCGGGGTTCATTTGGCCTTTTTTATACATTATAATTAAGTTTTATAAGCATTAATTTAATGTGCATAATTCAAATTAGTGCACCAAAATGGCCACAAAAATCATACATGTGTCCTTGGATGCATGTTTAGGTCCCATACAAAGAATGAGAATGAATTACAACTGTCTCGGCGTCTGGCTCGTCCTCAGACATTGAGAATCTCAGTTTTTAAATCCCCGTAAATCCAAAACTCACCCGAAAATCGTGAAATTTGGCATGGTGTCACGACATGGCACATATATGTCGTGGAAAAAAATTTGTCCATTTTGGGGCAAGTTTTATTACAAGCCTTTTACAAACCGGAGCTTCTCTCAAGAAGCCTCATGGTTTCGATAGGGAAACGTGTCCCCCTTGTGGGCGAAACGATAATTACTGCCTCTTTTCACCTTGTATTTTTTTCTACAGGCAACATGGAACGACAGGATATCCGTGATGAAATTTAAAATTATTCAGGGTTCGTTTGGCCTTTTTATACATTAATTGAGTTTCCTCGGCATTTAATGTCCATAATTCAAATCTGAACTACAAATACATGCTCCAGTTCACCAAAATGGCTAGAAAAATCATACATGTGTCCTTGGGTGCATGTTTAGGTCCCATGCAAGGAATGGGGATGAATTACAACCGTACCGGCATCCTGACTCGTCCTCAAACATTTGAAATCTCGGTTTTTAAATCCCCGTAAATCCAAAACTCACCAGAAAGTCATGAAAGTTGGCATGGTGTCACGTCATGGCACATATATGTCGTGGTAAAAACATTGTCAAATTTGGACCAAGCTTTATTACAAACCGGAGCCTCTCGCAAGAACCCTCATGGTTTCGATAGGGAAACGTGTCCCCTTGTGGGCGAAACGGTAATCGCTCCCTTTCTAGTCTTGTATTTTCTTCTACATGCAACATGGAACAACGGGAGATTCGCGCTGAACTTTGAAATTATTTAGGGTTCGTTTGACCTTTTTTATTCATTAGTTGAGTTTTCTAGGCATTTAATGTCCATAATTCAAATCCGAACTACAAATACATGCTCCAGTGCACCAAAATGGCTAGAAAAATCATACATGTGCCCTTGGGGTGCATGTTTAGGTCCCATGGAAGGAATAGGAATGAATTCAACCGTCTCGGTGTCCTGGCTCGGCCTCAAACATTGCAAATCTCGGTTTTTAAATCTCCATAAATCCAAAACTCACCAGAAAATCATGAAACTTGGCATGGTGTCACGACATGGCACATATATGTCGTGGTAAAAAAATTGTCCAATTTGGGCCAAGCTATATTACAAGCCTCTTAGAAACCGAAGCTTCTCGCAACCCTCGTGGTTCCGGTAGGGAAACATGCCCCTCTTGTGGGCGAAACGATAATCGCTGCCTCTTCTCGCCTTGTATTTTGTTTTCTACAGGCAACATAGAATAACAGGAGTGTCGTGCTAAAATTTGAAACTGTTCAGGGTTCGTTTGGCCATTTTATATATTAATTGAGTTTTCTAGGCATTTAATGTAGTCCATAATTCAAATTTGAACTACAAGCACATGCTCCAATGAAGCAAAATGGGTGGAAAATCGTACATGTGTCATTGGGTGCATGTTTAGGTCTCGTTGAAGGAATGGGAATGAATTACAAATGTCTCGTCATCCTGAAACATTGAGAATCTCGGTTTTTAAATCCCAGTAAATCGAAAACTCACCCAAAAAACATGAAACTTGGCATGGTTTCATGACATGGCACATATATGCCATGGTAAAAAAACCGTCCAGATTGAGACAAGGCGCACACATTAATAGCCAACGAAGTCCTTTTGAAACAAATAGCTGACACGTTAATATCACAAATAGTTGTATTCTATGAACCGTGTGTGGCCACGCGTCCCTCTTTTCTTATGGGATAGTACTACCTCGGTCCTCGTTCATTGGTCATCTTTCTATTTTGTGCCAAAATTTAACCATACTCGGTGGCGTGCGTGCTGCTGTTTGATTAGATGGGACGAGCGCGAGAAGTCCGCTGTGCAGGCTCGACGGGATGCGTGCGAGCAGTCCGCCGCGCAGGCTCGACGGGACGCGTGCGACCTGTCCACCTCGCGGGCTCGACGAGACATGTGCGAGCAGCAAGGCCACCCACGCTCAGCGGGGAGCAAGCTCTTTGACCTCCATTCACCAGCCGCTCGCCTCGCTCGCAACTTCTCCATTAATGGCGGTCGAGCTCTTTGACGGAGGGTGTTTGCTTGTGATCCCATGGCCCCGCTCAATGTTAGCATTTGCTTTGTTCGTGTTTTCAACTCGTATTCCGGATAATCTAAAATGCCACATAGGGCAACGGATAATACGACGACAAATAAAATGGCAACGGATAAAACGACGACAAATTTTCAATGGAGTGGATAATAATTGTCTTACGTATTCCGGATAATTTTAAATGCCACATGCGGCAAAGCCCGGAAGACACGGGGGCAAGAGAAGAAGGAAATCGCAGACAACGATCTGGGTCGCTACTGTCTCTATTCCTCGATGGATCGCCGGGCGACGACATCCTCCAGCTCCTTCTTCCATTCCTCACGACTTTGCTTCATAGCAGCCACAGATTCCTCCACCTACTGCTCGCGCTCGATCCGGAGCTTCCTCAAGTCACCCATCAGTTCATCGACGACCGCTTTCAGCGTCATCCCCGAGGCACTGCTCTGCTCATGCAGCTTCTTCCAGCCGGCGGCCTCCTCCTCCGTCTTGGCGAGCACCTTGAGGAGCTTCGCATTGTCACCCATGAGTTGCTCGATGAGGCCGATCGCCTTCTCAACCGAGGCATCGCTAATCTCGAGCAGCTTCATCAAGCCGTCGACCAGCTACTGCTGCTTAATTAGGCCAGCGAGAATGTCGTCGTCACTAGCCAAGGACTTCAGGAATGCCAGCTCGTCATGATCGCCGACGCGGCGACTGCATTTGTGAGAGTCCTCGCGTGCCGGTGAGAGCTTGTTCGAGGGCTCCGCGGCGCACCGGGACATCTCTGCTGCGGCTGCCGCGTAGCGGCGGGACCTCTCTAGTGCTTCCACGGCCTTGGTCTTTGCTCCTTGGTTATATGTCCACCCAAAACTCCTCCTACCGGTCATGGCGGAACGGCCTGTTTTGTGGGTGATGAGGAGAGGAACTGTGAAGTAATTTTCGAGTGGGTAGTTTTTATAGCCCGGTGCTAAGTGTGAACACATTTAGGTTTGATCGGTGTGAACAGATTTGCAATTACTTATTGCGTTGTAATCTGGAATGTGACGAGAAACAAGGTCAAAATTTATTGATGGTTCTACTTCTGGGCTCAAAGCCCGTTTCTGTTGTTCTGGCTCATCGCAAACAGTTCTTATAGATCAACCGTATGCCATGCATCGGAAGCTCGAAACGGTCCCCGGATGGCGTACGTGGGCCACCATTCTTGGATGTACGTGTACACGTGTCTGCCCACTATCACACACGGTCAAGATATCACCATCGTGTCCAATGGATGCGTCGTCGCGCCTCCCACGGGGTGCCAGAAGGTTGACCAGAATTGCAATATGCAGGTGTGGTTGCTCGCCGTTGAGGTGGCCACGGCGCGCTCTGCTCGTCGTTGAGGCAGCCGCGGCGTGCTCTGCTCATGTCCGTCCGCGCGTTTTGCTCGCCATTGAGGCGGCCGTGGCGCGCTCCGCTCTGGCGTCCCTGCGCGCGCTCTGCTCGCCGTTGAGGCAAATTTACAATGGCAACGGTTAATAATTGTCTTACATATTCAGGATAATTTAAAATGCCACATGCGGCAACGCCCAAAATACTCACGACCTACATATGCATACAATATAATAAAATATAGGCTAAAAGGCTGAGCTGGTGGCCTTCCGACGATGGTCTTCTCGGACTCCATGATCAGCATAGCACCCTTGCGGCCGTTCATTACAAGTGTCCCGACCCGCCTCCGCCTACGGAGCTGCTGGCACTGGGAGGCTCTTGGGGCTGCTGAGCCTCTTCCAGAACAGCTTGACAGCATGTGTTGGGGATATAACCCCGTGATGTAACCCGCCCTAAAAGGGCCGGTTAGTCCGCTGGCGACTTACCCCGACGGGCCTCAGATAAGCCCAAGTGATCAAGATACAAGACTGAAGGGGCGACTCAATATATGGGCCGGCTTAAGGCCCAGATCCAGGAGGTGGCCCAGAGGTGTAAACCGCCATAATACGACTCGCCTGATAAGGCAAGGTGACTTAGAGTATAACTCGGTCACGGGTCGTAACTCGACCCAGACTCTTGTAAGCCGGTGGCCTCGGCCTGTATATAAAGGCGAGTCCCCGGCATAGAATAGAGAGGTGACAATCAATCGATAGCTAGGTCAAGTGAATCCACTCCCTTGTAATCGATACTCAAGCAATAAGCAGCAAGAGCAGGAGTAGGCTTTTACCTCCACCATGAGGGGCCGAATCTGGGTACACCCGTGTCTCTCGTCCCGTTCAACCCCGACAAGCTAATCACCGTTGCGATGGCTTCACGCTTAAGTCCTTTCACTAGGACATCTGCCGTGACAAAACCACGACAGCGTGCAATCGCGCGCATGACATCTCCATGGAACCGCTCCATTTCCATGTCTCTGGCCTGGTAGCAAATTCCGTCCATCACCTGCATCCTCAAGATACCACGTTGGCGATGTTCTACTTCGTTAGGGACGTCAACTCCGCCAAGGATGCGCTCGAGCCTGGCCACCACATCATCGGGATCGAGGTTGACACGGCCGCCGCCGGCAATGATGAAGCTGCAGGCTGGCTGTCTCTTAACTGAATCGCAGAGGTCCTCTGCCTATTCCTTGCGGGGCATCAGGCTCGCGATGAGCACTGGTGACGGTGGCTCTTCGGGTGGGTCCTCGATCATGTCGCCGAGCAGCTCTGAATCTTTTGCACGGTGGATGGCAAACTGCTCATCACACTTCCTCTGCAATATGTCGATTGTGCGCCCAAGGACTGTCACGCCGATATCGCTGCCGATGGGCCATGGTGCCTGTTCCGGCCGATGAAGCTCTTGCTCCCTGACCTGCTCTGGCTTGTTCTCCTCGTCGAAGATGTAACGCGGGTAGGGGTCGACGCCGAAACTTTGGTCGTTGCCTGGCATGCTTGGAATAACTAATGGTAGATGGGTGAGGACTAGATCTGCGCACAGTGTCGCGATGGTGCGTTGCCGCCTGGGTTATAAGCAGCAAGCCATTAGCTGGTGGCGGGAAACCGATGAGGGAAGAGGCGGGGATTTTACAATTCACCCATGTGGAGCGCGGGAAGCATTCGCTGGAGCGTGGAAGCCTTCCCTGGAGCACATAACCCGAATACCGTATGTGGTGTCACATGTTATCTATCACCCACGTGTTAATATAAGGAAACGTATGTGTAACTTACTAATCATCGCACACGAGTACTCGCAGACGCATCGTGTGCGATACTCCTAGCCACCGCAAGCAACTAGTTTGCATTTTTTAAAGTTTTTTGTACACACAGAATCACACACGAATTAACTGTAGTAACCGTCTGTGTTTTAATTTCTCATCGCAAACAGTTCATCTGAGTTGGTTGTTTGCCGCGTAACACACACATCTTGTTTACATGAATTGTTTGTGTTCTTTTGACTCATCGCAAATAGTTCATCTATGTGAACTGTATGCCGCATATCACACACATCTTGTTAAGTCGAACCGTTTCTGTTGTGTTCCCTAATCAAAAACAGTTCGTCCGAGTGAACCGTATGCCATATATCACACACACCTTGATCTGGCTAATCGTTTATGTTGCATTCCCTAATAGAAAATAGTTCATCGGAACGAACTGTATGTCGTATATCGCACACACCTTGATATGGCTGCCCGTTTATGTTGTTCTGTCTCATCGAAAACAGTTCATCGGAGCGAACGGTATGCCGTATATCGCACACACCTTGATATGGCTGCCTGTTTCTGTTGTCCTGTCTCATCGAAAATAGTTCTTATGGATCAACCATATGCCACGCATCGCACACGCAACTAAAATCTGAACCGTGTTTGATGTATCCTTCATCGCAAACGTTTTGCATCTTTTTTGACTTTTTTACATCACCGTTTGCGATTAATGCATCACACACAGTTTCGTCAAAGGGTCTCTGATCGTAGTGTCGCGTTAGCAGCATCCTGCAGTAGTGTATGATCACCAGGTCGAGCCATATGCTTCACCCTTCGTGATCCACAAGCAACTTCCTCTTGCAGGTTCCCATGTACCTGATTGCCTTTGTCGTGTGATGGTTAATTTGCATTATGTTCACTAGAAGGGGATGAGGCTTTCAATCAAGAAGCTCCCAAACCCGAGGAGGTAGATGAAGAAGAACTTGCGCCAGAGGACAAGGAGGAGGAGCCACAAGATGACGCACCAGGAAACATGCCCCATGCCACATATGTTGATGCCAAAAACCTCGGAGGCTCCATCAACAATATGAACAACCTCGCCAACGCCCTCTGAGACAACACCGAGTAAATGGCGTCCCACTTTTCCACTAGAGCTCATCATGGGCAAAGAAATCACAAAAAGTAGGAAACAAGACAGATGCAAATCAATCAATGAAAGAGCAAAATGAATAGTAAGAAGAGAAAGGACGAACCTCAGTCAGCCGAAGAACAGACAGTGCGGCGGCGGACGAAGTAGACAGCCCTGCGACAGATGAAGCAAATGGCGGCAACCCCAGCCTCTCCCCGGCCTTCCCCGACGAACAACAACCATCGGCCGCCCCGACTTCCAATCGTACAACATTCTTTGAGCGCGTAGAAAAGGCCGCCTCAGTGATGGATGCCGCACTCACAACGACCAACACGATGACCAGCAACGAAGCTCATAGATGGAGCAAAGCGAGAGGAAGCTCACATGCCTCAGCAAGAAGACACCGATATGGGTGGCCATGCAAAATAACCAAGCGTGTGAAGCACTTTTATCGCTGCGTCGGGTAGGGCAATCGACACTACATGTCCCATCCCATGCCAGCCGACCAGGGCCCGCGATGCAAGTGTTCGGGCAGGCCAAGCCCCTCCACACCCAGGCAGGCCACCCATCCCATGCCAGCCGACCAGGGGCTGACTGGGCGTCTGCCTAGCCGGCTGAATGCTCGTCCGCACAGCTGGCTGAAACCTCTATCAGCTTTGGCACGGGCATTGCTATAGTCAGCACAAACGGGCGCACTGCACGTGCCGACTGTAGCGACCGAACCTGCCAGCGCGTGTGAAGATGCCGACAGGCGGGTCCGGCTAGGCTCTCGCACGTGGGCTCAAGGCGCGTTGAAGTCTGCCACAGGATGGTAGCCCCGGACACGCCACCAGTCCACCTATCATGGACCTTCTAGCCGGTCCGCACGGATCCGAGCCATGACTCACGCCGACTGTAGCGATCACGCGCCCTCGGTCCACATGTCGTGGACATGCGCCAACTACAGTGATCGCGCGCCCTTGGTCCACCGTCATCGACCTTCCAGCCAAATCGCCCCGGTGTGAGCCGTCCGGGCAAATTGGATGTTTTGCGTCAGCCCCGAGAGACTCCCGATGCAAGACACCCGGGAATGGACGGCCGGGAGTCTCTCTTTGCCCCCGAGCTGCCCAAGAAGACGGGCACTCCACCATCCTTTGTAGGAGTAATAATGTGTTCCTCTCGACAAGTATGACATCTACTTGTTCCAATATTACAAAAAGAGCTAGTAATGCAATGCCCAGTCCCGAATCAATTAAAAAATAAAAAGCACTCATCCCCGCGGTATGTTGGCAGGCACCCGTGGATTTGGCTAACCATGGTTTGTGGAAAGAAAAAGGTGGAGGGGGAGTGCGAAGCATAAGAATCTCTCTCACACATGTTTATCATATAAGATGACAAGATTCTCTGTCATAAACTATTGACTGAAAAGTACACCTCTCAAAATGAATTTATCTCTATTTTAAGCGATGAGCTCTGGTACATAAGCCTGCTTCCCTCTGCGAAGGGCCCTTCTTTTAGTTTATTGTTGAGTCATCACCTTCTCATTCAAGCACCAATAATATAGAGAGTGTTATTGTCGTTCCTAGTTTAACATGCATTTGGTCTAATTAATGTTGGGTGTGAGCATAACTGGATGTTTTCTATGCTAAATTACAATGTTTAGTAGTTGCTTGAACTTCATAGGTGCTCTGCATTTATATTTTTGAGGTTCCAGAAAGGGCTAGCGAGATACCATTCTATCATATTATACCATGTTGATCATTTATTCATCTAGATATACACTCCATTAGTTAATTGCAACAAAATTTGATGCATGACAAATTTCTGATTTAGGTATAGTAATAATGTGGTAAGACAACTAACATGCTATGCGGTCCTTTTTAAGAGAAAAGGAGATGCGGAGATTGTTGAACATTCATCAGCCGCTTGAAGCATATTGTGAATCAGACAAATATATGTGTTTTGTACACTGGATAACTATATATGTTATCATAGCATGGCCATCTAATTATCCCATAAAGCTTTTTGATGTCTTAGTGGCTTTTTCATACATATTGTATGTTTTGATATGGAGTTGGCTCCCTCTTATGATTTGGTCATGCTTCGCCACTGGGTGCAACCAATGAGAAAAGGTAGCAAGGAATACATACAACTGGTTCGGATGGTGATCCAATAGTAAGCTATGTATATATGCATACATCCCTATTCTCGTCAGTTGTGGCTGTTTTTATTTTTGCTTTATGTTTCGATACTGGATTGTGATACTTAAGACTTTTAATGAATGGTTGTGTGCATCATAATAATGCTAATGCAATAATGCTAATGCAGAGGCCAGGGGTAATGCTCTTTTTCCAATAAAAATAGGACCACGATAAGTGCGTGACGTGCGGCGGCTTGGAGCTTGGCTCAAACGCCCCCTGACTACATATTGCGCCATGTCACCACATACATGCACAAATGACGAAACTGATGATGTCAGCAGGAATCTTTTGGGTTTTCAACTTTTAAAATGTTTTATCTCTTAAATGAAAAATCCGATTGAAAACCCGTTTTCATCATTAAGTCCGTCGCGAAGAGATCTTCGAAAATAGATCTCATATTGATATGTTTCAACAACTTTTTTTGGTTAAAGTTGTCATGTCTATTGCTGATGAGGACATGGGTACCTTGGATATGATCACAAATATTGGATATGTGTTCAAGAAGTTATCTCACGTCACTTTTAGCCCAAGAGAAGATAGAGTCCAAGTTTCTCATGTTCTGGACTCAGATTCGGACTGCATAGACATACCTGACTCAAAACGCCAAGAACTCTTTCATCCGGACTTCGAATTGGGTGATTCCTTTTTTGTTGGAAAGTTTATTTAGTGCACTTTCCAACCCAATTGGATTCACCTTCAAATTCGTCCGGAGCATTGAGATATTGATGAAATAATCTGCCGCTGCAGCAAAATCTGAGTCAAACTACAAGTTCAAAGGTGTTGCATCACGTCCACTTGGTCCCATGGACCTTGTACAAACTAGGGTTAGTTTTAGGCTACCTTGGGACGTCCTCCCACCTCCTTGGCCGCCACCCTTGCTCCTATATAAGTAGATCAATCTAGTAGCTTTTTGCTTGGGTTTTGTTTAGATTAAAAGTTCGCCATAGTTGCAACTTCGAGTACTTTGTTTGTGTTCAACGACCAGACCAAGACGTCATAGAACCCCACATTCATTAATAAAATTTTCCTCTTATATTCATAATATCCAGATTGCAGTTTTAGTTTCCTGCTTGTTCTTAATTTGCGTGCAGAAAACAGACCCTCGTGGTCAAGTTGATCATGCTCCGGCGTGGTCAATAACCTCTCGGAGTTGTTTTAGCGATTTCTAAGGCGCGACGTCCTCGTACGTTCGTAGTCGGATCGTGAAAGTCTACTCCACCAAAAACGATAGCCACCATCTCATCGAAAGACGGGATTGCCTCTATCAAGTGGTATCGGATTTTCAGGTTGCTCGATGAGATTTTGCCAGTTTTTTATAATCTATATTGCATCTGTTCTTCATAAAAATTTAGGGTTAGTTCATCATATCCGAACCAATCTGAGCCTTTGCATAATCTTTTCAGTGTTTTTGCTTTGTTGAATTTGTGGTTGCTTCGTCGTGTTGAGTTCCTGGTCTTAGCGTCTAGTCCCTTAGAGTTTCAAGTTCTGTTCGCAGTTTGTCATGCCACCGCCGCACCATCTTCATCGCTGCTACCATATACCACCACCACATATCCGCCGACAATCCGAGTCCACATAAGCCACCACATACCCGCCGCCAATCCAAGTACATATACCACTACCGCATATCCGTTGCCAATCCGAGTCCACCTCCAACATATATCCGACACTTCTCCGAGTTCCACCCGATACATATCCGCCACTAGTCCGAGTTTCCACCAGATTCATCTCCGCCACAAATCCTAGTCCGAGTCCAGTATCCGCTTCTTTGTTTTTGATTTCCATATCACACCCAAGTACGTATTTCGTGCCACCCGTACAAGAAAAATAGTTCCAGTTTAAAAAAAACTAAATCTGGAAAATCCTGGCTAGGCAATTTTTAGACCATTTGTAGACTTTTTCAAAGAAAAAAAATTGCGGAGCAAAAAAAAGGGAAAATAGTGCAAAAAAGTGAAAAGGGAAAAAAAATAGAGATTCAAAGTGTGCTCCTCCCTTGTTTACGTGCAGCGCCGTGATTTTGTTAGTATTCTAGGCTCGCGTGTCTAGCACAGTCTAGCCTAGGACCAGCACAGTACTGTCATTGAGCATTTATTCAACATTGCATCTCTGAATTGATTATTGTTAATCTTTTGCTACCATATATTTAAGCCTTCCAAACTCCACACATTTCTACACCGTGTATACGTACGTTCCACTGACAATCGCTTTACTCAATCTTCAGAGTTATTTGACACCGCTGGTTGCCTGTCACCACCTATTGCATGGTAAGAACTTGTAAGATATTGATATTTGCTCTATTGTAAGTGCTTTACCACCACATCCTAGTAGTTCATAGGAACATTATTCTCGAATTTTGTTTCTTGTTTCTATTAATCATGACAGGTTCCGAAGATAGAAGTTATTGGATGACGGACACATCTTCACCACCACGAGAGGTGCGACAACACACAAAAGCATATGGCCAGGTTATCTCTTTACCGCTATTTGAGGGTAGATTTAATCCTGCTATTTATCTAGCTTGGGAGCTAGAGGTAGAACAAATTTTTACTAGCCGTGATTTTTCTGAACTTGAGAAAGTACGAGCTGCCACTCAAGAATTTACTGGTTTTGCTTCCATTTGGTGGAGTATGTATCGTACGAAAAACATTGATAATCAACCTACAAGTTGGAAAGATTTGCAAGCTGTAATGAGACAACAATTTGTTCCTCCTTACTATCGTCGTGAATTGCTTCGCAAATTAGAACAATTAAAACAAGGCAGTAACAGTGTTAATGCTTACTATCAAGAGTTCAAATCTTACATGCATCACTGTGACATAGATTAATCTGAGGATGATACAAAGAATATATTTTTTTCGTGGTTTGAACCATGACATTCACGCAAGATTTCATTATATTCTGCATTGCATTACTGGTATGTATGTTCGTGCTTGTACCTTTGAGAGACAAATGCAGGAAGATGCGTTGGGAGACTGTGACAACTACTATTCCAGTTCATGCTCACCACCACTGGTTGTATCCTCCCTCGATGCACCTGCTACAGCGGCAACACCTCAGATTGTGATCGCGACATCACCTCAAGTCTATGGTACATTACCATCATCCGTACCTACATCACCTGAGTCATTGCGACAAGGTAACACTAAAGATATTGATGACATAACTTCACATGAGGATGATGAATGCCTAGTTGATTTGAATACATCATGTGTTGAGTTACCTATTGATTTGAGCACAACACCTATTTTAGGGAATCGTATTACTGTCATGAATGTGTCATATGATCAAACAACTGAAATACCAACAATTGTAAGTGCACTCATTGAATTAATTACTGATGAGAAAGAATCATGTGACCCGGTGACTAAATCTGATTTGGATCAAGTACAATTGATTAGACATGAGGACATGTTATCTACAATGTTGCATGATAATTCTTTGTATTCTGTTGTTTTGAATTCACCCGTGCCTTTGTCACATGCGAAACTCAAAATAATTGAAATCACATGTTTGAAATCATTGCAAAGTGTTTATGCCTATAATTTTACTTTTAACTTGATTGGAGATTATGGCCTAGACAATGAATTTTTTGTGCATAAGATTTGTATCACGGGTGATGATCATGCTAGTTTGAAAGAAATGAAAATAATTGTACCAATGCATAATCATTTTGATATGACCTCTAATCTTAGTAACGATTCTGTATTGAATGACTTATTGCATGTTTTGCTTATTTAAGCATGTTGTAGCATGTAACTATGAAACTATTAAGGTTTATTACCAATGTTGGGATGGTTTAATGATGAGCATTGTCAATATTTTCATATGAATAAGAGCTTCACTTATACTTGCAAACCAAGTTGCAATATTTTCATGCCTTCTACTTGTGTTAATAGTTTGGCTTTATATTTCACGACATATGAAAGTTACTCACGTATAAATGTGTCACATGTGCAAAATCTGAGAAAAGTAAAAATAGATGACATATACATATACAACATGTACACCTTGTCTTTTTTCTTAGCCACATTTCAGACTAAGCAACGCTGAGGACGGCTTTGTTTTCAAGAAGGGGAGGATGATGAGCACATGACTACCTTGGATATGATCACAAATATTGGATGTGTGTATTTATTTGAGAACTACCACACACTTGTACAATCCACATATGAAGATAAGGGAAAAAGAGACATTTAGGTGTTGTTCAAGAAGTTCTCTCATGTCACTTTTAGCCCAA
This sequence comes from Thinopyrum elongatum, assembly GCA_011799875.1. Classification (NCBI taxonomy): domain Eukaryota; kingdom Viridiplantae; phylum Streptophyta; class Magnoliopsida; order Poales; family Poaceae; genus Thinopyrum; species Thinopyrum elongatum. Next base: position 273,671,905 of record CM022302.1, on the reverse strand, counting down.
GAGAAGATAGAGTCCAAGTTTCTCACGTTCTGGACTCGGATTCGAACTGCACAGACATACCTGACTCAAAACGCCAAGAACTCTTCCATCCGGACTCCGAATTGGGTGATTCTTTTTTGTTGGAAAGTTTATTTCGTGCACTTTCCAACCCAATTGGATTCACCTTCAAATTCGTCCGGAGCGTTGAGATATTGATGAAAGAATCTGCCGCTGCAGCAGAATCCGAGTCAAACTATAAGTCCAAAGGCGTTGCATCACCTCCACTTGGGCCCATGGACCTTGTACGACCTAGGGTTAGTTTTAGCCTGCCTTGGGACGTCCTCCCACCTCCTTGGCCAACACCCTTGCTCCTATATAAGTAGATCAATCTAGTAGCTTTTTGCTTGGGTTTTGTTTAGATTAATAGTTCGCCATAGCTGCAACTTCGTGTACTTCATTTGTGTTCAACGACCAGACCAAGACGTCATAGAACCCCACCTTCATTAATAAAGTTTTCCTGTTATATTCGCAATATCCAGATTGCAATTTCAGTTACTTGCTTGTTTTTCGTTTGCGTGCAGGAAACAGACCATCGTGGTCAGGTTGATCGTGCTTCGGCGTGGTCAATAACCTCTCGGAGTTGGTTTAGCGATTGCTAAGGCGCAACGTCCTCGTGCGTTTGTAGTCGGATCGCCAAAGTCTACTCCACCAAAAACAATAGCCACCATCTCATCGAAAAACAAGACACCTTTGCCTCTATCAATTGCACATAAATTGACATATTGTTTACACTGAAGTTGTCGTGATGTATTTCAACTACTTTTTTTGTACGTTTAAAGTAAATTTTGCATGTTACAAAAAGGAAGTTAAAAAACTAAACTTGCCATGATGAATAACTAAAATTTACCATGATCCATAAAATATTTTTGACATTATTCATAACTAAAAGAAAAATTCTTCGTCAATTACTTTAAAAATGCATGGCCAATGACTCAAATTTTTCATGAACCATACACTAAAATTGCCATAGTGAATTACTTAAATTTGTCATGATACATGCACTAAAATTTGCCATGGTTCATACAAAAAATAATTTTCCTGATCAAAATACTAAAATTGCCATGGTTAAAGTACTTAAATTGTCATGTAAACTAAAATTGCCATGATCTATGAACTAAATTTGTCACGATGAATTACTAAAATTTCCCATGATCCATGAATTAAATTTGTCGTGGTTAATTATTAAAAATTGCCATGGTCAATAAATAAAATTTGCCATGAAAAGTAGTTGAAATACAATGATAGCTTTAAAATTTAGAAGAAAAAAATGGATGAAACATATCATGGCAATTTTAGTGTAAACACTATGATGTCCTTCAAAAAAACACCATGGCAACTTCAGTGTAAACATTATGGCAACTTTTGGTCCAAAAAAGAAAGTCATCGAGACATAAATATGAGATCTTGTTTTTAAGATCTCGTCGAGACGGATCTAATAATGAAACGAATTTTTAATCAGATTTTTTATTTAGAAGATAAAACATTTTTAAGTCTAAAAAACTAAAAAGATTCCGTTGATGTCATCTTTTTTTTATGTGGCAAAATGAATGATAATAAAGGCATTCAAACCGTATTGCTTCGTGCCACATGTGGCACTTATCATTTGGATAAAAATATAATCTAATAACTACCCCTACACAGGATCCAACGGCATATACCAGAAGGAACATAAATACGTTGCCATGACAGTAAACTCTTTCGTATTCTTCAATGGGGCGTGCTACGCGTCCGCCGGTTGATCTTTTTAAAAGATCGACCTGGTCGTGAGCCGCAAGATCCCGCTGCATCAAGCAGCTGACGGACAACCTTCATAATTGCAACAGAGCTATTATTGCAGAAACTTTTTCAACAGAAGTCGTGTTGCAGAAACCTTTGCAACAAAGGTCATGTTGCGGGATGTTTTTGCAACAAAGATCATGTTGCAGAAATGTTTGCGAAACTTTTTGCAACAGAGGTCATGTTACTGATTTTTTTTACAACAAAGGTCGTGTCATGTCGCAGGAATTATATACTACGCACGGCGTAGATGGTTGCAATGAATGGATAAGAAGGCACGAACAAAGAGATAAGGTTGCAGCATAGCATAGCACGTGGCAGGCGTACAAGGCGACGGACGCTTTGTGCGCGATCCGCCGGCTGAAGGTTAGCTTTCCCCTTCTTCAATACCATATGTAACTAACAATATTCTTTAGCCAATAATCTTCCTTAAATCATTCAGTCAAAATTAACATCAGAGAAAACATCTCGTCGCAGCAAAGCACAAAATATGCCACACGTGGGGAAATCGGAAGCCACTCAAAAATACTATCACTGTCATACTTCCCAGATGCAATATTCGTAATCGAGGTGTTCATTAAATTTTACATTTATACCACCTCACAATTTTTTTGAAAAAGTCATTCTTCTGGTAATCCCTATTTTACCTTTGTACCCCACTTGCAATGAATTCAATCAAATAAAAATATACACGTATTGAACATTGGAACTTTATGGAAGAACTACTTTCCCTGCTCCAGTTTAGTGCACCATTTTCAGACGCTCTACAAGTGCAAGAGTAGAGGTGGACTACGAGGACTGAACAATCGGTTGGTCTGCAAAAGGGCCATATAACCAACCCCTGGCGATATGACCATAAGCAGCCTCCGTCAAGTGAATACCGTCCCAGCTCCAATGAGTCGACGGATCAGCGCAAGCAGTGGCACCAGGCTCCCCACATTTGGCTGTGACATTGAAGTTGTAAACGGCTTTGGCAACAGACCCAGGAGACCCACAACATGCCCTAGGTAACTGCTTGTAAAATCCTGAATTGCAAAGCGGAAATGGTTAGGCCCCTGCATTGTGCCATTATCATCAACAACAGAGCATCTGCATACTTTCTAGTAGTTGAGACAGAAACCCCGAGACACTGAAATGGAAATTCTAGAGGATGAGTACAAGTTATCTAGTTATCACAGGGACGTGTATCAAGAAACTGCACCACCAACCAATACTCTAAACTAATAAAGATACAAGCATCTTTTCGGGAAAAAAATACAAGCATAAAGCATAACAAAGTTAACTGCCAACAAGTTGAGCAAGCAACAGACGGAAGCGAAGGTGGACCACCAAAAAAGATGGATCAGCTATGCAATTCATAGATGTTTCTACCGTGTTTATTCCGGTGATCTAAGATTTGTGTGAGGACCACAATCCTGAGGATAAGGTACCGGAGAGTCATGTACCTCAGAAGGTCCGTCGCACCCGCACTAAGAAGCAATATGGTCTTTCTGCGGTGTGTCGCAGTAGCCGTTAAAAGGTCAAAAGAAAAAGGAAATTCATGACGAATGAGAGGTATCTTTTGGAATAGCAGAGGTCTTCGGGACTTGGCTAAAAGACGGTTTTTCAGATACTTCTAGAGAATAGACTTTGGACTTCACCACTCTGGTGATTGGTCGTTCGAATTTTGCCACGCTTTTTTTGGACTTCTTATGTGGTGGTCTTGATTTTTCGTGATTTTGTTACCCCCGAGGGGAAGGTCTAGGGGCATTTTGTTAGGTGTGAATAATACTAACTTGAGGTTCTGAATATGGAGGTTGGTGACTTTGTGGTCAAGTTTCATGTTCACTCAAGAAGTAATGGCTTCTCATGGGCTCTTCTGGCTGTTTATGGGGCAACACCTTTCCGCAAAAGGAAGTTTTTTAGATCATATCTCAAATTGAGCGTAATAATGCGTTGGGGTTCCCCACCGAGTTCTATTAGAAATGTTTGGGGATCATTAAGGGTGATCTTCCAATGTTTGAGGACTTATACAATGATGATCTTTCATTATTTCGTCTCAACTTTGGAATTATCGCGCCTTTACCCAAGAAAGTGGATGTTGTTCGGATTGAGCAATTTAGACCCATATGCTTGCAGAACGCCAGTTTTAAAATCTTCACAAAGGTGGGCACTAATAGATTTTCTACTATTGCTCATACGGTCGTGCAACCAATGCAGACTGCCTTTATGACTGGTCGCAATATTCTTGAGGGAGTGGTTGTCCTTCATGAGACGATCCATGAGCTCCACACTAAGAAACTCGATGGAGTTATCTTTAAGATGGACTCTGGTAAGGCCTATGACAAAGTAAAGTGATATTCTTGAGGGAGTGGTCCTTCATCAGACAATCCATGAGCTCCGCACTAAGAAACTCGATGGAGTTATCTTTAAGGTGGACTTTGGAAAGGCCTACGACAAAGTGGTATATTCTTCAACAAGCCCTTCGCATTAAAGGTTTTACGTCTGAATGGAGGCAACAAATGGCTTCTTACGTTCATGGCGGGAGTGTTGCGGTCAAGGTCAATGATGACACTGGTCATTATTTCCAGACCCAAAAGGGATTGAGGCAAGGTAACCCCATGTCTCCAATTTTATTTAATATTGTGTCTGACATGTTGGCTATTCTCATAGCAAGGGCTGAAGAGTATGATCAGGTTGGGGGCATTATTCCGCATCTGGTTGATGGAGGTGGGTTGGGGGCCTTATTCCGCATCTGGTTGATGGAGGTGGGTTGGGGGCCTTATTCCGCATCTGGTTGATGGAGGTGTGTATATCCTCCAGTATGCGGATGACACGGTCATTTTTATGGAACATGACCTTCAAAAGGCGATTAATATGAAGGTGATCTTGTGTGTTTTCAAATAACTTTCGGGTCTCAAAATTAATTTCCACAAAAGAGAGCTCTTCTATTTTGGTAAGGCCAAGAGGAGAGTCAGTACAGGCAACTGTTTGCCTGTGAGGTGGGATCCCTTCCGTTTATGTACCTCAGGATTCCTGTTCATTACCGTAAGCTCACCAACAAGGAAAGGAAAATTAGTGAAGACCGCTTCGAAAAGATGCTCAGCAGGCTGAAGAGTAAGCTTTTGTGATATGGAGGGCGACTTACCCTCAATAACACTGCCCTTTCTAGTCTACCGATGTTCATGTTATGGTTTTTGAAATACCTAAAGGGGTGTTGAAAAGGCTACACTTTTATCGATCTAGGTTCTTCTCGCAATGCAAGGAGCAGAAACGGAAGTACAAACTTGCTAAATGGGCATTTTGTGTAGGCCTAAGGATCAAGGTGGATTGGGCATTGAAAACCTCTAACTCAAAACCAAGTGCTTACTCAGCAAATGGTTGTATAAGCTAGTTAAGAGGAAGGTGTTTGGCAAGAGTAGTTGCATAACAAATACCTGAACTCCAAAACATCATCCCAAGAAGATGCTAAGCCTACCAATTCACCGTTTTGGAGGGCTTGATGAAGGTCGAGTCATCCTTTTTTAAGAGAGGTTCCTTTAAGGTTGGTGACGGCCAATTGACAAGTTTTTGGGAAGATGGATGGTTGGATGATACTTCATTAGCTCTACAATAATCGAGCCTGTATAATATTGTGTTCAGAAACGAAGATTTGGTGGCTTCTATTCTTGGGGGATTCTGGACCTATTTTTTGCAGAAAACATATTTGGAAAATGTTCCAAGATCAAAGTTGTAATGTCGTTTTTGCACAGGGCGGTAGTTCTTACCAAAGATAACCTTGCTAAGCATAACTGGCATGGTAGAAAAAAAAAATCTTGTTTTTGTAATCAGGAGGAGACAATTCATCATTTATTTTTGTTATGGACAGCTGGGTTGGCGACATTGGCCCCAACCTTTCGCCCCAAGCACTGCACGAGTTCTTGCGGCTATGGCCCCTGATCTCGGGAAGACAGCTTACGAACGACGTTGACGACGTGGTGACGTGGTCATGGGAGAAGGACGGACAGTTCTCGGCTAGATCAGCCTATGCCGCAGAATTCATGGGGCGTCTGGTCTCCCCATCTGCGGCGTTCACCTGGAAGTCGAAGGCGCCCTTGCAATGTCGTTTTTTCGCTTGGCTTGCCCTCAAGAACAGATGCTGGACATCGGACCGGTTGGCCCGCCGTGGACTACCTCACCAGGACTCTTGCCCACTTTGCAACCAACATGACGAAACCATTCAGCACCTCCTAGTTGGCTGTGTCTTTGCTAAACAGGTTTGGCATTGGTTGGGGAACATCACGGGCAGGCCTGACTTCGAGCCCCAGGATGGAGAAGGCCTTGGCGATTGGTGTCTTCGTCAGGATCGTTGCTCTGCCCATCGGAAGTCCACCCGCGCTAAATGCCTACTTGGGATGTGGATTATTTGGAAGCATCGAAATGACATCGTGTTTAATGGGGCTGTCCCGTCTCTCACCGCGGTCTTACATAGGATTAGAGAGGAGGGTGCTCTGTGGGTTAGGGCTGGCCTCATGAAAGGCAACACAGTAGGTTTTGAAGTAGAGGACGGTGGGCCGGATCGTGAATAGTGACTAGTTTGCCTGGTGGTGTCGGTAAATCCCGGCATGTAATTATATGTTGTAACCGTGGATTTGGGAGTCTTCCCTATTTCTTCTTTAATGAATGATACGCACACTCGTGCGTATTCGAGATTTTTGTTATGGATATTTACTACCGTTATCTGGTGCACCAACTAGTATTCCAAATTTGTTTGGAAACTGGTTGGGTGGTTTTCACCATAAGCTGAAGGGCCAACATTCGTGTGGGAGTTTGTGCCATTCTCAGGGCAATATGGAATTGCCAGTGGCTGTGTGTGTTTTTTAACAGACCGTCTACTCCTAATTTCTTGCACATTATCTACAGGGCTACGGCTTCAATCCGGATGTGGTCATCACTGCAGCATGTGGATGCATGTGCGCTTATGCGGCCAGAGATGAGGACTAGTATATGACAAACTGTACTTGGTACACACTTTTTCCATTGTGAAATACTCCCTCCGTCCCATAATATAAGAGCGTTTTTGACACTACACTAGTGTAAAAAAGGCTCTTATATTATGGGACGGAGGGAGTACCTATCTTAACAACATTGGGAGAACTATACACAGTTAAAAAAAGTGACGTTCTAATAATAGAAAACATGTGTTTGCAGTTCATGGAGTACATATGTGTTTTGAGTTAAGGTTACAAGGATATTAGAGTGGCTTGTACTCCCTCCGTAAAGAAATTAGTGATCTAAACGCTCTTATATTTCTTTACAGAGGGAGTACAACCCATAAACAACATTGTAAAAGACTAAATGTAAAAATGACTCCCTTAATCTGGATCTGATACTTAGATCTGGAGAGGGTAACATTTTTCTGGTTTTATATATGACGAGCAAACATCTACTAGAAAGCAATCTATTTACATAAAAACTGGTCTTTTTCTTATGAAGTTGTACATTTATGCATGGCATATAGGGGCATTCTTATTGGTGATTTGCAAGTTATATGTCTGCCTATGTTGATATAGTTTTCAATAAATTGTATTTATAATCTTTAATTTACATCAGTATATTTAGATCCATTGCTTCTTTCAATGAATTGATGTTCTGAATGAATATGTACATATTTCTCTGCATCCAACAATTTATTGTGATGCTTACCATTGTCTTTGCAACTCAAGACATTTTTTATGTTCAGAATTATTACCAGGTGCCATCACTAAATTTATCCCAAGTCAGCAAGCGTTGGCTTCTGATCTTCTCATCGGCTCAGTTGCGGCTCAGTTGCACCTGTCTCTAGGTGTGAGAACCATCTAACCTAATATTATATCCACTCTTTTTCTTTTTTGTCAGCCCTTAAAACATCATATTATATTTGATCTAGATTTGACTATACAGGTGCAAGCCAACGAACAAGGAGAGAGATATGCAACTAATCTGTATGTAGCATTTTATTTTACTGTCATATCTTCTTAGGTTTTTTTATCTATGAGGCATATCAAGAAAAAGCCGCATCTACAAGCACTTGTCAGGGCACAGGATTGCACCTCAGGTTCTAGATCGTTCACTTATACTCCCTCCGTCCCAAAATAAGTGACTCAACTTTGTACTAACTTTGTACTAAAATTAGTACAAAGTTGAGTCACTTATTTTGAGACGGAGGGAGTAGTTTTTAAAAACATGCATATTATGCCAACTCATCAAGAATTTCTACCGGCCATTGTATGTAATGAATTTTTTGAGTAGCTGCTATAATGTTGTCTGCTATCATCACAAAGTGCACTCCATCACTCTGTCTATGGTCCAATTCTGTTTCCAATATATCATCACAGTCATGATTTAACTTTAAAGTTTTAGATCATGTGCTTATGAAGTCCCGCAGCAACGCGCGGGGTATCATCTAGTTCTATATATTGTGTGCCTTTCAAGGCGAACGGATGGAAATCGCTGACTGGGTAACAGTTGACTTTACACCAGAGAGAGAAAACACATGCACACTAAGATCCATCTGCGGTAATTACATCAGTAAGAACAAAACAACAGAACTCTTAGCTAAGGAAAGCCAATTTCAGTAGTGCTGTATCTATTAACCAAGGATATGAATATATGCATACAACCAATTTGCAAATCACTAAATTCCGATGCTTCCGGAGTTAGCTATGGCAAAAGTTAACAGTTCAGTGTTTGAGAACTAACCGAACTTCTCAGGTTGAAGAATGAACTGGACAACTGGTGTGTAGTAGTCGCCGTATATGATCCGCACATTGGGGTACTTGGGCCGGAGCTTCTCTAGTGCTCTCTTGAGATGTGCATTGTGCACCCATGAGAACGTGTTGTACTGACGGATGCACCCGCTCCGGGAGCCATACTCGTGGGCTGGCATATCGAGCATGTTCAAGTACACAGGAAAGCACCCAGTGGGCATCACCCCTGGCACAATAAGATCCGCTGCCCCCTCAGCGATCAATTCCTGCACCATACATGAACAATTAAAGTTGAAACTACATTCAATGTGACAGCGAACAAATAACTCAAAGAAGCAATCACTACCTCGACGCCGTCGGAGATGCCCTTGATGACATCCGGCATGAACTTGTAGGCCTCTGTAAGGCCCTTGCCTGCAAATAGGGGCGCATTGTAGTCGTTGCCACCAAACTCGCCAACAACGAACAGTGAGTTGGCATAGAATTCCTTGCATTCTTCTGCAAAAACATCACGAGAACGGAAGGTTCACAAGCAAATTCCCAATTATTTCACAATCAACCACCTACATAGCTGCAAAGGTGGGATTTTGACATTTACCCTTGGTGGAGTTGCAGAAGAAAGGCTTGAGATCACGGAACCACTGGATTTGGGTCATGAGGGCACCGGAGTTCCAGACGACCGCGCCGAGGCCCCTAGCTTCGAAGTAGGGCGTGTCAAGTGCCGTCGCGCCGGTGATGGCGAAGTTGGCCCCGTGCTTGAAGTCCGAGTGATTGGCCTTGGACGGCGGCAGCAGCGACAGCCCGAATTCTTGCGCTGCAATAACCGACCAAGCGCAGGAAACCCATCAGGACCGAATCTCGGAGGAATCAAGAAAAGCAAGCAAGAAATAACCAAATCAAACCGGGCACTTACCCAGGTGGTCGATGACTAGGCGGCCGTCGGAGCACCGGCCGGTGGGTTTGCCGAAGTAGGTCTGCCCGTAAGGCAGCCTCGCGGTGGTGAGGTTGTCTAGGACGCCGTTTGCTATCAGAAGATTGCCAACATCAGCCAGTGAGTCCCCGAAGTTGAACAGCGCTCGGTACTTCCCCTTGGCCGCCGCCTTAGCCGCGTCCACTTTCACGGCCGACGCCGCGAGAAATACCGCCACGACCGTAATAGCGACGAGCGCCTCCCATCTACCCATCCGACCGCTCCTTGGGTCAGTCTACGCGGAACGGAAGAGAGGAAGAAGAGAAGAAGGAGAAGGAAGACGAGATGGTGGGTGGGAGAGCTAAGAGAAAATAGCCATCAAGGTTAGGGTTGGGGGGTTCTTGTAGGCGAGGGCTGCGCTGGTGGCCTGGCTGGTGGCGGCTGCTCGTGTAGCGTTTTCTGGGCTGCCCGCGTCGCTCCCGCCGCAGGAAGAAGGAAGAAGATTATTGCGGAGGTGGGAGCAGGAAGAAGATGGAAGCGAAGCGACCACGAAGCCGGCGGGCAAAATGGATAAAAATGACCTGGAGCGAAAGAAATTCACAAAATAAACTGTGGGCAAAAAGATTTCACCTAGCTAATCATTTTGAATAGCGCCCGACACATCGATGCTACACTACACTGCTTAGCGCTCGTCTTACAGGCGCTACACGCCTCGCCGGCGTAAAACCCCGGGGGCAGGCCGGTTAAGTAACGCCTAGATCAAAAGTGCTCTACTACCTAGTGTAGGGTTTGGCCCAAAGGCGCTACACTTTCACTTACCAACCGCCGCGGGCCGGCCCTCCCCCATCCCACTCATTCCTCCCAGGAACAAAGAGGGTCGGCGGCGGCTTTCTCCCTCTCCCCCTCTCAATCCTCTCTACAAATCCTTCCGATCTGAAGATTATATGAAAAAATACTCACATATGAAATTATATTAGATGATTGTTTAAATTCCTCTTAGTACCTACGTACCGTATCTATACAAATTTAAGACAAGAATTTTGGGACGGAGGGAGTATTATAGATACATCCGTATTTAGACAAATTTAAGACAAGAATTTTGGGACGGAGGGAGTACATATGAAATAATGCTCGCATAGAAAGTATGGTGGTTTGCTCATATTTGGTTAGAAACCGAATAGATGCTCACATATGTCTTATTGTTTGAAATATGTAGGATGGTGTGGATTCTCGATGATTACTATGATGTTGAACACCGGGCCTACTTGATGGCGGAGAAGATGGTAATAAGCATACTAGTTGGTAGTTCATAATTTGTGTTTAGTTCAAATGTATATGTCGTAATACTCTCACTTGTATATTTGCAGAAGCTTTTACCCTAACCTCAACATAACAAAAACCATAACCCTAACCCTAGCATACTAAGAAGGTTAACCCTGACAAAATGCCAAACAATCATCTCATATTTCCGTACACATTCAAAATCCATGAATAACTAGGGTTTGCCTAAACTTGCTAGACTTGAGCAAATGTGAGCATTTTTTAGGATGAAAAGAAGGGGATCGGAGGAGATTGCCTTAAGGGAGGGATTGGGGTCAAAATCCATGGAGAAAACCTTCAGATCTGCTCGATTTGGGGAGGGATTTGAGAGGGAGAGAGAGAGGAAAGCGCGGCCGCCGCCTCTCTGTTTGAATTCTCTTGGGGTGTGTGGGGGGGAGGGGCTTGGCTAGGAAGGGCCGGTCAGCGGCGGTTAGTAAGTCAATGTGTAGCGCCTTTGGGCTAGGCGCTAATTAACCGGGGTGGGGCCCAGCCTGGCCCCAGGGTGCCACAATGGCGAGGCATGTAGCGCCTGTCAGACGGGCGCTAAGTAGTGTAGTGTAGCGCCGACGTGTCGGATGATACGTCCTCAACGTATCTATAATTTTTTATTGTTCCATACTATTAAAGTATCAATCTTGGATGTTTTATATACATATACAAGCAACTTTATATCATTTTTTGGGACTAAGCTATTAATCTAGTGCACAGTGCAGTTGCTGTTTTTTGCTTGTTTTTGGTTTCGCAGAATATCAGTACCAAACGAAGTCCAAATGCCACGATACTTTTTGGAGATTTTTTTCTGAACATAAGGGACACTAGAAGCTTCGGGAGAAGGCCAGACGTGGGAGCATGGGCCCACCACCCACCAGGGCGTGCCCGGGGGTCGGGCATGCCTTGATGGGTGGTGGGGCCCATGAGGCTCCGTTCGACCTAATTCCACCTCTATAAATACCCATAAATCAGAAAACCCTCTGGGGAGTCTACGAAATACTTTTTTCGCCGCCGCAAGCCTCTGTTCTCGAGAGATCCCATCTGGAGGCCTTCTCTGGTACTCCACCTGTAATGACCCGAGACCGACGCTCCAGAAGCCTTCCAGTTATTTCGTGGTTGCCGTGTGTTTCATTTGCTTGTTGCATTTCATCATGGCATCATGCGCATTGCATCCGCATGTTTTCCTAAAACTTGCATCCGCTCGTAGTTGTCGCTTCTCCCTTGTCCTTGTTGACCTTTCTCAGATTAACCGGATTTTCGCTTCCCTCTTGTTTGGCCGCCTAACCTCTCGGCACAGCCCATTTTCCCCTCCTCGCAACTTGTACGAAAACTTAACCGAACCCGACCCGGACAGTCATGACCGATGGATCCGGATCATCTCCGAACATCCCTAAAACATCTTCGGTTCATTGTTTGGACTTCCTAACCTATTTATCAAGGACCGTCCGATTAAGATCGGAGGGACCAAATGACCTTATCCAAAATCCACCTACTATATAAACAGTCTATCCCTAGGCTGTCCCATCCATTCCTCTCCCTCCCACCTCGGGATCTCCTCCCGATCCAAATTCTCTCCGACCAAGTCCCTTGTTTTCCGCCGCCACCCAATCCATCCATCCAGCCCGCAACAGTGCCTCCCCTCGATGGCTCCATCGCTCATGCTCGAGCCCCTCTGCCTCGATCCACCAGGCGCCTAGCTCACAGCAGCCAACGCATAGGAGAGGAGCTCCTCGATCCCCTTGATCCCGACCTCTGCGCCCCACTGCCTCCTCCTCGTCGCCTTGGAGCAGCCCGCCTCCTGTAGCCCGAGCGCGCCACCACCTCCTAGCGCCGCTGCCGGCGACCTCGCCGAACCAGGCCACCCCGGCCAGCCTCCGGCCACCTGCAGGCCGACCTCGTCGCCCCTCTCCTTCCCTTCTTGCCTTCTCCTTTTCCCGTGCTCCCTTTCTTCTCTTCCCTCGCTAACCTCCCATTTTTGCTCTCTGAACGGCAGCCATGGACAGCCCCAGGAGCTCCCTCGCAGCCGCCTGGATCTGGCGCCTCGCCGGAGAACGCCGTCCTCGCCCGGATCCTCGTCGCCAGCGCCTGCCTCGTCGCTGCAGCCCCGCTCGCCCCTGCCTTCGACAGCGTGTTGACCGCGCCAAGGCCAGCGCCCAACCTCTGCTTCGCCTCGACCGTGCCCCTGTCGCCTCGCGTTGACCCACGCCTAGGTCGCTTCCAGCACGCCAAGGCCCAGCTTCCCGATCCGCCGGCCTGCCAAGCCTCTCCACAAACGGGCCGAAGCCCATGGTGAGCTGCCCCTCGCCCAGATCCTGTTTCGGCCCTGTAGCAGTTTCGGCCCGACCATGTTTTTTTCCTGCGCTGCGATTTTGCTAATTATCCAGAGACCGCCAGTTTTGCAGAAAAGCCCTTCATGTTCATGCATTTAATAACTCCACAACCGTGCATCATATGTAAAAACACTATATATGTAAAATGCTCAGATTTTCATGTACTTTCATAATATCCAACTTTCATCCATGTTTAAAATGTTTAACTTGCTGTTTGCATTAATTTGTATAAATGACATGCTAAAATGGTTTATTTAATAACTAATTAATCGTAGCTCTGAATTAAATAAACTTTATATGTGAATGGGGTGGAAAAATGCATAGATTAACATGGTGGCATTACTTTACATGTTTAACAACTCTAAAATTGTGCATAGGGCAGAACAGTACCAAATCCAAAATATGCATATGAGGATTTTCCGGAATTGTTGTTTGTTGTTTTCGGCCTCATTTAAACTTGCCTAAATAGTTAGTTTACTTCTGCTTCACCTCTTGCCATGTTAACCAACATTTAATATTGTTGAGTACCTAAATGAGAGTGAACTAAATAACCGAATGTGGTGTTTCATCAATATGCAACTCGTTGCATATTGAGCTCCACTTAACTTGTAGTATTGTTTGTTGCACTTTGCCATGCCATGAATCTTTAAACCGGACATGCATCATACTTGATTGTGCATCATGCCATGTTTATGTGATGGTTGTTTACCATGTTGTTTGCTTCTTTTCGGTTGTGCTTCTTCTCGATAGTTTCGGTTTCGTTGCGATTGTGAGGATGCGTTCGACTATGTTGGTTCGTCTACTTCATGGATTTGGTCTTCTTCCTAGCGGGATTTCAGGCAAGATGACCATTACCTTGGATATCACTACTATCTTTGCTTTGCTAGTTGTCTCGATGCTATCGCTATGTCGCGCTACCTACCACTTGTTTGTCAAGCCTCCCAATTTGCCATGATACAGCCTCTAACCTTTTCCACCATCCCAGCAAATCGTTGTTTGGCTATGTTACCGCTTTGCTCAACCCCTCTTATAGCGTTGCTAGTTGCAGGTGCAGTGCAGGTTGTTCCATGTTGGGACATGGATATCATGGGATATCACAATATCTTTTATTTAATTAATGCATCTATATACTTGGTAAAGGGTGGAAGGCTTGGCCTTTTGCTCGGTGTTTTTTTCCACTCTTGCCGCCTTAGTTTCCGTCATACCGGTGTTATGTTCCTTGAATTTTGCGTTCCTAACGCGGTCGGGGTTTATGGGCCCCCCTTGTTTCTTCGTCTAAAGTAAAGATTTCCCGAGGAGATCCAACATTGGTTTTACCATTTGCCTAATAACAACTAAAACTTGCATAGGGACTTCCCGGGCCTCGGGGATAATTAATCAACAACCCCGGGCCAGTGCTCCTCGTGAGTGTTGGTCCACCTACCTAGCAGTCGGCGGTGCCGCCTCGGGGCAACTCGAGACATTTGGCTATCGTCCACTTCGCATAGACGGATGAGTCCGTAGATAGAGAGCGCACGGCTCTGGACACGGATCTGACTCACCGGGAGATCTCCTTGGGATAGTTTTCCTTTCTTCGAAGAGCTTGTGCACTGGGATTCCGAGGTTACTCGGGGTGTCCCGAGATGGAGGATTGTCTCTGCGGATTGTGAGAGCTTATCATGGGCTAAGTTGGGACACCCCTGCAGGGTTTAAACTTTTGAGAGCCGTGCCCGCGGTTATGTAGCAGATGGAAGTTTTTAATATCCGGTTGTAGTGAACTTGACACCAGATCCGAACTAAAATACACCAACCGCGTGTGTAACCGTGACCGTCTCTTTTCGAGTGAGTTCGATAAGAGAACACGGTGGGGTTATTATTGAACGTAAGTAGTTCAGGATCACTTCTTGATCATTACTAGTTTGCGACCATTTGCGTAGTTTCTCATCTTATTCTTGTACTCGTAAGGTAGCCACCATACAATGCTTAGTGCTGCTGCAACCTCACCGCTTATCCATTCCATACCCATTAAGCTTTGCTAGTCTTGATACCCATGGTAATGGGATTGCGGAGTCCTCGTGGCTCACAGATTACTACAACAGCAGTTGCAGGTACAGGTAAAGCGATACTTTGACGAGAGAGCGATGCTTGCTTGTTTGGAGTTCTTCTGCTTGTTCTTCTTCGATCAAGGGATAGGTTCCGGGTCTGGAGCTTGGGATTAGCAGGGTGGATGTCGTTCTTCTTTTTCGTTTGGTTTCATCCGTAGTTGGATCCTGCTCTTCTGTATGATGATTGCTATGTATTGATGAACTGTTGTATTCATGTTGTAGCTTGTGGCGAGTGTAAGCCTTTATCTTGTATTCTCATCTATTCAGTACATGGTATGTTGTAATGATATCCACCTTGCTATGCGCTCGAAATGCGGTTGTGCCCCAATCATGAGTTCATCACGTGATTGGGATAGAATCGCATCTTGGGCGCTACACCACCGGAGGGGGAATTGATCACGGAGGGGTTCTTCATCAACCTTGTTGCCCCTCCGATGATGCGTGAGTAGTTTATCACAGACCTACGGGTCCATAGTTAGTAGCTAGATGGCTTCTTCTCTCTCGATGTTCTTCAATACAATGTTCTCCTTGATGTTCTTGGAGTTCTATCCGATGGAATTCTTTTTGCAGTGTGTTTATTGAGATCCGATGAATTGTGAGTTTATGATCAGATCTATCCATGAATATTATTTGAGTTTTCTCTGAACTCTTTTATGCATGATTAGTATAGCCTCGTATTTCTTCTCTGATTTATTGGTTTGGTTTGGCCAACTAGATTGATTTATCTTGCCATGGGAAGAGGTGCTTTGTGATGGGTTCGATCTTACGATCCTCAATCCCAGTGACAGAAAGGGACATGACACGTATGTATCATTGCCATTAAGGGTAAAAAGATGGGGTTTATTCATACGTGAGTTTATCTTGTCTACATCATGTCATCTTGCTTAATGCATTCTTTGTTTTTCCATGAACTTAATACACTAGATGCATACTGGATAGCGGCCGATGTGTGGAGTAATAGTAGTAGATGCAGAATCGTTTTGGTCTACTAATCTTGGACGTGATGCCTATGTATGATCATTACCTTGGATATCGTCGTAATTATTTGCTTTCTATCAATTGCTCAACAGTAACTTGTTTATCCACTGTATGCTATTTTCTCGAGAGAAGCCTCTAGTGAAAACTATGGCCCCGGGTCTATCTTTTATCATATAAAAATCCTAAAAATACCTTGCTGCAATTTTCTTTTATTTATTTTATTTTGGAATTTAGTTAGATCTATTTATCAAACCCTATACAATTTAATCTTGCTCGTAACCGTTGAGGGATTGACAACCCCTTTACGCGTTGGGTTGCAAGTATTTGTTGTTTGTGTGCAGGTGTTGTTTACATAGTGTTTCTTGGTTCTCCTACTGTATTGATACCCTTGGTTTCATAACTAAGGGAAATACTTATCTCTACTGTACTACATCATCCTATCCTCTTCGAGGAAATCCTAACGCAGCTCACAAGTAGCAGGAAGAATTTCTGGCGCCGTTGCCGGGGAGACATCATCAACATCTATTAAGTACCTACGCATAAACTTTCATCTCCTTGCAATTTACTTTATTTGCCATTTGCCTCTCATTTTCATCTCCCCTACTTCTAAAAAAGGTTTACAAAAATATTTTCCGTTTGCCTTTTTCTTGTTTGATCTTTTATTTGCTTGTGATCTTGCTTGCGTAGTCATAATGTCTCAAGAAAATACAAAGTTGTGTGATTTTTCTAATACTAATAATAATAATTTTATTAGTACTCCGATTGCTCCTCCCTCCGCTAGTGTGGAGTCTTATGTTATTAATGCCGCTTTATTGAATCTTGTTATGAAAGAGCAATTTTCCGGCAATCCTAATGAGGATGACGTGTCCCATCTAAACACTTTCGTAGAATTGTCTGATATGCAAAAGAAAAAAGATGTGGACAACGATATTGTGAAATTAAAATTATTTCCATTCTCTTTGCGGGATCGTGCAAAAAATTGGTTTTCATCTTTGCCATGAAAAAAGATGCTTTTATTACTAAGTATTTTCCTCCCGCGAAAATTATTTTCCGTAGAAATCAAATTATGAATTTCAAGCAACTTGAGCATGAACATGTTGCACAATCTTGGGAAAGAATGAAACTAATGCTAAGAAATTGCCCTATCACGGTTTAAATTTATGGATGATCATACAAATTTTTTATGCGGGATTAAATTTTGTCTCTAGAAATTTTTTAGATTCCATCGCGGGTGGTACTTTGATGGAAATTACTTTGGGTGAAGCTACTAAATTACTTGATAATATCATGGCAAATTATTCACAATGGCATACCGAAAGAGCACCTACTAGTAAAAAGGTTAATTTTGTTGAAGAAATTAGTACTTTGAGTGATAAAGTTGATGCACTTATGAAATTGGTTGCTAGTAAAAATGCTCCTATTGATCTTAATGATGTGCCTGTGTCTACTTTGATTGAGCAAAATAATGATCCATAGATGTGAATTTTGTCTCGCGAAACAACTTTAATAATAATGCTTGTAGGGGTAATTTCAATCCTAGGCCGTTCCCTGGAAGTTCCTCTAATTCCTATGGTAATTCTTATAATAATAATAATAATAGGATTCCCTCTGATATTGAGAATAATATTAAATAATTTATTAATGCTCAAAAAGTGGGTTTGGAGAGGTAAAAACTTTAACTAGTGATGTGCTCACTCTCTTGGATTACAAAGACTTTAATTATGATAGTTGTTCTTTGATTGAATGTATTTCTTTGTTACAATCCATGCTAAATTCACCCAACGCATATGAACAAAATAAGGCTTTTACTAAACATATTGTGGAAGCTATGATGAAAGCTTTAGAAGAAAAGTTAGAATTAGAGATTTTAATTCCTAGAAAATTATATGATGAATGGGAACCCACCATTAAAGTCAAGATCAGAAATTATGAGTGCAATGTTTTATGTGATTTGGGTGCTAGTGTTTCCACAATTTCGAAATCTTTATGTGACGTGCTAGGTTTTACCAATTTGGAAGAATGCTCTCTTAATTTGCACTTGGTGGATTCTACTATTAAAAAGCCTTTGGGAAGAATTAATGATGTTCTTATTCTTGCAAATAGGAATTATGTACCCATAGATTTTATTGTACTTGATATTGATTGCAATCCGCCTTGTCCCATAATACTTGGTAGACCGTTTTTACGAACTATAGGTGCCGTGATTGACATGAAAGAAGGGAATATTAAATTTCATTTTCCGTTAAAGAAGGGTATGGAACACTTCCCTAGAACTAGAATTAAGCCACCATATGAGTCAACCATGAGGGCAACCTATGGAGCAAAAACCAAAGATAACAACACTTGAAACTATGCATTATACCTAGCTAGGGGCATAAAACAATAGCGCTTGTTGGGAGGCAACCCAATAGTTATCCTTTAATTTTTTGTTTCTTTTCTGTTATTTAATAAATACACAATTATGCTACTATTATGATTGTGTTTTTCATGTTTTAATTAGTTTTTGTGCCAAGTAAAGCCTTTAGGATGGTGTGGGTGATAGTTGACTTGATTCTGTAACAGAAACTTTTACGCGCAGTTCTGGAATTTTTTAAATTCACAGAAACGTTCTTTTGCTCTAATTTTTTTACAAAAAATTGATATACAAATTTCCCACGTTGTCCTAATTTTTCAGAATTTTTGGAGTTACAGAAGTATAGTCAAGTTCAGATTACTACAGGCTGTTCTGTTTTTGACAGATTCTGTTTTCATTGCATTGTGTGCTTATTTTGATGAATCTATGGATTGTATCGGGGGGTATAAGCCATGGTAAAGTTAGAATACAGTAGGTATAATGCAATAATAAAATATGAATGGGTTTGCAACAGTACTTAAAGTGGTGATTTGCTTTATTATACCAACGGATCTCACGAAGATTTTTGTTAAGTTTTGTGTGATTGAAGTTTTCAAGTTTTGGGTGAGATCATGATGGATGAAGGAATAAGGAGTGGCAATAGCCTAAGCTTGGGGATGCCCATGGCACCCCAAGGTAATATTCAAGGACTCCCAAGCAACTAAGCTTGGGGATGCCCCGGAAGGCATCCCCTCTTTCTTCTAACGACCATGGGTAATTTAACTTGGAGCTATATTTTTATTCATCACATATCATGAGTTTTGCCTGGAACGTCTTATATTATATGAGTCTTTGCTTGTTTTGATTTTTAGTTTGTCATAATCATCCTTGCTGGACACACCTATGATGACCCACAAGTATAGGGGATCAATCGTAGCCCTTTCGATAAGTAAGAGTGTCGAACCCAACGAGGAGCAGAAGGAAATGACAAGTGGTTTTCAGCAAGGTAATTTCTGCAAGCACTGAAATTGTCGGTAACGAGTAGTTTGATAGCAAGATAATTTGTAATGAGCAAGTAATGGTAACGGTAAATAAAGTGCAGCAAGGTAGCCCAATCCTTTTGTGGCAAAGGACAGGCCAAAACGGTCTCTTATAATAAGCAAAGCGTTCTTGAGGGCACACGGGAATTTCATCTAGTCACTTTCATCATGTTGGTTTCATTTATGTTCGCTACCTTGATAATTTGATATGTGGGTGGACCCGTGCTTGGGTGCTATTCTTACTTGAACAAACCTCCCACTTATGTTTAACCCCCTCGCAAGCATCCGCAACTACGAGAAAAATATTAAGATAAAATCTAACCATAGCATTAAACATATGGATCCAAATCAGTCCCTTACGAAGTAGCGCATAAACTAGGGTTTAAGCTTCTGTCACTCTAGCAACCCATCATCTAATAACTACTCCACAATGCATTCCCTTAGGCCCAAAGATGGTGAAGTGCCATGTAGTCGACGTTCACATGACACCAGTAAGGGAATCACAACATACATATCATCAAAATATCGAACACATATCAAATTCACATGATTGCTTGCAACATGATTTCTCCCATGGCCTCAAGAACAAAGGTAACTACTCACAAATGATATTCATGCTCAAGACCAGAGGGGTATTAAATAGCATAATGGATCTGAACATATAATCTTCCACCAAATAAACCATATAGTAATCAACTACAAGATGTAATCAACACTACTAGTCACCCACAGGTACCAATCTGAGGTTCCGGTACAAAGATTGAACACAAGAGATGAACTAGGATTTGAGAGGAGATGATGCTGTTGAAGATGTTGATGGAGATTGGCCTCCCAAAGATGAAAGGGTTGTTGGTGATGACGATGGCTTCGATTTCCCCCTCTGGGAGGGAAGTTCCCCCGGCGGAATCGCTCCGCCGGAGGGCAAAAGTGCTCCTGTCCAAGTTCCGCCTCGAGACGGCGGCGCTCCGTCCCGAAAGTCCTCTCCTTATTTTTTTTCTAGGTCAAAATGACTTATATACCAGAAGACGGGCACCGGAGGTGGGCTGGGCTGACCACAACCCACCAGGGCGCGCCTGGGGGACCTGGCGCGCCATGGTGTATCGTGGTCACCAGGTGGCCCCCCTCCGGTAGTTATTTGCTCCAGTATTTTTTATATATTCCAAAATAATTATCCGTAAATTTTCAGCTCATTTGGAGTTGTGCAGAATAGGTAGCTCTGACGTAGCTTATTTAGGTCCAGAATTCCAGCTGCCGGTATTCTCCCTCTTTGTGTAAACCTTGCATATTATGAGAGAAAAGGCATTAGAATTACTCCATAAAGCATTATTATGCATAAAAACATTATAAATAACAGTAAGAAAACATGATGAAAAATGGACGTATCAACCTATTTGAGAGAGCCATAATGATATCATGATTTGTTAGAATTGCTCTATGTGCTTCACTTAAATCTTTCTGAGCACGGTGGTGGTTTAATTTTGAAGAAATGCTCTCATGCTTCACTTAGATTATTTTGAGAGTTGATAAATTTTGAAGAAATACTCTCATGCTTCACTTAGATTATTTTGAGAGTTGATATGATAAATTTTGAAGAAATATATGCTCTCGTGCTTCACTTAATTTATTTGAGAGTTGATAATAGCAATGGTAATTTGCATAAGATATGAATTTGGTCCCAAAGTGATAGATATTCAAGAGGGATATAATAAAAACTTTCATGAAGATCATTGGATATTATAAAGAGAGTATTCCTTATTTGGCCCTTTCTTAAATTTTGCTTCCTTTTTTGGCCCAAAAAACTTCTTTTTTCCTTTTTTGACACTCAAACTTTATTTTGTTCCCTATATGCCACTTCCGTTTGTTTTGACGAGTAACGGTGTTAAGTCTGACCTAGAAAGACCATTTTACCCCTCACATAGAATGTGACCTGATTATATACATGCAAACGCAGAGGTAATGTGATATTTTTTGTTCCCCCGTAAAAAAAGTGATATATTTTGTTGTAGTTCAATAAGTAAAACATAGTACTATATACATAAAACATAGTACTCGTTATAAAAAAATAATAGTTACTACCCATGTGTACACAATTAAATCACCATCACATCGTCACGACAACACGCGGGCGGCTCTGGCCGTGGCGGTGTACTGCCTGAGAGTGCCGACGAGCACGAGTATGTCGAAGATCTGGTGGCTGTACTGGTCGATGTAGTTGAACTGTTTGAAGTGACGTTTTTATTTCTATTCCTCCGGTCAGAAGAAAAAGACACAATGTGCATGAGACATGCACGTATACACGTGTGCAATCAGATCACGGGGATCTCCTAGCTGTATTCGATTTTGTATACCTTACGTATCCATGCAGGATTCTAATTGTTCTCTGTCCAGTATGCCGTCCCTATACTATTTATTCCCGTGTCTGGGATCGATCAAATCAAGTGCTAAAACTCCAAAGCCTTTCACGTAAAAAAAAACTCCAAAGCCTTCATGAACATCGCGGAGCGCGAGCGCGCGACGTAGAACCCAGCACAGCTGGTGTACATGAGCTCATGGCAGCGGCGTACACGAGCCCATGGCTGCCTCCAGCAACACAGGGGCGACGCTACTGTTAGCAACATCACAAGGTACCACTCTGGATTGCGCCAGTTGATGACTTCGACCTAGTCTCGGCCTCGATGTATGGACACGCACCACCGACAGCCTCGGTGCCGCCATGCATGAGAGTTGGCAGTGGCCTCAGCGCACCCACGCATAGGATGTGAACATGTGGTGACGGCCTGTCGGGCCCTCGCGGATCGAGCTGCAATGCACGGCGCCGCCGCGGGTTTGGCGGTGGTGGAAAACAGAAGGAAAGAGCAGGCAGGATTGGGAGGGAGGAGACGAGAAAGGAAACAAGATGGAGTGCAGATCTCCCCTCGATTGTTTATTTTGTTCGTTCACGCCCCTCTCTTTCCATTTTTGTTGACAAACCACTACCAAGGCCAAAAATGTCTTTGCACGTGTCAGTTAACACCACTGGATGGAAAAATGTATGAAAGTGTCAAATAGGGAACAAAATTTAAGTCAAGGTCCAAATAAGGAAGATTTTGTTTTATAGGGCCAAATAGGGAACCATATTTTTAAAAAGGGCCAAATAAGAAATTCTCTCTATTATAAACTTGATTCCTTGCAATAGTTTTGTGATATGGAGATAGTGATATGTGAGTCATGTTGGTGAGTAATTATGCTTTAGTAAGAATATTGGTGTTAAGGTTTGTGATTCCCTATGCAAGCATGAAAGTTAATAGTCATGCAACGAAGTTACATCCTACTTGTGGTGCATTATTCAGTGTTAGTTATGTTTAATGTGTGTTTATGACCGTTTTCGTTTTTTGGTTGGTCGCTTCTCAATCTATTTGCTAGCCTTCATTTGTACTAAGCGGGAATACTGCTTGTGCATCCAACTCCTTAAACCAAAGTTGTGCCAAATGAGTCCACCATACCTACATATATGCGGCATTTCCATGCCATTCCAAGTAAATTTGTATGTGCCAACTCTAATATTCAAAATGAATTTCCATTTTGTGTGCTCGTACCGCTCATGAAGCGGCAGGGGGTGGCCAATATTTTCCATGCTAGGTATGTTATTCTCAATATGAGTGTTTATTCACTTGTCATTACCCGAGAGTGTGGCAGGTAATAGGGATGCCCGGTCCCAAAATGAAAATATATATATATGTTGTTCATAATAAATTCCTTGGAAAGTGTTGGTATGGAAGGCACCCGTGGATACGGCTAGCCATGGATTGTGAAAGAATGGTGGAAAGGAAATAAACTTTATTTTACGTTTGGGAACCGCCTATGATTTATCTAGCATGGAAGATATTGGGAATTCTCGATCGTTTTTGTTGACAGGAAAAGCATGCCTCTCAAAATATTTTTATCTCTCAATTTAAGCTATGAGCTCTAGCACCTCTATAAATCTCTGCTTCCCTCTTCAAAGGGCCTTTCTATTTAATTTTATGCAATTTTTATTTTTATTTTGAGTCTCCGTCTTCTCTTATAAAGCACCAACTAGGGAACACTATTGTCATACTTGTGCATTGGATGTATCTAATATTTGAGTGTGTTTCATGAATGGATCAATGACTGAGCTTAATGGGCTAGGGATAGCTTTCTTTAGTGTTGATATTTTGAAAGACATGTTTGCTTGTTGATATGCTTGAGTATTGAGGTCTTCATGTCAAATTATAGACTATTGCTTTGAATCATTTAAAATCCAAATATCCATGCTACAAAAGAAAAGAATATGTGATGAAGATGTTCGGTAGCATTTCACATCAAAAATTCTGTTTTTATCATCTACCTACTCGAGGACGAGCAGGAATTAAGCTTGGCGATGCTTGATACATCTCCAACGTATCTATAATTTTTGATTGTTCCATGCTATTGAAGTATCAATCTTGGATGTTTTATATACATTTACAAGCAACTTTATATCATTTTTTGGGACTGACCTATTAACCTAGTGCCCAGTGCCAGCTGCTGTTTTTTGCTTGTTTTTGGTTTCACAGAATATCAGTACTGTCGGGGATATACCCCACGGTGTAACCCGGCCGGATGTATGACCCGGCCGGACTTGGCGTTTCATCGGTAACCCGCCCAAAGGCTGGCGACTCACATAGTGACCTGCCCGGATCTCTCCACTCGCTGATGACCCGGCCGGGCCTGGTGATTTATTGGTGACCCGGCAGGCGGGTCAGAGGAGCAGCAAGACCCAGTGGCCCAGAAGGCGGCTCATGGAAGGCCGGCTCATATTATGGTGGGCTGGCTTAAGGAGAAAGGCATAAAGAATATTCCCTTACAAAGGAAGCAAGACTAGGATTCCACTTGTAATAGATAGTCCTAATCCTACTAGGACTCTACAGGTAACCCGCCCCTCCAACTTATATAAGGAGGGACAGGGCACCCCAAGAGGGGAGGTGAGACAAGTCTAGACAGACAAATCAATAGCTCTCGAGATAGAGGTAGCAAAACCTCGCCCTTGTAACCGTGAGCATCATCATCATCAATATCAATGAAGCAGGATGTAGGCTTTTACCTCCACCGTGAGGGGCCGAACCTGGGTAAAACCTCGCGTCTCTCGTCCCGCTCAACCCCTCTCAAGCTACCACATAGATGCGTTGGCCTCACGACTAAGTCCTTTTCACGAGGACATCTGCCGTGACAAATCCAAGACAGTTGGCGCCCACCGTGGGGCCTGCGCATGATGGTGTTGAGTTCTTGAAGGGAGCTCTCCAGGGATCGAGAATCTCGTGATTGATTGGATGAAAAAAAGAGCTGACATGGAACGATCGCAGAGGACAACCCGGTGCGGAACAACCTTGGGCAGAGCCGTCAAATTCATTGTTTTATGATCAGAATCATGGTTAACTTTGGAGCTGGCGATACGAGATTTGAAGACAAGAGAGATTGGGATTTTGTTGTATGGCCGCCGCCGCTGCCTGGGTGATCCGTCAAGTTGATTATGCCGAGATCAACAGAAGTTCTTTCCTGAAAACCAGATATGGTATGTCAAAACCGTCGGGATTACTGCTACAGATTCAGTGTCCGGATCCAATTACAACTATGTTGATCGGTGGTATGATCCGCCGTGTTCCTATGGTTGTCATCGACTACATTTCAAGTCTCGGTGAATTCCAAAAGTGATGGCAACAGACAAAACATACGTGATCAACTGCACGGTTATTAGCATATTTGAAGGAAAGGTTCCACTGAACAACGGTGGAGCAAGTCAGAATTAAAAAAAAGAAAAGAAGGAAAAGTCAAAGCAACCACGACCCGGAAAGGACATGGAGGGAGGTTTGGATTCGGGCTCTGCTGCTTGCGGCCTCATCGGGCTGCCCCGTCGCCGCTTTTCCGTTCACCGGCCATCGCCTCATCAAACCGTCGCCCGCAACCGAAGAGCCGCCACCCCTGCCGACCGTGGCTCTGGCAAACCGTCCGGATCCCTCTGCTGTGGATTTTTCTTCGCAGGCGTCGACCCCGTGCGGACCGAGCCGCGTCCGCAGCCCTCACCGCAGCAGTAACCTGCTCCTGCTCCTGCCGTGAGCTGCCGTCCGCTGTGCCGGCCCTGAGCCGCCGTCGCCGCCTGACCCGCCTCCGTCGTCCGCGCCTAGAGCCGCTTCCGCCATCCCGTCAGCCGCCGTCGCCATGACCCGCCATGAGCTGCCGCCGTTCTGCCTTGCTCCAGAGTCGGCTGACTCCGCTCTGTTACAAGTCGCTGCTCGACGCCGCGCTGAGCCGCCCCGTCACTGCTGAGGCCTCCGC
This sequence comes from Thinopyrum elongatum, assembly GCA_011799875.1. Lineage (NCBI taxonomy): Eukaryota > Viridiplantae > Streptophyta > Magnoliopsida > Poales > Poaceae > Thinopyrum > Thinopyrum elongatum. The sequence goes on along the minus strand of CM022302.1, from coordinate 273,646,089 downwards.
CGCTGCTGCAGCTACGGCCTTCTGAGCCGCCCATGGACGGCACCTCTCTGACCCGCCGCCAGCCCTGCTGTGCCTCACGAGGACCTCCGTCGTCGCGACCGAGCCCGCCTTGAGCCGCGTTCCGCCGGTCTCCATAGATTTGTGTCACATTTGCTCTTGACACAAGGCACATGAAACACCTGAATCAATGGATCAAGCTCGTACTTGATTCCAGGGCGTTGAGATTACTATTTTATTTCCCGTGTTCCACAAGGGTTCTGTGATATCATATGAATGGGAGGATGCATACACGTTGCCGTCTCGTAAATTTAGCAGTCAAAGGGCATCTTGCATCGAGTCGCTCCAGCTTGACCTTGCATCTTTGAAGCTACCCCGTGACTTCCATGGCCCTGTGAAGCTAGGAGTGTTGAATCGCCAGTCTGTTCACATGATGGAGGGAGATCTCAAGCTGTTTTTGTCCAAGTACAATGCATTGGATTGTTTGTGGCTGGGCCGTTGTTACCCAGTGCATTGGAGTGAGCAACAAGTCAAAGTTACAGCTGAAAGATGTACGTGTGATCAGTTCCATCGGAGATTCTGCTGCCATGGATCGACCCCCCGACCGGGTCCTCCGCCTCTGAGCACCTCCTCTGGCGCACCTCGCTAGAGAGCCTCTGCGGCGGTCTCTCGCCTCTGCCGGGTTCCGGCACGTCCGCTGTGAGCCGCTGTTGCCGCAGCACGTTCCGGCCGTCCGTGTCCACTGCTGCGCCGCTGTAGCAGCAACGCGTTCCGACCTTGAGCCGCCCGTGTCACTGCTAAGCCACTACTCGCCTCTGCTGCTACAGCCGTGGTCCTGACTGGGGGCCTCTTCCAAGCCGCCACGCGACTTCACCGGGTCCTGTCGACAAACCTCTCCGTTGTGGCGGACACATTTCAACGACTCGGTGAAGGCTATACATGTTGGAGAAACAACTCCATAAGTCTAATGATGCCATGAGGTGGAGTGCCTGACTCTGCAGGTTTCAATGCTCTCATAAGGGTTCTAAAATTTGCATTTCTGCTGTGACTGAGTTGGCTTTATTAAAATACGACCCGGAGGGTCCATTTCAAGCTGCCCGGCTCCGGTTCAGCTGCGGTCGTGTTTCAAACCGCCTCTACTAGCCAACGCCACCCCTGCCTCGGCCTCGAGAGTGGCTAAATTGCCATTGAAATTACTGGAGGATATGCATAGATGTTATATACGGATCATCTATCGTCTAGACGAATCAGGTGAAATCCATCCAGTCAATTTTTATTGATACATTTTTTATTCTTTAAAAGAACAAGTACTCTGGCTTGTGATATTTTGTGGATGCAGGACAATTATTCACTGCAAGAGCGATGGTCGTGTCATGGATATATAGCTCGCGCCACCATTATCATGTGCTAGGATCTGACCATACCATAATGCTCAATGAATATATGTGCAAGTTGTAGCCTCTGCGGCTCAGTTTACATCAACACGACGCGACTGACTCGTCCGTCCACGCGGCTTACCGCGCCTGCAATTGACTCGCCCGTCCGCACCGGCTTGCAACGCCGCGGCCGACTCATCTGTCCATGCCCGCGTCCATGCCGCCTCTGATGCTGCGGTCATCTTTGCCGTCCGCCCCCGCGGTCTGGTCTACATCAACACACCGGAGCTGCACCTGTCTGCATGAGCTGTTTAGTGAGCGCATGCAAGTTGCCGCTCCTGCAGCCCGGTTTATTCCAACAACTCTGAAGCAAGCCATAATATATTATCAGCCTCCGCCTGCACCGGATGGCTCAATGGACAAGCGCACAAGTCTCCGTCACTACAGTTTGATTAAACTTCAACAACCAGCTGGGATGAACCGCTGGCCAGATTACTGACACAAATCATATGGGGTCATTTATAACCCGCCGAGCTTCAACATATTCCAGCGTTCCGCTATTCAATTATATACCGGTTTATATCACGGTCAAGTATGAGGAATCTCAAGCCAACTCCTCGAGTCGTCTTAACACTCGGGGGCTACAATGACATGACTCGGCAGAATTGGCCGGTTTCAGTGAATTCAAGAAGTCCGGGTCATCGGAGGGAAAAATAACCCGGCCCCGGAGGCTACTGCCCTATTGGTGAAAATTTAAAGGGCGTCAAAAAGTTTCTGGCTTAAAAAGAAGGATTCCGGTTCAAGGGAAATCTGTCTCACACAAAGCTCTGAAGCTCTCAATATCCGGTTTAAAATCCCGGCTCAAAAAGAATTTATCTCTCGCAAAGTTTGAGTTCTCAGGAAAAATTAAAGGTTGCCAAAGAGAACTTGCTGCCATGATGCGTGGTTCAAACATGGGTATCCTGCCTTATTGGCTTGTCATATTGCAGGTCACTTGGGGGCTTCCTGCTCATTGAGCATAGCTATGACTACCCTTTGATCTGGCTTATACGCCTTGTTGCAAATGACTTGGGGGATTTCTGCCCAAGTTAAAAGGTTAACAAAGAGAACTTGTTACAATGAACAGTTCAAACATAGGTAACCTGTCTTGATGGCTTGTTATAGGTCACTTGGGGGCTTCCTGTTCAATGAACACAGCTATATTTACCCTTTTGATCGGCTTGGACGCCAGGTGTATTCACCAAAAATCTGGGTTATCCTGCCTTTGTATGTCTGCCACTCCGCCCAGGTAATCCTGGAATGACTCACCGTACTCTTGACAGTCAATCTTATAAAGACCCTGAACTTGTCAAAGTTAAAACTATGATTGGTCATGTGAGGCCCGGCTTACAGGTTTGAGTAAAGGATTAACTCAGTGGCTGTGCGGCCCTTGAATAGCACTTGAGATTAAGGCTTGGCGGCCTATGAAAGCCTTGTTTTTCTGATTTGTTGTTTCCTCTGAACATCGTTGGATTCATATCCTTGTTCCATATTAACATATGGTTTAAAACCAACCAGGCCATGTAGCCTTGATTATATGACTCATAATTGAGCATATTGGGTTTGGTAACCCGCCCTGATAGCAGACTTTAAGTCGCCAGGATGTTTTGCCTTGAGCAATCAAAATGATGATATTTCATGACTCCGGGTTGATACTGGCTCCAGATTATAATTATCAAGGCATCTCCATGGTATTAATCTACAGGTATGTCTTTCAATAATGGTATGAATATTTTGGGTTTGGTAAACCGCCCTGGATTTGGACGTTAAGTCGCCAGTATACTTTGATTGCGCAATTGGAATTATGCGCTATAAAATCTTTGGATTGCACCCTGCCTTTGGACATTAAGTCGCCAGTATATTTTGGATTGCACCCTGGCTTTGGACGTTAAGTCGCCAGTATATTTTGGATTGCGCCCTTGGAATCATGCGCTTATACATCTTTGGGTTGTCACCTTCACTGGATATGGCAATATAAGCCGGCAGTATAAGTTAAATCTACAGGTATGTTTTCCTGGTTATATGAATATGTGAGGTTTGATAACCCGCCTTGGTTTTGGACTTTAAGTCGCCAGTATATTTTGGCTTGAATGGTCCTAATTCTAGTCTTTTCCATAATTGAATAAGACTATATTATGTTTGGGTTGTTACCCGCCCTGTCTTTTGACGTTAAGTCGCCAGGGCATATGTTGTTTAAACTTTGTGCAGGACATGCAGAGTTCTGGCTTACATAAATGATTAAGTTCAAGCCCATCATCAAAAATTAAATTGGAGTTTCAAAAGGGTGATCAGTTATTGATTTTTACAAAGGCTATAAGCCGCCGGGTTACAAAAATTCTGGCTTACAATGAATGCACATTAAGTCGCCATCGGCCAAGAGCCGCCGGGTATTTAACTCCGGATTTACTTATCAACAGATAAGGTATTCAAATCTTTAATAGCCAGACTGGGCTGGATTTTCATTATGGTATTGAATGATTGAGGTTTTCATCCGGATTATATTATTCAAACCTTTAATAGCCAACATGGCTGGATTTTTATGGTTATCAATAACCAGTATTATGATTGAGGTTTTCAAAAGCCACTTCAGAGCAATGGCTATTATTTCTTCATCCAAGAGTATCGGTTCACAACAGAGAGCATGGTTCAATATTGATATGCAAAGGCTTTCAACGACATCATCCGGACAATGGATATGGTTTTATTTAGTCCCGAGTTGCTGCAGGCACACAACCCGGCACTTGGGGGCTACATTATTCAAATCATGATTATATCAAGTATGCAAGTCCCATGTCACTGCAAGCATGCACCATGGCACTTGGGGGCTAATACAAGGTCATTTTTAACTCGCCTCATTGAAGACCCGACCCATCACATGGTGATGAGCCGGCCCTTGGGGGCTACTAATTGCTCCTATCAAAGGTAACCCGAAACTTGGGAGCTACATCATATGGTGTTATTTTTACATGAAAAGTCCCAGCTTAGTATTATCTTACTAAGCCGGCCCTTGGGGGCTACACATTGCTGCTTAAGTCTATATACTCAGATTTACAAAGTCCCTGCTTATTATTGCATAATGACCAGACACTTGGGGGCAACACATGGGAAGTTCAAAGTCTTCAGTTTATGATTGGTGATTTACATAAACAATCCGGATTTCTCCAAAGTCGCAGCATTTATATTGAAACAAGTCTTAAGCTATCACTATGTTTTCCTCTTAAGACTTGGGGGCTACAGATGATATGCATATCAGGGAGGAATATCTTCAAGTTCTCAGTTTTTTGAGCAAACCAGGTATTGTATTCTTAGTTTTGGCCTGGATAACTCAAGAAAGTCAATTACATGACCCGGTGTCAGCAACAATCATGACCCGGCATTATCAGTCATAACTCGGCAATTTCGAGGATCACAACTTGACAAGCTCTAGCATCATTAAGCCAAAGTATTCAAAAACTGGTTCAGCTCCAGAAGGACATCTTAAGTCCAATATTTTATTAAGTCAGAGCATTGAAGGCTGACTCAAATGGATTATTTCTTACATTATTTTTCTACAAGAGACCAATATCAGCAAATTGACTATGAAGCTGGCCTGTTGACCCGGATTTTTTAGAAGAAGTATCTGGATTTTTTGCATTGGCAAAGTTTGAACATATCTGCTAAAGGAGATTTGCTATGAAGGAAATGACAAGGACTTAAGGATGAAACAGGTGCCGGTTCAGAAAAACTTTTAACCCGGAGCGCAACCTGTCGAATTTGTTCTTGTGTTTATTTTGCAGGATGAGTTTAACATGGATAAATCCAAATTAAACTGGGGGCTAATGTCGGGGATATACCCCACGGTGTAACCCAGCCGGATGTATGACCCGGCCGGACTTGGCGTTTCATCGGTAACCCGCCCAAAGGCTGGCGACTCACACAGTGACCTGCCCGGATATCTCCACTCGCTGATGACCCGGCCAGGCCTGGTGATTTATTGGTGACCCGGCAGGCGGGTCAGAGGAGCAGCAAGACCCGGTGGCCCAGAAGGCGGCTCATGGAAGGCCGGCTCATATTATGGTGGGCCGGCTTAAGGAGAAAGGCATAAAGAATATTCCCTTACAAAGGAAGAAAGACTAGGATTCCACTTGTAATAGATAGTCCTAATCCTACTAGGACTCTACAGGTAACCCGCCCCTCCAACTTATATAAGGAGGGACAGGGCACCCCAAGAGGGGAGGTGAGACAAGTCTAGACAGACAAATCAATAGCTCTCGAGATAGAGGTAGCGAAACCTCGCCCTTGTAACCGTGAGCATCATCATCATCAATATCAATGAAGCAGGATGTAGGCTTTTACCTCCACCGTGAGGGGCCGAACCTGGGTAAAACCTCGTGTCTCTCGTCCCGCTCAACCCCTCTCAAGCTACCACATAGATGCGTTGGCCTCACGACTAAGTCCTTTTCACGAGGACATCTGCCGTGACAAATCCATGACAGTTGGCGCCCACCATGGGGCCTGCGCACGATGGTGTTGAGTTCTTGAAGGGAGCTCTCCAGGGATCGAGAACCTCGTGATTGATTGGATGAAAAAAAGAGTCGACATGGAACGATCGCAGAGGATAACCCGGTGCAGAACAACCTTGGGCAGAGCCGTCAAATTCATCATTTTATGATCAGAATCATGGTTAACTTTGGAGCTGGCCGTACGAGATTTGAAGACAAGAGAGATTGGGATTTTGTTGTATGGCCGCCGCCGCCACCTGGGTGATCCGTCAAGTTGATTATGCCGAGATCAATAGAAGTTCTTTCCTGAAAACCAGATATGGTATGTCAAAACCGTCGGGATTACTGCTACAGATTCACTGTCCGGATCCAATTACAATTGTGTTGATCGGTGGTATGATCCACCGTGTTCCTATGGTTGTCATCAACTATGTTTCAAGTCTCGGTGAATTCCAAAAGTGATGGCAACAGACAAAACATACGTGATCAACTGCACGGTTATTGACATATTTGAAGGAAAGGTTCCAGTGAACAACGGTGGAGCAAGTCAGAATTAAAAAAAAGAAAAGAAGGAAAAGTCAAAGCAACCACGACCCGGAAAGGACGTGGAGGGAGGTTTGGATTCGGGCTCTGCTGCTTGCGGCCTCATCGGGCTGCCCTGTCACCGCGTTTCCGATCACCGGCCATCGCCTCATCAAACCGTCGCCCGCTACCGACGAGCCGCCACCCCTGCCGACCGTGGCTCTGGCAAACCGTCCGGATCCCTGTGCTGCCGATTTTTCTTCGCCGGTGTCGACCCCGCGCGGACCGAGTCGCGTCCGCGGCCCTCACCGCAGTAGTAACCTATGACTGCTCCCGCCGTGAGCTGCCGTCCGCTGTGCCGGCCCTGAGCCGCCGTCGCCGCCTGACCCGCCTCCGTCGTCCGCGCCTAGAGCCGCTTCCGCCATCCCGTCAGCCGTCGTCGCCGTGACCCGCCGTGACCTGCCGCCGTTCTGATCTGCTCCGGAGTCGGCTGACTCCGCTCTGTTACAAGTCGCTGCCCGACACCGCGCTGAGCCGTCCCATCACCGCTAAGGCCTCCGCCGCTGCTGCAGCTACGGCCTCCTGAGCCGCCCATGGACGGCGCCTCTCTGACCCGCCGCCAGCCCTGCTGTGCCTCACGAGGACCTCCGCCGTCGTGACCGAGCCCGCCTTGAGCCGCGTTCCGCCGGTTTCCGCAGATTTGTGTCACATTTGTGTCACATTTGCTCTTGACACAAGGCACATGAAACACCTGAATCAATGGATCAAGCTCGTACTCGATTCCAGGGCGTCTGAGATTACTATTTTATTTCCCGTGTTCCACAAGGGTTCCGTGATATCATATGAATGGGAGGATGCATACACGTTGCCGTCTCGTGAATTTAGCAGTCAAAGGGCATCTTGCATCGAGTCGCTCCAGCTTGACTTTGCATCTTTGAAGCTACCCCGTGACTTCCATGGCCCCGTGAAGCTAGGAGTGTTGAATCGCCAGTCTGTTCACATGTTGGAGGGAGATCTCAAGCTATTTTTGTCCAAGTACAGTGCATTGGATTATTTGTGGCTGGGCCATTGTTACCCAGTGCATTGGAGTGAGCAACAAGTCAAAGTTACAGCTGAAAGATGTATGTGTGATCAGTTCAATCGGAGATTCTGCTGCCATGGATCGACCCCCCGACCGGGTCCTCCGCCTCTGAGCACCTCCTCTGGCGCACCTCGCTAGAGAGCCTCTACGGCGGTCTCTCGCCTCTGCCGGGTTCCGGCACGTCCGCTGTGAGCCGCTATTGCCGCAGCACGTTCCGGCCGTCTGTGTCCAGTGCTGCGCCGCTGTAGCCGCAGCGCGTTCCGGCCTTGAGCCGCCCGTGTCACTGCTAAGCCGCTACTCGCCTCTGCTGCTACAGCCGTGGTCCTGACTGGGGGCCACTTCCAAGCCGCCCCGCGACTTCATCGGGTCCCCTCGACAAACCTCTCCGTTGTGGCGGACACATTTCAACGACTCGGTGAAGGCTATACATGTTGGAGAAACAACTCCATAAGTCTAATGATGCCATGAGGTGGAGTGCCTGACTCTGCAGGTTTCAATGCTCTCATAAGGGTTCTAAAATTTGCATTTCTGCTGTGACTGAGTTGGCTTTATTAAAATACGACCCGGAGGGTCCATTTCAAGCTGCCCGGCTCCGGTTCAGCTGCGGTCGTGTTTCAAACCGCCTCTACTAGCCAACGCCACCTCTGCCTCGGCCTCGAGAGTGGCTAAATTGCCATTGAAATTACTAGAGGATATGCATAGATGTTATATACGGATCATCTATCGTCTAGACGAATCAGGTGAAATCCATCCAGTCAATTTTTATTGATACATTTTTTATTCTTTAAAAGAACAAGTACTCTGGCTTGTGATATTTTGTGGATGCAGGACAATTATTCACTACAAGAGCGATGGTCGTGTCATGGATATATAGCTCGCGCCACCATTATCATGTGCTAGGATCTGACCATACCATAATGCTTAATGAATATATGTGCAAGTTGTAGCCTCTGCGGCTCAGTTTACATCAACACGACGCGACTGACTCGTCCGTCCACGCGGCTTACCGCGCCTGCAATTGACTCGCCCGTCCGCACCGGCTTGCAACGCCGCGGCCGACTCATCTATCCATGCTCGTGTCCATGCCGCCTCTGATGCTGCGGTCGTCTTTGCCGTCCGCCCCCGCGGTCTGGTCTACATCAACACACCGGAGCTGCACCTGTCTGCATGAGCTGTTTAGTGAGCGCATGCAAGTTGCCGCTCCTGCAGCCCGGTTTATTCCAACAACTCTGAAGCAAGCCATAATATATTATCAGCCTCCGCCTGCACCGGATGGCTCAATGGACAAGCGCACAAGTCGCCGTCACTACAGTTTGATTAAACTTCAACAACCAGCTGGGATGAACCGCTGGCCAGATTACTGACACAAATCATATGGGGTCATTTATAACCCGCCGAGCTTCAACATATTCCAGCGTTCCGCTGTTCAACTATATACCGGTTTATATCACGGTCAAGTATGAGGAATCTCAAGCCAACTCCTCGAGTCGTCTTAAGACTCGGGGGCTACAATGACATGACTCGGCAGAATTGGCCGGTTTCAGTGAATTCAAGAAGTCCGGGTCATCGGAGGGAAAAATAACCCGGCCCCGGAGGCTACTGCCCTATTGGTGAAAATTTAAAGGGCGTCAGAAAGCTTCCAACTTAAAAAGAAGGATTCCGGTTCAAGGGAAATCTGTCTCACACATAGCTCTGAAGCTCTCAATATCTGGTTTAAAATCCTGACTCAAAAAGAATTTATCTCTCGCAAAGTTCGAGTTCTCAGGAAAAATTAAAGGTTGCCAAAGAGAACTTGCTGCCATGATGCGCGGTTCAAACATGGGTATCCTGCCTTATTGGCTTGTCATATTGCAGGTCACTTGGGGGCTTCCTGCTCATTGAGCATAGCTATGACTACCCTTTGATCCGGCTTATACGCCTTGTTGCAAATGACTTGGGGGATTTCTGCCCAAGTTAAAAGGTTACCAAAGAGAACTTGTTACAATGAACAGTTCAAACATAGGTAACCTGTCTTGATGGCTTGTTATAGGTCACTTGGGGGCTTCCTGTTCAATGAACATAGCTATATTTACCCTTTTGATCGGCTTGGACGCCAGGTGTATTCAACAAAAATCCGGGTTATCCTGCCTTAGTATGTCTGCCACTCCGCCTAGGTAATCCTGGAATGACTCGCCGTACTCTTGACAGTCAATCTTATAAAGACCCTAAACTTGTCAAAGTTAAAACGACGATTGGTCATGTGAGGCCCGGCTTACAGGTTTGAGTAAAGGATTAACTTAGTGGCTGTGCGGCCCTTGAATAGCACTTGAGATTAAGGCTTGGCGGCCTATGAAAGCCTTGTTTTTCTGATTTGTTGTTTCCTCTGAACATCATTGGATCCATATCCTTGTTCCATATTAACATATGGTTTAAAATAAACCAGGCCATGTAGCCTTGATTATATGACTCATAATTGAGCATATTGGGTTTGGTAACCCGCCCTGATAGCAGACTTTAAGTCGCAAGGATGTTTTGCCTTGAGCAATCAAAATGATGATATTTCATGACTCCGGGTTGATACTGGCTCCGGATTATAATTATCAAGGCATCACCATGGTATTAATCTACAGGTATGTCTTTCAATAATGGTATGAATATTTTGGGTTTGGTAAACTGCCCTGGCTTTGGACGTTAAGTCGCCAGTTTACTTTGATTGCGCAATTGGAATTATGCGCTATAAAATCTTTGGATTGCACCCTGGCTTTGGACGTTAAGTCGCCAGTATATTTTGGATTGCGCCCTTGGAATCATGCGCTTATACATCTTTGGGTTGTCACCCTCACTGGATATGGCAATATAAGCCGGCAGTATAAGTTAAATCTACAGGTATGTTTTCCTGGTTATATGAATATGTGAGGTTTGATAACCCGCCTTGGTTTTGGACTTTAAGTCGCCAGTACATTTTGGCTTGAATGGTCCTAATTCTAGTCTTTTCCATAATTGAATAAGACTATATTATGTTAGGGTTGTTACCCGCCCTGGCTTTTGATGTTAAGTCGCCAGGGCATATGTTGTTTAAACTTTGTGCAGGACATGCAGAGTTCTGGCTTACATAAATGATTAAGTTCAAGCCCATCATCAAAAATTAAATTGGAGTTTCAAAAGGGTGATCAGTTATTGATTTTTACAAAGGCTATAAGCCACCGGGTTACAAAAATTCTGGCTTACAATGAATGCACATTAAGTCGCCATCGGCCAAGAGCCGCCGGGTATTTAACTCCGGATTTACTTATCAACAGATAAGGTATTCAAATCTTTAATAGCCAGACTGGGCTGGATTTTCATTATGGTATTGAATGATTGAGGTTTTCATACCGGATTATATTATTCAAACCTTTAATAGCCAACATGGCTGGATTTTTATGGTTATCAATAACCAGTATTATGATTGAGGTTTTCAAAAGCCACTTCAGAGCAATGGCTATTATTTCTTCATCCAAGAGTATCGGTTCACAACAGAGAGCATGGTTCAATATTGATATGCAAAGGCTTTCAACGACATCATCCGGACAATGGATATGGTTTTATTTAGTCCCGAGTTGCTGCAGGCACACAACCCGGCACTTGGGGGCTACATTATTCAAATCATGATTATATCAAGTATGCAAGTCCCATGTCACTGCAAGCATGCACCATGGCACTTGGGGGCTAATACAAGGTCATTTTTAACTCGCCTCATTGAAGACCCGACCCATCACATGGTGATGAGCCGGCCCTTGGGGGCTACTAATTGCTCCTATCAAAGGTAACCCGAAACTTGGGAGCTACATCATATGGTGTTATTTTTACATGAAAAGTCCCAGCTTAGTATTATCTTACTAAGCCGGCCCTTGGGGGCTACACATTGCTGCTTAAGTCTATATACTCAGATTTACAAAGTCCCTGCTTATTATTGCATAATGACCAGACACTTGGGGGCAACACATGGGAAGTTCAAAGTCTTCAGTTTATGATTGGTGATTTACATAAACAATCCGGATTTCTCCAAAGTCGCAGCATTTATATTGAAACAAGTCTTAAGCTATCACTATGTTTTCCTCTTAAGACTTGGGGGCTACAGATGATATGCATATCAGGGAGGAATATCTTCAAGTTCTCAGTTTTTTGAGCAAACCAGGTATTGTATTCTTAGTTTTGGCCTGGATAACTCAAGAAAGTCAATTACATGACCCGGTGTCAGCAACAATCATGACCCGGCATTATCAGTCATAACTCGGCAATTTCGAGGATCACAACTTGACAAGCTCTAGCATCATTAAGCCAAAGTATTCAAAAACTGGTTCAGCTCCAGAAGGACATCTTAAGTCCAATATTTTATTAAGTCAGAGCATTGAAGGCTGACTCAAATGGATTATTTCTTACATTATTTTTCTACAAGAGACCAATATCAGCAAATTGACTATGAAGCTGGCCTGTTGACCCGGATTTTTTAGAAGAAGTATCTGGATTTTTTGCATTGGCAAAGTTTGAACATATCTGCTAAAGGAGATTTGCTATGAAGGAAATGACAAGGACTTAAGGATGAAACAGGTGCCGGTTCAGAAAAACTTTTAACCCGGAGCGCAACCTGTCGAATTTGTTCTTGTGTTTATTTTGCAGGATGAGTTTAACATGGATAAATCCAAATTAAACTGGGGGCTAATGTCGGGGATATACCCCACGGTGTAACCCGGCCGGATGTATGACCCGGCCGGACTTGGCGTTTCATCGGTAACCCGCCCAAAGGCTGGCGACTCACACAGTGACCTGCCCGGATCTCTCCACTCGCTGATGACCCGGCCGGGCCTGGTGATTTATTGGTGACCCGGCAGGCGGGTTAGAGGAGCAGCAAGACCCGGTGGCCCAGAAGGCGGCTCATGGAAGGCCGGCTCATATCATGGTGGGCCGGCTTAAGGAGAAAGGCATAAAGAATATTCCCTTACAAAGGAAGCAAGACTAGGATTCCACTTGTAATAGATAGTCCTAATCCTACTAGGACTCTACAGGTAACCCGCCCCTCCAACTTATATAAGGAGGGACAGGGCACCCCAAGAGGGGAGGTGAGACAAGTCTAGACAGACAAATCAATAGCTCTCGAGATAGAGGTAGCGAAACCTCGCCCTTGTAACCGTGAGCATCATCATCATCAATATCAATGAAGCAGGATGTAGGCTTTTACCTCCACCATGAGGGGCCGAACCTGGGTAAAACCTCGCGTCTCTCGTCCCGCTCAACCCCTCTCAAGCTACCACATAGATGCGTTGGCCTCACGACTAAGTCCTTTTCACGAGGACATCTGTCGTGACAAATCCACAACAAGTACCAAACGAAGTCCAAATGCCACAATACTTTTTGGAGATTTGTTTCTGGACATAAGGGACAATAGAAGCTTCGGGAGGAGACCAAACATGGGAGCATGGGCCCACCACCCACCAGGGCACGCCCAGGGGGTCAGGCGCGCTCTAATGGGTGGTGGGGCCCATGAGGCTGCGTTTGACCTAATTCCACATCTATAAATACCCATAAATCAGAAAACCCTCGGGGGATTCCATGAAATACTTTTTCCGCCGCCGCAAGCCTCTATTCTCGAGAGATCCCATCTGGAGGCCTTCTCCGGTACTCTGCCGGGGGTGGGGGGAATTGATCACGGAGGGGTTCTTCATCAACCTTGTTGCCCCTCCGATGATGCGTGAGTAGTTTACCACAGACTACGGGTCCATAGTTAGTAGCTAGATGGCTTCTTCTCTCTCGATGTTCTTCAATACAATGTTCTCCTTGATGTTCTTGGAGTTCTTTTTTGCGGTGTGTTTGTTGAGATCCAATGTATTGTGAGTTTATGATCAGATCTATCCATGAATATTATTTGAGTTTTCTCTGAACTCTTTTATGCCTGATTAATATAGCCTCGTATTTCTTCTCCGATTTATTGGTTTGGTTTGGCCAACTAGATTGATTTATCTTGCCATGGGAAGAGGTGCTTTGTGATGGGTTCGATCTTGCGGTGCTTAATCCCAGTGGCAGAAAGGGTCATGACACGTATGTATCATTGCCATTAAGGGTAAAAAGATGGGGTTTATTCATATGTGAGTTTATGTTGTCTACATCATGTCATCTTGCTTAATGCATTACTCCGTTTTTCCACGAACTTAATACACTAGATGCATGTTGGATAGCGGTCGATGTGTGGAGTAATAGTAGTAGATGCGGAATCGTTTCGGTCTACTAATCTTGGACGTGATGCCTATGTATGATCATTGCCTTGGATATCATCATAATTATTTGCTTTTCTATCAATTGCTCAACAGTAATTTGTTTACCCACTGTATGCTATTTTCTCGAGAGAAGCCTCTAGTGAAAACTATGGCCCCCGGGTCTATCTTTTATCATATAAAAATCCTAAAAATACCTTGTTGCAATTTTCTATTATTTATTTTATTTTGTAATTTAGTTAGATCTATTTATCAAATCCTATACAATTTAATCTTGCTCGTAACCGTTGAGGGATTGATAACCCCTTTACGCGTTGGGTTGCAAGTATTTGTTGTTTGTGTGCAGGTGCTGTTTACATAGTGTTGCTTGGTTCTCCTACTGTATTGATAACCTTGGTTTAATAACTGAGGAAATACTTGTCTCTACTGTAATGCATCATCCTCTCCTCTTCGAGGAAATCTCAGCGCAGCTCACAAGTAGCATCGGGTGCTTCCCGAAAGGGTTAGCTGAGTGAAATAGTTTCGCGCACAGTTGACAGTTCATTTTGTGAATTTCTTTCACCTCCAGGTCATTTTTGTCCATTTTGCCAAGCCATCGAGCCTGTGGCCGTTGATTCAAAAGATAGTTATCGCACTGAGAAAAGGTGGCCTACATGGTTCGACTTTTAACCATTTTCTGGCTGCTTTGGTTGGGACTTGGGAGCTCGAAAATGACCGACTCCCCTATCTCGGCTAAGATCCAGACCAATAAATGATGATGATGGTGGGGATCTCATATTAGAATGTGTCAGCAGCCGGCGCATCAAATTGGCCTCAAACACGTCCGGGCGGGCAAGCCGATCACTTATCAGTAATTAAACCCGACACATCTAGGCGCCTCAAAACGGACTCAAATGCCCGAGGTGTCGGCGCCCCTCTGATATGTCTCCAATGTATCTATAATTTTTTATTTTTTTATGCTATTATATTATCAAATTTAAATACTTTATATGCAAATTTATATCATTTTTTGGGACTAACCTATTAACCTAGTGCCCAATGCCAGTTGTTGTTTTTTTGCATGTTTTTTGTTTTACAGAAAATCAATACCAAACGAAGTCCAAAAATGATGAAATTTTACGGTGATTTTTCTGGACCAAAAGGGACCCTGGAAGGTTCGGGAGGAGGCCAGAAGACTTACGAGAGAGCCACAAGCTCACATGGCGCGCCACCTGTGCTTGTGGGTTCCATGCAGCTCCGTTTAACCTAAGTCCAACTCAATAAATTCCCATAAATCCCCAAACCAATCGAGAGCTACCCGAAACAATTTTTCCGCCACCACAAACTTCTGTTCGTCCGCGATCCCATCTGGAGGCCTTTTTCGGTACTCTGTCGGAGGGGGAATCAATCACGGAGGGCTTCTACATCATCCTTACTGCACCACCAATGATGTGTGAGTACTTTACCACAGACCTACGTGTCCATAGTGATTAGCTAGATGGCTTCTTATTCTCTCTAATCTTCAATACAATGTTCTCCTCAAAGATTTATTCGATATAATCTTCTTTTGCGGTGTGTTTGTTGGGATCCGATAAATTGCGGGTGTATGATCAGATTATTCATTGAAAGTAATTGAGTCTTTCCTAAATTTTATTATGCATGATTATTATAGTTTTGTATTTTTCTCTGATCTATCCATTTGGTTTGGCCAACTAGATTGATTTATCTTCAATGGGAGAGGTGTTTTGTAGTTGTTTCAATCTTGCGGTGTCCTCATCTCGTGATAGGAGGGGTAGCGAGACACGTATTTGTATTGTTGCTACTAAGGGTAAAATGACAGGGTTTAATCATATTGCTTGGTTTTATTCTGTCTACATTATGTCATCATACTTCATGCATTACTTTGTTTGTTATGAACTTAATACGTAGAGAGGCAAGCATAGAAGCGCTCTTGAAGTGGAGTAATAGTAGTAGATGCAGAATCATTTTGGTCTGCTTGTCACAGACGTAATGCCTATATACATGATCATTGCCATGCATAACATCATAACTGTGCGCTTTTCTATCAATTGAGATGAGGGCATCAATACCATAGTTACACCCACAGCCCCTGCTACTATACATAGTGGACCAATTACTAGAGCTCGGGCATGCCAATTAAATTATCAGGTACTTTCGTTTCTTGGGAATAATTCTAATGTTCATGACAATATGATGTTGCCTAAAATAGATACATTTGTGTTGATTACTAATGAAGAGCTTAGCATGGATAAGAGGGATGAACACTGGAGCAGGATCAAGCATGGAGATGAAGGCGCGCGCGAAGGGAACCAGAACGGTGTTTCTAATGGAGTTTTCAACACTTTAAAGCCCCCATGATGACATACAAGGACATGGACGAAATATACAAGATGCCCTTTCATAAATTTTTTCCATAGCTTATTATAGGTGCGGCTCCACCTTAGTTTTGGTTCAGGCCCATGTAATTTCAAAATACTACTTCATAGGCTGGTTTTAGAGTTCGTATTGTAGGGGAAACGACTCAGGAGATGTTTTAGTCCCACCTTGCCAAAGGTGGACGAAATCCCCTCCCTTTTCCCTTATAAATACAACCCTTAAGGCACTGTTTAGACTTGGGTTTTGTTTAGATCAAAAGTTTGCCATAGCTGCAACTCGCGTCCTTCGTTTGTGATCAACGACTAGACCACGACGTCACAGAACCCCACTTGATTAATAAAGCTTTCCTCTTATATTCGCAATATCCAGATTTCAATCTCAGTTTCTTGCTTGTTCTTCGTTTGCTTGCAGGAAATACACCCTCGTGGTCAGGTTGATCGTGCTCCGGCGTGGTCAATAACCTCTCAGAATTGGTTTAGCAATTTCTAAGGCGTGACGTCTTCGCGCGTTCATAGTCGGATCATCAAAATCAACTTCCACCAAAAATGATAGCTACCTCTCATTGAAACATCGGGACATCCTAGCCTCTATCAAGTGGTATCAGATTTCCAGGTTGCTCGGTGAGATTTTTCTAGTTTTTCGTAGTTTAGATCGCATTTGTTCTTCATACCTACAGTCCACAAAAAAGACACAAAAAATTTGGGTTAGATCATCATATCTGAACCAATCTGAGCCTTTCGCAATTTTCAGTTTGGTGTTTTGCTTTGTTGAATTTGCGGTTGCATCATCATGTCGAGTTGTTGGTATTAGCATCTAGTTCCCTTAGAGTTTCGAGTTCTGGTCACAGGTTTTCATGCCGCCGCCGCACCATCTTCATTGCCACTGCCATATAGCATCACCACATATCTGCTGCCAATCCGAGTCCATATACAACCATCGCATATCCGCTGCCAATCCGAGTCCATATAAAACCATCGCTTATTTGCCGCCAATCCGAGTCCATATATACCACCACATATTCACCGCCATCCCACCAATCGGAGTCCACCTCCAACACATATTCACCACCATCACGCCAATCTGAGTCCAGTTTCATCGCAGACTCGCCACCAATCCGTGTTCCACCGCCCCTACATATATCCGCCATGAGTCTGAGTTCCACCAGATTCATCTCCGCCACCAATCCTAGTCTGAGTCTAGTATTTCCTTCTTTGTTATTGATTTCCAGATCATGCCATACTATGTGTCATGATCAAGCCAGACTCCCCAACTTTTGTGTTGCCCGCAGAAGAGAAATAGGTCCAGTTTAAAAAAAAGTAAGTCTGGAAAATTCTGGCTAGACAGTTTTCAGACCATTTGGAGACTTTTTTGAAAAAAAATTATTGTTGAGCAAAAAAAGAGAGGGAAAAAAGTAAAAAAATGAAAAAAGAGAGATTCAGAGTGTGTATCTCCCTTGTTTATGTGATGCGCCATGATTTTGTTAGTGTTCTAGGCTCGTGTCTCTAGTACGGTCTAGCCTAGGACCAGCACAATACCGTTGTTGAGCGTTTATTCAACTTTGCATCTCTGGATTGATTATTGCAGACCCTTTTTGTTACCATATATTAAGCCTTCCAGCTCCACATATCATCTACATTATGCATTTGACACCACCTAGCAATCGCTCTATCCAAGCTTTGAGGCGTTTTGACTACAACGGTAGTCGATCACCGCCTGCTGCTTGGTAAGAACTGGTAAGAATTTGAGATTCGCTTGAAGGATTTGTGACTCTCCACCACCCCACCACCCTGATAACCCACAAGTATAGGGGATCGTTTGTAGCCTTTTTCGATAAATAAGAGTGTCGAACCCAATGAGGAGCTAAAGGCAGAACAAATATTCCCTCAAGTTCTATCGACCACCGATATAACTCTACGCACACTTAATGTTTGCTTTACCTAGAACAAGAATAAAATTAGAAGTACTTTGTAGTTATGGATAGGTATGCAAGATAATAAAGAACATGAAAATAAAAAGTTAGGTGTTGTTTAAATAAAGAAACAATTAAGTTTAGTAAAACAAGTGTGGATTAGTGGTGGTAGGATTTGCGGAATTGTCCCTTAGCAATTGACTACATTACTAGACCGATAGAAAGTTTTTATGTGGGAGAGGCCACTGCTAGCATGTCATCCCTTACTTGGAACTCTATGCACTTATGATTGGAACAATTAGCAAGCATCCGCAACTACTAACGTTCATTAAGGTAAAACCCAACCATAGCATTAAGATATATATTGGTCCCCCTTCAATCCCGTATGCATCAATTTCTATGGTAGGAAGAAGATTCTGTCACCCTTGCCCTCCAATACATAGTCCTATCAACATACAACTAACCCTATGGTGTGATCCACATGCGCGCTCATATGTTGGGCACCAAAGGGCAGCAACATAACCACAAGCAAGTCATAGCAATTCACCAATTGCTGATAGGACAACAAAAATCTACTCAGCATCATAGGATGGCAACATATCATTGGATAATAATATGAAGCACAAAGCACCATGTTCAAGTAGAGGGTACAACGGGTTGTGGGAGAGTGGACCGCTGAATATAGATGAGGGAAGGTGATTGAAAGTGCGTTATATCGACTAGAGGGGGGGTGAATAGGCGATTTTTACAAATTCGTCACTAAGGAATTTCAAGGTGAGGAAATTCCTAAGCGACGAACTACTTAGCAGCGGAATAAGTACTCAGATGCAAACATAACAGAGCAGTAGCACTGTCATCATGATGAAATGAAAACAAGCACAGAGTACAAGTAGTGTAAACACAGGATAAGCAGGCAGAAGACAAACTGACTGAAGAAATTGAACTGAGGAAATTGAGAAAGTCTTCAGTCAAAGTCTTCAAACAGTAATGATCAAATACATAGCAAGTATGCGAGGAATTGAAAGGGTTGAGGAAATAGAACCAGTAGCTCGGTGAAGACAATGATTTGGTAGACCAGTTCCAACTGCTGTGACAGTTGTACGTCTGGTTAGAGCGGCTAGGTATTTAAACCTGAGGACACATAGTCCTCACCGTATTCTCCTTGAGCTAAGGTCACACAGACCTCGCCCAATCACTCGTGGTAAGTCTTCAGGTGACTTCCAAACCTTCACATACTCGGTCACTCGGCAATCCACAATTTCCTCTTGGATGCTCTAGACCATGACGCCTAACCGTCTGGAGGATGCACAGTCCTCAAAGGTAACAAGCGTTGGTTCCACACAGGAACAATCTCTTCAGTGATGCTCAATCACTTTGGGTTTGTAGGTGTTTGGGTTTTTGGGTTTTTCCTCACTTGATGATTTTCGCTCAAAGTCCTCGGAGGATGGGATGCTCTAAATGACAAGTGTCAATCTATCTCTCGGAGCAGCCAACCAGCTAGTGGTCGAAGGGGGCGGCTATTTATAGCCTAGGGAGCAGCCCGACATGATAAGACATAAATGCCCTTCAATGATATAACCGTTAGGTGGGTAGGATATTTGGACAGCTGGCGCGCAGCACAGCAACGGTCGGATATTTGACTATCAAATTCCTCAGGGCTATCATGTTCCTCACTTGTAGGCAATCCGCACTGGCGAATTCCTAACTCCTCAGTCAGAACAAATTCCTTAGAGAACAGAAGAACTTCGTCTCTGTCACTGAAGAACTTGACTAAACTGTATGAGATTTCCAATGGCTTCACTCGAAAGGATTGGGTAGGTGTAGGATTTTGAGTTGAGCATTACTTGGAAACTTTTCCTTAGTTTTACCTCGACCCCCTTTAACAGTACGGTGTTTCCTATGACTCAAGAAGAAGAAAATGAAACTACAAAAACAAGAGTCTTCACGCTTCATAATCCTCGCATGAATATCAAGTCTTCAGGGTCACACCAATTTCTTCACTTTCAAAGTCTTCAAGAAAACCAAAGTATTCAGTTGAAGACATTCATTTTTAGGGGTCGACATTCATCGTAAATAACAAACTCCTCATAGACTTATAGACCTGTGTACACTCACAAACGCATTAGTCCCTTAACCTATAAGTCTTCAATACACCAAAATCACTAAGGGGCACTAGATGCACTTACAATCTCCCCCTTTTTGGTGATTGATGACAATATAGGTTAAGTTTTCAACGGGGATAAACATGTGAAGTGTAAATACTGAAATTGAGGAATTTGATTGTAAGATATAGAAGAACTCCCCCTAAAGATGTGCATATTTGAGGAATTTGCTTTGAAATAGAAAATGCACATTGTTGAGTAATATCATGGAGATCTCCCGCTATATCTTGAAATTCATACACGCATTTAACATATGATATGAAGAATTTGAAATGCATGATGAGATATGGTGTTTGACGAAATTCAGCATGCGTGCATTAAGGTACTTGAGGAAATAAGCATGCAGAAAGCAGTTCAAAAGTATCAGACCACCATAGGACTTAAGTTTACAACTCATCAGAGCAAACACCTCAGAAAAGCAAGAGTTGTAACTTAACAGAAATATAGTCCATATATAAGACCCGCTTGAAGACTAACTCAAATTTCTCCCCCTTTGTCATCGAATGACCAAAAGGGACGAAAAATGAGGACTAACGCCCGTGAAGAATATCATCATGATGTCGATGGAGGAGCGCCAGCATTGTTGGGGTCGTCCGTTGAGGTAGGGCCTGCCGCAGTGTCGTTCAAGTCTTCAGCTTCATCCGTCTCGCGCGATGAAGAATATGAACTGGCAACAAGCTGAGGAACTTTGACTTTCTTGAATTTCTTTGAAGGTGGCTGAGACCAGTCAAAGTCCTGTTGGAAGCCCATCTCCTTGAGTTCTTCAGCACTATGAAGATTAGACAGAATCGCCCAAGTGCGGTCAAAGACTTCATGCAAGTAGTAGTGATTCTTCTTCACAGTATTTTGAGTGACTGTCATGTTCTGAAGAATTGCACCAAACTGACGCTTGACCCACTTGTGATTTCGATCAACTTTCTGATGAAGACTAAGGAGAAGTTCACGATCAGTCATCACACGCGGAGCTGTGGCTTGAGGATGATGTTCTGAAGCTTTGGCGGCAGAATCTTGAGTTGCAGAGTCATCATTGGTGGAATAGGAAGTAGCTTTGCGAAACTGTCCATCCAATGGACGAGTACCTTCATCAATAACAGCAGCCTTGCCCTTCTCGTCAGCTGAGGAAATAGTCCGTTTGAGGACTTCAATAGGGGGCAAATAGCTGAGATGATTTTGAAAGTCAGCCTTATAATGAATTGAAGACCTTGATCTGATGAACTTCATGATCCAGGGAGCATAAGGCTTCAACTCAAAAGGTGACAGAGCAGCATTGGCCAAAGTCCTCATGAAGAAATCATGGTAGTTGATAGGAATACCATGAATGATATTGAACAGCAGATTCTTCATAATGCCAACAACCTCTTCATCATCAGAGTTGTGGCCCTTGATTGGACTGAGGGTTTTGGTCAATATGCGATAAACTGTCCTTGGCACATAGAGCAATTCCTTGTCGAGGAATTTGGTCCTTGGAGCTTGGCCTGACTTCAAAGGCTTCATCAGCACTTGCATCAGATGATCAGACAGTTCAGGTTCAACATAGAGAAGCCTTGCACCTTCAGTGGGAGGACTGACTGGGACGGCATGAAGCAATTCAGAGGCCGGTGCTTTGAAATGAGTATTATCGGTTATCCAGTCCAATTCCCATGAATTGACATCATCAACATTTCCAGTAATGTGCAGCGTGGCGAAGAATTGAAGAATGAGTTCTTCATTCCAATCGCAGATGTCGGTGCAGAAATTGAGTAACCCAACGTCACGAAGAACACTGAGGACTGGGGTGAAGCAGGGCAGCGATTCCATATCTACATGAGGAATTTGCTCATGTTCAAAGATCTTATCCTTATCAAACAACAATGAGGAATAGAAGTTCATCTGGCTTGCAGTCCAGAAGCGCTTGCGACGAAGTCGAGCAGAGTCATAGGGATTGTAGTCAGTGAAGAATATGTGCTCATTGAAGAAATCCTCAGCATTAAACTTCTGCATCTTGGAGTGAGGGTTCTGTGGCTTGGGCTGAAGATTAACAGTTGAAGTCTTCATAGCTTCTTGAGGTATAGCCACTGGAGCCACAGGCTGAGGAATTTCAGCAGCAGCCTTGGCCTCCATTTCTTCAGACATATGTACATCAGCGCTAGTGACTGGAACTTCTTCAGGAATAGAATGAAGTGAAGCTTGAAGTTCATCAGAGCTCGTATGAATTTCTTCAGTTGGCACAGGGGACTGAGGAACATGATGTAGCGGGGTTGTCAGAGGTGAATTGGGGTGATGACTTTCCCAAAAGTCATCATTCAGAATAGGTGTTGTAGACCCAATATCCACATCCTCATCTTCTTCAATTTCTTCGATGCCTGCCTCTTCAGCTGTGAACTGAGGCATGGGCGATGATACCAGTGGGGTTGAAGGGAAAGTATCCACTTCAATTTCTTCATCCAACTGCTCTGTCGAAGCAGCAGAAGGATCTTCTTCATCAGATTTACTTGGAATTTCATATTCCTCACCAAAGGGAATAATCTCCTTTGATGGCATGCTTGATATTGGAATAGCATCAATTGGGTTTTCAGATGAACTCGTCAAAGTCTTCACTTTCTTGGGAGCTGAAGACTCTGAGGAGGCAGATGCTTTCCTTTTCTTCACAGCTGCTCGCTCCGCAGCCTTGGTTTTCTTCGCTTCTGATGCAGAAGGAAGGTTGATGCTTGTCATTTGTGCAGGAGGAGCAGAGGAAATTGGTTGAATTTCTTCAGGCACAACTGATGCAGTTGCCCTGGCTTGTTCAGATTCCTCAGGCGCAGTAGCAGATGTATTAACTGGCCTGGATTGCTCTTCAGGCGCAATATTGGAGGTTGCCCTGGCATTTTCTTCAGAGACTGGAATTTCTTCATCAGCTCTGGCGCTTTCATTTTCTTCAGCAGACTGAACAGATGTTCCAGTCTGAGGAAATTTGGGTTGCGATGAAGCTGCAACACTTGAAGTAAATCCTTTTGCCATTCTGACAAATCTGACTTTGGCACCTAGCCAATCTGCACGGTATGCATGAAATTCATCACTGAGAGCTTTTATCTCAGCCTGCATAGTCACAAGTTCTTCAGGAGACATTTTTACAACATTATTCTTCAGAAAACGCTCCTTTTTGTACTGAGCCTTCTTCACCTGCCTGGCCTTTTCAAATTTCCATTTCTCTTCATTTATGAAGGCCGTCAACATGTGACTTTGACCAGGAGTGAGGTTTAATTCAGGCAAAGGTGTATTTGGATCCTTGTGCCATAGATCGATGAAATCAAGGATCTTCCTTGGATCCAGCATGAGGGGCACAGCACTGCCTTTGGCTCTAGAGGCCCTTTGTTGTCGATCTCTGATGATCTCAGCCAATTCTTCATCATCAGCTTCGTCTTCGCTTGACGGAACCTGAAAGGTGACCTGCTTCTTGTGAGGACTTGGCCTTGTGCCTCGTCCAGCAGTGGCCTTTTTCTTCAGCAAGGTCAGAGTTGTTGAAGACTGAGGTGGAGCTGAAGAACTTGCAGAGACTCCTGAAGCAATTGAGATTCTAGTAGTCCTTTGGCATGTGGCAAGATGCACAGGTGCTGAGGACTTTGCAGGAGCAGCTGAGGATTTTGCAACTGAGGGAGTTGGAGCTGCTTTTGAGGAATTTGCTTGAGGATCAGGCCGTGAGGGCTTTGAAGAGCTTGGCCGTGAGGGCATTGAAGAGCTTGGCCATGAGGGCATTGCAGCTGAGGAACTTGTCTTGACAGCTGATTTCTTCAGCATAGCCTTCTTAGGCTTGATAGCAGAGGCCTCAGCGGCGGCAGCAACAGAATCTTCATTGAATTTCTTCACTGCCTCTTTAGCCACTTTGGCCAGCTTGGCTTGTCGCTTAGCCCACTCCTTAGGAAATTCCTCACCTCTTCTGATGCTAGTGGGATCAGCTTCTTGGCCAGGAGCCAATGGAGGTCTTGGACATGGAGGGTTAACAGCGAATTTCTTCATGTACTTGGGAGTGACATAGCGATATTCCCTCCATTCTCTTGCCCATCTCCTCTCAATCTTCTGAATGCGCACTTTGCGCTGATTTTTGCTCTCCTTGCCATGAGTTGCTTCATCAGGAGTACAATATTCATCATAGATGTCATCAGGGATCTCAAAAGCAGTATTTGTTTCTGGCCTCTTTCCTCCCTTCTGAGGTCTTTTACCATCAGCCATTTTCTTCACTTGAGGATTTTGAACAATCGAATTTTCTGATGAGGTATGCAATTTTTCTTCAAGGAACGCTGCAAATGAGTTAAGTTGATGAGAACCTAGAGATTCAGCAGCGGACATGTGTACCTGTGAACAGAATATAGGTGCGTAGAGTTTTGGAGAGGTCATATGCGTTCTCAGAAGTTTTTCAAAAGTATCAAGTTTGAGGAATTTGACCAGGGGTGTCTTGAGGAATTTCACTAAGCATTTTGACTTAGGTTCCAGAGTTGTGTAGATTGAAAATCCACACAATTGAGGAATCTTGAAGAAAAACGTTGCTTAGAGAAACTCATCAAGGACAGAAGCAAGTTGGTGTTTAAGAACATGAAAGTTGAAGAATAAACACCTTTTGAAGATTTTGTGGAAATCATCAGAATCAACAAGAGTAGTAAAAATAAATTTTATTTACCCTTGTCGAAGAACACGACGAACTGAGAGTAGCAGTGGAGATGTTCGTCCGTTCAGATCTTCCACGCCCTAACTTGGCGATGGAAAACAGCTACGGCGGCGGCGGAGTGAAGATTTCCGCGGCCGGCGTGAGTACGACGGCGACAAGGTTGAGGCAGTGAAGCTCTTCCTCACCGGCGACGATGGAGTGTAGCGGCGGCGCTAGGTCTGAGAGCTCGAGCGAGGGAGTAAGATCGAGCGGAGTAAATGAGATCTGAGGAGGGCGAGGGGTATTTATAGCAGAGGTGAAAAACCGCTCGTCCGAAGAAAATGGACAAACGTGCCCCTGACCCTTCTTATCCTAATGACATGTGTCACCCACGTACTGTGAAGTGGAGATCGTGTTAGATCGTGAGTGAATAGATAAATCTTATCGAGGGATATGGAACGGTTTGAGCGGCAAAAGCCGAAAATTCAGATAAGAATATTTTAATGTTTCGTTCGCAAATTCTTCAGCTGTCAAGGACACAGTGAAGACTTTGAACGGGTTTCAAATAGAACGCACATGAAGAATTTGTGAACGGACTGGATTGAGTTTAGCACAGAGGGGGAACGGGTCCGATCACATTCACTTAGAAGAAAAACAACTTGAAGAATTAGCAATAAGTGAATGTTGTAGAGGACAGAAAACTCAAATATATATATAGTCAATAAAGAACACAGTCAGAAAGAGTGAAGATTTTGCAAAGTTGAAGAATTTGAAAATTTGAAGAATTTGCACAATGATGAAAAACTCAAATTTTGAAGATTTTCAACTTTTTGTGGTGGCGTGACCCACCGTGTAGGAATGATGATTTCAGACACCGCGTACAATTGTCGTAGGGTTCTGAGAATCAAATTCTTCATTAATTTCTTCACACTTAGAGGGTTAGTCTTCATTGATTGAAGAAAAACGTTTCTTCGTGTGTTGCACATCTAAGTCATCAATTTGCATAAGTGTTAGGATGTGTGTCCTTTTCAAAGGACATTCGAAGATTCTAAGATATTTAGCTCACACCGCAATTTGCTAAATCTCTTCTCATCCAAGGGCTTTGTGAAGATATCCGCTAGCTGTTCTTCAGACTTCACGGGATCAATAGAGATGTCACCCTTCAACACATGATCTCGAAGAAAATGATGACGAAT
Source organism: Thinopyrum elongatum (assembly GCA_011799875.1). Classification (NCBI taxonomy): domain Eukaryota; kingdom Viridiplantae; phylum Streptophyta; class Magnoliopsida; order Poales; family Poaceae; genus Thinopyrum; species Thinopyrum elongatum. Next base: position 273,620,123 of record CM022302.1, on the reverse strand, counting down.
CTCGATGTGCTTTGTCTTCGAGTGCTGAACTGGGTTATGAGCAATTTTGATGGCACTCTCGTTGTCGCAGTAGAGTGGCACATTCTTCACATTGATGCCGTAGTCCTTGAGGGTTTGCTTCATCCATAGCAATTGAGCACAGCAAGAACCAGCAGCAATATACTCAGCTTCAGCAGTAGAGAGTGATACGCAGTTTTGCTTCTTCGAGGACCAACATACTAAGGATCGTCCGAGGAAATGGCATGTGCCTGATGTTGACTTGCGGTCCACACGATCACTAGCATAGTCAGAGTCAGAATATCCAATGAGATCAAAAGCCGAGCCCTTGGGATACCATAATCCAAGTGTTGGAGTGTGAGCTAGATATCGAAGAATATGTTTCACAGCCTTATGGTGTGATTCCTTCGGTGTAGCTTGAAAACGGGCACACATGCAAACACTAAGCATAATATCCGGCCTAGATGCACATAGGTACAATAAAGAGCCAATCATGGAGCGGTATACCTTTTGATCGAAGTCTATTCCATTTTCATCAGTGCATAGATGGCCATTTGTGGGCATAGGGATTTTGACGCCTTTGCATTCTTGCATACCGAATTTCCTCAGAACGTCCTTGAGGTATTTCTCTTGAGAAATGAAGATGCCATTGCGTTGTTGACGAATTTGAAGACCTAAGAAGAATTTCAATTCTCCCATCATGGACATTTGATATTCCTCACTCATCATGTAAGCAAATTCGTCACTATAATGTTGGTTAGTAAAGCCAAAGATAATATCATCAACATATATTTGGCACACGAATAATTCATCATCATAGGTTTTGGTGAAAAGAGTTGGGTCGAGTGAACCGGGTTTGAAGCCTTTCTTCATGAGGAATTCCTTCAAAGTATCATACCACGCCCGAGGGGCCTGCTTGAGGCCATAGAGGGCCTTATTGAGTCTGAAGACTTTGTCAGGATGCTTAGGATCTTCAAAACCTGGGGGTTGAGCAACATATACTTCTTCCTCAAGCTTACCATTGAGGAAAGCACTTTTCACATCCATTTGATATAAGATGATATTATGATGGTTAGCATAAGCAAGCAATATGCAAATAGCCTCAAGTCTAGCAACAGGTGCAAAAGTTTCATCGAAATCAATTCCTTCAACCTGTGTGTAGCCTTGAGCCACAAGACGAGCCTTGTTCCTCACCACTAGGCCATTTTCATCTTGCTTGTTGCGGTAGATCCATTTTGTACCGATGATATTGTGCTTGCATGGGTCCGGTCGCTTGACAAGCTCCACACATTGTTCAGCTTGAATTGATGTAATTCCTCTTGCATTGCTTGAATCCATTCAGGCTCCAGAAATGCCTCATCAACTTTGGTGGGCTCTGTGATAGAGACGAAAGCAAAATGCCCACAAAAGTTAGACAAATGTGAAGCTTTTGAGCGAGTCAAAGGACCTGGTGCGTTGATGTCGTTGATGATTCTCTCAATCTGTACTTCATTTGCAACGCGAGGATGAGCAGGTTGACGACTTTGATTTGGCTCAGCATTTTCTTCAGAGCCATTTTCTTCAGGTGCGCCAGCATGCTGTCCTTCATGTTCTGGAATGATTTCTTCAGCAGATTCTTCAGTAGGAATGACATCCTCAGTAGCTTTGAACTTGATGGTTTCCTCAGGCGTCTTTTCATCTAGCACAGGAGGTAGGTGCTCTCTTTGCGAGCCGTTAGTCTCATCGAACCGCACATCTACAGTTTCAACAACCTTGTTGTGATAGGTGTTGAAGACCCTGTAGGTGTGCGAGTCCTTTCTGTAACCAAGCATAAAACCTTCATGTGCTTTCGGTGCAAATTTAGAATTGTGATGAGGATCTCTAATCCAGCATTTAGCACCGAAGACTTTGAAATAACTCACATTGGGTTTCTTGTCAGTGAGGAGTTCATATGAGGTCTTCTTGAAGAATTTGTGAAGATATACCCTGTTGATGATGTGGCATGCAGTATCAATTGCCTCAGGCCAGAAGTGACGAGGTGTCTTGTATTCATCAAGCATGGTGCGAGCCATCTCAACAAGAGTCCTGTTCTTGTGCTCCACAACGCCATTCTGCTGAGGTGTGTATGGGGCAGATAGCTCATGAGTAATACCAAGTTCATCGAGATAGTCATCAAGACCAGTATTCTTGAACTCGGTCCCATTGTCACTACGTATATGCTTGATCTTCACACCGAAATTCGTCGAAGCCCTTGAGGAAAATCGTCTGAAGACTTCCTGCACTTCAATTTTGTAAGTAATGACATGCACCCATGTGTAACGAGAATAGTCATCAACAATGACAAAGCCATATAGAGATGCTGCATTTGTTAGTGTGGCATAATGAGTAGGGCCAAAGAGATCCATATGAAGCAATTCAAAAGGATGAGAAGTAGTCATGATAGTCTTCGAGGGGTGCTTGGCTCTGGTCATCTTTCCAGCCTCACAAGCCCCACAAAGATGATCTTTGAGGAATTTGACACCCTCGATGCCAATGACGTGCTTTTTCTTCACGAGCATGTGTAAGTTCCTCATGCCAGCATGACCTAGTCGTCGATGCCATAGCCAGCCTTCTGAAGCTTTAGCAAGTAGACAAGTGGCAGGCTGTGGTCCTGCAGAGAAATCAACAATATACAAGTCTCCTCTCCTAAAGCCTTCGAAGACTTTGGAATTGTCAGATTCCATGAGCACTAAGCAACGATATTTGCCAAAGACAACAACCATATCAAGATCACAAAGCATTGAGATAGACATGAGGTTGAATCCGAGGGACTCGACAAGCATGACTTTATTCATGTGTCGATCCTTTGAGATTGCAACCCTACCTAGACCCAATACCTTGCTTTTGCCTTTGTCAGCGTAGGTGATATGCTTCAAGTGTGATGGAGATAAAGGAGTGTTCATCAGTAAGCTCTTGTCACCGATCATGTGATTTGTACATCCACTATCGAGGACCCACTCAGTAGCTTTGGGTAAATCATCCTGCAGATGAATTAGTGCATCTTACGAACTCATATACTTCAGAGTGAAGAATATGACATCAAATTCATCAAACATATTTCATCAATTAAAGCAACATATGTATATATATAGCAATGTGAGGACGTGAGAAATGAATAAATCATTTCTTCATGATTAGCTTGCATCCTTTCAAGCATTTCAGGTCTCCAGCAAATTCTTCAGACGATTTAGTTCATCTGGAGACCTGACCCTGCATAAGAGATTAGTTCCTTTTCTTCACCACCCACATCTGGAGGGGTGGCAAAGAGTTCATCATTCTGCGAGCTCCATAAGAGAAAGGTGGCATTGAAGCCAGAGTGCTTCGTTTCATAGGAGAGGGATTAGCATAGACATATGAGTAAGCAGAGAAATTCTTCGAGGACTTATGAATATAATGATTTGAAGAATAATGCACATAATCAGAACTCTTAGATTTTCCCTGCGAAACAGAAGCGTTAGCATGATGATGATCATGTGAGGACTTGGATCCATGTGAGGAATTTGATCCATAAGAGGACTTGGATCCATATGAAGACTTTGGTCCATATGAAGAATTTGATCTGGGGTTCTTATTCTTCACAGGTGGTGTCATGAGGACATTCACCTGAAGACTTTCAAGGCACCTTTTGGGAACCCAGATTTTCTTCATAGGGGGACCGTTCCTGCAGTTAGATCCAACATATCTAGCAAATACTTCACCATTCTGATTTTTGAACAGTTTATAGTTGGAGTCAAATGACTCATCAGATGAATATGAGGATTCACAAGTAAAGCCAGATAAAGTGGATGGATCTACGGGAGGTCCCTTCACAGCAACCCATGAGGTTTTGGGATACTGCTCAGGTTTCCAGTAGGTTCCATCAGCATTGAGTTTCCTCTCAAAGGCAATACCCTCTTTCCTAGGGTTCCTATTCAAGATCTGCTTTTTGAGCACATCACAAAGAGTCTGATGCCCTTTGAGGCTTTTGTACATGCCTGTCACATACAATTCCTTCAACCCTGCATTTTCGTCAGTGATACTAGTGGTATCCTCAGATGAGGAATTTGTGACCACAGAGATAGTTGAAGAATTTGTAGCAATAGAAGCATTTGAACATTTAGGTGAAGAATTAGCAGTTTCACGTTCAATGCATTTCAAGCATGGTTGAATAAATTCTTCCTGAGCGGAACTGATCTGTTGAGCAAGCAAAGAATCATTTTCCTTCTGAAGATCTTCATGACTCACCCTTAGCTTCTCAAGATCTTGCTTTCTTTGAAGAAATTCATAAGAAAGCTTCTCATGATCGGCTAGGAGAGTTTCATGATGACCTTGAAGGTTGTCAAACTTAGACTGTAGTTGCTGAAGAATATCAGTCAGTGTTTGAGTTCGATCCATTTCCTCACCTAACAGATCATCGCTTTTGTCTAGCATATTTTGAACCTTTTCCAAAACCTTTTGTTGTTTAACCGCAATATTAGCAAGTTTGGAATAGCTAGGTTTGAGGTTATCATCAGATTCATCCTCACTTGATTCAGAGGAGGGATATTTGAGTACCTTGGCACCTTTTTCCATGAAGCAATAGGTGGGAGCATAGTCATCGTTGCCGTCATCAGCAGTGTTGGGGAAGCCATTTTCCTCAGTGTTGAAGATGGACTTGCTAACGTAAGCAGTAGCGAGGGCTAGGCTCGCCACACCAGAGTCTGACTCCTCAGATGCCTCCTCTTCCTCATGTTCCTCAGATTCAGCTTCAGAGTCCATTTCCTTGCCAATGAAGGCCCGAGCCTTTTTGGAACTGCTCTTCTTGTGAGATGAAGACTTTGAAGATTTTGACGATGAGGACTTTGAAGATTTCTTCTTATTCTTTGGGTCATCGGAACTGTCATCCTTGTATTTCTTCTTCTTTGATTCCTTCTCCCGCTGAGGACAATCAGTAATGTAGTGACCAGGTTTCTTGCATTTATGGCAAGTTCTCTTCTTGTAGTCACGGGATGAGGAATCTGATTTCATGTCATCACCTCTTGAGGATTTTCCAAATCGGCCACGTCTAGAGAACTTCTGGAATTTCCTCACGAGCATTGCTAGCTCCTGACTCAGTTCTTCAGGATCACCAAGGCTGCTACCAGAATCTTCATCTTCAGATTCAGAGACTGCCTTGGCTTTCAGTGCACGAGATCTGCCATAGCTCGGTCCGTAGAGATCTCTCTTCTCAGCAAGTTGGAACTCATGAGTATTTAGTCTCTCGAGGATATCAGCAGGATCAAGTGACTTGTAGTCTCCACGTTCTTGAATCATCAGTGCCAGTGTATCGAATGAAGAATCGAGTGACCTCAGCAATTTCTTCACCACCTCATGGTCGGTGATGTCAGTGGCACCCAGTGCTTGAAGCTCGTTTGAAATGTCAGTGAGACGATCAAAGGTTTGCTGAACGTTTTCGTTGTCGAGTCTTTTGAAGCGGTTGAAGAGATTGCGAAGAACGTCAACTCGAGAGTCACGTTGAGTTGAGACTCCTTCGTTGACCTTGGACAGCCTATCCCAGATAAGCTTAGCTGTCTCCAATGCACTCACTCTGCCATACTGCCCTTTGCTCAGATGGCCACATATGATATTCTTCGCTTGAGAGTCGAGTTGCTTGAATCTCTTCACATCAGCAGCGTTTACGGAAGGAGTGACAGAGGGAACACCATTTTCCACAACGTACCAGAGATCGTTGTCAATTGCCTCAAGATGCATGCGCATCTTGTTCTTCCAGTAGGGGTAGTCTGTCCCATCGAAGGTAGGACACCCAGCCGAGACCTTGATCATGCCTGCAGTCGACATAACTAAAACTCCAGCTGGTTAAACCAAAATCACATAGAACAAGGGAGTACCTTGCTCTGATACCAATTGAAAGTGCGTTATATCGACTAGAGGGGGGGTGAATAGGCGATTTTTACAAATTCGTCACTAAGGAATTTCAAGGTGAGGAAATTCCTAAGCGACGAACTACTTAGCAGCGGAATAAGTACTCAGATGCAAACATAACAGAGCAGTAGCACTGTCATCATGATGAAATGAAAACAAGCACAGAGTACAAGTAGCGTAAACACAGGATAAGCAGGCAGAAGACAAACTGATTGAAGAAATTGAACTGAGGAAATTGAGAAAGTCTTCAGTCAAAGTCTTCAAACAGTAATGATCAAATACATAGCAAGTATGCGAGGAATTGAAAGGGTTGAGGAAATAGAACCAGTAGCTCGGTGAAGACAATGATTTGGTAGACCAGTTCCAACTGCTGTGACAGTTGTACGTCTGGTTAGAGCGGCTAGGTATTTAAACCTGAGGACACACAGTCCTCACCGTATTCTCCTTGAGCTAAGGTCACACAGACCTCGCCCAATCACTCGTGGTAAGTCTTCAGGTGACTTCCAAACCTTCACATACTCGGTCACTCGGCAATCCACAATTTCCTCTTGGATGCTCTAGACCATGACGCCTAACCGTCTGGAGGATGCACAGTCCTCAAAGGTAACAAGCATCGGTTCCACACAGGAACAATCTCTTCAGTGATGCTCAATCACTTTGGGTTTGTAGGTGTTTGGGTTTTTCATCACTTGATGATTTTCGCTCAAAGTCCTCGGAGGATGGGATGCTCTAAATGAAAAGTGTCAATCTATCTCTCGGAGCAGCCAACCAGCTAGTGGTTGAAGGGGGCGGCTATTTATAGCCTAGGGAGCAGCCCGACATGATAAGACATAAATGCCCTTCAATGATATAACCGTTAGGTGGGTAGGATATTTCGACAGCTGGCGCGCAGCACAGCAACGGTCGGATATTTGACTATCAAATTCCTCAGGGCTATCATGTTCCTCACTTGGAGGCAATCCGCACTGGTGAATTCCTAACTCCTCAGTCAGAACAAATTCCTCAGAGAACAGAAGAACTTTGTCTCTGTCACTGAAGAACTTGACTAAACTGTATGAGATTTCCAATGGCTTCACTCGAAAGGATTGGGTAGGTGTAGGAATTTGAGTTGAGCATTACTTGGAAACTTTTCCTTAGTTTTACCTCGACCCCCTTTAACAGTACGGTGTTTCCTATGACTCAAGAAGAAGAAAATGAAACTACAAAAACAAGAGTCTTCACGCTTCATAATCCTGGCATGAATATCAAGTCTTCAGGGTCACACCAATTTCTTCACTTTCAAAGTCTTCAAGAAAACCAAAGTCTTCAGTTGAAGACATTCATTTTTAGGGGTCGACATTCATCGTAAATAACAAACTCCTCATAGACTTATAGACCTGTGTACACTCACAAACGCATTAGTCCCTTAACCTATAAGTCTTCAATACACCAAAATCACTAAGGGGCACTAGATGCACTTACAGTGATGAAGATGTTGGTGAAGATGACAGAGTTGTTTTAAGTAGATCGCCGTCACACGATGATTGCCCCGGCGATGTTCCGGCGCCACCGGGAGAGAGGGGGAGAGAGCCACCCTCCGCCTTCTTCTTCCTTGGCCTCCCCCCTAGATGGGAGGACAGTTCCCCCTCTGGTCCATGGCCTCCATGGTGGCGAAGGGGCGGGAGCCCCTTCGAGATTGGATCTCCCTCTTTGTTCTCTTCTATTTCCCGTTCCTCTTTTCTGGCCGAAAACCGTTTCTTATATTCCCGGAGATCCGTAACTCCGACTGTGCTGAGATTTTAACACGATTTTTTCTGGATATAAGCTTCCTTGCTCCCGAAGTAGAACTCCAATCGACTTACGAGGAGCGCACAACCCACCACCACGCGCCTGGGCCCTGGGGCGTGCCCTGGTGTCTCGTGGTGGCCGTGGGCCCCCATTTGCGTTCATTCCACCTCCCCAAAATCACAAATATTCCAAAATAATTCTCCGTAAATTTTTATTGCGTTTGGACTTTGTTTGATATGGATATTCTGCGAAACAAAAAACATGCAACAAACACGAACTGGCACTGGGCACTGGATCAATAGGTTAGTCCAATAAATCATATAAATTGTCGCCAAAAGTATGTAAAAGTTGTATAATATTGGCATAGAACAATCAAAAATTATTGGTACGACAGAGACTTATCAGCATCCCCAAGCTTAATTCCTGCTTGTCCTCGAGTAGGTAAATGATAAAAAAGATAATTTTTGATGTGGAATGCTACCTAGCATAATCTTGATCATATATCTAATCATGGCATGAATATTGGGACACGAGTGATTCAAAGCAATAGTCTATAATTTGACATAAAGACATCAATACTCAGGCATCCCAACAAACAATCTTGTCTTTCAAAATATCAACGCTAAAGACAGTTATCCCTACAAAATCATATAGTCTTGTCATGCTCTGTCTTCTTGACACAAAGTATTTATCATGCACAACCCCCGATGACAAGCCGAGCAATTGGTTCATACTTTAATTTTTAACGCGCTTCAGCTTTTTCAACCCTCATGCAATACATGAGCGCAAGCCATGGATATAGCACTATGGGTGGAATAGAGTATGATGATAGGGGTAAATATAGAGAAGACAAAAAAGTAAGAAAGTCTCACATCGACGCGGCTAACCAACAGGCTTTGGAGATGCCCATCAATTGATATCAACGTGAGGAGTAGGGATTTCCATGCAACGGATGCACTAAGAGCTATAAGTGTATGAAAGATCAACATGAAAACTAAGTGGGTGTGCATCTAACTCTATAATGAAAATTCCCACTAGTATGTGAAAGTGACTACATGGGAGACTCTCTATATGAAAAACATGGTGCTACTTTGAAGCACAAGTGTGGAATTAGCATGCCCCTTCTCTCTTTTCTCTCATTTTTTTTCTTTTTTTTTCTTTTTTCTTGCGCTCTTTTTGGCCTCACTTTTTTATATTTGTCCGGAGCCTCATCCCGACTTGTGGGGGAATCATAGTTTCCATCATCCTTTCCTCACTAGAACATGCTCTAATAATGAATAATGACGATCATCACACTTCTATTTACTTACAACTCAAAATAAATAAAAATTACAACTCGATACCTAGAACAAAGTATGACTCTATATGAATGCCTCTGGCAGTGTACCAGGATCTGCAATGATCTAGCATAGTAGGGATATCAAAAAACGGACAAGCCATGGTAATATCATGCTAGCTATCTTATGATCATGCAAAGCAATATGACAATGAATGTTCAAGTCATCAAAACGGAAGCGGTGGAAGTTGCATGGCAATATATCTCAGAATGGCTATGGAAAGGCCATAATAGGTAGGTATGGTGGCTGTTTTGAGGAAGATATAATAAGGCTTATGTGTGATAGAGCGTATCATATCACGGGGTTTGGATGCATCGGCGAAGTTTGCACCGACTCTCGAGGTGAGAAAGGGCAATGCACGGTACCGTAGAGGCTAGCAAATTGCGGAAAGGTAAGAGTGCGTATAATCCATGGACTCACATTAGTCATAAAGAACTCATATACTTATTGCAATAGTTTATTAGCCCTCGAAGCAAAGTACTACTACGTGGGGGATAGATTGGTAGGAAAATACCATCGCTCGTCCCCGGCCGCCACTAATAAGGAAGACAATCAATAATAAATCATGCTCTAACATCATAGCATAATGAGACACTATACGTGCATGCTTCAGGAATCACAAACTTTAACACCAATATTCTTACTAACCACAACCGTTTACTAGTACCTCCCACATATTATCATCTCTATATCTAAAAACTATTGCAAGAAATCAAACATATCATATTCAGTGACCCACAAGTTTTATGTAGGATTTCATGACTAACCGTGCAAATGACCAATTCCTGCTGACTCTCTAAATAGATATATGTGAAGCAAGAGAGTTTAATTCTTTCTACAAAATACCATGCTCTAATAAATATAAGTGAAGCAAAAGAGCATTCTACAAATAACGGTTTTCTATATGAAGAGAAATAGGCAATCCAAACTTCAAATGATATAAGTGAAGCACATGAATCATTCTATAAAGCCATACTCAAAAGATATAAGTGAAGTGCAATGAGCATTCTATAAATCAACCATGGACTATTTCATACCAGCATGGTGCATAAAATAAAAATGAAAACTAAACACAAAAGACGCTCCAAGATTTACACATATCACATGAACGAAACGAAAACGAAAACATACCGATACTTGTTGAAGAAAGATGGGATGCCTTCCAGGGCATCCCCAAGCTTAGACGCTTGAGTCTCCTTGGATATTTACTTGGGGTGCCATGGGCATCCCCAAGCTTGAACTCTTGCCTATCCTCCTTCTCCTCATATCGAGACCTCCTCGATCTTTGAACACTTCATCCACACAAAACTTAACAGAAAACTCGGTAAGATCTACACAAAACTTTAAGTACTATTGCAAACCAATTCATATTTTGTTTTTGCATTGTATCTACTGTATTATAACTTCTCCATGGCTTATACCACCAACAAAATCAATAGTTTCATCAAAACAAGCAAAACAATGCATCAAAAATAGAATCTGTCAAAAACAGGACACTCTGTAGTAAACTGAACATTGACCATACTTATGTAACTCCAAAAATTCTGAAAAATTAGGAAAAAATAAAAAAAATTCATAGAAGTACTGCATAAAAAATTCAGAAACTTTTGACGCTCCAGTAAAAAATGTAAAATCATGCACTACAACCAAAGTTTTTGTTTTTGCACCGCACATACCAACAAGCAATCTAATCATCCTAAAGGCAAATCTTGGCTCATTATTTTTATAATACAATGGATTTTTACAAGGGGATAATTATTTTTGCGAGAAACTTCCATGAAAAAATCTACATTGTTTCCATGAGCATGAACACAAGTGTTCAAGGTCGACCCTCACTTCTCCAATGCATAATCTTCCAATCGCTTCTCTTTTTGAAAAAGTTTTTTAAGTTCCCCTCTATATTTTTTGTTTTGAAACTTTATAAAAGCACTCAACAGAATAAAACGACACTCTAAAACTTCCGAGTCATCTCCCTGGCAGCGCTTTCTTTAAAGCCATTAAGCTATGCATAGGGTGCTCAAGTAATGGATCCACCTGGATCCCAAGGTATATCATAGCCAATTTTAATTAACAATGATTTGGCATTTAGTAGTGAGCACAAATCAACATATATCATGCAATGATGAAGTCTAACTCTCTTCATATGCATCGGCATGTCATAAAAGAACAATTCATGCACATCAAGTAAAGGCCAATACATGGCATAAGCAGTTTCTTGCAATTTTATCATGTTGGAAACATAGAGAGGCGAAGATGTAGTTCCTCTCTCATAATAATTGCAAGTAGGAGGAGCAAGCACATGCATATTATACTCATCAAAATCATCATGTGTAGTGGCAAAATGCAACCCATAAATATAATCCTTAATAAGTGCAAACTTCTACGATATAGTGTAGTTGGGAGAATTCAAAAAGATAATAGGACTATCATGAGTGGGTGCAGTAGCAACAATTTCATTCTTAACATAAGGAACTATAGCAAGTTCATCTCCATAAGCATAATTCATATTGGCATCTTAGCCACAAGTATAGCAAGCATCAAGTTCACCAAAAAGGGATATTTCAAATGAATCAATGGGATCGTAGCAATTATCATAGCATTCATCCTTCGGTAAGAACGAAGGGACATTAAACAATATATGGGATAAAGAGTTACCCTCATTAGAAGGTGGGCATGGGTAGCTAATCCTCTCTTCCTCCTTTTGTTCTTTACTCCCCTCATCTTTTTCATCTAATGAGCTCACAGTTTCATTTATTTCTTCTTCCATAGCTTCCTGCAAAATATTAGTCTCTTCTTGGACGGCGGAGACTTTCTCAATAAACTAATTAATATCAGAATTATATTTATAATTCTCATAGCAATATTTTAGTATAGCAAAATTTTCAGGTCTGTAAACTGCATCATCAAAATATTCATACTTTTCAAACATAGATTCAATTTCATAAGCACCCTTAAAAGCAACAAATTCTTCTATTCGTTCCACATCATAGTAATCATATCTACCATTAGCATAAGAAGCTAAGGTTTCATTATCATTAAATTTGCATGAAAAGGGAAAGTGTGGAGCCTTCATCCTAGAGCAACAAGTATAATCATATCTTTGGCATAAATTCCAAGCATACCAATGCAACATATCAATTTGATCCCATAACAGTTTCCCTCCTCGAGTCAAGCGATAATCCCTAAAGTATTCATGTTGATCCAACGTGTCTCCCATTATCAAGTTGAATGGGGTTTTCTTAGGATTATCAAAGTAGTGTTTAATATTTTTCACATAACGAGCATCGAGGGTTTTAGGAGGTTCCCCATCTCCATGAGTAGCAAGTACAACTTTTTTTTTGGTATTTCATGTTCCATATCCATAACTAAAGATAGAGAACAACTTAGAACAGAAAATAAAAATTACTTAGTGATAAAGCAAACAAGCACACACGCGAATAAACAACCCACGCTATTGCTCCCGGACAACAGCGCCAGAAAAAGGTCTTGATAACCCACAAGTATAGGGGATCGTTTGTAGCCTTTTTCGATAAATAAGAGTGTCGAACCCAACGAGGAGCTAAAGGCAGAACAAATATTCCCTCAAGTTCTATCGACCACCGATACAACTCTACGCACACTTAACGTTTGCTTTACCTAGAACAAGAATAAAACTAGAAGTACTTTGTAGGTATGGATAGGTTTGCAAGATAATAAAGAACATGAAAATAAAAAGTTAGGTGATGTTTAAATAAAGAAACAATTAAGTTTAGTAAAACGAGTGTGGATTAGTGGTGGTAGGATTTGCGGAATTGTCCCTTAGCAATTGACTATGTTACTAGACCGATGGCAAGTTTTTATGTGGGAGAGGCCACTTCTAGCATGTCATCCCTTACTTGGAACTCTATGCACTTATGCTTGGAACTATTAGCAAGCATCTGCAACTAATAACGTTCATTAAGGTAAAACCTAACCATAGCATTAAGATATATATTGGTCCCCCTTCAATCATGTATGCATCAATTTCTATGGTAGGAAGAAGATTCTATCACCCTTACCCTCCAATGCATAGTCCTATCAACATACAACTAACCCTATGGTGTGATCCACTCGTGCGCTCATATGATGGGCACCAAAGGACAGCAACATAACCACAAGCAAGTTATAGCAATTCACTAATTACCGATAGGACAACAAAAATCTACTCAAGCATCATAGGATGACAACATATCATTGGATAATAATATGAAGCATAAAGCACCATGTTCAAGTAGAGGGTACAATAGGTTGCGGGAGAGTGGACCGCTGAATATAGATGGGGGAAGGTGATGAAGATGTTGGTGGAGAAGACGGAGTTGTTGGAGTAGATCGTCATCACATGATGATTGACCCGGCGACGTTTCGGCGCCACCGGGAGAGAGGAGGAGAGAGCCCCCCTCCTTCTTCTTCTTCTTCCTTGGCCTCCCCCCTAGATGGGAGGAGAGTTCCCCCTCTGGTCCATGGCCTCCATGGCGGCAGAGGGGCGGGAGCCCCTCCGAGATTGGATCTCCCTCTCTGTTCTCTTCTGTTTCGCGTTCCTCTTTTCTGGCCGAAAACCATTTCTTATATTCCCGGAGATCCGTAACTCTGACTGCGCTGAGATTTTAACACGATTTTTTTCCGGATATAAGCTTCCTTGCGCCCGAAGTAGAACTCCAACCGACTTACGAGGAGGGCACAACCACCACCATGTGTGTGGGCCCTGGGGCGCGCCCGGGTGTCTCGTGGTGGCTGTGGGCTCCCGTTTGCGTTGATTCCACCTCCCAAAAATCAAAAATATTCCAAAATAATTCTCCATAAATTTTTATCGCATTTGGACTTCGTTTGATATGGATATTCTTCGAAACAAAAAACATGCAACAAACAAGAACTGGCATTGGGCACTAGATCAATAGGTTAGCCCAATAAATCATATAAATTGTTGCCAAAAGTATGTAAAATTTGTATAATATTGGCATGGAACAATAAAAAATTATAGATACGACGAAGACGTATCACACCTCACCACTACCTAGTAGTCTGTAGGATCATATTCTTGTGTGTTTCTATTCCTGCTAACTATGGCAGGATCACAAGCCGATGAGATTGACTGGGAGAACATGACGAACAAGGCGTTACATGATAAATTTCAGCAAATGATGATTGGACAGGTGCAAGATGTGTTGAACAGATTTGAAGAGGCCATGGAGAAGATAGATGGCATTGAGAAGACATTCAAAACAAAGCTAGATGACAAGTTTAATGAACTGTTCACACATCTTCCATGACCACCACCGGCTGCACCTATCGCACCGCTACAACAACAACAACAACGTCACCTTCCAAATCAAGTGGGACGAGCACAACATGTGCCTCTCGAGCAAGGCCGACATTCTAGTGTCATTGCTACTGCTGCTGCTTCTGCGGCTCCTGCTACTACTTTCGAGGAGTACGATGACTACAAGGGTGCTTACGAGGACGAGGAAGAGGTTGCTGCAAATTAGAATTACGTGCAACCATCAGGTCATCCACATGCATACAATCGCAACGGTAGGGCTGCACCACCCCCTCAGGTACGAGATCATGACCATAAACCTAAACTAAAATTGAATATTTCACCATTTGAGGGTAGATACATTCCTAATACATATCTTACTTGGGAGTTAGAAACTGAACAACGTTTTACATGCTTACAATATCCCGAGGATAAACGTGTTGCTGCTACTGTTTGTGCATTCTCTAGTTTTGCTTGTGTTTGGTGGTTTGAACATTGTCGATTATATCATGATAATATCCCAACTACATGGGCTGCTTTGAAAAATGCTATGCATACTCGTTGGGTTCCACCATATTATCAACGTGAATTACTTCAAAAATTGCAGCGTTTAAGACAAGGAAAAAATTCTGTAGAGGAATATTATCAGGAACTACAAACTGGACTGACTAGATGTGGTATTGTTGAGGATAAAGAAGCTATGCTTGCACATTTTATGGGTGGGTTAAATATAGAGATTCAAATCATTTTAGAGTATAAGGATTATAAAAATATCACTCGTTTATTCCATCTTGCTCACAAAGCTGAACGTGAAGTGCAGGATCGACATGCATTGTCGCGAACTAATTTGTCTACAGGTCAATCTTCATCATGGACACCACGTACATCATCAACTTCCACATGTCCTGCTGCAGCATCACCTACTTCAGCCGCTGCCTCCACCCATGATACAAGAAAATAGGCACCACCACCACCACCACCCGCCAAGAGCACACCTTTCGGTCCCGCACAGAGCTCTTCTTCATCCATGGCATCAACAGGGCAAACACATGATATTATATGTTGTCGTTGCAAGGGTGGAGGTCATTATGTGAGAGAATGCCCATCCAAGCATGTGATGATTGCTACTGAGGATGGTGGGTATGAGTCCGCTAGTGACTATGATGAGGAGACTTTGGCTCTTATTGCAAGTGAAGAACACGGTGGAGATAAATGTGAACAAGACATGCAATACATGGTTGTTGAAGACGCTGAGAGGTGTAAGTTTAGTGGCTCAATGTGTTTTGAGTGTGCAGGTAACACATGCTGAGGAAAATCGGAGGCGCAATTTGTTCCATACAAAGGGAGTTGTGAAGGAACGTTCTGTTCACGTCATCATAGATGGAGGGAATTGCAACAACTTGGCTAGCATGGAGATGGTGGAGAAGTTGTCTCTCACCACCAGACTACATCCTCATCCTTACTACATACAATGGTTCAACAACAACGTCAAGGTTAAGGTAACACATACTGTTCGTGTGCATTTTAGTATCGCTACATATGCTCATTATGTTGATTGTGACGTGGTACCCATGCAAGCATGCTCCCTATTACTTGGTAGACCATGGCAATTAGATAAAAATTATGTCCATGGTAGGAAAAATAAGTATACTCTTGTTCATAAGGATAAACATATTACTTTGCTTCCTATGTCTCCTGAACACATTTTGAAAGTTGATATTAATAGAGTTAGTAAAGCAAAACAAGATTGAAAATCAGATTGTGGCAAAAGAATTTGAGCACCAAATGAAGCCTAATAACAAACCATCATCTCATGTTGCCTCCAAAATTAAATTGAAAAGTGGATGTTTACTTGCCACCAAATCTGATATTGATGATCTAGATTTCAGCAAATCTGTTTGCAATGCTTTTGTGTGCAAAGAGGCATTATTTTCATTTGAGGACATGCCTCCCTCTTTGCCTCCTGCTGTGACTAAAATTTTGCTGGATTCATTGACATCTTTCCACAAGACGTGCCACTGGGATTACCACCTATTTGAGGGCTTGAGCATCATATTGACTTAATTCCCGGTGCATCACTGCCCAACCATGCGCCATACCGTATCAATCCAAAGGAGATGAAGGAGATTATGCGTCAAGTACAGGAGCTGCTCGACAAAGCTATACACGAATCTCTTAATCCTTGTGTTGTTCCTATTATACTAGTGCCGAAAAAGGATGGTACATTGTGTATGTGTGTTGACTGTAGATCCATTAATAATATTACAATTTGTTATCGTCATCCTATTCCTAGGCTAGATGATATGCTTGATGAATTAAGTGGCTCTACATATTCTCCAAAGTTGATTTGTGTAGTGGATACCATCAAATTCGTATGAAATTGGGAGATGAATGGAAAACTGCATTTAAAACTAAGTTTGGATTATATGAGTGGAAAACATAGCATCATTAAAACAAGCAAACTATGCAATAAAAATAGAATCTGTCAAAAATAGAACAGTCTGTAATGATCTGAACAAATGCCTCTAAAAATTCTAAAAAAATTAGGACAACGTGGGCAATTTGTATTTCAATTATGTGTAAAAAATTAGAATTTTATCACGTTCCAGTGAATTTAAACAATTCCAGTACTGGGCGCAAAAGTTTCTGTTTTTCACAGAATCAAGTCAACTATCAACTAAATCATCCCAAAGGCTTTACTTGGCACAAACACTAAATTAAACACAAAAACACAATCATAATAGTAGCATAATTGTGTGGACACAAAAAACAGAAAAGAAAACAAGAAAAATAAGATAACTATTGGGTTGCCTCCCAATAAGCGATATTATTTTACGCCCGTAGCTAGGCGTAATGCATAGTTTCAAGTATTATCATCTTTAGTTTTCATCCCATAGGTGGCCCTCATAATAGATTCATATGGTGGCTTAATTCTCTTCCTAGGGAAGTGTTCCATTCCTTTCTTCAGTGGAAATTGGAACCTTATGTTCCCTTCTTTCATATCAATAATAGCACCTATGGTTCGCAGGAAAGGCCTACCAAGTATTATAGGACAAGACGGATTGCATTCAATATCAAGCACAATGAAATCAACGGGAACATAACTTCTATTAGAAAGAATAAGCACATCATTTATTCTACCCAATGGTTTCTTAATAGTTGCATCCGCCAAGTGAAAATTAAGGGAACATTCATCCATATCAACCAGGCCTAGCACATCACATAAAGATTTTGGTATAGTGGAAACACTAGCACCCAAATCACATAAAGCATTACATTAATAATTTTTAATTTTTACTTTAATAGTAGGTTCCCATTCATCATGCAATTTTCTAGGTATTGAAACCTCCAACTCTAGCTTTTCTTCATGGGCTTTCATCATAGCTTCTACGATATGTTTAGTAAAAGCTTTATTTTGTTCATAAGCATTGGGTGAATTTATAATGGATTGGAACAAGGAAATACACTCAATTAAAGAACAACTATCACAATTAAAATCCTTGTAATCCAAAGTAGTGGGCACATCACTAGTTGAAATCTTGACCTCTCCAAACCCACTTTTATTATTTTTATCATTAAGATCATCACCCTCCGAACAATTGGGACACCTTCTAGCTAAAGTTGACTCATGTTCAGCCCCTTTTTCATCAAATTTTATATTACCAATCAAAGATTCAATGGGTGAGATACCAATCATTTTAATATCTTCATCATGATTACGGTAAAAATCGGGCGGAATGACCTTTTCTAAGAATTCTCGCTTAGCTCTCAACCTAGCGGTTCTTTCTTTACTTTCATTAATGGAGACATAGATAGGTTTAATGGACTCATTAATATCATGCTTAGGTGGCAAAATTTTATATTTGAGATTTTCAACATCATGAGCAATTCTATCCATGTCCCTAGCCATATCATCATCTTTATTCAATTTTCTTCTACCATAGCATTAAAAATCTTTTGAGAATTAATGAATTCTTTAATATTACTTTCAATATCAGTAGGTATCCTATTATTATTATTATGAGAACTTCCATAGGAATTACCATAGTTATTGGAGGAATTTCTGGGATACAGTCTAGGATTAAAATTGCCTCTATAAGCATTATTATTGAAATTAATTCGAGAGATAAAATTCACATCAACGACATCATTATTTTCATAATTAGGATCAACACGAGCATTCTTACTAGCAACCACTTTCATAAGAGCATCCATTTTATCACTCAACGTAGTAATTTCTTCAACAGAATTTACCTACTTACCAGTTGGAGCTCTTTCGGTATGCCATTGAGAGTTATTTGCCAATATATTATCATGGAGTTTTGTAGCTTCTCCCAATGTGATTTCCATAAAGGTGCCACCTACAGCAGAGTCTAGAAGATTTCTAGAAATAAAGTTTAGTCTCGCATAGAAATTTTGTATAATCATCCGTAAACTTAAACCTTGAGTGGGACAATATCTTATCATTAATTTCATTCTCTCCCAATATTGTGCAACATGTTCATGCTCAAGTTGCTTGAAATTCATAATTTGATTTCTTAGAGAAATCTTTTTTGCGGGAGGAAAATACTTGACAATAAAAGCATCCTTACACTTATCCCAAGAATCAATACTATTTCGAGGCAAGGATGAAAACTAAGTTTTAACACGGTCTTGTAGTGAGAACGGAAACAATTTCAATTTCATAATATCATTATCCACATCTTTCTTCTTTTGCATATCACATAATTCAATGAAGGTATTAAGATGGGATGAATCATCTTCATTAGGACTACCAAAAAATTGCTCTTTCATAACAAGATTTAGCAAAGCGGCATTAATATCACATGACTCCACACTAGTGGCTGGAGGAGCAATTAGAGTACTAATAAAATCATTATTATTAGTATTTGAAAAATCACACAACTTAGTGTTTTCTTGAGACATAACGACAAAGCAAGCAAACAAGCAAATAGAAATATTTTTATTTTTTTGTTAAAAAAACTAGAAGTGGGGGAGATGAAAACGAGAGGCAAAGGAAAATAAAATAAGAGTAAGTAGATGATAGTTTGTGCGAAGGTACTTGATAGGTTTTGGTGATGTCTCCCCGGCAGCGGCGCCAGAAATTCTTCCTGCTACTTGTGAGCTGCGTTGGGATTTCCCCGAAGAGGAGAGTATGATGCAGTACATTAGAGATAAGTATTTCCCTTGGTTAAGAACCAAGGTTATCAATCCAGTAAGAGAACTACAAAGAACCTCGTTAGCAGCACCTGCACACACAAAAGCAAATACTTGCACCTAATGCAAACAAGGGGGTTGTCAATCCCCTCGGTGGTTACTTGCAAGGATTAAATCTCATAGTGATAGGTAAATAGATAAATTGCAAAACAAAATAAAATAAATAAAAGTGCAACAAGGTATTTTGTGTTTTTATATATGATAAAAGTAGACCCCGGGGCCATAGTTTTCACTAGAGGCTTCTTTCTCGAGCACATAGCGTATCGTGTGTGAACAAATTACTGTTGGGCAATTGATAGAAAAGCGCATAGTTATGATGATATTCAAGGCAATGATCATGTGTATAAGCATCATGTCCAAGATAAGTAGACCAACTCATGCTTGCGTCTACTACTATTACTCCACCCATCAACCACTATCCAACATGCATCTAGGGTATTAAGTATAAAATAGAGTAACACCTTAAGCAAGATGACATGATGTAGACAAGTAAACCCAAGCAATATGAATAAACCCCGTCGTTTTCCCGTTAATGGCAACAATACAAATACGTGTCTTGTCCCTTTTTGTTACTGGGATAGAGCACTGCAAGATTGAACCCATTACAAAGCACCTCTCCCATTGCAAGATAAATCAATCTAGTTGGCCAAACTAAACGGACAGATCGGAGAGAAACACAAAGCTATAAGAATCATGCATAAAAGAGTTCAGAGAAGACTCAATTAATATTCATAAATATTCAGATCATAAACCAACAATTCATCACATCCCAACAAACACAAAGCAAAAAAAGGTTACATTAGATAGAACTCCAAGAACATCAAGGAGAACATTGTACTGAAGATCAAAGAGAGAGAAGAAGCCATCTAGCTACTAGCTATGGACCCGTAGGACTGTGGTGAACTACTCATGCATCATCGAAGGGCAACAAGGATGATGTATAAGCCCTCCATGATCGATTCTAGCAGAGTACCAGAAAAGGCCTCCAGATGGGATCGCGAAAGAACAGAAACTTGCGGCGGCGGAAAAAGTGTTTGGGGTGGCTCTCTGTTGGTTTCCCGATTTTAGAGAATTTATACAGGTGGAATTAGGTCAAACGGAGCCACATGGGGCCCACAAGGCATCATGGCTCGCCTACCCCCCTCAGCATGCCCTGTTGCCTTTCCGTCTCCTTGCTTCTCGTCTGGTCTCCTCCCGAAGCTTCTAGGGTCTCTTTTGTGCAGAAAAAATCATCAAAAAGTGTCATATCATTTGGACTCCCTTTGGTACTGATTTCCTGGAAAACTAAAAACAAGTAGAAAACAACAACTGGCACTTGGCACTTGGTTAATAGGTTAGTCCCAGAAAAGATATAAAATACCACAAAAAGTTATATAAAACATCCAAGATTGATACTATAATAGCATGGAACAATAAAAAATTATAGATACATTGGAGACGTATCACATAGAAGCGCTCTCGAAGTGGAATAATAGTAGTAGATGCAGAATCGTTTCGATCTACTTGTCACGGACGTAATGCATATATGCATGATCATTGCCATGAATAACATTATAACTATGCACTTTTCTATCAATTTCTCAACAGTAATTTGTCTACCCATCATATGTTATCTTTTCGAAAGAGAATCCTCTAGTGAAAACTATGGCCCCCGGGTCTACCTTTATGTAAGTGCATCTACTGCCACCCCTAGTTGGTTTTTGAGTATTGATGACAAACTTGGTTGAGGGACTAACGTGAGATTCACAGGAGAACACTGGTAGAAGTCCCCATTGATTCGGTTTATCCATCGAAGATGACCCCTAAAAATGTATGAAGACATTGAAGACAATGGTGGTTCGTGAAGACATTCGTGTCAAAGGTAATGACACGTGAAGACATTTGCTTGAAGTCAATGGAGCGCGAAGACATAGTTTCTTTAGTAGTTTCATTTTCTTCTTTCCTGAGTCATAGGAACCATCGAACTGTTAAGTGGGGTTAAGGTAAACAAAGTCAGAAAACTGACGTGATTCTCAACCTAAAATCATGTGTCTTCGAGCGAAGACAAATGAGAGAAAATCTTATCCTGTGTTGGATGAGTTAGCTTTACTTGTAGCCCAAGTCAAGCTACTGCGTGGTTTCAAATTCCGACCGTTGGACACATGTCAACTCCCCAGTGACCCAAGGTCATTTCAGAGAAATCATGTCGGGTTGCCCCTGGCTATAAATATCCACCCCTTCCACCATAAGTTGGTGGCTGCCCCGAGTTAAGTGCACAACTTTTGTCGTTTGAGAGCAACCCTCCTCTGAAGCCTTTGAGAGAGCATCCTTGCGAGGACAAACCCAAAACACCCAGAGCCCAAAGTGTTTTGAGCTTCACTGAAGTCTTTCTGTTCCGCGTGAACCGAGGACTTATTACACTTGAAGACTGTGATCTTCCAGTCGGTTAGGCGTCACGTTCTGAGCATCCAAGATTCATTGTGGATTGCCGGTGAACGAAGTCTCTGAAGGTTTGGAAGTCTAATTGCTTGTTTCTGCGTTGGTATTTCCCCCGAAGAGGAGAGGATGATGCAACACAGCAACAGTAAGTATTTCCCTCTGTTATGAAACCAAGGTATCAATCCAGTAGGAGGATCCACCAAACTATGTAAGCAGTACCTTCACACAAATAACAAAAACTTGCAACCCAACGCGTAAGAGGGGTTGTCAATCCCTCCTCGGTATTGAGATAGATTAAATAGTATAAGATTGGATAAATAGATCTGATGAAAACACGAAATAAAATAAATAAAGAAAAAGCGCAGCAAGGTATTTTTGGGTTTTTGGATAAATAGATCTGAAGCAATATGATAGGAAATACATCCGGGGGTCGTAGGTTTCACTAGAGGTTTCTCTCGAGAAAATAGCATACGGTGGGTAAACAAATTACTGTTGGGCAATTGATAGAAAAGCAAATAATTATGATGATATCCAAGGCAATGATCATGCATATAGGCATCACGTCCAAGATTACTAGACCGACTCCTGCCTGCATCTACTACTATTACTCCACACATCGACCGCTATCCAGCATGCATCTAGTGTATTAAGTTCATGAAGAAACGGAGTAATGCAATAAGAACGATGACATGATGTAGACAAGATCTATTCATGTAGGAATAGACCCCATCTTTTTATCCTTAATGGCAACGATACATGCGTGTCATGTCTCTTTCTGTCACTGAGATTGAGCACCGTAAGATCGAACCCATCACAAAGCACCTCTTCCCATGGCAAGAAAAATCAATCTAGTTGGTCAAACCAAACCAAAGCTTCAGAGAAGAAATACGAGGCTATAACAATCATGCATATAAGAGTTCAACATAGACTCAAATAATATTCATAGATAGATCTTAAACTCACAATTCATCGGATCCCAACAAACACACCGTAAAAAGTCATTACATCAAATAGATCTTCAAGAACATCGAGGAGAACATTGTATTGAGAATCAAAAAGAGAGAAGAAGCCATCTAGCTACTGCCTACGGCCCGTAGGTCATTGGTAAACTACTCACGCATCATCGGAGGAGCACCAATGAGGATGTTGAACCCCTCCGTGATCGATTCCCCCTCCGGCAAGGTGCTGGAAAAGGCCTCTAGATTGGATCTCGTGGTTCTGGAACTTGCGGTTGTGGAAACTCTGATCTCTCGACTCCCCTAGGGTTTCTGGAATATTTGGGTATTTACAGAGCTAAGAGGCAGTGGAGAGGGGGCCTGTGGGCCCCACTACCCACCAGGGCGCGCTAGGGGCCTCTGGCGCGCCCTGGTGCCTTGTGGGCCCCATGGGCCTCCCCTCCGGTACTTCCTTGGCTCCCAAGTTGTCTTCTAGGCATAGAAAATCTCCAAAAAGTTTTGTGGCATTTGGACTTCGTTTGGTACTGATATTCTATGGAGTAAAAAACAAGCAAAAAACAGCAACTGGCACTGGGCACTATGTCAATAGGTTAGTCCCAAAAAAATGATATGAAGTTGTTATAAAATGAATATAAAACATCCAAGATTGATAATATAACAGCATGGAACAATAAAAAATTATAGATACGCTAGAGACGTATCAACATCCTCAAGCTTATTTCCTGCTCATCCTCGAGTAGGTAAATGATAAAAACAGAATTTTTGATGTGGAATGCTGCCTAACATGTTCATCTCATAGTCTTTTATTTTGTTGCATGGACATTTGGACTTCTAGATGATTCAAAGCAATAGTCTATATTTGACATGAGGACATCAATACTCAAGCATATCAACAAGCAACCATGTATTTCAAAATATCAACACCAAAGAAAGCTATCCCTAGCCCATTATGCTCAATCATTGATCCATTCATGAAACACAGTCAAATATTAACTATGCTGAATACACAAGTATGATAATAGTGTTCCCTAGTTGGTGCTTTATAAGAGAAGATGGAGACTCAAATTTTTTTTTGCATGAAGTAAATAGATAGGCCCTTCGCAGAGGGAAGAAGAGATTTGTAGAGGTGCCAGAGCTCAAAGCTTAAATTGAGAGATAAAATTATTTTGGGTGGCATGCTTTTCACTTCAACGAAAATGACCGAGAATTCTCAATACTTTCCATGCTAGATAAATCATAGGCGGTTTCCAAACAGAAAATAAAGTTTATTCCTTTTTTTACCATTCTTTCACAATCCATGGCTAGCCGTATCCACGGGTGCCCTCCATACCAACACTTTTCAAGGAATTTATTATTGAACAACATAAATAATTTTTTTTGCATTTCGGGATTGGGCATCCCTATTACCTTTTCCACACTCTCGTGCAATGATAAATGAATAAACACCCATCTTGAGAATAAAGTATCTAGCATGGAAAATATTGGCCACCCCCTGCCGCTTCATGAGCGGTACGAACACACAAAAAGGAAATTTAGTTTGAACATTAGAGTTGGCACATACAAATTTACTTGGAACAACACAGAAATACCGCACATAGGTAGGTATGGTGGACTCATTTGGCACAACTTAGGTTTAAGGATTTGGATGCACAAGTAGTATTCCTACTTAGTACAAATGGAGGCTAGGAAATAGATTGAGAAGCGACCAACCATGAAACGAAAACGAACATAAAAGAGCATTAAACATAACTAACACCGAATAATGCACCACAAGGAGGATGTAATTTCATTGCATAACTATTGACTTTAATGCTTGCATAGGGAATCACAAACCTTAACACCAATATTCTTACTAAAGCATAATTACTTACCAACATGACTCACATATTACTATCATCATATCTCAAAACTATTACAAGGAATCAAGTTTTTAATATCCAATGATCTTCATGAAAGTTTTTATTATATCCCTCTTGAATATCTATCACTTTGGGACTAATTTCATATATTGCCATTGCTACTGGCAAAGCTCTTAAACAAATATAAGTGAAGAACAAGAGCACATATTTCTTCAACATAATTTTCATCTCTCAAAATAGTATAAGTGAAGCATGAGAGGATATTTCTTTAAATTCTACTAACTCTCAAAATAATCTAAGTGAAGCATGAGAGCATATTTATTCAAAATATAGAACACCACCGTGCTAAAAAAGATATAAGTGAACTACTAGAGCAATTCCATAGCTCAAATTTTTTAAGTGAAGCACATAGAGCAATTCTAACAAATCATAGCATCATTATGGCTCTCTCAAATAGGTGTGTCCAGCAAGGATGATTGTGACAAACTAAAAAGCAAATCAAGCAAATACTCATATAATACAAGACGCTCCAAGCAAAACTCATGATATGTGACGAATAAAAATATAGCTCCAAGTAAAACTACCGATGGTCGTTAGAAGAAAGAGGGGATGCCTTCCGGGGCATCCCCAAGCTTAGTTGCTTGGTTCTCCTTGAATATTACCTTGGGGTGCCATGGGGCATCCCCAAGCTTAGGCTCTTTTCACTCCTTATTCCTTCATCCATCATGATCTCACTCAAAACTTGAAAACTTCAATCACACAAAACTGAACAAAAACCTTCATGAGATCCGTTAGTATAAGAAAACCAATCTTTACTTTAAGTACTTTTGCAAACCCATTCATATTTTGTTATTGCACTATACCTACTGTATTCTAACTTTACCATGGCTTATACCCCCCCCCCCCCGATACAATCCATAGATTCATCAAAATAAGCACACAATGCAACGAAAATAGAATCTGTAAAAAACAGAATAGTCTGTAAAGACGCGAATTTTACTCATACTTCTGTACCTCCAAAAATCTGAAAAGTTAGGACAACATAGGAAATTTGTAAATCAATCTTTTGTAAAAAATTCAGAATTTTTCATCGCTTATGTGAATTTTAACAATTCTGCTACAGGATGGAAAATTTTCTGTTTTTCAACAAGATCAAATCAACTATCACCCAACATGATCCCAAAGGCTTTACTTGGCACAAACACTAATTAAAACCTAAAAAACACAATCATAACAGTAGCATAGTTGTGCAAACACTCAAGAACAGAAAGAAAAAAGACAAAAATAATTTTTATTCATTGGGTTGCCTCCCAACAAGTGCTATTGTTTTATGCCGCTAACTAGGCGTAATGCATAGATTCAAGTATTGTCATCTTTGTTCTTAATTTCCATAGTTGTGTTTGTAGTAGGAGGCTTTTCGAATATAACTTTAAAAACATTATTCGTAGAAATTTTAGCATTATCAAGTTGCTCATTTGCAAATCCCCTTTGATTACCGGCTACGATCCAAGAATATTGGTGATTAACATCATTGAAAACTTGTTGGTTCATATCTAAAACTGAAACTACCTTTTTAAGATTATCGTCAAAGATTTGATTATTGCCAAGCAAATGTCGTAAAACATAGTCACTATTGTAAAGAATCTCATCTATCACCGGTTCTTCACGGTTCATACCATAAGAATCAAAGATCTCCTTAGCTTCCCGCACTATGTGATCAAATTCATTCATTAAGACAAGGGTGGTTATCTTTTTAGCTCTAGGATCTTTTATAACAGGTAATTCATAAAACAATCTTTGCAAGGTAGGATGAGTACGGATAAATCTATTCTCAAGTTTCAGAACTAGTGCTGAGATAGCTTCTGCATAAGTTTTAGTTCTTTTAAGTATAGGAGTATCATCACAAGTCAAAGTTCCAACACAATTAAAGAATTCTTGGATGGTTTGTTTTCCTATAACATTCCCTTGTCCCAAGACAAAAGTTTTAGCATCCAGATTACCAGAATGCCCAATTTTAGGAGTTTTGCCATCATCTGTTTCTGCCATACTAAAGTCACTCATGATGACAGGCTCAAAGGGGCAAACAAGCAAACAAAAGATCTAGCAAGAAAGAGCCGCACGAAAAAGAAGGCAAATATTTTTGTGAAGTGGGGGAGATGAAAATGAGAGGAAAATGGCAAATAAAATAAATTGCAAGGAGATGAGATTTGTGATTGTGAACCTGATAGATCGGGACTTGATCCTCCCTGGCAACGGCATTAGAAATTCTTCCTGATTGCTTGTATCTACGTTGGTACTTTCCCCGAAGAGGAGAGGATGATGCAGCACAACAATGGTAAGTATTTCCCTCAGTTATGAAACCAAGGTATCAATCCAGTAGGAGGATCCACCAAATTATGTAAGCAGTACCTTCACACAAATAACAAAAAACTTGCAACCCAACGCGTAAGACGGGTTGTCAATCCCTCCTCGGTATTGAGATATAATAAATAGTATAAGATTGGATAAATAGATCTGATGAAAACATGAAATAAAATAAATAAAGAAAAAGTCAAATAATTTTCATAGATAGATCTGATCATAAACTCACAATTCATCGGATCCCAACAAATACACCGCAAAAAGTCATTACATCAAATAGATCTCCAAGAACATCGAGGAGAACATTGTATTGAGAATCAAAAAGAGAGAATAAGCCATCTAGCTACTGCCTACGGACTCATAGGTCTGTGGTAAACTACTCACGCATCTTCAGAGGAGCACCAATGAGGATGATGAACCCCTCCGTGATCGTTTCCCCCTCCGGCAAGGTGCCGGAAAAGGCCCCTAGATTGGATCTCGTGGTTCTGGAACTTGCGGCGGCGGAAACTCTGATCTCTCGACTCCCCTAGGGTTTCCGGAATATTTGGGTATTTATAGAGCTGAGAGGCGGTGGAGAGGGGGCCTATGGGCCCCACTATCCACCAGGGCGCTAGGGGCCTTTGGCGCGCCCTGGTGCCTTGTGGGGCCCACGGGCCTGATGTCTACTACGCAACTTTATTCTTTGTAGACTCATGTTGGGCCTCCAAGCACAGAGTTTTGTAGGACAACAATAATTTTCCCTCAAGTGGATGACCTAAGGTTTATCAATCCGTGGTAGGCGTAGGATGAACATGGTCTCTTGCTACTTCTTGAGCTTGCGTTGATTTTTCCTTTGAAGAGGAAAGGGTGATGCAGCAAAGTAGAGATAAGTATTTTCCTCAGTTAATAATAAAGGTATCGATCCAATAGGAGGTACAAGCAAGTCCCCAATAGATACACCTGCACAAACTAACAAACACTTGCACACAACGCGAAAAAGGGGTTGTCAATCCCTTCACCGTCGCTAGCAAGAGTGAGATCTAATAGAGATAGATATAAAAGATTAATAAAAGGCAAAATAAAGTAAATATAAATAAATTGCATCAAGGTATTTTTGGGTTTTTGGTTTTATAGATCTGAAAATATATAATGAGAAATAGACCCGGGGGCCATAGTTTTCACTAGAGGCTTCTCTCTTGAAAGGAACACATACGGTGGGTGAACAAATTACTGTTGAGCAATTGATAGAAAAGTGCAAAGTTATGATGATATCTAAGGCAATGATCATGAATATTGGCATCACATCCGTGACAAGTAGACCGACTCCTGCCTGCATCTACTACTATTTCTCCACACATCAACAGATATCCAACATGCATCTAGTGAATTAAGTTAACAAGAACGGAGTAACGCCTTAAGCAAGATGACATGATGTAGAGGGATAGATCCAATCAATATGGTAAAACCCCCATCTTTTTATCCTTAATGGAAACAATACAAATACGTGCCTCGCTACCCCTACTATCACTGGGTGAGGACACCGCAAGATTGAACCCATCACAAAGCACCTCTCCCATTGCAAGAAAAACCAATCTAGTTGGCCAAACCAAATCGATAGATCGGAGAGAAATACAAAGCTATCTTAATCATGCATAAAAGAGTTCAAAGAAGACTCAAATAATATTAATAGATAATCTGATCATAAATCCATAATTCATCGGATCTCAACAAACGCACCGCAAAAGACGATTACATCGAATAGAACTCTAAGAACATCGAGGAGAACATTATATTGAAGATCAAAGAGAGAGAAGAAGCCATCTAGCTACTAGCTATGGACCCGTAGGTCTATGGTAAACTACTCACACATCATCGGAAGGGCAGCAAGGTTGGTGTAGAGGCCCTCCATGATCGAATCCCCCTCCGGCAGAGTGTCGGAAAAGGCCCCAAGATGGGATCTCACGAGAACAGAAGCTTGCAGCGGCGGAAAAGTATTTTGTGGTGTGCCCTCTGGTATACGGGGAATATTTGGGTATTTATGGAGCTAGGCCCGGAGTGCGCCCCTAGGGCTTGTGGCTCCCTCGTGGGTCTTCTGGCCTCTTCCCGAAGCTCCGTTTTTGTCTTCGGGTCCAAGAAAAATCCCCAAAAAGTTTTGTTCCGTTTGGACTCCGTTTGGTATTGATTTTCTGTAAAAGATAAAAACAAGGAAAAAAACAGCAACTGTCACTGGGCACTAGGTTAATAGGTTAGTCCCAAAAAATGATATAAAATAGCATATTAATGCATATAAAACATCCAAGATGGATAATATAATAGCATGGAACAATAAAAAATTATAGATACGTTGAAGACGTATCAAGCATCCCCAAGCTTAATTCCTGCTCGTCCTCGAGTAGGTAAATAATAAAAACAATTTTTTTGATGTGGAATGCTACCTAACATATTTATCAATGTAATTTTTCTTATTGTGGCATGAATGTTCAGATCCATAAGATTCAAAACAAAAGTTTAATATTGACATAAACACAATAATACTTCAAGCATACTAATAAAGCAATCATGTCTTTTCAAAATATCATGGCTAAAGAAAGTTATCCCTACAAAATCATATAATCTTGTCATGCTCTATCTTCATCACACAAAGTATTTATCATGCACAACCCCGATGAGGAGCCAGGCAATTGTTTCATACTTTTAATGTTCTAAAGCCTTTTCAACTTTCACGCAATACATGAGCGTGAGCCATGGATATAGCACTATAGGGGGAATAGAGTATGGTGGAGGTTGTGAGGAGAATACAAAAAGGAGAAAGTCTCACATCAACTAGGCAAATTAATGGGCTATGGAGATGCCCATCAATTGATATCCATGAAAGTGAGTAGGGATTGCCATGCAACGGATGCACTAAGTAGGTGTGCATCCAACTT
Source organism: Thinopyrum elongatum (assembly GCA_011799875.1). Lineage (NCBI taxonomy): Eukaryota > Viridiplantae > Streptophyta > Magnoliopsida > Poales > Poaceae > Thinopyrum > Thinopyrum elongatum. The sequence continues at coordinate 273,590,135 of CM022302.1, read as the reverse complement.
GGTTGCTCACGAAGATCTAGGGCAATTTTGAGGAAGCCCATCATTGGAATATACAAGCCAAGTTCTATAATGAAAAATTCCCACTGGTATATGAAAGTGATAAAATAGGAGACTCTAATGTGATGCTACTTTGAAGCACAAGTGTGGTAAAGGATAGTAACATTGTCCCTTCTCTCTTTTTCTCTCATTTTTTTTCCTTTTTTTTTCTTTTTTTCTCTTTTTTTCTTTTTGGGCTCTTTGGCCTCTTCTTTTTTTATTTAAGTCTGGAGTCTCGTCCCGACTTGTGGGGGAATCATAGTCTCCATCATCCTTTTCTCACATGGGACAATGCTCTAATAATGATGATCATCACACTTTTATTTACTTACAACTCAAGAATTACAACTCGATACTAGAACAAAATATGACTCTATATGAATGCCTCCGGTGGTGTACCGGGGTGTTGTCACGCCCAATATGCGATCCTATCTGAGAGGAACTCAAAGGTCCCACCAAGGATAGAGCCGCATATTGAATATGCTTTTGCAAGGTGGATATCATTACATCGTACCAGATACAACTCCAATGGGGATACATACAAAGGCATACAAACACCACATGAATACATCAAACATCATACAGAAGAGCAGCATCTGACTACGGATGAAAACAAATGAGAAATACGAATGACATCCACCCTGCTAGCCCAGGCTGCCGACCGGGAACCTATCCCTCGATCGAAGAAGAAGAAGCAGAGGAAAACTCCAAAACAAGCAAGAATCACTCTCACGTCATATCATCGCATTACCTGTACCTGCATCTGTTGTTGTAGTAATCTGTGAGCCACGAGGACTCAGCAATCACATTACCGTGGGTATCAAGACTAGCAAAGCTTAATGGGTATGGAATGGATAAGTGGTGAGGTTGCAACAGCACTAAGTGTATGGTGGCTAACTTACGAGTACAAGAATAAGAAGAGTAACTCGCGTAACTGTCGCAAACTAGTAATGATCAATAAGTGATCCTGAACTACTTACGTTTAAACATAACCCCACCGTGTTCTCTTCCCGAACTCCCTCGAAAAGAGACGGTCACGGTTATGCACGCGGTCGGTGTATTTTAATTCGGGTTTAGTGTCAAGTTCTCTATAACCAGATATTATAAATTTCCAATCTGCCACATAACTGCGGGCATGGCTCTCGAAAAGATTTAGCCTTGCAGGGGTGTCCCAACTTAGTCCATCATAAACTCTCATGATCCACGGAGGAAAAACCTCCATCTCGGGACAACCCGATCAAGTTCGGAATCCCGGTGCACAAGACATTTCGACAATGGTAAAACAAGTCCAGCAAGACCTCCCGACGTGTCGACAATCCCGATAGGAGCCGCGTATCTCATTCTCAGGACACGACAGATGAGCGAAGCATACAGTAACTGATGTCCCGAGTTGCCCTAGGTAGCCTGCACTATGCTCTAGTTTGGACCAGCACCATCAGCACTGCCCCCCTGTATTATGTTGAATAACGAACCTCGGGTAGCGCTAACTCCCTATGCGTCAAATATATTATCATGTTTATTATGTTGGGCAAAAGTTAAAACCAATGTTGGGCCTTGCTGGAAGAGTTTTATTCAAAGCGAACTATCAAGGGGGGGGCCATAAACCCCGACCGTGTTAGGAACGCAAATCAAGGAACATAACACCGGTATGATGAAAACTAGGGCGGCAAGAGTGGAACAAAACACCAGGCAAAAGGTCGAGCCTTCCACCCTTTACCAAGTATATAGATGCATTAATTAAATAAGAGATATTGTGATATCCCATGATATCCATGTCCCAACATGGAACAACCTGCACTGCACCTGCAACTAGCAACGCTATAAGAGGGGCTGAGCAAAGCGGTAACATAGCCAAACAACGGTTTGCTGGGATGGTGGAAAAGGTTAGAGGCTTATCATTGCACTTTGGGAGGCTTGACAAACAAGTGGTAGGTAGCGCGACATAGCAATAGCATCGAGACAACTAGCAAAGCAAAGATAGTAGTGGTATCCAGGGTAATTGTAACACCCTGGATTTTGCCCATTTTCTTTTGCTTTTAATTTTGGTCCGGATTTGCTTTTCTGTGACTTAGTGGTCTCGAAACCTGGATGGATCACCCTTCATTTTTCTTCCCGAGTGACTTGCCAACTTCAAAACCATCCCAAGACCTTGTCATTTCCATTTTGGACCAATCCCAATATTCTTTTCTTGGGAATATTCCTTTTTCTATTAAAGGAATAACTCTGTTTGCCCTGAGTTGTGAAGCAACTCATATTTCTATCATTCCCAAAATTCTCAAATAATTCCCATAAATCCTTTGGGACATATCTTATACAGATATGTCAAAATATTCCTTTCCATACCCAAAAATATTTCACAAATATTCCTTTTCCGATTCTGCCCTATCTGTCAGATTGAGAAGCAAGTACCCTTTATATTTGCTTGCTTGCTCTCAAACTTTTTGTGCACTCTTTCCAACCCATATCATTGCCACATGCCAAAATTAAACTTTATTTGGGTAATAAATCTCCTTTGGCTAATTTCCAAAGTTTCTAGTCAACTAGAACCTTTGTGAAGCAAGTACCAGCCAGGAGAATCCAAATGAGTTGAAATTTTGCAAGCATCTTTATATGCTCGAATCATGACTCTCCACCAAATTTCATCCCAATCCCATGTGATATGTGAGTGCTACTTCAAGATTGGCAAATCTGGTCAGTGAGGCCCTTTGAACAGCAAGTGCTATGTATCTTCATCCAATTGAGCTGCAAATCTGCAGACATGATCATCTTAGCATTTTATCACCCCATGCCAAATATCAGAGTCTAGATCCTGCTCGATCTCCCCCAGCCCACTCCAAACACCTTGCTGTTCTGGATAGACCTGCTATCTGTGGTCACCTCAAGCCTCTCTGTGCCTGTCTCTTTCCTCCTTGACCTCTTCCTACGAGTGACCGACCGAGTTGACATGTTGGAGTTGACTTGGACGCGTGGCAAGGCCAAGTTCACGTGGTGACCGCCGCCCTGGCGAGCAGTGGTCATGAGCTGCGTCGTTTCTTGTCGGGGCCCCTCTCCTCCTTGTCGTTCCCGCGCGAACGATCATGTCCAACAGAGCCCTCTCGCCGTCCTCTTCTCCCTGAACCCCTCTCCCCCTCTCATGTCCCCTCCATCGAGCAGAACCGCCGCGCCCGCACCTTGTCTTCTCTGCCGCCGCCATGTCCCATCGCCTGCGAGCTCGCGAGTTTTCCCGAGCTCTCCTGACCACACCCGAGTCTTCTCCGCCCTTCCCCGACCTCCCTAGAACCCCCTCCTCTCCTCTGGGCGAGCTCCTGAAGCTCCGGGAAGCTGGAGTACGCGCCACCGTGGCAATGGCCCCCCTCCTCGCCGCTCGCCTATATATAGGCTGCCCCGAGCCTTCCCGAGCTCACCACCAGCTCCACCTCGTTCCCCTACGCCTCCCCGTCCTCTCCCCGGAGCTCAAGCCGCCCTCCTTGCCTCTATTGACCGCCATGGACGCCGCCCTCCTCCGGCTCAAATTTGAGCTAGACCGACCCCTCCTCTCCTCCGTGACCTCTCCACAAGGTCCCCCACTCACCGGCGATCCTCCCCACCACCGCATCACGCCGCCGGAGCCCCTGTGGCCGCCGCTGCCTAGGTCCGGCCGCTGCTGCCGAGCCTCTGTTGCCTGCTGCCGCGGTCCCTCCTCTCTTCCCCGCCGCCGACCCTTCCTCTGGATGAGCTCGGCACAGCCGCCCGAGTCCGCCGGTGCCTTCCGCTCGACCGAAGACGGCATGAGCTGCCCAGACCGCCGCCGGCGCCGCCCCTCCCCTGCCCCTCCTCTGCTTCGGTCGGGCCAGCGCGAGGAGGAAGGAGACGACTAGGCCAGGCGGGCCCCACCACCCAGCGGACCCCACCCGTCAGCCACAAGGCGGAGTCAATGCCCGGGCCCGCGTGGATAAGTGGAGGCGTAAACTCGGGTTTACGTTTTCACTTTCTGAAAGCGTACTTTGGTGCTTCTTCGGGCCCAAATGCGTTTTCTCTTCTGGAACGTGTACCTTTCAGAAATGCGCGATCTGTTTTTCTGCTGAGGACCCGTTTGTGAAGATTTTATTTACAGACAGGTCCCTGGCAGAAAAACTATCACAACTTTTTAACCGAGACTCCGATCGAGGTGAATCCAACGCCCACGTCTTCGTCTCGTCGAGCCCGTTCTGATGGAGTCATTTTCATAATGTTTACACACAGTGGAAATGACCATTTTGCCCTTGTCCGTAAACAGCCTTCTCCGAGAGAGAACTGTTTCTGGCGATCGTTTCCGCGGACTCTCCGCACTCCTTCCCGATGGTTCCTTCATCTCCAGGCAAGCCACAACTCTCATCTACGTCATCGCATTGCAATATCATAGTTTAACTAATTACTTTAACAACACGTATGAGCATCTGTGAGATGAATTGGATTATACAATGCTTGAGTTGATTCTCGGATAGGTGACTACTATGTTGAGTACCGGATTATTAGTGACTAGTAGTTTACCCACTTGTTGATACTATGATGTTGAGATCACTATCTATGATTATTTTGGAGTTCATCCGGAAGTTCGTGAAGATGAGTAATAGCAGTGGCTTAAGCATACCGGTTATCGGAAGGTCAGCTATGACGGAAATATTATTTGGAGATGAGATATTTAGTCGGTTGACCTTGAGTCACCTGTCCGGACTTATCCGTGCAACCACATTTGCCGGTATGGGACGGCCTTGACTTGGTCTGATCGCGTGCTCTTTCACCGGTACCGCCCGACAGGGAAGGTTATGCGTGCGCGCTACCCTGGCCCGGTAGGCGGCGATAACCTTGTGAGCCCAGTTGAGTTTTGTGCCGGCGTCCCCGTTTGGGACAGTATAGTTTGGCCACGACGGTGGCAGGTGTCACGAGGTGACAAGGGGCCACCCAAGGCTTGACTCCGAGGGAGTGAGATTGCCGGTGGTACGATGGGAGAGTCATGGGTCAGGCAGGTTTCGTTGGAGCAACGCTGATCCACCCGAATGGGATCACGAGGTCAGTGCTCCATAGTGTGGGTAAAGTGCGCAACCTCTGCAGAGTGTAAAATCTATTCGAATAGCCGTGTCCACGGTATTGGACAGTCCGCCCAGACCTCACTAGGTGGTCAACCATGGTAGTGATGATAATGATGGAAGAACTCGTCGTATGATCAGAAGTACTCGGTGGTTCATGAGTATTCTGAGGGTTGTGATGCAACCCGGAAGAGAGTAAGTTTGTCAGACTTGTGGTGCAGATGGAATCAGGTATTTGATATGTTAGCCATGGAATGGCTATGAGATGAGTGGTCGGATGACCACATGATTTGGATTGGACTTGGTACAGGTTCGGATTGGAGCCTGAGATTATTCGGAGTATGAATTAAATATACCTTACCTTATTGCATTTACTTCAGAAGTTATCTTGCTGGATAACCCTGCTTGTTAATTTTGGATTGCTATGATGTTGTCTTGCTTTAATGCTGATGTTTGCTGTGAGCTTGCGAGTACATTCAAAGTACTCACCTGGCGTGTCATGCCAGTTTGCAGGTCATGCCGTGATTGCTTGCTTGCCGAGGATCCTGTGCTTGCGATCTAGGATACGCGTTCTAGCCAGAGTCCCTGCGGAGTGGAGTCCATCACCGCCATCGCTGTTCCGCTGCCGAGAAAGTTAATCCGCTGTTAGCATAGAGCTACCCAGGGCAGGCGTAGTGTCGCCGTGCCGATGTAAGCCTTGTACCCTTGTAACCTTATCCATTGTAATAAAGAGCTGATTTGTTCTATGCCAACAGTGCCGTATTCCAGAAGACTTGTCCCTGGGCTGGAATACGGGGCGTTCCGGTCTTCTCTGAGCCGAGGTGCCACACAAGTTGGTATCAGAGCAGGTCTGGCTATAGGACGCGCGATCTAGGTGTGAGCGTTAGTAACTGGTAGTATAGGATCCAGTTGGTTTGCTGCACTTGTTTGTTGCATTTGCTTGTGCATAGCATGCATATAGAATATTTATCTTATCACTAACGATGGATCTGGTGAGTGTAGGTGGCATCGGTTTCGATTCCCTACCTGCGCTCTCCAGTTTGCATATTTGTTCCTTGGTGTGGTGTCATCTCCGTCCCAGCGGAGTGATGCCAGGGTGCTTAGGGGTGTCGATCACTAGCAAGATTGATGCACCAGTACCCCACCAATATATTCTCTTCAGCCACCCCTATCGTTTCGGTGCTAGACATATTTCTATCCCGGATCGTGCCATTCCTCTAGCCGTTTTGGCAACCCTAACTGATCCTGGTTATCAGAAAAGGTCAATGCCTGCAAGCCTTTGTCTCCACTATTAACTCATTCCGCCACCTATCCTTTGGACGTGTACGGTTTTCTTCCGTACACTTGATGATGATGTGGTCATAACTTCTGTGTTCCGACCCTCGATCACCAAGTTCGTCCTCGCCACCAGTTCCAACGGTGTGAAGCTCGTGTTTGGTGTAGCCTTGTTTACACCAATTTTCTTCCACACATTGATTCACTTTCGTGCACATCGCCACAGCATGTTAGACCGTTATACCGGAGTTCTTGCGAGATTTGTGTGCTTAAGTAGGAATGCATATTATTGCTGTGAATAGCTGTAGAATGTGATATTGCTTGTGTGTGTGTGATCTTGCTTGTTTTGTGTGCTTTTGTTTAGTCGTTTCTTTTGTTTCTTTATTTGGGCCCTTGGTGTTACCTTATTTTCCCCTTAAGGAAGTTGCTCACCGACCCTGAACCCAAAGAGTCAGTGAAGAGACAGCCATTTGGAAGCTCAGCCCAGCAATATGGAATTTCTCGCTGACTGCCTGATATTGGGAATATTTGGTCTGATTATAAATGATATCCTGGCTGGATTGATTATCAGCATCAAGTATACCTCAGTGTGCAACTTTCACAGCGGCAATGATCAAATCCGCAAGAAGGCGAGATGTGTGCATGATCCACAGTGCATTCCATGCCGAAGATATGATTCATATATGCAAGGTTTGAGTCTGCTATGAGTACAATCTGAACCCGGCCATGTCTTGGAAGCAAGCCAGAATGTGCTTAGTGTACAAGAAGAAGGATAGCCGAATACTCTGTTGCATACAACAAGTAACCGACAGCAGTAACCTCAAGATATATATATATATATATATATATATATATATATATATATATATATATGCACTCAGTCTGCACATGGCAACAAGGAAGCTTCAGATGTAAGCAACCCAGTTTTTCCCTACAAGCTACCTGAGAAGCGTACGACGCAAGGATCCCAGTGTCTTCCTCAATACGACACATGGACATCTTCCAATGCAAGTTAGCAGCATATGATAATGCATCCCCAGGGTTAGATCCGCAACAGTTGGTCCAAAGGCAAAAAAAAATCAGTCAGGACACAAGCTTGCCTCGGAAATCAAGTGGCCAGCTACACATGTTTCCATAGATATGGTGGACATGCTGCCAAGGTCATATGGGTTACTCATACAATGATGCCAGCTCGGTGAGGATCCGACTTTTGTATGAGCTATGTAAGAAGAAGAGAACGCCAGTTATACACTTCAGTGTGATGACCAACCACCTATGGAGTAAGCCAACCATCTGTGAGCTGTATGGGACACGGATGAACCCTTGCCCATCTTTCTTTAGTGACGGCACCACGCCTGTGTTCTGAGCTGTTTCCGGCCGTCCGGGGTGGATGCCGATTTTTATTTCTCTTGTCAGCAACTGTCCGTGTTCTGAGCTGCTTTTCGGCTGTCTCGGGCAGCTGTTGAATTTCTCTTCGTAGCAATGACCCTATGCTCTGAGCTGTTTTTTCGGCCGTCTTAGGGAGTTGCTACTTTCTTCTTATCGACACCGTCTCATGCTCTGAGCTGCTTTTCAGCCGTCTTGAGTCGGGGTTGAGTTATTCCAGTAAAAGTCCCAGATCTGAGTTGTAAAGACCATTCTGGTGGCTACTGGTTTATTTGCCGTTTTATCCAAGGGTTCAGACGATCGTTACCTATAGCTACAACTTGTAAAGTAATATGCCTGCCGGAATATTGCACCTGACAACACCCATGGTCACACGGAGAATCAAAGAACACATAAGGCAAGCTCCTTTGATAAAGGATCCATGCAAAGAGAACCATAATGAAGGAGCAAAGATTTGGCCATAAAGGTATGATAATGGTTGCAAGATCAACATGGTACAGATACTCAGAGTAATCGGGTTAGATACCGACCACCATGGGTACACACCCACGGGGTCTATTCCATTTGCAAGGACCCCATATCAAGACAACTCGCCCAGCCAACCAGATATGCTTAGAATTGTCAGAAGAAGGGCAACCAAGCTGGTCAGGTCAGCCGAAAGAATAACTCAGCAGTTCAAATTCAACAACCATATTAAAGCATTACTCGGCCTACCAACCACATGGAGATACTGACAGATTGAATAATCAAAAGGATGAACAACAGTCTCGAAGCATGTGTCCCCACAGATGGGAATCAGTTAAGGACTAACCTGCCGTGAACAAGATTCTGCTGCCAGGACCACTGTCAGTCAAGTCTATGGATAATATCACCGTACACCTTTATGCTGGTCACGACAGGTGACAGTCAAACATTTGGCAGGAGCTTTATACCCGAGACAATGGAGATACCCAAGATGACGCAGCAAATCGTGTGAGAAGTCAGATTCCGCCAGGAGAACGGTACGATTTACAATACTGTTTTGAACCAGGAGGACACACAGCCATTTGAAGTCACCCAATGCAGTGAGTAAAAGATTCCGTGTCCATCGAGAGAATCTGTTCACAACTCAGCAAACGGTCAATTATATTGGACCTCGTCACGACATGTCCATGAGGAATCACCCTCGGACTTACGAGCAAGGCACATTGTTTGGTCAGGATAATTTATTGCCCCAGACAGGTCAGCAGACACAAAAGGATTGGAGTCAGAGTAGCATAGGAGGTAAGATTAGCCAAAAAAAAGGGGTCCAGTAAAGCAAACCACCCCGAAGCAAGGCAGCCAGACATATGAAATTCAGTGGGAACATTATACAAAGGTAAAAAGGAAACTCGAGTTGGAAACGGTTTCCTCAAGTGGAAATATTCATGTCTGATCCCTGAGCAACCAAATCTCGAGGACGAGATTTCTTTAAGGGGGGTAGGTTTGTAACACCCTGGATTTTGCCCATTTTCTTTTGCTTTTAATTTTGGTCCGGATTTGCTTTTCTGTGACTTAGTGGTCTCGAAACCTGGATGGATCACCCTTCATTTTTCTTCCCGAGTGGCTTGCCAACTTCAAAACCATCCCAAGACCTTGTCATTTCCATTTTGGACCAATCCCAATATTCTTTTCTTGGGAATATTCCTTTTTCTATTAAAGGAATAACTCTGTTTGCCCTGAGTTGTGAAGCAACTCATATTTCTATCATTCCCAAAATTCTCAAATAATTCCCATAAATCCTTTGGGACATATCTTATACAGATATGTCAAAATATTCCTTTCCATACCCAAAAATATTTCACAAATATTCCTTTTCCGATTCTGCCCTATCTGTCAGATTGAGAAGCAAGTACCCTTTATATTTGCTTGCTTGCTCTCCAACTTTTTGTGCACTCTTTCCAACCCATATCATTGCCACATGCCAAAATTAAACTTTATTTGGGTAATAAATCTCCTTTGGCTAATTTCCAAAGTTTCTGGTCAACTAGAACCTTTGTGAAGCAAGTACCAGCCAGGAGTATCCAAATGAGTTGAAATTTTGCAAGCATCTTTATATGCTCGAATCATGACTCTCCACCAAATTTCATCCCAATCCCATGTGATATGTGAGTGCTACTTCAAGATTGGCAAATCTGGTCAGTGAGGCCCTTTGAACAGCAAGTGCTTTGTATCTTCATCCAATTGAGCTGCAAATCTGCAGACATGATCATCTTAGCATTTTATCACCCCATGCCAAATATCAGAGTCTAGATCCTGCTCGATCTCCCCCAGCCCACTCCAAACACCTTGCTGTTCTGGATAGACCTGCTATCTGTGGTCACCTCAAGCCTCTCTGTGCCTGTCTCTTTCCTCCTTGACCTCTTCCTACGAGTGACCGACCGAGTTGACATGTTGGAGTTGACTTGGACGCGTGGCAAGGCCAAGTTCACATGGTGACCGCCGCCCTGGCGAGCAGTGGTCATGAGCTGCGTCGTTTCTTGTCGGGGCCCCTCTCCTCCTTGTCGTTCCCGCGCGAACGATCATGTCCAACAAAGCCCTCTCGCCGTCCTCTTCTCCCTGAACCCCTCTCCCCCTCTCATGTCCCCTCCATCGAGCAGAACCGCCGCGCCCGCACCTTGTCTTCTCTGCCGCCGCCATGTCCCATCGCCTGCGAGCTCGCGAGTTTACCCGAGCTCTCCTGACCACACCCGAGTCTTCTCCGCCCTTCCCCGACCTCCCTAGAACCCCCTCCTCTCCTCTGGGCGAGCTCCCGAAGCTCCGGGAAGCCGGAGTACGCGCCACCGTGGCAATGGCCGGCCCTCCTCGCCGCTCGCCTATATATAGGCTGCCCCGAGCCTTCCCGAGCTCACCACCAGCTCCACCTCGTTCCCCTACGCCTCCCCGTCCTCTCCCCGGAGCTCAAGCCACCCTCCTTGTCTCTATTGACCGCCATGGACGCCGCCCTCCTCCGGCTCAAATTTGAGCTAGACCGACCCCTCCTCTCCTCCCTGACCTCTCCACAAGGTCCCCCACTCACCGGCGATCCTCCCCACCACCGCATCACGCCGCCGGAGCCCCTGTGGCCGCCGCTACCTAGGTCCGGCCACTGCTGCCGAGCCTCTATTGCCTGCTGCCGTGGTCCCTCCTCTCTTCCCCGGCGCCGACCCTTCCTCTGGATGAGCTCGGCGCAGCCGCCCGAGTCCGCCGGTGCCTTCCGCTCGACCGAAGACGGCCTGAGCTGCCCAGACCACCGCCGGCGCCGCCCCTCCCCTGCCCCTCCTCTGCTTCGGTCGGGCCAGCGCGAGGAGGAAGGAGACGACTAGGCCAGGCGGGCCCCACCACCCAGCGGACCCCACCCGTCAGCCACAAGGCGGAGTCAACGCCCGGGCCCGCGTGGATAAGTGGAGGCGTAAACTCGGGTTTACGTTTTCACTTTCTGAAAGCGTACTTTGGTGCTTCTTCGGGCCCAAATGCGTTTTCTCTTCTGGAACGTGTACCTTTCAGAAATGCGCGATCTGTTTTTCTGCTGAGGACCTGTTTGTGAAGATTTTATTTATAGACAGGTCCCTGGTAGAAAAACTATCACAACTTTTTAACCGAGACTCCGATCGAGGTGAATCCAACGCCCACGTCTTCGTCTCGTCGAGCCCGTTCTGATGGAGTCATTTTCATAATGTTTACACACAGTGGAAATGACCATTTTTCCCTTGTCCGTAAACGGCCTTCTCCGAGAGAGAACTGTTTCCGGCGATCGTTTCCGCGGACTCTCCGCACTCCTTCCCGATGGTTCCTTCATCTCCAGGCAAGCCACAACTCTCATCTACGTCATCGCATTGCAATATCATAGTTTAACTAATTACTTTAACAACACGTATGAGCATCTGTGAGATGAATTGGATTATACAATGCTTGAGTTGATTCTCGGATAGGTGACTACTATGTTGAGTACCGGATTATTAGTGACTAGTAGTTTACCCACTTGTTGATACTATGATGTTGAGATCACTATCTATGATTATTTTGGAGTTCATCCGGAAGTTCGTGAAGATGAGTAATAGCAGTGGCTTAAGCATACCGGTTATCGGAAGGTCAGCTATGACGGAAATATTATTTGGAGATGAGATATTTAGTCGGTTGACCTTGAGTCACCTGTCCGGACTTATCCGTGCAACCACATTTGCCGGTATGGGACGGCCTTGACTTGGTCTGATCGCGTGCTCTTTCACCGGTACCGCCCGACAGGGAAGGTTATGCGTGCGCGCTACCCTGGCCCGGTAGGCGGCGATAACCTTGTGAGCCCAGTTGAGTTTTGTGCCGGCGTCCCCGTTTGGGACAGTATAGTTTGGCCACGACGGTGGCAGGTGTCACGAGGTGACAAGGGGCCACCCAAGGCTTGACTCCGAGGGAGTGAGATTGCCGGTGGTACGATGGGAGAGTCATGGGTCAGGCAGGTTTCGTTGGAGCAACGCTGATCCACCTGAATGGGATCACGAGGTCAGTGCTCCATAGTGTGGGTAAAGTGCGCAACCTCTGCAGAGTGTAAAATCTATTCGAATAGCCGTGTCCATGGTATTGGACAGTCCGCCCAGACCTCACTAGGTGGTCAACCATGGTAGTGATGATAATGATGGAAGAACTCGTCGTATGATCAGAAGTACTCGGTGGTTCATGAGTATTCTGAGGGTTGTGATGCAACCCGGAAGAGAGTAAGTTTGTCAGACTTGTGGTGCAGATGGAATCAGGTATTTGATATGTTAGCCATGGAATGGCTATGAGATGAGTGGTCGGATGACCACATGATTTGGATTGGACTTGGTACAGGTTCGGATTGGAGCCTGAGATTATTCGGAGTATGAATTAAATATACCTTACCTTATTGCATTTACTTCAGAAGTTATCTTGCTGGATAACCCTGCTTGTTAATTTTGGATTGCTATGATGTTGTCTTGCTTTAATGCTGATGTTTGCTGTGAGCTTGCGAGTACATTCAAAGTACTCACCTGGCGTGTCATGCCAGTTTGCAGGTCATGCCGTGATTGCTTGCTTGCCGAGGATCCTGTGCTTGCGATCTAGGATACGCGTTCTAGCCAGAGTCCCTGCGGAGTGGAGTCCATCACCGCCATCGCTGTTCCGCTGCCGAGAAAGTTAATCCGCTGTTAGCATAGAGCTACCCAGGGCAGGCGTAGTGTCGCCGTGCCGATGTAAGCCTTGTACCCTTGTAACCTTATCCATTGTAATAAAGAGCTGATTTGTTCTATGCCAACAGTGCCGTATTCCAGAAGACTTGTCCCTGGGCTGGAATACGGGGCGTTCCGGTCTTCTCTGAGCCGAGGTGCCACACAAGTTGGTATCAGAGCAGGTCTGGCTATAGGACGCGCGATCTAGGTGTGAGCGTTAGTAACTGGTAGTATAGGATCCAGTTGGTTTGCTGCACTTGTTTGTTGCATTTGCTTGTGCATAGCATGCATATAGAATATTTATCTTATCACTAACGATGGATCTGGTGAGTGTAGGTGGCATCGGTTTCGATTCCCTACCTGCGCTCTCCAGTTTGCATATTTGTTCCTTGGTGTGGTGTCATCTCCGTCCCAGCGGAGTGATGCCAGGGTGCTTAGGGGTGTCGATCACTAGCAAGATTGATGCACCAGTACCCCACCAATATATTCTCTTCAGCCACCCCTATCGTTTCGGTGCTAGACATATTTCTATCCCGGATCGTGCCATTCCTCTAGCCGTTTTGGCAACCCTAACTGATCCTGGTTATCAGAAAAGGTCAATGCCTGCAAGCCTTTGTCTCCACGGGGAAGGAAGGAGGTGAGGGAGAGGGAGGAGGAGACGAGGCCGGGCTAGGTCGTGGTCACCGGCGGGCGGCGCGACGAGGCTCGCCGGCGGGAGGCGGCTCTGGATCGGGAGCTCCTCTCCCGATCTGGAGCTCGGGGGCGAGGTAGCTGCAGGCGACGACGCTGTCGGGCCCCGATGGGCTCGTGCGGGCCGCGGCAAAGTAGGGAAGGCAGGAGGCGACGTGGCCGCCCCTGGTTAGCTGGAGGGGGCGCTGGGGGATGAGGTGCCACGTGGGGGTTGGCCGGGACGGTGGCTGGGCGACGGTGTAGCCTGTGGTGGTGCGCCACTTGGCGGCTGTGGGCTGGGGCGGTGCGGAAATTGAGTCGAGGCTGGCGGCTGGGAGGTAGGGGAAGGCTAGGGTTGGCCAGAAAAAATGGAAGGGGAGGCATCTATTTATAGTAGGGGGGCTAGGATTAGGGTTTGGAGGGGTGTTTTTGGGCCGGTCGATCTCGATCGAACGGCTTCATAGGAAAGGGGTAGTGTAGGTGGGCCAGTGGGCTGTGAAGAGAGGAAGATGGGCAGCCTGACATCTGTTTTGAAAGTCAAAACGTCCAACATTTTATCTGGCTATAGTGTCGCTATAGTTATCCGTTGGGGCATCAAATGGACTCCGAATGCGACGAAATTTGGCAGGCCATCTACCGACAATAAAAGAAGACCGCACGCCAACTTTCAACCTATTCCGAGAACATTTTTATCCCACTTATAAAATAACTAGCAAATATGCCAGTGCGTTGCAACGGAGAAAAAACAATCAGATTATGTTGATGTGGTAGAGATAATAGAAATGTGAAACATATGCAAGGATGAGGTAAGGACTTTTAAAAGTCTGAAGTTATGTCAACTTTTTGGGTCTCAACTTTTTACAGAAAAACGGAAACCCTTTTCGTGACACGCAATGTACTAAATAAAATCATAAAACGACGTCCATGGATCCCAAAAAAACCTCTATATAAGCGGGTTCATTTTGTTCGTTATTTATGGTTCTGTATGAATGGATATGTTTGAATTTTTGTGAATATCTTCTAAAATTTACAGTTTTAAAATTCCCAAATATATTTTGAATACACAATAAAACTATGAATATTTTTTACCTCTGATTTCTTTCGAAATCATGAATTCTTTTATAATTATTTTATGAACCTGGGATCAAACCCGGGTCTCCCAAGTTGAAGATGTTAGAGTTAATAGTACAAATGCCCGTGCATTGAAACGGGCAAAAAATGCAAAGCCTGGTCCGTGTGCTATCATGTGCCATTTCTTATAGCCATTTATGATAAACATCAGTAATAAGGTTACACTCTTATTGTTGTTCGGAGCATGAAGTGTGGACGTGAAGAAGCTAGCCTAGTTTCCTTCGTATATTGGAATAGTAGTGGTGCATGAAATAGTTTGTCTATCCTTTTTATGTTTTGCTTTCTGAAAAAACACAAATATTTCTTTATTTTTAAGACACTGAGCTTTTTTTTAATTATAATTGGAACATGTTTTGAAGCTGACATTTTTATGAAGACATGATTTTTTTAATTTTTAGTGAGTTTGTGAACAATTTTAAATGTTTTTAAATCAGAACATGTTTGAGAATTTTCAGCATTTCTTAAAAAGTGTGAACTTATATAAAATATAAATATTTTTTTGAAACCTAGAACAATTAGAAACGCTCATTATCTTAAAAGACACACGCTTGGTGCTGATAATTAAAAATAATTATTGGTGTCCGTACCATGGAGTATAGAATTAAGAAAGTCGTAGTGGTGTACTTCGTTGACGCCTCCTTGAACATAGCACTATCACCGGATGGAAAAATGTTATTGTATTTGTTTTTAGTGGGACATACCGATGATGGAATGTTCTATACTATTGGAGAGTTTAATAACTAATTCCATTTTTTTAGAATTTTGAAAACATTTGAATGCGAATGGATTTTTACTATGTAGGATTTTTTTAGAGACAGTTGTTCGTTTAGTTTCTAAGATTTTTTTCCATAGCAAATGCACAAATGTGTAAATAAATGTGTGGTCATATCACCCTTGGGCTAAAATAAGTGGACCCAGCATAAAATTTCGAATGCGCATAAGGCACAATAGAGACCTATGAAGAGTTCATTCTGTACGTCTGATATATGACAAAAATGCAGACTTTTAGTTGCTGAAATGTGTAAGTGGCAAAGTATAATTAATAATTTAAACCAAATTCAAAATTGTTTATTTATAACAATTCAGAATGGTTTATTTTTCAGAATTGTTAGACTGCATTTTCTTTCCTTCCAGGCCCAGCCCTCCCCGACCTTCCTCAGCGCCGCCACAACACAAGACGCAAGCGCACACACGCGCAGCGCTCCTCACGCCCGATCCCCTGGTGGCTGCGTCCGCACCCTGCCGTTTTTTGCCCGGCGACCGCTGTAGCGGCTCCCTCTGGCCGGTGAACCCACCCCCTGCCTCCTCCACGCCCCTCGTGCCCTGCCTCTTTGGCCGCACGCGACCTGCATCGCGCCTCCATGACTCGAGCCGCCGCCGGAGACGACGAGCCGTCGCCTGCGCCCGGATACATCAGGTCGAAGGGAAGCGTATTACGACACGGGACGGACGGAAAGCATATTATGACACGAAAAGAAATGTATTACGACAGTGAGCGGGCAGAAACAATAGCTGCTTTATTATTAGGAAAAGATATTTCGAAGGTGCCGCGAGCGCGTACGAGTGTGTTTTGTCTCAGAACGGTCAACGAAGAGGACGAGGAGAAGCGGGAACTACGAATGGAAGCAAGTTTGAAAAGAATGACAACACGAGTGTTGATGCAATGCGAATGATGTGATGATGAATGTAACAACCAAATGAGACACACGGCGAGAAAAATAAATAAATGGAAGGAAACTGGAGCATCGGTGTCGGGGCGTCACAACACTCCCGCACTAACAGAAGATCTCTTCCCGAGATGTTAGGAATGGGACGGAAGAGAAAGAGGATGAATGGGGAAAAATGAAAAGGAATTGAAGAAAATCCCAAAGAAGAGAGTCGACTGGAGAGGACTCATCCTGACGTCGAACTTGGAAAGGATTTGCGAATACTCCAGAAAATTAGAAGAGTCATGTAGGGGGATAAACCTGCGGGTTATGGGCCCACTCAAAAGAAACATCGTTGGAATGATTGTTAAAAAGAGAAATAATGCACCAGAAGAATTGAAGACTTGAATGAGGTGACAACCTTGAAATAATTTGAACGCAAGCACTAATCTTCTGAGATGTCTCCAGCACTCCGGAATGATTAAATGGCGAGAGGCGAACGAGCAAGGGGAAACATTTGAGCCAAGAACAGGAATATGATCAACCCCAAAAAAAACATGAATTGAACCCACCGGAAAAGAGAACGAGACGAACAATGATGAGCTAGACGAGAATTCACCGGTTGAAACAATTGAGGAAAGAATGAAGAGGCTTCGCACGAATCACATGGATGCTCGATTAGAGGCTTCGCACTACGGGAAGAAAAGGGTGGGCGGGTGGGAAAAGAAAACAACTTGGGACGGGGAAACGACAGAATAACTTGAAGAGAAGTGCACCAGTTGAAAATGATTGACAATGCAACAATTGAAAAAAAACACGTGATCCTAAAGAAAATTTGAAGGGGAAGAGGACTAGAATCAAAACACCTACGTCACGATTCTTCACCAGAGCGACGAAGGGGATAAGGAGCAAAAACAATTCCTACTCTCTGATATAACTAGACTCTGAAAATAGTTTTTCTTCTAGACTCGACAACGGACAAACTACGACCAATCAAGGGGGCTCCTATGGTCGGTTGAGGCTCTGATACCAACTTGTCACGCCCAATATGCGATCCTATCCAAGAGGAACTCAAAGGTCCCACCAAGGATAGAGCCGCATATTGAATACGCTTTTGCAAGGTGGATATCATTATGTTGTACCATATACAACTCCAATGGGAATACATACAAAGGCATACAAACGCCACATGAATACATCAAACATCATACAGAAGAGCAGCATCCGACTACGGATGAAAACAAACGAAAAACATGAACGACATCCACCCAGGAACCTATCCCTCGATCGAAGAAGAAGAAGCAGAGGAAGAACTCCAAAACAAGCAAGAATCGCTCTTACGTCATATCATCGCATTACCTATACCTGCATCTGTTGTTGTAGTAATCGGTGAGCCACGAGGACTCAACAATCCCATTACCATGGGTATCAAGACTAGCAAAGCTTAATGTGTATGGAATGGATAAGTGGTGAGGTTGCAGCAACACTAAGTGTATGGTGGCTAACTTACGAGTACAAGAATAAGAAGAGTAACTACGCATAACGATCGCAAACTAGTAATGATCAATAAGTGATCCTAAACTACTTACATTCAAACATAACCCCATCGTGTTCTCTTCCCGAACTCCCTCGAAAAGAGATGGTCACGGTTACGCACACGGTTGGTGTATTTTAATTCGGGTTTAGTGTCAAGTTCTCTACAACCAGATATTATAAATTTCCAATCTGCCACATAACCGCAGGCATGACTCTCGAAAAGATTTAACCCTGTAGGGGTGTCCCAACTTAGTCCATCATAAACTCTCACAATCCGCGGAGGAAAAACCTCCATCTCGGGACAACCTGATCAAGCTCGAAATCCTGATGCACAAGACATTTCGACAATGGTAAAACAAGTCCAGCAAGACCTCCTGACGTGTCGACAGCCCCGATAGGAGCCGTGTATCTCGTTCTTAGGACACGGCGGATGAGCAAAGTGTACAGTAACTGATGTCCCGAGTTGCCCCAGGTAGCCCGCACGGTGCTCTAGTTTGGACCAGCACCATCAGCACTGTCCCTCCTGTATTATGTTGAATAACGAACCTCGGGTAGCGCTAACTCCCTATGCGTCAAATTTATTATCATGTTTATTATGTTGGGAAAAAGTTAAAACCAATGTTGGGCCTTGCTGGAAGAGTTTTATTCAAAGCGAACTGTCAAGGGGGGCCCATAAACCCCGACCGTATTAGGAATGCAAATCAAGGAACATAACACCGGTATGACGGAAACTAGGGCGGCAAGAGTGGAAGAAAACACCAGGCAAAAGGCCGAGCTTTCCACCCTTTACCAAGTATATAGATGCATTAATTAAATAAGAGATATTGTGATATCCCATGATATCCATGTCCCAACATGGAACAACTTGCACTGCACCTGCAACTAGCAACGCTATAAGATGGGCTGAGAAAAGCGGTAACATAGCCAATCAACGGTTTGCTGGGATGGTGGAAAATGTTAGAGGCTTATCATTGCACTTTGGGAGGATTGACAAACAAGTGGTAGGTAGCGCGACATAGCGATAGCATCGAGACAACTAGCAAAGCAAAGATAGTAGTGGTATCCAGGGTAATGGTCATCTTGCCTGAAATCCTGCTCGGAAGAAGATCGAGTCCATGAAGTAGACGAACCAACGTAGTCGAACGCATCCTCGTAATCGCAACGAAACCAAAACTATCAAGAAGAAGCACAACCGGAAAGAAGCAAACAACTCGGTAAACAAACAAGCATAAACATGGCATGATGCACAACCAAGTATGATGCATGACAAGGTTAAATGTTGTTACTCCTGGCAAGAGAAGATGCATAAAAGAACCCCACATGAAAGCAAGTTTAAATGAGGCCGGAAACAACACATAACCATTCCGGAAAATCCCCATATGCAAATTTCGAATTTGGTACTGATCTGAACAAAACATTATGTTAAAGTTGTTAAACAGCAAGTTAAAGTGCACCATGAAAATCTACACGTTTTTCTAGTCAAGTTACATTTGTAGATCATTTAATTCAGAGCTACGATCTAGAAGATATGAGCTAAACAAGTTTAACATGGCAATGATGCAAAAACAAGCAGAACCCAATCACAAACACTTTAAATAAGGATGCAACATGACATGATGAAACTACATACAATTCTAAGCAATTGTCATATAAGACATGATCAAAATGAAGCAACGGTTCAACACATACACACAAGACAGGTTATAACAACAATCTGCCAAAACAACAACTAGGCATATTGCAAGCACCAAAACATGCTACAGGAACCATATGGGCACAAACTTGATATGCACCTAAATTAGAGATAACATACTTAATTTCATCTTTAAGGTTCAGGTTCATAAGCATCATGGCTAATTTACTATGATCCATGCAAAATGCAATGTTCAGTTACATATTAGGACTTGGTGAAAAACTGGGCATATACATGAGTAGAGTTAATATGATGGCATGTTGGAGGCAAGAAACAAATATGCTATAGTGCTAGAATATGGCATCAAAAGGAATAGCATGCTAGTACATATCTTGTAGTTTAAATCACATAACATGGCATATACATAGGAGCAACCGGTTCATGGGAATCATCAAGACAATATGCAACCGTGAATTCAAAAATCTGGGAAGACAACCATTAACATCATGATGCTGACTTTGGAGGCACATAACAGCAAGCATAGCAATTTTAATATTTATTTGGTGTACATGGGCATGTAGTAGACATGACATACTCTAACTTACTCCATGGTCATAACTTCATAGGATGCATACATTAATTACTATGATTTTTACGAAATGGATCATGCTGTTAACAGGATGACAGGTTTAGCATGATGGCAACTTGAGAGAAAGAAAGAGACATCCTACAACAACTTTACATGGCAACCAAGGGCGTGGCATCAAAGTACACATCACATAGAGCAAATATCACAAATGAATCACATGCATATGAGCACTAGATCAATGGGAACCATCAAGCAAAGATGACAAGCTTTAACAATTTTCTGCACTTAACATCAGGATGCAATTTTGCAATGAAGATTAAGATATGAAGATGAACTCTATTATGCATGCAACAACAACCACAATGTAGAGCACAATCTGTAGATCAACTTTCATATATAAATCATCTTAAACGGACAAACATGCACAAAGTTAAAACATGACAAATATGCATATATGATGTTGAAAAACTGGGGGACTTGGTGAAGAATTACCCAGCGCGCAAACGGGACAGCGCGGTTCCGGATCTTGTTTGGTTCGCGGGATCTGGGACAAGGCAGATCTGGGATGGGAGTGGATGGAGGGATCCAGGTTGAAGGTTGAAGAAGACCATGGCATGCAGCGGTAACATTCTCGGCGACGAGGTGGCCTCGGGAGGCGCGGACGCAGAGATCGGGGCGGCCATGGTGCTCCTGTTAAGTTCCAGAGAGAGAGAGAGAGAGAGAGAGATCGTGAGGGAGAGGGAGAAGCACAGGGAAGGAAGGAGGTGAGGGAGAGGGAGGAGGAGACGAGGCCGGCCTGGGTCGTGGTCGCCGGCGGGAGGCGGCTCTGGATCGGGAGCTCCTCTCCCGATCTGGAGCTCGGGGGCGAGGCAGCTGCGGGCGGCGATGCGGTCGGGCCCCGATGGGCTCGCACGGGCTGCGTGCAGGCTTGGGTGGGCCGCGGCGAAGTGGGGAAGGCAGGAGGCGATGTGGCCACCCCTGGTTGGTTGCAGGGGGCGCTGGGGGATGAGGTGGGGCGTGGGGGTTGGCCGTGACGGCGGCTGGGCGACGGCGTAGCCTGTGGTGGCGCGCCACTTGGCGGCTGTGGGCTGGGGCGGTGCGGAAATTGAGGCGAGGGTGGCGGTTGAGAGGTAGGGGAAGGCTAGGGTTGGCCAGAAATGGAAGGGGGAGGCATCTATTTATAGTAGGGGGCTAGGATTAGGGTTTGGAGGGGTGTTTTCGTGCCGTTCGATCTCGATCGGACAGCTCCGGAGGAAGGGGTTAGTGTAGTTGGGCTAGTGGGCTGTGAAGAGAGGAAGATGGACAGCCTGGCATCCGTTTCGAAAGTGGAAACGTCCGATGTTTTATCTGGCTATAGTGTCGCTATAGTTATCCGTTGGGGCATCAAACAGACTCCGAATGCGACGAAATTTGGTTGGCGGTCTACCGACAATAAAACAAGACCGCACGCCAACTTTGAACCCATTCCGAGAACATTTTTATCCCACTTATAAAATAATATTTCGGAGGTGCCGCGGGCGCGTGCGAGTGTGTTTGGTCTCAGAACGGTCAACGAAGAGGACGGGGAGAAGCAGGAACTATGAACAGAAGCAAGTTTGAAAAGAATGATGACACGAGCGTCGATGCATTGCGAATGATGCGATGATGAATGTAACAACCAAATGAGACACACGGCGACAAAACTAAATAAATGGAAGGGAACTGGAGCATCGGTCTCGGGGCGTCACAGGTGTGCAATGATCTAGCGTGGCATGTATAAAAAATATGAACGGTGGCCAAGCCATAAATACTATGCCAACTACATGATCATGCAAAGCAATATGACAATGATGGTATGTGTCATAATAAACGGAATGGTGGAAGTTGCATGGCAATATATCTCGGGATGGCTATGAAAATGCCATAATAGGTAGGTATGGTGGCTATTTTTAGGAAGGGTATATGGTGGGTTTAATGCACCAATGAAAGTTGCGCGGTACTAGAGAGGCTAGCAATGGTGGAAGGGTGAGAGTGTGTATAATCCATGGACTCAACATTAGTCATAAAGAACTCACATACTTATTGCAAAAAATTATTAGCCGTCAAAGCAAAGTACTAATATGCATGCTCCTAGGGGGATATATTGGTAGGAAAAGACCATCGCTCGTCCCCGTCCGCCACTCATAAGGAAGAAATAAAAAATAAATCATGCTCCAACTTCATCACATAACGATAGACCATACGTGCATGCTTCGGGAATCACAAACCTTAACACAAGTATTTCTACTAATCCACAGTTACTCTCTAGCATGACTCTAATATCACCATCTTTATATCTCAAAACAGATGCAAGGAATCAAACTTCTCATATATTCAATGCTCTTTATGAAAGTTTTTATTATATCCCTCTTGGATACCCATCATATTAGGACCAAATTCATAACCTAAGCAAATTGCCATACTATTTTTAATACTATCAAAATAATATAAGTGAAGCATAAGAGTTCATCAATTTCTACAAAATAAAACCACCGCTGTGCTCTAAAAAGATATAAGTGAAGCACTAGAGCAATTGCTTAGCTCAAAAGATATAAGTGAAGCACATAGATTATTCTAATAAATTCACGATTAATATGTGTCCCTCTCAAAAGGTGTGTACAACAAGGATGATTGTCGCAAACTAAAAAGCAAAGACTCAAATAATACAAGACGCTCCAAGCAAAACACATATCATGTGGTGAATAAAAATATAGCCTCAAGTAAATTTACCGATGGATTGAAGACAAAAGAGGGGATGCTAACCGGGGCATCCCCAAGCTTAGATGCTTGGTTGTCCTTGAATATTACCTTGGGTGCCTTGGGCATCCCCAAGCTTAGGCTCTTGCCACTCCTTATTCCATAGTCCATCAAATCTTTACCCAAAACTTGAAAACTTCACAACACAAAATTCAACAAAAAACTCGTGAGATCCGTTAGTATGATAAAACAAATCTCCACTTTTAGGTACTGTTGTGAACTCATTCCAATTTTATATTGGTGTTATATCTACTGTATTCTAACTTCTCCATGGTCCATACCCCCCGATACTACCCATAGATTCATCAAAATAAGCAAACAACACATCGAAAACAGAATCTGTCAAAAACAGAACAGTCTATAAAGACCAGAATATTAGTCATACTTCTATAACTCCAAAAATTCTGCAAAATTAGGAAAACAGAGGCAATTCATATATCAATCTTGTGTACAAAATTCAGAATTTTTCCACTCTTGAGTGAATTTTAACAATTCTGTTACTGGACACAGAAGTTTCTGTTTTTTAGCAAAACCAAATCAACGATATACCAAAGCATCCCAAAGGTCTTGCTTGGCTCAAACACTAACTAAAACACCAAAAATAATTACTACAGAGGTAATATTGTGTAAAAACATGAAAACAGAAAATAAAAATATTGGGTTGTCTCCCAACAAGCGCTTTTCTTTAAAGCCTTTTTAGCTAGGCATTGGTAATTTTAATGATGCTCGCATGAAAGATAATAATTGAAACACGAAGAGAGCATCATAATACATGTGAAAAACACATTTAATTCTAACATACTTCCTATGCATAGGCATTTTATAAGAGAACAAATTATCAAGACAAGAATAACCTAGCATATGCAAGGAAGAAGAAAGAAACAATAGCAATCTCAACATAACGAGAGGTAATTTAGTGACATGAAAATTTCTACAACCTTATTTTTCTCTCTCATAATAATTACATGTAGGATCATAATCAAATTCAACAATATAGCTATCACATAACATATTCTATACATGATCCACATGCATGCAATGTTGACACTCTTCCAAAATAGTGGGATTATCATCAAATAAAGTCATGACCTCTCCAAGCCCACTTTTATAAAAAAATCATGAGATTGATCATTCTCCAAAGTAGTGGGATCATTATTACCTAGAGTTGACAATCTTCCAAACCCACTTTCAATATTATCACAAACATATTCATCATGAGGCTTAAATAAATTTTCAAGATCATAAGAAGAATCACCCCAATCATGATCCATTGCAATAAGTAGTGCAAATATCAAAATTAGCATCCCCAAGCTTGGGGTTTTGCTTATTATTAGCACAATTGACATTAATAGAATTTATAATAACACCATTGTAATCATGCTTTTCATTCAAGGAGCTATCGTGAATCACTTCATAAATTTCTTCTTTTAGCACTTCATCACAATTTATAGATTCACGAATTTCAAGCAAAACTTCATAAAGATAATCTAGTGCACTCAACTCACTAGCAATTGGTTCATCATAGTTGGATCTTTTAAAAAATTAGAAAGTGGATGAGTATCCATAAACTTTTTGTTTTCTGATTTTCAATAAACACACAATTATACCAAGCGAACAAGCAAACAAACCAAGTAAGACATAAAGGCAAACGGAAAGAAGGCAAAAAAAGGCGAATATTTTTGTGTTTTTCTAAAAATGTTTTAGAACGGGGGGGAGAGGAAAATGAGAGGCAAATAATATAATTGCAAGAGATGAGAGTTTATGATAGGTACTTGCTAGGCTTGATGTAGAACCTCCCCGGCAATGGCGCCAGAAATTCTCCCTACTACTTCTTGAGCTTGCGTTGATTTTTCCCTTGAAGAGGAAAGGGTGATGCAGCAAAGTAGAGATAAGTATCTACCTCAGTTAAGAACCAAGGTATCAATCCAGTAGGAGGTACAAGCAAGTCCCCAATAGATGCACCTGCACAAACTAAGAAACACTTGCACACAACGCGAAAAAGGGGTTGTCAATCCCTTCATGGTCACTAGCAAGAGTGAGATCTAATAGAGATAGATATAAAAGATAAATAAAAGGCAAAATAAAGTAAATATAAATAAATTGCAGCAAGGTATTTTTGGGTTTTTGGTTTTATAGATCTGAAAATATATAATGAGAAATAGACCCGGGGGCCATAGTTTTCACTAGAGGCTTCTCTCTTGAAAGGAACACATACGATGGGTGAACAAATTAATGTTGAGCAATTGATAGAAAAGTGCAAAGTTCTGATGATATCTAAGGCAATGATCATGAATATAGGCATCACGTCCGTGACAAGTAGACCGACTCCTGCCTGCATCTACTACTATTTCTCCACACATCGACCGATATCCAGCATGCATCTAGTGAATTAAGATAACAAGAACGGAGTAACGCCTTAAGCAAGATGACATGATGTAGAGGGATAGATCCAATCAATATGGTAAAACCCCCATTTTTTTATCCTTAATGGCAACAATACAAATACGTGCCTCGCTACCCCTACTGTCAATGGGTGAGGACACCTTAAGATTGAACCCATCACAAAGCACCTCTCCCATTGCAAGAAAAACCAATCTAGTTGGCCAAACCAAATCGATAGATCGGAGAGAAATACAAAGCTATCTTAATCATGCATAAAAGAGTTCAGAGAAGACTCAAATAATATTCATAGATAATCTGATCATAAATCCACAATTCATCGGATCTCAACAAACGCACCGCAAAAGAAGATTACATCAAACAGAACTCCAAGAACATCGAGGAGAACATTGTATTGAAGATCAAAGAGAGATAAGAAGCCATCTAGCTACTAGCTATGGACCCGTAGGTGTGTGGTAAACTACTCACACATCATCGAAAGGGCAGCAAGGTTGGTGTAGAGGCCCTCCGTGATCGAATCCCCCTCCGACAGAGTGCCGAAAAAGGCCCCAAGATGGGATATCACGAGAACAGAAGCTTGCGGCGGCGGAAAAGTATTTTTTGGTGTGCCCTCTGGTATACGGGGAATATTTGGGTATTTATGGAGCTAGGATTAGGGTTAGGAGGTCTGCGAGGGCCCCACAAGCCTAGGCCCCCCTCGGGTGCACCCCTAGGGCTTGTGGCTCCCTCGTGAGTCTTCTGGCCTCTTCCCGAAGCTCCGTGGTTGTCTTCTGGTCCAATAAAAATCCTCAAAAAGTTTCGTTCCGTTTGGTATTGATTTTCTGTAAAAGACAAAAACAAGAAAAAAAACAGCAACTGGCACTGGGCACTAGGTTAATAGGTTAGTCCCAAAAAATGATATAAAACAGCATATTAATGCATATAAAACATCCAAGATGGATAATATAATAGCATGGAACAATAAAAAATTATAGATACGTTGGAGACGTATCATCTCTCTCAAACAACCCTGCAACAAAATAATAAAAAGTCTCTTGTGTCCCCAACACACCAAATACAATGGTAAATTGTATAGGTGCAATAGTTCGGCGAAGAGATGGTGATACAAGTGTAGTAATGATAGTAGATATTGATTTTTCTAATAGAAACAATAAAAACAGCAAGGTAGCAAGTAACAAAAGTGAGCACAAACGGTATTGCAATGCTTGAAAATGAGGACTAGGGTTCATACTTTCGCTAGTGCAATCTCTCAACAATGCTAATATAATTGGATCGTATAACCATCCCTCAACATGCGACGAAGAATCACTCCAAAGTTCTTATCTAGCGGAGAACATAAGAAGAAATTGTTTGTAGGGTACGAAACCACCTCAAAGTTATCCTTTTCGATCGGTCTATCCAAGAGTTCGTACTGAAATAACACCATATGATACACATCAACCAACTCTAATGTCACCTAGATACTCCAATGTCACCACGAGTATCCATGAGTTGATTATACGATATGCATCAAACAATTTCAGATTCATAATACTCAATCCAACACAAAGAACCTCAAAGAGTGCCCCAAGATTTCTACCAGAGAAACAAGGACGAAAACATGCATCAACCCCCATGCATAGATTAACCCAATGTCACCACGGGAATCCGTGAGTTGAGTGCCAAAACATATGTCAAGTGCTCTCAAATCCATAAAAGTATTCAATCCGATATAACGAAATCTCAAAGGGAAAACTCAATTCATCACAACAAGATAGAGAGGGGAAAACACCATATGATCCAACTATATTAACAAAGCCCACGATACATCAAGATCGTGCTAAATCAAGAACACGGGAGAGAGAGATTAAATACATAGCTACTGGTACAAACCCTCAGCCCCGAGGGTGGACTACTCCCTTCTCATCATGGTGGCCGCCGGGATGATGAAGATGGCCACCGGTGATGATTTCCCCCTCCGTCAGGGTGCCGGAACGGGGTCTAGATTGGTTTTTTCGTGGCTACAGAGGCTTGCGGCGGCGGAACTTCTAATCTAGGGTTATTTCTGGGGGTTTCTGTATTTATAGGATTTTTTGGTGTCGGTTTCATGCTAAGATGGGCCACGAGGAGCCCACCACCCACCAGCACATGGGGAAGGCCCCTGGTGCACCCTTGTGGGTGGTGGCCACCTCCTTCACCTTCTGGTCCCCCCACAAAGCTTCTAGTGCCTGTTTTGTTACAAAAAAATCATCAAAAAGTTTCAGCTCATTTGGAGAACTTTGATTTCTGCACAAAAACAACACCACGGTAGTTCTGCTGAAAACAACATCAGTCCGGGTTAGTTCCATTCAAATCATACCAAAACCATATAGAATTGTTGTAAACATGGCATGAATACTTAATAAATTATAGATACGGTGGAGACGTATTAGGGCCTCCCCTCCAGTACTTCCTTGGCTCCCAAGTTGTCTTCTGGGCAGAAAAAATTATCCAAAAAGTTTCATGGCATTTGGACTTTGTTTGGTACTGATATTCTGTGAAGTAAAAAACAAGCAAAAAACAACAACTGGCACTGGGCACTATGTCAATAGGTTAGTCCCAAAAAATGATATGAAGTTGCTATAAAATGAATATAAAACATCCAAGATGGATAATATAACAACATGGAAAAATCAAAAATTATATATACGCTACAGACGTATCAAAGTCTACCTTGAAGACTTACCTGAGTGATTGGGCGAGATCTGCGGGTCTTAGCACAAGGGGAATAAGGTGAAGACATGGTCTTCTGAGTTCAATCTTAGCCTCCCTAACCAGACATACAGTTGTCACAACAACTGGAACTGGTCTAACAAATCCTTGTCTTCACCGAGCAACTGGTTCTATCACCTCAATCCTTTACTTACTGTTTAGTTTCGTGAAGTCTTTGTATGCTTGTTCTGTTCGAAGACATTGTGTGAAGACATCCTTCCTGATTGCATATTTGTCTTCACACTATATTCCAAATCTGATCTGTTCTACCTAGCTGCTATTTGTGTTCGTGCATCATGTGTACTGTTCATTGACATCCTTGCATGACTAGTGTAGTTCATCTTCCGCTGCATCCTGTTTAGTTACTGTTTTAGTTTCTAGTCTTCGAAGACATTGCCTGTTTCGAATACTTTTGTAAAAAATCGCCTATTCACCCCCTCTAGTAAAAAATTAGCACTTTCAATTGGTATCAGAGCCAGTGCTCCCTTGTTCTGTGTGATTCGGTTTAACCACCTAGCATTTTAGCTATGTCGACTGCAGGGATAATCAAGGTCTCCGCTGCGCGTCTCGTCTTTAATAGCACTGATTACCCCTACTAGAAGAATAAGATGCGCATGCATCTTGAAGCCATTGACAACGATCTCTGGTATGTCATCATGAGTGGCATTCCCAAAGTCGGTGAAAGTGTCACCGCTGTTGATGTGAAGAGGTTTGCGCAATTGGACTCAACCGCCAAGAGCATCATTTGTGGTCATTTGACCAAACGGCAATATGGCCGCGTGAGTGCTCTAGATTCTGCGAAGCTAGTCTGGGACTGGCTATCCAAGGTCAACGAAGGCGTCTCATATCAGCGAGACTCAAGAATCGATGTTCTTCGCAATCTCTTCAACCGCTTCAAGAAGCTTCGCAATGAAATGTCCAGCTCACCTTCAACCATCTTACTGATATCACCAATGAGCTTCATGCACTCGGTGCCACAGACATTACCAAGCATGAAGTAGTGAAGAAGCTATTGATATCACTTGATAGTTCATTTGACACCCTATCATTGATGATCCATGAACGTCCAGACTTCAAGCTACTAGATCCTGCTGATATACTTGAGAGGCTCAATACTCATGAATTCTAGCTATCTGAGAAGAGGGATATCTATGGCCCCAAAATTGGTGATCCCGTGCTTTGAAGGAAAAGGCTGTATCTTCATCTGAAGACTCTGACTGCAGTTCTAGTGGCCTTGAAGACTTTGGCAAAGAACTTGCAATGCTAGTGAATAAGTTTCAGAAGTTCTCCAAGAAAAACCGCTTCGGAAAGTCTTCAAAATACAACTCGAAGAATGCTGAGACTTCCACTCGTGACTACAAAAAGAGAACCTGCCACAAATGCAAGAAGCCAAACCACTACATATCTGAGTGTCCTCAACGGGAAAAAGAAGCCAAGAAAAACAAGAAGAGCAAGGAATATGACTCTGACGAAAAGAAGAAGAAATTCTCAAAGTCTTCTTCAAAGTTTTCATCTCACAAGAAGAGTTCATCTGGCAAAGCTCATGCATTCATC
Source organism: Thinopyrum elongatum (assembly GCA_011799875.1). Classification (NCBI taxonomy): domain Eukaryota; kingdom Viridiplantae; phylum Streptophyta; class Magnoliopsida; order Poales; family Poaceae; genus Thinopyrum; species Thinopyrum elongatum. The sequence goes on along the minus strand of CM022302.1, from coordinate 273,560,553 downwards.
GGCAAGGAAATGGATTCATAGGAGTAGTTTGCTTCAGAAGAGGCAGAGGTGGAGTCAGAGGAGGAGTCTGATTCAGGTGTGCCAAGCCTAGCTCTAGCTTCGGCACTCATCGCCAAGTCCATCTTCAGCACTGAAGACGATGGTTACGTCACCGACGCTGAAGCCAATGATGACGACAATGAGTCTGCTCCCACCTACTGCTTCATGGCAAAAGGCGCAAAGGTAACTTCACGCGTCGCCTACTTTGAAACCTCTAGTGAAGATGACTCTGAATGTGAATCCAAACCTAGCTATAAGACACTTACTAAAATTGCAACTGAATAACAAACTGCTATGGAAAAGATTCAAAAACTTTTAGTCAAAAGCGATGATCTGTTGAACGAGGAAATGAATCAAACTCAATCATTAATTGAAGATATCAAAAATCTTCGAATTAAGTATGAGGATCTGTAAAGTCGTCATGAAACTCTCTCAGCTGATCATGAGAAGCTTTCCTACAATTATCTTCAAAGGAAGCAAGATCTAGAGAAACTGAGAGTGTCTCATGATGATCTGCAAACTAAAAATGATTCACTACCTGCTCAACAGATCAGTTTCGCTTAGGAAGAATTTGTGCCTCCTTGCTTAAAATGTCTTGAGTGTAATAATGCTACTTCTTCTACTGAATGTTCAAATGCTTCTGAGATAGCAATATCTTCAACTGTTGATGTGGTAACTAACCCCTCTTCTGAGGAAACCACTACTATTGCTGATGAGAATGCTAGGTTGAAGACATTGCTTGAAACAGGCATGTACAAAAGCCTCAAAGGGCATCAGACTCTATGCGATGTCCTCAAGAAGCATATTCTAAACCAAAATCCTTGGAAAGAGGGTGTTGGTTTTGAGAGGAAAAAGAATGTTGATGGATCTTACTGGAAGTGAGAGAAGTACCCCAAAACCACCTGGGTTGGTGCAAAGGGTCCTTCAATGGATCCATACACATTATCTGGCTTTAACTGTGCTAACCCTATCATCATTGATGAGTCATTTGACTCCAACTACAAACTGTTCAAAAATCAGAATGGTGAAGTGTTTGCCAGGTTTATTGCAACTAACTGCAGGAACGGGTCCTCTATGAAGAAGATCTGGGTTCCTAAAAGTCTTCTTCTTCCCGTGAATGTCATCATTACACCACCTGGGAAGAAGACAAACCCCAGACCAAAGGCTTCATATGGCCCAAAGTCTTCATACAGGAAGAAGACCTCATATGGTCACCCTAATGCCAATGTTTTGCAAGGAAACTATCATCAGGCTCATGAATATGAGCTTAATTCTTCGAACCACTATGTTCACAAATCAAAGAGCTTTTCTGCGTATTCATTTGAGTACTATTCACCACCTGCAAAACTATTTGCTAGGGCTTCAAAGCCAAAATTCTTAAATGCCGCACTTAGACTCATTGCTTCTAAGCCACCCCTTCAAATGTTGGTGGTTAAGAAGAATTAAATTCTCTTGCAGGATTGGTTCTCCAGTCGAAAAGCATTGGGCTCTGAAGACAATGCTGGAGACCCGATGAAACTTGTGGGGCGCAACATAAAATGCCCCAATTACTATGTTTTTCTTCCCATGCTCAACTTATGCTAAATGTGTCATGGATTCATACCCAGTTGATGTTTGGAAGTCTATGACAGTACTTCAGATCTGCTATGGACCAAAATGCTAATCTTTCATACAGGTACAGGTCTTCGGCCAATACTCATTGGTTTTTGAAGACAATGCTGGGGACCTGAAAAATCTTGTTGGACGTAAGATAAAATGTCAAAATGGTCATACCATTTATTTCATCCATGGGTTTCTTGATGATCATCCTATCATATCCTCCACTAAACTCACCTATACTGAACTCCTTTATCGATACATGTTTGTTCTTCACAATAGTCCTGGTGAAGAATATCCTACTAACTGCTCTGTAGGGTACATCTCCGAAAGCCACTGAATGGATCATGGACAGTGGCTGTACTAACCACGTGACTGGTGACCAAAGTCTTCTCATGGACTCTACTCTTCGACCATCTTCAAAAAGTCATATCACATTCGCTGACACTGGGAAAAGCAAGGTATTGGGTCTAGGTAGGGTTGCTATCTCAAAGGATCAACACATGGACAAAGTGATGCTGGTTGAATCCCCTGGATAGAACTTAATGTAAGTCTCAATGCTTTGTGATCTTGATATGATTGTCATCTTTGGAAAATACTGATGTCTTGTGCTAATGGCTTCTGACAAATCTCAACTCTCCGAAGGTTATCGAAGAGGTGACTTGTACATGGTAGATTTCTCCACAGGACCATAGCTTGCCGTATGTCTTCCAGCTAAAGCTTTAGAGTGCTGGTTTTGGCATCTTAGGCTAGGACATGCAGGCATGAGGAACTTGCACACCCTTGTGAAGAAGAGGCACATCATAGGGATCGAGGGTGTCAAGTTCAAGAAGGATCATCTATGTGGAGTTTGTGAAGCTGGGAAGATGGCTAGGGCCAAGCATCTCTCGAAGATAATCATGACGACTATGCGTCCCTTCGAGCTGCTACACATGGACTTATTTGGCCCTACTCACTACTCTACCCTTACTACTACTGCACATCTTTTATGGCTTCGTGATTGTTGATGATTATTCTCGATACACTTGGGTCACATAATTCTGTATAAGACTGAAGTGTAGGATGTCTTCAGAAGGTTCGCCAGCTGTGCTATGACCAAATATGGCATCAAGATCAAGCACATCCGGAGTGAGAACGACACTGAGTTCAAGAACACTAGGCTTGACACTTATCTTGACACTCTTGGCATCACACATGAGCTATCTGCTCCATACACTCCTTAGCAGAATGGTGTCGTGGAGTGCAAGAACATGACTCTCATTGTGATGGCACGCACGATGCTTGACGAATAGAAAGACACCACGAAAGTGGTGGCCTGAAGCCATTGACACTGCCTGCCATATCATCAATAGAGTTTATCTTCACAAGTTCTTCAAGAAAATATCCTATGAGCTAATCACCGGTAAGAGGCCAAATGTAAGTTATTTCAAAGTTTTTGGTGCTAGGTGTTGGATAAGGGATCCACATCACACTTTCAAATTTGCACCGAAAGCACATGAGGGTTTTATGCTTGGCTACAGAAAGGATTCGTACACCTACAGAGTCTTCAATCTCTTTCACTACAAAGTGGTTGAAACTGTAGATGTGCGGTTCGATGAGACTAACGTCTCGCAAAGAGAGCACCTGCCAAATGTGCTAGATGAAGTGTCTCCTAGTGAATCCATCAAGCTAATGGGAACTGGAGAAATCATACCCACCGAGGAACATGGAGAAGAAGAAGTTGCGATTCCATCTCTTGCTTAGCGTGAAGACAATGCTCAACGTGAAGACAATGCTGAAACTGAAGACAATGTTGCTGGTAGTGAAGACAATGCCCAGCTGCAACAGAGTCTTCGCCCTGCTCATCCTCGTGTGGCCAATGATGTTCAGATTTAGAAGATTCTTGACAACATCAATGCACCTGGTCCTCTCACCTAATCAAGAGCTACACATCTGGCCAACTTTTGTTGACATTTCGCTTTCGTCTCTATCACTGAACCCAAAAAGGTAGATGAAGCTTTCATGGAACCAGAATGGATTCAAGCTATGCAAGAAGAGCTTCAACAATTTGAGCTCAATAATGTGTGGCAGCTAGTCAAATGTCTTGATCCACGTAAGCACAAAATCATTGGTACCAAATGGATCTACCACAACAAGCAAGATGAACATGGACAAGTTGTCAGAAACAAAGCTTTTCTTATTGCACAAGGATACATGCAAGTTGAATGAATTGACTTTGATGAAACCTTTGCTCCTATGGCTAGGCTTCAAGCCATTCGCATACTGCTAGCCTATGTCAACCATCATGATATCCTCTTATATCAAATGGATGTGAAGAGTGCCTTCCTAAATGGCAAAATTGAAAAAGAAGTCTATGTTGCTCGACCACCTGGTTTTGACGATCCAAAGCATCCTCACAAGGTCTACAAGCTCAACAAGGCACTGTATGGCCTCAAACAAGCACCTCGAGCTTGGTATGACACACTCAAAGAATTCCTGAAGAGCAAAGGCTTCAAACCTGGTTCTCTAGATACCACTCTCTTCATGAAGACATGTGATGGAGAACTGTTTGTATGCCAAATCTACGTGGATGACATTATCTTCGGATGCACTTACAAAAGATACAATGATGAGTTCAGTCACATGATGCAAGAGCAATACCAGATGTCCATGACGGGAGAGCTGAAATTCTTTCTTGGTCTTCAAATCCATCAACAAAGCAATGGCATCTTCATATCTCAAGAGAAATATCTCAAGGATTGTCTAAAGAAGTTTGGAATGCAAGACTACAAGGGCTACAAGACACCAATGCCAACCAATGGTCAACTAAGATCCGATGACAATGGTAAAGAGTTCGATCAAAAGGTACACCACTCCATGATTGGTTCTTTATTGTACCTATGTGCATCTAGGCCAGATGTAATGCTTAGCGTTTGCATGTGTGCCCGATTCCAAGCGGCACCAAAGGAGTCGCATCACCTTGCAGTGAAGCGAACACTTCGATATTTGGCTCACACCCCAATGCTAGGATTATCGTATTCAAAGGGCTCAGAGATTGATCTAGTTGGATTCTCCGGTGCTGATTATGCTGGCGACAAGGTGGATCGCAAGTCTATGGCAGGCACATGCCACTTTCTTGGACGATCACTTGTCTGTTGGTCTTCAAAGAAGCAGAACTGCGTATCACTCTCTACTGCTGAAGCTGAATACATTACTGCTGGATCTTGCTGCACTCAGCTTCTTTCGATGAAGCAAACCCTTAAGGACTATGGCATCAACAAGAAGATGGTGCCCCTCTTTAGCGACAATGAAAGCGCCATCAAGATCGCCACAATCCTATTCAGCACACCAAGACGAAGCATATTCATATTCGACATCATTTTCTTCGCGATCATGTGCTCAAAGAAGACATTGACATCATTCACGTCAACACTGAAGATCAGCTGGCAGATATCTTCACGAAGCCTTTGGATGAGAAGAGGTTTTGCAAGTTGCGGTGTGAGCTAAATATCTTAGGATCCTCAAATGTCTAGTGAATGGACACACATCCTAACGTTTATGCATTGTTGACAACCTTGATGTACAACACACGAAATAACGTATGTCTTCAATTCATGAAGATATACACTCTTAAGTGTGAAGATATTAATGCAGAATTTGACTTCAGAGCGCCACGACCAGTTGTGCGTTGTGTCTGGGTCTAATATTTCCTATACGGTGGGTAACACCACCAACAAAATTTCTTGAAGATTTTCATCTGGCGTCAATTCTTTTGCAATATCTTCTTGATTTGGTTTATCTTCAAACTGACATTTGGCTTCGCACCTTCTTTGAATCATTTTCTTGCTATTTATATATACACATAAACACTATTCTGATCACGGGATCAGAATATTATTCTGATCACAACCTGAACTTCCTGAGTTACACAACCTGAACTTCTCTCTGTACGAACCCGACCTTCGGGCTATCTTCGCAACTGTGTCTCCCCGCGCGAATTATTCTGGTCAGTTGTGTTCTATGTGATGTAAGTGTAATCTGCAAATGGTTTTTAGCAACTAAATGCCTGTTTTAAATAGGAATCTCGCTCGTTGGCGGATTTTTGCTCTCGGGTCGTGATGAACATGCGTCTGTTGCAATTTTACTGCCTGAGTTGTTCGACCTGAACTTCCCCGAGTGCTAGGTTGAACTTCTGCAAACATTGCCCAAATGGGGCTTGCGATATACCGTTGGAAAGCTATGGACACGAGTATCATGACCCAAGTTAAATTTTTGGCAAAATGTAAGCGGTTTAAGAGCAGTTTTGAAAACCGTTTTTTCTTCATACAAAAAACGTGAATTGTATTTTCGATCGCATTTCTAAACCGTTTATCGGAATGAGGCAAATAATATGGCGTTGGAAAGCTGCTGCAAAACCGCTCCTTCCACATGTTGATAGTTTTCTCTAATTCGCTATGGTTAAAGAGTAATTTAAAAAATCGTAAAATTTCGCAAACCAAACAGCCGAGTTCGTATTTTCAATGCCATTTCTAAACGGCTAATCCAATTGAGGCAAATGATATGGCATTCGAAAGCTTATGAAAATGCGCTACTTTTCCATGTTGAAAGTTTTTTCTAATTTTGAACGGTTTAAGAGTAATTTAAAAAACGGTACAAGTTCCACCGAGTTCGTATTTTTAAGTTAATTTTTTAACCGTACGTCCGAATGCAGCAAATGATATGGCATTGGAAAGCTTGAACAAATGCAAAACTTTTTGGTATATATTGTTTCTCCCAATTCTTTACGGTTTTAAGTCAAATTTGAAAATGGCTAAAAATGTATTTTCGCCGTAATTTCTACAAACTTTATCAGAATGGGGCAAATAATATACCGTTGAAAAGCTACGGAAAATGCGAAACTTTTTCATGTTGATGGTTTTCTCTGATTCCTAGCCGTTTCCAAGTAATTTCGAAAATGGCGAGATCATTCGTTCTGCCTTTATCACGAAACAGATTCTTCGAAAATGCACCGTGTGAAGAACTTGAACTTCTCGGCATGTCTACTTGAACTTCACTCTGTTTTTCACGTGGTTTTTTTGCTCGTAGCTCTCCATCCACTCACCGGAATTGAGCAAGTGATATACCGATGGAAAGCTGCTGTAAACACGCAACTTTCCCGTGTTGATCATTTTTTCATACTCGCGACGGTTTTAAAAGTTTTTCATTTGAAATTCATTCAGTGCAGTAGTTGAACTTCCTGCTGTTTTCACGTTGAACTTCTGTGATGTATTTTCGTTTGTAATTTTCTCATCCATTCGTCAGTGTTACATAAATGATATTCCTTTTGTACAAACCTCTCTCACAATATTTTTTTTAACTTTCTCCGACCGAGGACTTGAACTTATAACAACAACAAAATTGGACCTTGCCTTTTAATTCATTTTTCTCATATTAAACACACATCATGTAGTACATGAACTTTTTCCATTTTTATAATTTGAATTTTTTATTTTATTTTTGAAATCAAATTGCTCCCAAATAATAACTGAACTTCTTTGTGGATTGAGAGAATTATTTTAAAACGCAGAAAAACAATTTCTTTTTTGTGTTTTCGAACATGGAAATACAAGGTGAACCTCTCTCGCAAGAATCTTTAAACTTTCCTAGGCCGAGCACTTGAACTTCTTTCAACAAACCTTTTAAGCTTTTATTTTTCTATACTTTTATTCTCACCTGAAATGCATTCCTTGCAGTACTTGAACTTCTCGTTGTTTTCACTATGAACTTCTGTCGCATTTTTGTGTATACGTCGAATTACACGCAATTGAAGGTTAGACGTCATTTCTTGCCATTTTAAAACATGTAATTGGAGGTCGGACGTCCCGCAATATAAATTCTGAACAACATACACCAATTTGTTTTAACCCTTTTTTGGAATAGAGCGTGTGATATACCCTTTGGAATAGAGCATAGGATATACCGTTTGAAAAGTTTTTGAATACATTGTGAACCTCTCTCACACGAATTTCTGAACTTTCCGGGGCCGAGCACTTGAACTTCTAGCAACAAAAAATTTACCTTTTTATTGTATTTTTCTCATACGAAACACACACCATGCAGTACGTGAACTTCCAGTTGTTATCACTTTGAACTTCTCTCTGGTTTGAGAGAATTATTTTAAAACACCAAAAACAACATATTTTGTATGTGTTTTTGGACATCTAAATACACAGTGAACCTCTTTCAAAAGAATTTTTGAACTTTCCCGGGCCGAGCACTTGAACTTCTAGCAACAAAACTTTTAGACTTTGCCTTTTTATTGTATTTTTCTCATACGAAACACACACCATGCAGTACGTGAACTTCTGGCTGTTATCACTTTGAACTTCTCTCTGTTTCACTTTAGTAACGGAAAAAATTTGAGTTTTTTATAGACATCGAACCGCTATAACTTTTTTATTTTGAACTTCTTTGTGTATGTTTACAAATATGAAAATTGGGGTTTTGTTAGAAACATCGAACTTCTTCGTTATGTCGAATTGAACTTATTGGTTTTATTCTTTAGTAAGCGGAAAAATCCGAGTTTTTTAAATAAATATCAAACTGCTCCGCTTTTTAAAATTGAACTTCTTGGTTTTATTCTTCAGTAACGAGAAAAAACTGAGTTTTTATGTACATTGAAGTACTCCGTTTTTTAAAATTGAACTTCTTGGTTTTAACCTTTAGTATCGGGTAAAATCTAAGTTATTTATAAAATAAAACAACTTCATTTCTTTAATTAGGACTTCTTGGGGTTATTCATTAGTAATAGAAAAAGTCCTAGTTATGTAACCAATATCGAACTAGTCAATTATTTAATTTTGAACTTGTAGGTCTTTCTTAAAAAGAGGGAAATCCATTTTTCTAAAAAAAATTGAACTGCTCGGTTTTTTTATTTTGACCTTTTGGTATTGTAATAAACATTAAACTTCTCCTTTATTTAAATTTGAACCTCTATGTTTTTTGTAGAAGCAGGGAAAATCCATTTTCTCTATAAATTTTGAACTGCTCTATTTTTTAAATTCGAACTTCTTGGTTTACAAATTTGAACTTCGATAGCTAACATTTTGTATATAAACAAGGCACTACTCTGTAATTTTAATTTAAACTTCTTGATTTATTTTTTCTTAAAAGGGATTTTTGTTTTTTTTTTGTCATGAACATTGAACCGCTCCTTTAAAAAAATTGAACTTCTTAGTTTTATTTTTAGAGAACCAAAAGTATGCATCAAACAATTTTTTGTTAAATTGGACTTCATACTTTAATTTTTTCCTATAAACAATGAGAATTTGAGGTTTTCGTATAGATCAAACTACTATGTTTATTCATTTATTTATTTTTGTACTTCTTTATTTTATTCTTTAATAACAAGGAAAATCTATGTTTTTTTATAAACATTAAACTAGTACTACTTGGTTTATTTCTTTTAGTAACGAAAAAATATCAGTTTTGCGATAAACATCGAACCGCTCTAATATTTTAATTTGAACTTCTAGATATTTTTAGAGACGGGAAAAATTCGTCAAAGTGTGAATTGCAAACGAAACCCTCAAGCATGTGGGCAACATGTCGAGATATCTTTTTTAGATATAGCTACAAAATTAACATACACATGATCTGCTCTAATGATACCTTCAAGTTTGAAGTCTGTTTTGCTGAAGTTTTTGAAACTGAACTATCTGCTTTTCCTACTCGTATACAGAAGGGCGGGCAACATAAAAATTACAATTTTTAAACATAGGCAAACAAGAATCTGCCACAAGCATTCAGGAAGATATTCTTTGTTTATTTTTTTGGTCAAACTTCTGTCATGAACTAGCATTCTAAACAGGAGTGAGAGATAAGCATTCAGGAAGTGCATAAGTGTCAGATGCATAAGCTTCAAGCTTCGAGTCTCTATCTGATGTATAGTCCATTTGAGAAGAGAAGTGAAAAGCCCAACAACAATACTAGAATGACACTTGCCATTGGAGTTAGTCTGTCAATTCTTCGCGTGGGGTCTAGTTCTGTTCTCACCTTGCTGTATGAGATCGTAGCATAAGGAGTTGCATCTGAGCTCCTGCCATTTCTACAATTTTAGACCAATGAACAAAATTGGCCTGCTAACAATCAACACATTGGACTACAACCATACTTATTACAGAAGAAAATGGTGGTTTTGCAAAATCTGCAGGGAACAGTCACCTTTTTATGAAGAACAACAATGACATACAGAGCACGACGCCTGCGGGGCTTCACCAACGAACATCAGGATGGCGTGACGGTGGTTGGAGAAGAAGTTCGAGCAGAGTAGGGGAAGACGTCCATGGTGAGTCTGAGGTGTGCAAACAAGGAACAACGCTGGCCGAGCGTGGGATCACGGGTGGAAGGGGGGGACAGTGGCTAGAGGGGTGGATGGCGGCGATGTCGGCGGCTGGCGGGGTTGATGGCGGCGGCACTTGATCGGGTGGATCCAGCAGGGACGCGCGTTGGCGTGGTCGGCAACGGGGATGTGGGAGGAGGTCGCCGATGGGGTTGCGGGAGAAGGCCGCCCGCGGGGTTGCGGGAGGAAGCTCGCGGTGGCGGCAGGTCTGCGGGATGAGCCTCGCGGCGGCAGTGGGGTCTGCGGGAGGAGGCCTGCGGCGGCGGCGGGGTCTGCGGGAGGAGGACCGCAGCGGCAGCGGGGCGGGCGGCGGGTCTGCCGGAGGAGGCCGATGGCGGCACTGGGGCTCCACAGATGAGAGGAATCGAGGTTGGAGACGACCAGGAAGGTCGTGGGTAGATGATGCGTCCGTTCAGGACGTGATAGTGGGCCGGTCGGGGTGCTCTATTTTTTGCTTTCACGGATCCAGGAAAGTCCCATCGGGCCCTATATAGGGGCGTTGTGATCCAAATAGTTATTCTAATCCCAGAATTATAATAGTGCCACTCTCTCTCTCTCTCTCTCTCTCTCTCTCTCTCTATATATATATATATATATAGGGTGGGTCTATTATGATAACACCCCTTAAGAGTCTTATTCTGATAACACTTTCCTTATTCTGCTAACACCTCTCGAATCGGAAACAACTGCAGTAACAGCTACACCCCTCCCTCTGAAAAAAAGCACCCCCACCCCACCCGAGCCAACCCACCACCACCCGCTGCCCGGCGCCCCCCGATCCCCTCCACCCTCGTCACCACTGCCGCACAGAGCCACCGCTCCGCACGCCCAGCCACCGACCCCCGGACCTGTGGCCACCGGATCCGGCGGGATCCTCCTCCACCTTCCTCCTCCCACCCCCGCCCTGCGGCCACCGGATCCGGCGGGATCCTCCTCCACCTGCCTCCTCCCACCCCCGCCATGCGACCACCGGATTCGGTAGGATCCTCCTCCACCTTCCTCCCCCCACCCCCACCCCGCGGCCACCGGATCCGGCGGGATGCTCCTCCACCTCCCTCAACCCACCCCAGTCCGGCCACCTACCCCGGCTGCGACCGCCTGAGCCTGCCACCTCCCTCCTCCCATGCCTGTCCGACGACGCGCGCGAGGTGAGTCACCCCTCACCCCGGTGCCCCGCCTCTCCCTGCTCTGGCGTGCCCCGATGGTCTGCCTCGTGCTCCTTGCCGGATCCTCCTTCCATCTCGCCCGTGGGCACCGGGGCCGCCGCGTCGACCAGGGGGAGAAAAAAGGACTGCGCCCCAATCCTTCCCCATCGAACTGCATCTCCCCTGGAGGCCATGGCTGTTGCGACGCCCTATCCTCATCCAGATCAGGGCCACGGCTGCCTCCCCCAAGCTCCTCCTTCCCTCGCTGGCGATGAGAGTACGGGGAGTCATGCTGCAATTTTTCTCTCGTCGGAGCCACCGATGACCGCGGTACAGCCCACATGTGTTTTGTTTGAAATTTTTGCGCCGGCTATAGTTTTACTCAAGAAGAGAAGTTCACTTTGTTCTTGAAAGGTTTTGTGCAGCTCATCGCCGGCGGCAGCGTGTGGTTTTGATTCGAGGAGCGTGCAGTTCAGTTCTGCATCAGGGAGCCACGCCCCTGCACCTCCAGCCATGCATTTCGTCGGTGGGATTTTTTGCTTGAGAGGAGAACGACGGTCACACGACGGGCTATGCCGGTCTGCTGCCTCCAGCCAAGCCGAGGGTGGCCACACGGAGTCCACCCCACGCGTGCACTTCGGTGCTCCCCTATGTGTGTTTAATCGGAGCACGGGTTCCACCACCGCAGTGATTGTTGCAGCTCTGTTGGCATTTTTTTTGCAGTTACCGGTCATGGTCTGCTGGCGCATCCATGCAGTACGGCGCGCGTGTGTGTGCAGTCCGTGGCGCGTGGCTAGATGTGATGCTCACATACTCTGTTAGATGTGCAGCTCACTGTACATAATTTTGCAGCTCGGGAACGAATGAGATGTGCCTAGATGTGCAGCTCCCTGTGTCTAAAGTTGCAGCTCGGGAACGAACGAGATGTGCAGCTGACTGTACATAATTGTGCAGCTCGCTGGACCCTGTTTGAAGTTCAAAAAAAAGTGCAGCCCCTTAGTGGTTCACCTTGTAGAAAAAGAGAAAGAAATCCCCACGGGAGGTTCACTTCTTTCTCGAATGCAATTTGTTTTGTTTGTGGGACGATTGGAAAAAGTAGTTCACTCCAATTTGTGTAGCAGCTCATTACCCCTATGTATGAAGTGCAATTTGTTTCATGTGTTTTAAAAATCGGCCGATTACATCACACATGCAGTGTGTTTGGTCCTTGGATGTGGTTCACTTGCGCAAAGCGTGGAAGTGTGAAAAAAATTAGCGAAACAAAAAATAGTAATGCGGTTCACTTCGATGAATGGCCAGGTTCATTTGCACTCGTCTCTACGATCCACTCTCGTTCATAAAAAATATTGAAAAAAAGACAGCAAAAACCCACAAAAACTCGTTCGAGAAAATTTACATCCGACAAAATAATACATCAAGAAGTTCACTTGACTGTCTGATGCAGTCAGTTTTCAGTATGAAGCAATGCATTCTTCTGTCTGATGCAGTACACACGTTGATTTTGGTGTCGCGAAAAACAGAGTGTCCGCATTTGGGTAATTTTGAAACTACTCTAAAACCGTAAGGAATTAGAGAAAGTGTTCTACATGAGAAAGTTGTGTATCGTCGATATCTTTCCAACGCCGTATCATTAGATGATTTCAACAAGCGATTTATAAAAAACCGCGAAAAAATGGCCGCTGCGACGCGTCGTCGGCCATACCATTTTCAAAACTAATTTAAAATCATAAGGAATCTCAAAAACATTTGTACATATGAAAGTTGTGCCTCGTCCATAGCTTTCCAACAGCGTATTACACGCCTCGTTTCGACAAACGGTTAAAAAACTGGAGCAAAAACAGTACCAAAAAATTGCAAATTTTTTGAAAAATAGAATTCCGTGATTTAGTAAATTTGGAACTGCTCTTAGACCGTAACGAATTAGAGAAAGTAATACATATGAAAAAGTTGCGCCTCGACGGTATCTTTCCGGCGGCGTCTTTGCTTCATTCTGACAAGCGGTTTAGAAAAAAACGCGAAAATACGCTCGCTGCCACTAGTATGGTGCCGCACCGTTTTCAAAACTGCTCTTAAACCATAAGGAATCTTAAAAAACTTTCTACATGTCAAAGTTGCACCTAATCCATAGCTTTCCAACGGTATATTACACGCCTCGTTCTGACAAACGATTTAAAAACTAGAGCAAAAACAGTACCGAAAAATATTCTGATAACTACCCTACCTGTTGCAACAGTAGTACTTGAACTTCACCCAAGGAGAGGTTGAACTTTGATGAATATTGTCCAAATGGGCCTTGCGATATACCATTGAAAAGCTGTCTACACATGGATCACAACCTAAGTTAATTTTTTGTCAAAATCTACACGGATTAAGAGTAGTTTTAGAAACCGTTTTTCTTCATACAAAAAAACATGAATCATATTTTCGAGACCATTTTGAGCCATTAATCGAAATGAGGCAAATAATACGGCGTTGGAAAGCTGCTATAAATCCGCTCATTCCACATATATAAGGTTTTCCCAAATTCCCTACGGTTAAAGAGCCATTTGAAAAATGGCGGAATTTCTCAAACGAACAGCTGAGCTTGTTTTTGGCATAATTTGAAAATGGCAAGTCGGATTGATGCAAATGATATGGCATTAAAAAGCTTATGAAAATGCGCTTCTTTTTCATATAGAGAGTTTTTTCTAATTTTGAACAGTTTAAAAGTAATTTAGAAAAATTGTCAAAGTTCCTCTAAGTTCGTATTTCCGGGTTTTTTTCTAAATGGTTCGTGAGAATTCAAAAAATGATATGGCGTTGGAAAGCCTGAAGAAATGCGAAACTTTTTTGTATATAATGTTTCTCCCAATTCTTTATGGTTTTAAGTCGATTTTGAAAAATGGCTAAAAATGTTTTTTGGCCGTAATTTTTGTAAACTTTGTTGGAATGGGACAAATAATATACTGTTGGATAGCTATATAAAATGCGAAACTTTTTCATGTAGAAAGTTTTCTCTGATTCCTAGCCGTTTTAAAGTAATTTTGAAAACGACGAGATCATGCGTTCTGCCTTCATTGTGGAAATGAACTGTGTGAAGAGGTTGAACTTCTGGGGCAGTTCTGTTTGAACTTCACTCTATTTTTCGTGTGCAGTTTTTTGTCTGCAACTCCCCAACCACTACCGGAATTGAGCAAATGATATACCGATGGAAAGCTGTTGAAAACGTGCAACTTCTACGTGTTAATCATTTTTTCATATTCGCACCGGTTTGAGAGATTTTTTTGAATACGTAAAAACGTGTTTTTAACGGTGTACATGAAACTTTTAAACCGTTTAGTGGAATGTAGCATATAACATAACGTTGGAAAGCTTATGAATAGGAGCAACTTTTTCTTATAGACAGTTACAAATTCAATGTTGTTTGCGAGCAATTTAAAAATGGCAAAAACAACGTCGTTTTTTTTGCCTTTTTTGAACATGTAAATGAACGACGGACATCTCGCACTTGAAATTTTGAACTATGCCGGAAGGAGCACGTGAAATTCTTGCAACAAACCTTTTAATATTTTAGTTTTCTATTCTTTTATTCTCATCTGAACTGCATTTCGTGTAGTAGTTGAACTTCCTGCTCTTTTCACTTTGAACTTTTGTCACGTATTTGTGTTCATAATTTCTCACCCATTCACCGGAGTTACGCGAATGATATACCTTTTTAGAAACCTGTTGAAAAGATGGAACTTTATTTAATACAGTTAAAATTTTGTTTCGAACAACATACATGAATTTTTTTAACCGTTTATTTTGAAATAGAGCATATGATATACTCTTGAAAAGTTGTTGAATAGGAGAAACTTTTTTCACATAAAGTATTTTATTTCAAATTTGTAATGGATTAAGAGAATTATTTTAAAACATAAAAAATGACATATTTTTTGTGTTTCGAACATGTAAATACACGGTGAACCTCTCTCACAAGAATTTTTTAACTTTCTCCGGCCGAGGACTTGAACTTCTAGCAACAACATTTTTGGACTTTGCCTTTTTATTCATTTTTTTTCATATGAAACACACACCATGTAGTATGTGAACTTCTAGCTGTTATCACTTTGAACTTCTTAGTGTATTTTCTTGCCCTAACTCCTAAAACACTCATCAAAATTTATAATCTATGAACTTCTCAGCTTTTTTAATTTGAACTTCTTAGTTTTATTCTTTGAAAATAAAAATAAATGATTTTTATGTAAACATCGTACAACTTTTAAAAAAATTGAACTTCATACTTTAGTTTTGCATAGAAACAAGAAGAATTTGAGTTTTTTGTATACATCGAACTACTCCATTTTTTTAATTTGAAATTCTTGATTTTCTTTTTAAAATCAAATTGCTAAAAAAAATCTAAATGACAAAAACACTGTTTAAAAAATCTTCGGATTCAGCAATTTATCGTTCGATTTATCGCTACTCTTGGGGTGACCGATAAGATTATGCCTTATCTTCACCGTTTATCGTTTGGGCCGATTTATCGCTCTAAGAGGAGATTTATCTGGAATCTACTGATAAATCATGCCTATTCATTACAAATTTGAAATAAAATACTTTATGTGAAAAAAGTTTGTTTGTATTTTGTGGACCTTGTTACGCAATATGTACCGCTGTCATATTTTGTTTGTCATTATACGATGATTAAATGACTAGGAATCAAGGTAACACTTCTGTCCAATATTGTTTTGGTGTTGAATATAGCATATTTTAGTGTTGGGAACTTGGGATTTACAAAAAAAGTCTGATTAGTAGTCGACCGATAAAATCGATTAATCGGTCGATTTTCGATGAATCTCTAATCCCCAGCTGACCAAGACACTAACGATAAGCAATATCCTCAACATTGGACAAAAACGACGCTACCCTGTAGCAACGAAAAAAACAAATTTTTGTAGACATTGAACCGCTCTATTTTTTCAATTTTTGAACCTCTTTGTGTATTTTTAGAAAATGAAAAAATTGGAGTTTTTTTAGTAAATTTCGAACTTCTTCGTTATTTTGAACTGAACTTCTTGGTTTATTCGTTAGTAACGGGAAAAATTCAAGTTTTTGTAATAAATATTGAACTGCTCCTTTTTTGAAATTGAACTTCTTGGTTTATTATTTAGTAACGAGGAAAATCTGGGTTTTTCCTATACATTGAACTGTGACGCCCCCGGCTCAATCGTGCACTAATCATACACGCAAATGCACACGATCAAGCCTAAGGACTCATGGGAAGATATCACAACACAACTCTAAAACATAAATAAAGTCATACAAGCTTTATATTACAAGCCAGGGGCCTCGAGGGCTCGAATACATAAGCTTGCATACAAGCGTCAGCGGGAGCATCAGATATCTGAGTACAGATATAAAGGAAAACACAGATAGGCCCTTAAAGGCGGGACAAAAGAAAACACTATGATCGAAAGGCGCAGGCCTCCTGCCTGGGACCCTCCGATCCTACTCCTGGTCGTCAGCCATCTCGTAGTAGTATCCACCCTCGGGGTAGTAGTAGCGATCGTCGGCGGGGGCAGCTGTATCCGGGGCTCCATCATATGGTCACGACAAACTGATATGGGGGAAAAGAAAGCAAAGCAACCGTGAGTACTCAGAAGTACTCAGCAAGCAAGGATCTACACTACATATGCAACATTATCAAAGGAAGGCTGTATATGTGGACTGGGCTGCAGAAATGCCAGAATAGAGGGGAAAGCCTAGTCCTATCGAAGACTAGCATCTTCATCGGTTTTGCAGCAATAGAAGAGAGCAGAACAGATCAATATAGTGTAGCAGTATCATTAAGTCTCAACCTCACCCAGAGATCCTTTCTCGACTACCTGCGAGAAAGCAATCCCAGAGCCATATAGTCATCAACCTCGTCCGGAGATCCCTTCTCGACTCCCTGCGAGAAGCAATCCCAGAGCCATAGTATCCAATTCTAATTGTATCAATCGGGATACAACTCCGAGTGTCCGTTACCGAGGATCTGGCTATGCATAGATTAGTTCTTCCCTGCAGGGGTGCACCAACTTACCCACCACGCTCGCTTAACTCCGGCCGGACACACTTTCTGGGTCCTGCCCGGCCTCGGCCAAACGACACACCGCAGCCCTAGCTAGAGCTCAGCAGAGAGGTCCCCGCCGGTCTACATCCTAAGCGCAAGGGGGTCTTGGGCCATCGCCCCTCGCCCTCTGGGTCGTTGCGCACATGGCTCAGATCCAAGCACCACATCTGTCGTGAATGGCGCCAATCACTCCATGCCGCACTGTTGAACTGGACATCTGACAGAGCTTTCGGCTGATGCATATGATGCAGAACGCCCATACCATGCCCACGTGATGGTTAGTGCTATCGGGCAAGAGGCCCACTCGAATCAAATATCCAAATCGTTAGTACCTTGGGGGTGCGGTAACGAGCAGAGACTCACGATCGATGTGACCCCATCGCCCCGTCTCGAGGACTTGTGGCAAGGGCTAAGAATGCCCGGCCACGCCTCGTATTCATCACTCGGGCACCATTCAGGCAACCCGCCTTCACATCACACGCGGGTACCCCTCAGGGTCGACCCGCCTTCCAAGTAACAGTGCAAAGTCCAAGTATCCGTGTGTCCATAACATCAGGGGAATCCGAGGTATCACCCTCGTTAGATTCCTACTCGATGTAACCGTCAAGGTGAACTTAGGAGGAATCACCCTCGATGGGTTCACACTTGGTGTGTTGCACGACAGGGTCGTATCGGAAGTGGAGAAGGAGGAATCACCCTCGATGACCACGACCGAATAGCTACTCTACAGAGTTAACATCAGAAGTGCTACAAGAGGTTTCACCCTCGGCACTTGATAGTAACGCTGCAGTGTCATTACAACTAAGGGGGTGATGTGCGGTGCCGGGGTCTGGTCTTCAATCCCACTGATTGGGTCTTCGGATAATCCAGCGGAGCAGTTGGGACAAATTGGGGTCACTGGTAGGTCTCTACCCAGCCTATACTAAGCAGTTTAGGGTAAGCAGGTAAGGTATCAATAGCAGGTTACAATAAACAGGCTATGCATCAGAATAGGTAAAGCAGTAGCAGCAGCAATTCTAATACAAGCATGAGAGAAAGAATAGGCGATATCGGGATGCTCAAAAAGGGGGGCTTGCCTGGTTGCTCGGCGGCAAAGGCAGGGTTGTCAACGGTGTCGTCGGGCTCCGGAGCTGCGTCGGTACCGGGAACTGCGTCGGGGTCTAACGAGAGAGAAGAGGGGGAGGAAACAGTATAAATACACAGCAAACGTGAGCAACACAAAGTACGACGTGACAAGATGCGGTGCCGGGTGTGTCCTAACGTATGGTTGCACGTCACCGAGGAAGGGGGAATCCATCCGGGAATGTTTTCCCGGTTCCGGACATTTGTCAGACAAATGACCGGAGGGGAACGGTTCCATGCTTGGATAGTTAGGGACGCGTGATGGACGAACAGACCGCGTATTCGGATTCATCTCGAAATTCTGAGCAACTTTCATGTACAAAGTTTTTCGATCTGAGCTACGGATTATTTTATATGATTTTTCAAAGTTTAGACAATATTCTAAAATTATTTAAATTATTAAAACAAGATTATCCAGAATAGTGCGGGCTGACGTCATCATGACGTCAGCAGTCAACAGTGCGTTGACTGGGTCAACCTGACGTGTGGGTCCCACCTGCCATTCTCTGTTTAGGTTAATTAGGGTTTAGTTAATCTAATTACAGTTTAATTAAACTAATTAATTAATTAGATTAACTTAATCAGAGTTAATTAACTTAATTAATTCACTAATTAATTAATTAATTATTTTAATTACTTTTACTTTTATTTATTTTCGTTTTGGGGTGGGCCCATCTGTCATAGGCCCATCTGGCCAGGGGCGTGGGCGTGCACGCGCACGAGCGCGGCAGAGGCCGTGGCGCGGCCGCGGCAGCGAGCGCCGGCGATGGGCGCCAGCGCCGGGCGCGGGAGGGCCAGAGGGGGCGCAGCCGTGGGCGGGGCCGGCCGACAGCAGCGGCGAGCGGCGGCGAGCAGGGACGCGCAAGCAGGCGGGGCCGCGCGGGCTAGGCGGAGGCGGGGCGCGCGAGAGCGGGCGAGCGTGCGCGCGTGCGTGGGCACGGCGCTGCGAGGCGTGGACGGGCGACCGAGCGCGCAGCGCGGGGCGACGGGCACGTCGGCGGGCGCGCGGGCCGAGCGAGGAAGGGGGGAAGACGGACGGGGCTCACCCCGTTTGCAGGGGTTCGGGAGGTCGGTGAGGCTCGATGGAGCTCGTCGGGGAGGCGGTCGGCGACGGCGAGGTGGCGACGAGGCGGTGGCGACATCGGGCGGCGGCGGCGGCGACGGGCGCCTGGGCGTCGGGGTCGAGGAGGCCGTCGGGGCGGAGGAGGAGGACGAGGCAGTCCGGCGGGGAGGAGGACAAGGATGGGGCGGTCGAGGCGAAGGCGACGGTGGCGGTTCCGGCGAGGTGCGGGGCTCCGGGCGGCGGTGTCGCGGGCGGCGGCTACGGCGAGCGCCCGATCCCGATCCAGTTTGGATTGAGGGAGGGAGAAGTGGGCGAACATGGAGGGGGGAGTGGGGTGACTCGGGGTTAGGGTTTCCGGGGGTGGGGGTTAGTAGATGGGGACTGAGCCGGCCTGGCGGCCTGGTGGCCTGCTGGGCCGAAGCCCAGTTGGAGGGGTTTTTTTTTCTTTTTTTTTCTTCTCTTTTTATTTATTCTTTCCTGTTTTATTTTAGTTACATTTTATTTTAGTTTTAGTAAAACATATACTTAGCATCTAATTTAGTATTTCAATTTAGTCCACTATCACAAAAAGTCTAGTCCCCAATTAATTTAGTTTGATATTTTATTAATTGTAAAAGGCATTTAATTAATTGTTTTGGCCACTGTTTTATTTATTTTAGGACATTCAAATATCTTTAAAGATGTTGGTTTCTCCACCATTATTATATAGGGATTATTTGTCACACCTGGAACATTTTAGTTTTAATGTTTGAAAAGTTTTTCCATTTGACTTTAATTCAAATTGAATTCCGAATCGGTTTTGGAACTAACGCGAGATCAACAACAATAACTGTGGTGACATGGCATCATTAACGTGGGATTACTGTAGCCTAACTACCGGGGTGTTACATGAACTATTGTATTTTTTAAATTGAACATCGTACAACTTCTTGGTTATTTTGAATTTGGACTTCTTGGTGTTATTCATTTGTAACGAAAAAAAATCCTAGTTTTGTAATAAACATCGTACAACTTCTTGGTTATTTTGAACTGAACTTCTTAGTATTATCCTTTGAAAACAATATGTTTTTAAGTAAGCATCAAACATTGTTTTTTAAATTGAACTTCATACTTTTATTTTTCCTAGAAATGGAAAGAATTTGAGTTTTTCGTATACATCGAACTACTCCTTTATTTCAATTTGAAATTCTTCATTTTATTCTTTAGTAACAAGGAAAACCTGAGTTTTTTCTAAATATCGAGCTTCTCTATTTTTGTAATTTGGACTTCTTGGTTTATTTTTTAGTAACGGAAATATCATAGTTTTCCAATAAACATCGAACCGGACCATTATTAAATTCGGTCTTCTCGAGTATTTTTTTTAGAAATGGTGATTTTTTTTAATGAATTTTGAACTGGTCTATTTATAAAATTTGAACTTCTTGTTTTTTAATTTAGAAATGGTGAAATATCCGCAACAAAGTGGCATGTTATTTTTGAACTGCTCTATTTTTTTTGTTTGAACTTTTTATGATCTTCTTGTCAACAGATTTGGATTTCCCATTTTTTATACATCGAACTACTGCATTATTTTGTTTTGAACTTGTTGTTCCCATTCTTAATAATGAGGAAGATATGAGTTGTCTATAATCATCGAACTGCTCTATCTTTTTAATTTGGACTTCTTGGTTTTATTCTTTGGTAATGTTGAAAATATGAGTTTTTTATCTGAATTTCCGAAATGGCGCCGACACCGAGGTGTGTGTAGAGGTCTTTGAACTTCATTCTTTCCTTTGCCTACCACCTCAGAGAGAGGGGAAGAGAGAGCAGTGCTTGCTGCATCTACAAAAAATGAAGCAAAGCTTTGCGTGGACGTGGAGAATGGATGAGTAGAAGCGTCGACGGCGAGGAATAGACGCCAGCCACACCAACGGGTCTACTCCTCAGTGTGATGTGGTTCGATCATCTTGAGCGAGGCAGGAGGGAGTTAGAGCATGGCCCTCTTAGGTGTGCGAGCGAGGTTCTGCTCCCGACGCCATGAGCGACGCCCGAGGTGCTCGTTGGTTCCACAGTCGGGGTGAGAGCCATAGCCGATGGCATCGAGGATGGGGGGTCGGTGGCGAGAGTCACTTGGGGACCGGGGGCAGCAGATGGAGGTGCGTCGGGGATGGGGTGGGCGACGGCGGAGGCAACTTGTTCATGTAGGTATTTTTTTCCCAAATTGTACGTCGTCTATGAGCAGTTTTAAAAATGCCAAAAACAAAATAATTTTTTTATTTTTTATAAACATCGGACCGTTCTGTTAATTTAATTTGAACTTGGTTTTATTTTTAAAATAGGAAAATTCCATTTTATAATAAATATCGAATCTGTCTCTCTCTCTCTTTTGGTTGAACTTCCTGGTTTTATTTCTTACAAACAGGAAATATCTAAAAGTTTTATAAACATCAAACTGCTCTGTTATATTATTTTTGAACTTCTTGCTTATTATTAGAAATGAGAAAATACGATATCTTTTTATATGCTACTCCCTCCGTCCCATAATGTAAGACGTTTTTGACACTACACTAGTGTTAAAAAACGTCTTACATTATGGGACGGAGGGAGTATGTTGTAAATTACTAGTGTTCCTCTCGGCTAATTTTCCATATATTTTTGCATAGTGAACTATCCTATAACAAAAACTGAACTACTATGCACACCAAATTGTTTTGCTTTTTTGTCGGAACGGCTCATATAAGACATGTTGAACCACTATACCATTATTTTTCATTTACAAGTTACATTAGACTAATGAGAGAATGTACTAGTACTGGACCTAACCATTTTATGCCAAAGTATAAAAATAGCATTTCTTTGGGATGGTGGATGTGGTGGTCTTGCTTTCTTAAACTTCTCTAAAAAAAATTCAAGGCTGAACTGATAAACATATTTTTACCCGTGTACGACATTTTCTCAAATCAAATGTATTAACTTCAGAAGTGAGAACTCTTGTTTACATCTGTATACATACAGGAAGCAGTAACTTGTTGCCATCTGTTTCGATCAGCCCATGTAAGAAACCACTTCATCAGCGAATCCTATAAGCCTTCATGCTTCACGCGTTTTTCCGTAACGAAACAACCTGCATGGTCCTTTGCCACCAGACAATAGCACTACCTGAACTTTAACCCCTAGCCAATTCGAACTGCAGCCCCCTCGGCACCACGCCCAGCATGCTGGACAGACTCACGCCACACCCTGCCATCGTTGGCGTCGCATGCCCGTTGGGGCGACACTGCTGCATGTCACGCTCCATCTGCATCTGCAGCTTCAACAGCTAAAATGGAAGCTACGGGGGAAGGAAACGAAGCACCGTAAGCTAGCTATAATGAAGGTGAAGAAGTAGCAGCAGAGTCTGCAGGGGGAGGGGTGTACTGCCAGTGAAATTGAAGGTCGGGGAGGGCTTTTTCTTTTTTCTTTTTCTCCGCGTGTTCGGGAGGATCTCTGTCGGCTCGTATAGGGCCGCCGTGATCGGAATAGTGCCACTCTCTCTTTATATATATATATATATATATATATATATATATATATATATATATATATAGTTTATTCTTAATAGTATTCACTTATAGCTATGTCTTCAAGTTGCTTTTCTGCGCTAAGTGAATGTGATCGGACCCTCACCCCGTCTGTGCTTATCTCTCCCACTCTCTCTAAAATCTTCATATGCATTCTATTGGCACGTGTCGATTGTCTTCACTGTGTCCTTGTCAGTCGAAGATTTTGAGACCAATATTTAAAAACATTTTTATATCCTTATCCAATTTGCCAGCCGCCGCAAAAGCCAGAACGACCTCCCGCCAAAACTTCTAAGTAGTGGGGTCAAGGCATGGCGGTAAAAACTGTGCATGCATGCCACGCGTCAAGCAAAGGTGAATCGCCAGGGGCAACGTAGTAATTTCACCGTGTCAAACTCCTCCTTATAAATACTTCACCCCCTGGACATTAATTTCCTTCACACCTGTCGCTCTCGCCTTCACAACCCTAGCACTGTCGCTAGCTTCCATCATTGCCGGAGAAGAAGCGCTTAGCTGCTGCGACCTCCTCGACGTTGTATTCACGCTGGCTGTAGATATCCTTCTACCACCACCACCGTAGCTATATTCCACCACCAAGTTAGAGCGTGGGTGATCGAACTACTTGGCCTCCTTCTCACCTCGTCAAGGAGTTCTTTGTCTGTTCATCGCGCGGTAAATAAAATTCACTTTTTACCGTTTGTTTGATCCGATAAGTTTTCGAATATCCTCAGAAGTTGTTCTTTCACTTCCAGATCTTTATCTTCAGTCATTCACATATCATATCATGCAAAGTTACTTCACTTATGATACATGATTAGAATGATTCCTCATTTGTACCTATTTTTGGATTCATACAAATATCGAACCAACATCTCTCTATAAGTGAATGTCTTCGCACTATGAGGTCATTATATTCAATCTGATTTAACTTCAAAATCCTCTGAGAATGCATATGACCTCTCCTTCTTCTCTCATATCTCTAACTCTTTCACAGGTACATGTCCGTGGGTGAGCCTCTTGGTTCTCATAGTCTGAATTCATTTGCAAACTTCTTACAGCTTCATCTTGACTCACCTGAAGCCAGTTCCTGTCGAATCGGCAGAGCGAAGGCAATCAACCCTTTGAAACCAATGGCTGGTGAAAAATATTCAAAGAAGGGAGGAAGACAACGACATGCAAACACTGCTCTAGATCTTCCTCCATATTTATATGAGAAGTACAAGTCAGATCCAGAGGAAACTTATGGAGAGCGCAAGTCTCGTGTGCAATGGATTCACAGATATTGGGCAGAAGAGTGGTTCTACTATCATTTTGTCACACTTGAATATGCGACCAAGAATGTTGTAAGGCCACCATGGGCTGATATTGTCTATAGAAAGCTTATCCCGAAGACAAAGGCTGACGCCATCGGGTTAGGCTTTTACCCATGCATAGTGAGGTATGCTATGCCTCGAGATCCAGATTCCTCATTCGATGGTGCCATGAAGATGATCTGTTTGAAGCCAACTACCAGTTTGCAAAGGCTTCAGCAGAAGATAACAAGAAGGACTATGGTATTGACTTCAATCTTGGTCCTGCTGAACCAAGGCCAGATGACACTCGTCATGCTGATCCAAACCTGACTGGACCACGTGATAGTCTTCAAGTTTACATTGAGCACATTAACACTCTTTGTACTGCCGCTGCTGCCGCTCGAGGAGAAGCTCAAGCTGAAGACACTGCTCCTGCTCCCCCAAGCCCCAATGAAAGCCTAAAGCTTCCAAACCTAATGGGGAGAAATCTTCAAAGTCTGCTGTTGCACCAAAAGCTTCCAAAGTGAAGCCTATGAAATATGCACATCCTGAATCCAGTGTGCAGTCTGAAGATGTGTCTTGGAACTCTCTGAAGACAAAGCAATCTACAGGGCGAGGCCCCAAACCATCAAGCATATTGAGAGATGATGATGACATCATTGACCTGTCTGATGATGATGATCTTGATGACAATGCTCTTGAGCTGTTGATCAAGAACAACAAGGAAGAGGCAGATATCTTCAAGGACATGCCTCTGTTCGATCATGATATCCTCAACAACTTCATTGATGAATGGTTTCGCCATCCCTCACTCTCACTTGATGATCTTCAACTGCCCATTGACATCAGCATCACATTCCAAGGGTTCGTAGCTCAAGAACTGGTAGTAGTGCAAAGGGTTCTTGAGCAAAAGCAAAATCAATCATGAAAAAGTTGTCTTCAAGAAGCATGTGGACAAGCTTGGAGCCAAGAAAATCCAGGGCTTCAAGAGGATGATGGCTGATATGAAAGAAGAGTTTCAAAAGCGCCGAGAAGCAACTAAGGGCGCCTGAGAGCATCTGAAACATTATGCTGAGAAGATTGTGCAAGCTCACAATGAGGGCTTGAAGAGAAAGGCACTTGGACATCCCGCACTTGATCCGAAGCTGATCAAGAAGAAGAAGAAGAAGAATAATAAGAAGAAGAAGAATAAGAAGAAGAAGAAGAAGAATAAGAGAAGAGAGAAGAAGATGTAGAAGAGAATAAGATAGAAGAAGAAGAAGAACGAAGAGAGAAGAAGAAGAAGAAGAAGAAGACACAGAAGCAAGAAGAAAGAAGAAGAAGAAGAAAGAAGAAGAAGAAGAAGAAGAAGAAAGAAGAAGAAGAAGAAGAAGAACGAAAACGTCATCCAGAAGCAAGAACGAAGAACATCAACAACAGAGACAGAACGAAGAAGAGAAGAAGAAAGAAGAAAGCAAATGAAGACCAGCCAAGACAGGACGAAGAAAGACAGAAGAACGAAGAACAGCAGACAGACAGAACAAGACCAAAACTTAAAACGCCTCAGCATCCCCACCCACGCACCCACCTTAAACGACCCCCAAGACGCAGAAAAATCTTTCACAACCTGGAGTCCAAAAAAAACGACATGATTTACGGAACGGAAGAACCAGATAGAACGTAATGAAGAAGAAGAAGAATGAAGAAGAAGAAGAAGAAGAAGAAGAAGAAGAAGAAGAAGAAGAAGAAGAAGAAGAAGAAGAAGAAGAAGAAGAAGAAGAAGAAGAAGAAGCTCGTAACTCCTATTACTGAGACTTTAAGGCAAGATGTGCCCAAGATTGTCTTCCCGCTAAACTTCCCTGGCTCGAAGCCATCTGCCCCCTCAATTGCTTCAGAGAGGAAGAAGATCTAACAAGACAAAGCCGAATCCAGAAAGTGCAAGCAATATGAAGCTTCTGCTGCCTCTCCTTCTTAGAAGCGGCAAAAGACCAAGTCTTCAAAGACTTCATGCAGGGCACAACCATCAACTGCTCCATCAGCTTCTCAAGAGCCGCTGCTTGTGATGCCTATCCCAGTTGCTCCTCCTGCCTCCGCCAACACTGAAAGAAGAGTTATTGTGCATGGACCTGTTGCCACAGAGGTTCCCATCACTCAAGATATTCCAGCTGATGGCTCCATCATAGCTGAAGGCATTGGTACTAAAGCCAGTGTGAGACCGGATGATGATGAAGTCCTTCCTCAGCTCACACAAAATGTGGTATAATCGCCTATTCCTGTGAACAATGAGCCCATAAGCATTGGCGATCCCCCGACGCCAATGGTACAAGATGAGTTTTGGGATGAGCAGCATCCAAACTCACCGCTGCAGGAAGTGATTCCCACTACTCCACCTCCTCAGGTTGCAATGCCTGGTATGCACACGCCATTAGGGACACCAGAAGACATGGAGAAAGACATCTCTTCTCCAAAGGCGTCGCCAACATTCAGAAGGCTTCGCCGTGGCCCGCGGCCCTCGACCTCCATGTCTAGCATTCCTGAAGAGGATGTGCATCAAGAAATCTCTGATTCTCAAGAGGTCGTACAAGAAGTTGTTCCTCCTGGCATCACCACTCAACCAGAAAGACATGCATGTTGAAGTTGTAGAGACTGCAGCTACTGAAGCCCATCCTGAGCAAGAAGTCAAACTGTCTGAAGACATTCTGGCTACATCAGCCGAAGATATTCAAAGGCCAGTAACTGCCACTATTGTAACTGATGACATTGTGGCCCCTGACACTGAAGCCACCGTTGTAACAACATGTGAAGCTCCTACAATGACTGAAGCCATTAGGCTATTTGAAGTTAATGATGGCCTGGTATTGGCTGAAGACAAATCCAGGCCTAAAGTTCAACTGCTTTGTGTCCCATGGCCAAATCTTATTCCTCCTGACATGCCTGGACCCCAGTATGAGTTCAGTATCAACAACAGGCCTCAGATTCAGTAGCCAATGCCCAGGATGCCAAGGCTTCGCAGTGTTGCTTCCATTGACTGCACCTTCAATGTGTTAAGCTTCAAAGAGCACAATACCTTCTTTGATTGCACCAAGAACCCCTACAACAAGCCTCACATTTCTTCTGATCGGTTCTAGAGTCATCTACAACAAAGCTATTACATGTGTGTGCTTTACAATCAAGACCGGATTCATCCTCACAAGTGGCTCAGCCTTGAAGCCATGTCAGATCTACAATGCTTTGATGAAGCATTGGAATGCTTCAAGGATCTTGGACTGTTGCCCTTTGTCGTCGACAAGGAACATTGGAATGAGGAGTTAATTATCCAAATTTATGCAACACTTCACATCTCAGGCTAAAATAGAGATCCAAACACTTGGGTTCTAGAGTGGATGACAGGTGATGTGCATCACAAGGCTCATGCTCGAGAGCTTCTCGAGCTAACCAACCTGCCCACTCCTGGTGAAAACTACAATCCAGGTTGTGAATGCTGGAAATATGCCCTAGAGGCAATAATAAATTGGGTATGATCATATTTTCCATTCATGATAAATGATTATTATTCATGCTAGAATTGTATTGATTGGAAACTTAAATACATGTGTGAATACATAAACTACACCGTGTCCCTAGTAAGCCTCTACCAGACTAGCTCGTTGATTAAAGATGGTTATGGTTTCCTAACCATGGACATGAATTGTCATTTGATAACGGGATCTCATAATTAGGAGAATGATGTGTTGGACAGACCCAACCGTAAGCTTAACAATAGGTCATTTAGTTATTTGCTATAGCTTTCTTCATGTCAAGTATCAATTTCTTAGACTATGAGATCATGCCACTCCCGGATACTGGAGGAATACCTTATGTGCTATCAAACATCACTTCGTAACTGGGTGATCATAAAGGTGCTCTATAGGTATCTCCGAAGGTGTCTGTTGGGTTGCATGGATCGAGACTGGGATTTGTCGCTCTGTGGGACGGAGAGATATCTCTGGGCCCTCTCGGTAATACAACATCATAAGAAGCTTCATGTGACTAATGAGTTTAGTCACAGGATCTTGTATTACGGAACGAGTAAAGAGACTTGTCAGTAACGAGATTGAACTAGGTATGGAGATACCGACGATCGAATCTTGGACAAGTAACACATCGCCGGACAAAAGGAATTGCATACGGTATTGACTGAATCCTTGACATCGTGGTTCAACCGATAAAGATCTTCATTGAATATGTAGGAATCAATATGGGCATCCAGGTCCCGCTATTGATTATTGATTGGAGAGGAGTCTCGGTCATGTCTGCATGTTCCCAAACCCATAGGGTCTCATGCTTAACGTTTGGTAGCGCTAGGGTAGTATTGAGATATTAATAGTGGAAAATCCGAAGGTTGTTCGGAGTCCCAGATGGGATCCAGGAAGTCACGAGGAGCTCCGGAATGGTCCAGAGGTAAAGATTTATATATGGAAAGTTGTTGTCGGGGTTCCGGGAAAAAGTCCAATTTTTTTTGTATTGTACCGGGAAGCCACCGGAAGGTTCCGGAGGGGTCCGGAAGTCCTCGGAGGGTTCCACTACGTCCCATACAATAGCATGGGCTGTAGGGGGTGCCCTGGCCTTAATGGTCCAGGGGCACCAGCCCCTACAAGGCCCATGCGCATGGGGGAGGGGAAACGCTAAGGGGGAGGGCCTCCACTTGGCTTGGAGGGCACTCCTCCCCCCTTGGCCGCCGCCCCCTGCCTTGGGAGGGGGGTTAGGGCTGCCACCCCCCTTCCTCACCCCTACATATAGTGGGGAGGTGCAGGGGGCAGCCAACCCTTCCGTGCTTGCCCCGTCTCCCTCCCGTTAGTCCTCCTCCATGTTCCGTCAGCGCTTGGTGAAGCCCTGCTGGAGTTCCGCTGCCACCACCACCACCACGCCATCATGTTGATTCAGATCTCATCTAGCTCCTCTCCCTCACTTGATGGATCAAGAAGGAGAGGATGCCGCCGAGCCGTACATGTGCTAAACTCGGAGGTGCCGCACGTGCAGTACTTGGATCGGATTGGATCGCGACGCAAGTATGACTACGCCAACCACAATATCTAGAATGTTAACGTTTTCGGTCTACAAGGGTATGTAGACACCACTCCCCTCTCATTGTTATACATATCCTATATTAGATCTTGGGTGTTCATGGGAAATTTTTTGGTTTTCATGCTTTGTTCCCCAATAGTGGCATGATGAGCTAGGTCTATGCGTAGATGTATATGCACGAGTAGAACACAAAGAAGTTGTGGGCGTTGATTTTCAAATTGCTTACTTCCCTTGTCTTATTTGGATACGGTAGTATTGTGGGATGAAGCAGCTTGGACATACCTTACATGTCCACGCACATGAGACCGGTTCCACTGTTTGACGTGCAACTTGTATTGCATAAAAGTGGCTTTGCGGGTGTCTGTCTCTTCCACTTTAGTTGAATCTGATTTGACGAGGGCGGTCCTTGTAAAATGTTAAAAGGCAACTTGTATATCATCGTTGTGGTTTTGTGTAGATAAGAACGGTTCTTATAGTTTGCCCTAGCAGCCACGTAAAAATTGCAACAACAAAGTAGAGGACGTCTAACTTGTATTTGCAGGGCATGTTGTGATGTGATATATGTTGATGTATGAGATGATCATGTTTTGTAATAGGTTCACGACTTGCATTTCGATGAGTACGGCAACCGGCAGGAGCCATAGGGTTGTCTTTAATTTATTGTATGACCCGCGTGTCAACAAATAACGCCATGTAATTGCTTTACTTTATCGCTATGCGTTAGCAATAGTTGGTGAGACGACCACGTGACGACACGATGATGGAGATCATGGTGTCATGCCGGTGACGATGGAGATCATGCCAGTGCTTTGGAGATGGATATCAAAAGCACAAGATGATAATGGCCATATCATGTCACATATTTTGATTGCATGTGATGTTTTTCTTTTATGCATCTTATTTTGCTTAGGACGATGATAGTTTTATAAGATGATCCCTTCACTTAATTTCAAGATAAATGTGTTCTCACTAAGTATGCACCATTGCGAAAGTTTGTCGTTTTGAAGCACCTCGTGATGATCGGGTGTGATAGACTCTATGTTCGCATACAACGGGTGTAAGCAAGTTTTACACATGCGGAATACTTGGGTTAAACTTGACGAGCCTAGCATGTACAGACATGGCCTCGGAACACGGAAGACTGAAAGGTCAAACATGAGTCATATAGTAGATATGATCAACATGGAGATGTTCACCGTTGATGACCACCCCATCTCACATGATGACCGGACATGGGTTGGTTGATATGGATCATGTAAACACTTAGACAACTTGAAGGATGTTGATTTAAGTGGGGGTTCACTAGTAATTTGATTAACTGAACCAATTATCATGAACATAGTCTTAACGCCTTTGCAAATTAATGCTGTAGATCAATGGCTCGCGCTGTAGCTCCCCTAAATTTTAATGCATTCCTAGAGAAAGTTAAGTTGAAAGATGATGGACGCAACTATGCGGACTGGGTCCGTAACTTGAGGATTATCCTCACTACTGCACAGAAGGCTTATGTCCTCGAAGGACCGCTAGGTGTGCCACCCGCTCCCGTAAACCTGGATGCTATGAAAAGTCTGGCAGACCGGGAATGATGACTACATGATAGTTCAGTGCACCATGCTTTACGACTTCGAGACGGGGCTCCAAAGACGTTTTGAGCACCATGGAGCATATGAGATGTTCCAGGAGCTGAAATAGGTATTTCAAGCTCATGCCCGAGTTGAGAGGTATGACACCTCCGACAAGTTCTTTAGCTGCAAGATGGAGGAGAACAGCTCCGTTAGTGAGCATGTACTCAGAATGTCTGGGTACTACAACTGCTTGAATCCGTTGGGAGTTAGTCTTCCGGATGAAGTAGCGATTGACAGAGTTCTTCAGTCACTACCACCAAGCTATAAAGGATTCATGATGAACTATAACATGCAAGGGATGGAAAATATGATCCCTGAGCTCTTCGTGATGCTTAAGGCCACGAGGTAGAAATCAAGAAAGAGCATCAAGTGTTGATGGTCAATAAGACCACCAGTTTCAAGAAGGGCAAGGGAAAGAAAGGGAACTTCAATAAGAATGGCAAAACAGTTGCCGCTCCCGTGAAGAAACCCAAAGCTGGACCCAAACCCGAGACTGAGTGCTTCTATTGCAAGGGGAAGGGCCACTGGAAGCGGAACTGCCCCAAGTACTGGGCAGATAAGAAGGCTAGCAATGTCAACAAAGGTATATTTGATATACATGTTATTGATGTGTACCTTACTAGTGCTCGTAGTAGCGCCTGGGTATTTGATACTGGTTCGGTTGCTAATAGTTGTAACTCGAAATAGGAGCTACGGAATAAACACAGACTAGCTAAGGACGAGGTGACGATGCGCGTCGGAAATGGTTCCAAGGTTGATGTGATCGCCGTTGGCACGCTACCTCTACATTTACCTTCGGGATTAGTTTTAAACCTAAATAATTGTTATTTGGTGCCTGCGTTGAGCATGAACATTATATCTGGATCTTGTTTATTGCGAGACGGTTATTCATTTAAGTCAGAGAATAATGGTTTATTTATATGGATAATACCTTTTATGGTCATGCACCCCTTGTGAATAGTTTATTCTTGTTGAATCTTGATCATAGTGATACACATATTCATAATATTGATGCCAAAAGATGCAAAGTTAATGATGATAGTACCACATATTCGTGGCACTGCCGCTTAGGTCATATTGGTGTAAAGCGCATGAAGAAACTCCATGCTGATGGACTTTTGGAATCACTTGATTATGAATCATTTGACATGTTAACCATGCCTCATGGGCAAGATGACTAAAACCCCATTTTCCGGAACAATGGAGCGGCCAAGTGACTTATTGGAAATAATACATATCGATGTATGCGGTCCGATGAGTGTTGAAGCGCGTGATGGATATCATTATTTTCTTACCTTCACGAATGATTTGAGTAGATATGGGTATATTTACTTAATGAAACACAAGTTTGAAACATTTGAAAAGTTCAAGGAATTTCAGAATGAAGTGGAGAATCATCGTAACAAGAAAGTAAAGTTTCTATGATTTGATCGTGGAGGTGAATATTTGAGTTACGAGTTTGGCAACCATTTAAGACAATGTGGAATTGTTTCGCAACTCACGCCACCCAGAACACCACAGCGTAATGGTGTGTCCGAACGTCGTAACCGTACTTTATTGGATATGGTGCGGTCTATGATGTCTCTTACCGATTTGGCACTATCATTTTGGGGTTATGCATTAGAGACAACCGCATTCACTTTAAATAGGGCACCATCTAAGACTGTTGAGACGTTACCGTATGAATTATGGTTTGGCAAGAAACCTAAATTGTCGTTTCTTAAAGTTTGGGGGTGCGATGCTTATGTCAAGAGGCTTCATCCTGATAAGCTCGAACCCAAAGCGGAGAAGTGCGTCTTCATAGGATACCCTAAAGAGACCATTGGCTATACCTTCTATCACAGATCCGAGGGCAAGATATTTGTTGCTAAAAATGGGTCCTTTCTAGAGAAGGAGTTTCTCTCGAAATATGTGAGTGGGAGGAAAGTAGAACTTGATGAGGTAATTGTACCTTCTCTCGAACTAGAGAGTAGCACATCACAGAAAGTAGTTCCCATGATGCCTACACCAACTGGAGAGTAAGCTAATGATGATGATCATGAAACTTCTGATCAAGTTACTACTGAACTTTGTAGGTCGACCAGGACACGTTCCGCACCAGAGTGGTACGGTAATCCTATCCGGGAAGTCATGTTGTTAGACAACGGCGAACCTACGAACTATGAAGAAGCAACGATGAGCCCGGATTCTGACAAATGGCTTCAGGCCATGAAATCCAAGATAGGATCCATGTATGAGAACAAAATATGGACTTTGGTAGACTTGCCCGATGACCGTCAGGCCATTGAGAATAAATGGATCTTTAAGAAGAAGACATACGCCAATGGTATTGTCATCGTCTATAAAGCTCGACTTGTCACAAAAGGTTTTCTACAAATTCAAGGAGTTAACAAGAATGAGACTTTCTCACCCGTAGCGATGCTTAAGTCTGTTAGAATTATGTTAGCAATTGCCACATATTATGACTATGAAATCTGGCAGATGGACGTCAAAACAGTGTTCCTTAACGGGTTCCTTAAGGAAGAGTTGTATATGATGCAACCAGAAGGTTTTGCCGATCGTAAGGATGCTAACAAGGTATGCAAGCTCCAGTAATCAATCTATGGACTGGTGCAAGCATCTCGGAGTTGGAATTTACGCTTTGATGAGGTGATCAAGGCTTTTGGTTTTATACAAACTTACGGAGAAGATTGTATTTGCAATAAAGTGAGTGGGAGCTCTGTAGCATTTCTAATACCATATGTGGATGACATATTATTGATTGTAAATGATATAGAATTTTTGCAAAGCATAATGGGTTATTTGAACAAGAGTTTTTCAATGAAAGACCTAGGTGAAGCTGCTTACATATTGGGCATCAAGATCTATAGAGATAGATCGAGACGCTTGATAGGACTTTCACAAAGCACATACCATGACAAGATTTTGAGGAAGTTCAAAATGGACCAATCAAAGAAGGGGTTCTTGCCTGTGTTGCAAGGTGTGAAGTTGATTCAGACTCAAAGCGCGACCACGACAGAAGAAAGAGAAAAGATGAAAGTCATCCCCTATGCCTCATCCATAGGCTCTATAATGTATGCCATGCTGTGTACGAAGCCTGATGTGTGCCTTGCCATAAGTCTGGCAGGGAGGTACCAAAGTAATCCAGGAGTGGATCACTAGACAGCGGTCAAAAATATCCTTAAGTACCTAATGTCGCTTGAACTACGTCGGTATTTCCCCAAAGAGGAAGGGATGATGCAGCACAACTACGGTAGGTATTTCCCTCAGTTATGAAACCAAGGTATCAATCCAGTAGGAGAACCAAGCAACACTATGTAAATGGTACCTGCACACAAATAACAAATACTCGCAACCCGATGATTAGGAGGGGTTGTCAATCCCTCTACGGGTAAAAGGATAGATAAATTTGTGATAGATTGGATAAATAGATCTTGATAAAACATGAAATACAATAAATAGCAAAAAGGTGCAGCAAGGTATTTTTGGGTTTTTGGAATAATAGATCTGAAAACAAAAGCAAATAAAAATAGATGGCAAAGCAAATATGATAAAGAATAGACCCGGGGGCCGTAGATTTCACTAGTGGTTTCTCTCGAGAAAAATAGCATACGACGGGTAAACAAATTACTGTTGGGCAATTGATAGAACTTCAAATAATTATGATGGTATCCAGGAAATGATCATTATATAGGCATCATGTCCAAGATTAGTAGACCGACTCCTGCCTGCATCTACTACTATTACTCCACACATCGACCGCTATCCAGCATGCATCTAGTGTATTAAGTTCATGTAAAAACGGAGTAATGCAATAAGAATGATGACATGATGTAGACAAGATCTATTCTTGTAGGAATAGACCCCATCTTGTTATCCTTAATAGCAATGATCAATACGTGTCTTGCTGCCCCTTCTGTCACTGGGAAAGAACACCGCATGACCGAACCCATCACAAAGCACCTCTTCCCATGGCAAGAAAAATCGATCTAGTCGGCCTAACTAAACCAAAGATTCAAAGAAGAAATACGAGGCTATAAGTAATCATGCATATAAGAGATCAAAGAAACTCAAATAACTTTCATGGATAAATAGATCTGATCATAAACTCAAAGTTCATCGGATCCCAACAAACACACCGCAAAAAAGAGTTACATCAAATAGATCTCCAAGAGACCATTGTATTGAGAATCAAAAGAGAGAGAGGAAGCCATCTAGCTACTAACTACGGACCCGTAGGTCTACAATGAACTACTCATGCATCATCGGAGAGGCACCAATGAGGATGATGAACCCCTCCGTGATGGTGTCTAGATTGGATCTGGTGTTTCTCGAACTTGCAGTGGCTGGAATTGTGGTTCATCGACTCCACTAGGGTTTTTGGATTTTCGGGGTATTTATAGAGCAAAGAGGCGGTGCGGGAGGTGGCCGAGGTGGGCAAAACCCACCTGGGCGCGCTTGGGCCCCCAGGCGTGCCCTGGTGGGTTGTGCTCCCCTCGGAGCCCCCTCTGGTACTTCTTTGGCCCAACAGGTGTCATCTGGTCCAGAAAAAATCTCCAAAAAGTTTTGCTGTGTTTGGACTCCGTTTGGTATTGATTTTTTGCGAAGTAAAAAACAAGCAAAAAACAACAACTGGCATTGGGCACTATGTTAATAGGTTAGTCCCAAAAAATGATATAAAGTTGCTATAAAATGATTGTAAAACATCCAAGAATGATAATATAACAGCATGGAACAAGCAAAAATTATAGATACGTTGGAGACGTATCAGCATCCCCAAGCTTAATTCCTACTCGTCCTCGAGTAGGTAAATGATAAAAACAGATTTTTTGATGTGGAATGCTGCCTAACATGTTCATCACATATTCTTTTCTTTTGTAGCATGGACATTTGGACTTTTTATACGGTTCAAAGCAATAGTCTAGTTTGACATGAAGATTTTAATACTCAAGCATATCAACGAGCAACCATGTCTTTCAAAATATCAACAGTAAAGCAAGTTATCCCTAGCCCATTATGCTCAATCATTGATCCATTCATGAAACACACTCGCATATTAGCTACACACAATGCTCAAGTACAATCATAGTGCCCCCTAGTTGGTGCTTTATAAGAGATGATGGAGACTCAATAAAAATAAAAATTGCATAAAGTAAATAGAAAGGCCCTTTGCAGAGGGAAGTAGGGATTTGTAGAGGTGCCAGAGCTCAAAGAGAAAAAAAGATAGAGATAAAACATTTTGGGTGGCATGCTTTTCCTGTCAACGAAAACGATCGAGTAGTTCCCAATACTTTCCATGCTAGATATATCATAGGCGGTTCCCAAACAGAAAATAAAGTTTATTCCTTTTTCCACCATACTTTCACATTCCACGGCTAGCCGTATCCACGGGTGCCGTCCATACCAACACTTTCCAAGGAATTTATTATTTGACAACATAAAGTAAATTCATTTTTCATTTCGGGACTGGGCATCCCTAATACCTTTGCCGTACTCTCGTGCAATGACAAGTGAATAAACGCTCATCTTGAGAATAACACATCTAGCATGGAAAAATATCAGCCACCCCCTACCGTTTCATGAGCGGTACGAGCACACAAAAAGGAAAATTTATTTTGAAAATTAGATATGGCACATACAAATTTGCTTAGAACGGCATAGAAATACCGCATATAGGTAGGTATAGTGGACTCATATGGCAAAACTGGGTTTAAGGATTTTGGATGCATAAGTAGTATTCCTATTTAGTACAAGTGAAGGCTAGCAAAAAGATTGAGAAGCAACCAACCAAGAAACGAAAAATCTCATAAATGAGCATTAAACATAACTAACACCGAATAATGCACCACAAGTAGGATGTAATTTCATTACATAACTATTGACTTTCGTGCTTGCATAGGGAATCACAAACCTTAACACCAATATTCTTACTAAAGCACAATTACTCATCAACATGACTCACATATCACTATCATGATATCGCAAAACTATTACAAGGAATCAAGTTTATTTTGTCCAATGATCTTCATGAAAGTTTTTATTATATCCCTCTTGAATATCTATCACTTTGGGACTAGTTTCATATGTTGCTTTTGATAGCTCAAACAAATCTAAGTGAAGAACATGAGCATAAAATTTTTTGTCTCTCAAAATAATACAAGTGAAGCATGAGAGAATTTCTTCAAAAATTACTAACTCTCAAATAAATCTAAGTGAAGCATGAGAGCATTTCTTCAAAAACATTAAAGCACACCGTGCTCAAAAAGATATAAGTGAAGTACTAGAGCAATTCCATAGCTCAAAAAAAAGTGAAGCACATAGAGCAATTCTAAAAAAATCATAGCATAATTTTGGCTCTCTCGAATAGGTGTGTTCAGCAAGGATACTTGACACAAAACAAAAAGCAAAACAAGCAAAGACTCATATAATACAAGACGCTCCAAGCAAAACTCATGATATGTGACGAATAAAAATATAGCGCCAAGTAAAATACCGATGGTCGTTAGAAGAAAGAGGGGATGCCACTCGGGGCATCCCCAAGCTTAGCTGCTTGTTTCTACTTGCATATTTCCTTGGAGTGCCGTGGGCATCCCCAAGCTTAGGCTCTTCTTACTCCTTATTCCTTCATCCATCGTGATCTCACCCAAAACTTGAAAACTTCAATCACACAAAACTCAACAAAACCTTCGTGAGATCCGTTAGTATAAGGAAACCAATCTTTACTTTAAGTACTATAGAAAACCCATTCAAATTTTGTTATTGCATTATATCTACTGTATTCTAACTTTACCATGGCTTATACCCACCGATACAAACCATAGATTCATCAAAATAAGCACACAATGCAAAGAAAACAGAATCTGTCAAAAACAGAACAGTCTGTAAAGACCCGAATTTTACTCATATTTTTGTAACTCCAAAAATTCTGAAAAATTAGGAAAACATAGGAAACTTGTATATAAATCTTTTTTAAAAAATTAATAATTTTTTGTCACTTCTTCGAAATTGGAACATTATTTTACTGGACGCAAAAGTTTCTTTTTTCAACAAGATCAAATCAACTATCACCAAAGCTATCCCAAAGGCTTTACTTGGCACAAACACTAATTAAAACATAAAAAACACAATCATAACAGAGGCATAATTGTGCAAACACTCAAGAACAGAAAGAAAAAGGCAAAAATAAATTTTATTCATTGGGTTGCCTCCCAACAAGCGCTATCGTTTTACGCCCCTAGCTAGGCATAAAGCATAGATTTAAGTATTGTCATCTTTAGTTTCCAACTCCTCAATCAAACACATAGAATTCTTCAAAAATTTAGCATACAATTTTTCAATAACAATACTCCTGGGGACAAGTTTGAAAAATTCACTATTGCAAGTAGGGTCTTTTATCACTTCAAAATCGGGGTGAATACTAATCATTTTAAGATCTTCTTTATTACTATTAGAAGTTGCACCCTTGTTTTTAGTGACTTGAGTAATCTTGCCAATTTTTACTAGAGTTTTTTCAATAGTTTTAGCGGAAGAAAAAGCCGTTTTAGATTACTAAAAAATTCTTCCAACTTATCAATTCTAGCGGGGCTCTCCTCTATTCTCTCGTTGAATGCGTGTTCTTTTTCTTTTAGTACTTTAACATCATCTCCCGCTTTTGACCCAATTCTATTAGCAAGATTGTGCATCCTTTTATCTAATTTTTCAATGTTTTCATCAGTGAGCATTTTCTTTTCAATAGCATCTAGCCTTTCCATAACATGCTCAAGAGTTAAAGTTGTTTCATTAATCATAAGAGGCGGTGAACCCACTAGATTTCCCATAGCATTAAAAGCATCCAGAGAAGGAAACATCAAGAAATTCCCACCGGTAATCGTATCAAGGACGAATCTGTACCTAGTAGTGATGCCCACATAAAAACAGAAAAGAAGAACAACGGTAGATTGCTTACGAATAGATATATTATGAGCATTGCAAATCCTATACCAAGCATCCTTTAAATTCTCCCCTCCCCTTTGTTTGAAATTAAGAACCTCATTCTCGGGGGTGCACGCAATGGAGGAAGAACTATCCATAATGACGAAAGGTAGCAAACAAAATTGCACACAAAACAGATCTGACGAGAAAAAGCGAACGAAAAAGAGGGCGAATAAAACGGCAAATTTTTGTGAAGTGGGGGAGATGAAAACGAGAGGAAAATTGCAAATAATATAAATTGCAAGGAGATGAGATTTGTGATTAGGAACCTGATAGATGTTGATGATGTCTCCCCGGCAACGGCGCCAGAAATTCCTTTTGATGTGGCTTGAACTACGTCGGTATTTCCCCAAAGAGGAAGGGATGATGCAGCACAACTACCGTAGGTATTTCGCTCGGTTATGAAACCAAGGTATCAATCTAGTAGGAGAACCAAGCAACACTATGTAAACGGTACCTGCACACAAATAACAAATACTCGCAACCCGACGATTAGGAGGGGTTGTCAATCCCTCTACGGGTAAAAGGATAGATAAATTTGTGATAGATTGGATAAATAGATCTCGATAAAACGTGAAATAAAATAAATAGAAAAAAGGTGTAGTAAGGTATTTTTGGGTTTTTGGAATAATAGATCTGAAAACAAAAGCAAATAAAAATAGATCGCAAAACAAATATGACAAAGAATAGACCCGGGGGCCGTAGATTTCACCAGTGGCTTCTCTCAAGAAAAATAGCATACGGCGGGAAAACAAATTACCGTTGGGCAATTGATAGAACTTCAAATAATTATGATGATATCTAGGCTATGATCATTATATAGGCATCATGTCCAAGATTAGTAGACCGACTCTTGCCAGCATCTACTACTATTACTCCACACATCGACCGCTATCCTGCATGCATCTAGTGTATTAAGTTCATGTAAAAACAGAGTAATGCAATAAGAACGATGACATGATTTAGACAAGATCTATTCATGTAGGAATAGACCCCATCTTGTTATCCTTAATAGCAACGATCAATACGTGTCTTGCTGCCCCTTCTATCACTGGGAAATAACACAGCATGACCGAACCCATCACAAAGCACCTCTTCCCATGGCAAGAAAAATCGATCTAGTCGGCCTAACTAAACCAAAGATTCGAAGAAGAAATATGAGGCTATAAGTAATCATGCATATAAGAGATCAAAGAAACTCAAATAACTTTCATGGATAAATAGATCTGATCATAAACTCAAAGTTCATCGGATCCCAACAAACACACCGCAAAAAAGAGTTACATCAAATAGATCTCCAAGAGACCATTGTATTGAGAATCAAAAGAGAGAGAGGAAGCCATCTAGCTACTAACTATGGACCCGTAGGTCTACAATGAACTACTAACGCATCATCGGAGAGGCACCAATGAGGATGATGAACCCCTCCATGATGGTGTCTAGATTAGATCTGGTGTTTCTAGAACTTGCGGCGACTGGAATTGTGTTTCGTCGACTCCCCTAGGGTTTTTGGATTTTCGCGGTATTTATAGAGCAAAGAGGCGGTGCGGGAGGCGGCCGAGGTGGGCACAACACACCTGGGTGCGCCTGGGCCCCCAGGCGCGCCCTGGTGGGTTGTGCTCCCCTCGGAGCCCCCTCTGGTACTTCTTTGGCCCAACAGGTGTCTTCTGGTCCAAAAAAATCTCCAAAAAGTTTTGCTGCGTTTGGACTCTGTTTGGTATTGATTTTCTGCGAAGTAAAAAACAAGCAAAAAAACAACAACTGGCACTGGGCACTATGTCAATAGGTTAGTCCCAAAAAATGATATAAAGTTGCTATAAAATGATTGTAAAACATCCAAGAATGATAATATAACAACACGGAACAAGCAAAAATTATAGATACGTTGGAGAGGTATCAGTACCTAAAGAGGACTAAGGACATGTTTCTCATTTATGGAGGTGACCAAGAGCTCGTCGTAAAGGGTTACGTCGATGCTAGCTTTGACACTGATTCGGATGACTCGAAGTCACAAACCGGATACATATTTATTTTGAATGGTGGAGCAGTCAGTTGGTGCAGTTCCAAGCAGAGCGTCGTAGCGGGATCTACATGTGAAGTGGAGTACATAGCTGCTTCGGAAGTGGCGAATGAAGGAGTTTGTATGAAGGAGTTCATATCCGATCGAGGAGTTGTTCCTAGTGCATCGGATCCAATGACTATCTTTTGTGACAACACTGGTGCAATTGCCATTACCAAGGAGCCCAGGTTTCACAAGAAGACAAAGCACATCAAAGTCCGCTTCAACTCCATCCGCGATTACATCAAGGAGGGAGACATAGAACTTTGCAAAGTACATACAGATCTGAATGTGGCAGACCCGTTGACTAAACCTCTTCCACGAGAAAAACATGATCAGCACCAAGACTCCATGGGTGTTATATTCATTACAATGTAATCTAGATTATTGACTCTAGTGCAACTGGGAGACTGTTGGAAATATGCCCTAGAGGCAATAATAAATTGGTTATTATCATATTTCCCGTTCATGACAAATGTTTATTATTCATGCTAGAATTGTATTGACCGGAAACTTAAATACATGTGTGAATACATAAACTACACAGTGTCCCTAGTAAGCCTCTACCAGACCAGCTTGTTGACCAAAGATGGTTATGTTTTCCTAACCATGAACATGAGTTGTCATTTGATAATGGTACCACATCATTAGGAGAACGATGTGATGAACATACCCAACCGTAAGCTTAGCATCAGATCATTTAGTTATTTGCTATAGCTTTCTTCATGTCAAGTATGAATTCCTTAGACCATGAGATCATGCCACTCCTGGATACCGGAGGAATGCCTTGTGTGCTATCAAACATCACTTCATAACTGGGTGATCATAAAGGTGCTCTACAGGTATCTCCGAAGGTTTCTGTTGGGTTGCATGGATCGAGACTGGGATTTGTCGCTCCGTGTGACGGAGAGATATCTCTGGGCCCTCTCGGTAATACAACATCATAAGAAGCTTCATGTGACTAATGAGTTTAGTCACATGATCTTGTATTACGGAACGAGTAAAGATACTTGTCGGTAACGAGATTGAACTAGGTATGGAGATACTGACAATCGAATATCGGACAAGTAACACATCGCCGGACAAAAGGAATTGCATACGGGATTGACTGAATCCTTTTCGTGGTTCTACCGATAAAGATCTTCGTTGAATATGTAGGAATCAATATGGGCATCCATGTCCCGCTATTGATTATTGATTGGAGAGGACTCTCGGTCATGTCTACATGTTCCCGAACCCGTAGGGTCGCATGCTTAACGTTCGGTAGCGCTAGGGTAGTATTGAGATATTAATAGTGGAAAATCTGAAGGTTGTTCGGAGTCCCGGATGGTATCCGGGACATCACGAGGAGCTCCGGAATGGTCCGGAGGTAAAGATTTATATATGGAAAGTTGTTGTCGGGGTTCCGGGAAAAAGTCCGGTTTTTTCGATATTGTACCGGGAAGCCACCGGAAGGTTCCAGAGGGTTCTGTAGGGGTCCAGAAGTCCTCGGAGGGTTCCACCATGTCCCATACAGTAGCATGGGCTGTAGTAGCCCCTACAAGGCCCATGCGCATGGGGGAGGGGAAACCCTAAGGGGAAGGGCCTCCACTTGGCTTGGAGGGCACTCCTCCCCCCTTGGCCGCTGCCCCCTGCCTTGGGAGGGGGGCTAGGGCTGCCATGCCCCTCCCTCACCCCTATATATAGTGGGGAGGCGTAGGGGGCAGCCAACCCTTCCGTGCTTGCCTCGTCTCCCTCCCGTTACTCCTCCTCCATGTTCCGTCAGCGCTTGGCGAAGCCTTGCCGGAGTTCCGCTGCCACCACCACCACCACGCCATCGTGTTGGTTCAGATATCATCTACCTCCTCTCCCTGACTTGCTAGATCAAGAAGGAGAGGACGCCGCTGAGCCATACGTGTGCTAAACTCGGAGGTGCCGCACGTGAGGTACTTGGATCGGATTGGATCGCGACGCGAGTACAACTATGCCAACCATGATCTCTAGATCATTAACGCTTTCAGTCTACAAGGGTATGTAGACACCACTCCCCTCTCGTTGCTATACATATCCTAGATTAGATCTTGGGTGTTCGTAGGATTTTTTTTTTGATTTTCATGCTTCTTTCCCCAACAGTGTAGCCTATGAGAAGGAAGTTGAAAGCATCTTTCATAAGTCTGAGCCAAACATGACTAAGGTGCTCACCATGATGAAGCCATTGCGAGTTGAAGCTAACTGCCCCGGTGAGTTTCTAGTCAATGACCTTGAGTATTTGCCTCGCACTGTTTTTCATATTCTTCGGCACAGTCTATGTCCTATCAAAGGGCATTCATCTTTAGTCAAGCTTGAAGGAGCCATGAAGACACTGGTCTACTATGTCCTCAATGGCATAAGGTTCAATATGCATGAATTCTACATCATACACCTTGTGGCTTTTGGCATGGATCTATTTGGCCTCAAGTTCTATGCACCATGGATCATGCGCCTCATCAAGACCCGTTCAACTGGGCAATATGAACCCTCTAGCCATACACATCACATCTTTTTGCCTGAAGTTGATGCTCCTCATGAAGTCATTTATCCTTTAGTAGACGAAAATCCAAGACTTGTGGAACCAAGCCAGTCTGCGCATATGGAAGTGATTCACCTTCCCAATGTGGCCTCCACTTCTAGTCTTCCTGGTCAGATTAGGCCACCACATCATGCTAACACTAAAGCCACTACCAGTATAGTTCCACAAAGGCCTCAGAAGCGCCCCAAGGTGATGACAGACAAAGAACTTCTTGTCTCTCTTCACCAAAAGCATGACAAGCACCACTTATGGCAAAAGCGTTAGATGCAGAGTCTTCTTACATCAATCGCATCAGGAACCTTTCTACCAGAAATGCTTTTGTTGCACATGAAGCAAATTGCCGCGCTTGGAAGAGCCTCATACTACTATGCTCTAAAGACGACCTTGCTATCGATGGCTTCAAGGAAAGCTGCAAGTTTGGTTCCAAGCCCCCATCAATTGGGAAGTGGCGAGCTACACTGTCCATTCAAGATTCAGACTATTCTTCTTCAGCACCCAATGTTAATGCTCGACTGGTTGATGAAGAAGATGATGCCACTTCTCTAGCAACAACTTCACTGGATCGTGATGCTGCGCCAGGCCCTTCTGCACCGCCCAACACCAATGTCGACCCGGCTGCACCAACATCTTCACCATCGCCGTCCGGGAACGCTTAGACACCCTATGTCTTCACACCTTTTCAGTCATTCGATGACAAAATGGGGAGAAGCATATGGGTTGATAGTCTTCAAGCGGGAATTTTGGGTCGCGCTTGCTATATTTTGTTAAGTTTGCAACTCTCGTTTTGAACATTTGGTATTTGAGTTGTAAACTTAAGTCCTGATGGACGTCTTCTACATTCGCTGCTGTTTCTTATTGCGCACTACTTAACTTTGATCTTATGCGCATGAAGTCATTTTGCAGACACGCATATTCCATTGTGCATTTCATTATCTTCAAATTATTCTTGTATGCACTTTGATTTAACTTCATGGAAAGAGGGAGATCTCCACAGAGTGAAACCTACCATGTGCATTTGCATTCAAAGGCAAACTACTTATATGCACATCTTCAAGGGGAGCCCCTCCCAATTGAAGCCAATGACCACATTCTTTAACTTTCACATATTTTATCCCCATTTTAAAACTTCAACAATTTGCCATCAATCACCAAAAAGGGGGAGATTGTAAGTGCATCTAGTGCCATGCCTAGTTGGTTTTGGAGTATTGACG
This sequence comes from Thinopyrum elongatum, assembly GCA_011799875.1. Taxonomy (NCBI): domain Eukaryota; kingdom Viridiplantae; phylum Streptophyta; class Magnoliopsida; order Poales; family Poaceae; genus Thinopyrum; species Thinopyrum elongatum. Next base: position 273,515,868 of record CM022302.1, on the reverse strand, counting down.
ACAAACTTGGTTGAGGGACTAATGTGTTTGTGAGATTCACAGGAGAACACATGTAGAAGTCCCCATTGATTCGGTTTAACCATCAAAGATGACCCCTAAAAATGTATGAAGTTCCCATTGATTCCAACGTATCTATAATTTTTTATTGTTCCATGCTATTAAAGTACCAATCTTGTATGTTTTATACTCATTTACTAGCAATTTTATATCATTTTTTGGGACTAACCTATTGACATAGTGCCTAGTGCCAGTTGTTGTTTTTTGCTTGTCTTTTACTTCATAGAGAATTAATACAAAACGGAGTCCAAATGCCACGAAGCGTTTTGGAGAATTTTTTCTGCCTAGAAGACACGTAGGAGGCCAATGAAGCGCACCAGAGGAGGCCCGTGGGGCCCACTAGGCACCACGGTGCGCTAGAGGCCCCAGGCATGCCCTGGTGGGTAGTGGGGCCCATGGGAAGCTTATCCACCAACCTTCAGCTCTATAAATACTCTAAAATCCCAAAAACCCTAGGGGAGTTGAGAGAAAATAGTTTCCACCGCCGCAAGTTCCAGAACCACGAGATCCAATCTAGAGGCCTTTTCCGGCACTCTGCCGGAGGGGTCAACGATCACGGAGGTGTTCTTAATCATCCTTGTTGCCCCTCCGATGATGCATGAGTAGTTTACCACAGACCTATGGGTCCGTAGCTAGTAGCTAGATGGCTTCTTCTCTCTTTTTGATCTTCAATACAATGTTCTCCTCGATGTTCTTGGAGATCTATTTGATGTAATGACTTTTTGCGATGTGTTTGTTGGGATCCGATGAATTGTGGGTTTATGATCAGTTCTATCCATGAATATTATTTGAGTCTTTGCTGAACTCTTTTATTCATGATTGTTATAGCCTCGTATTTCTTCTCCGAAATTTTGGTTTGGTTTGGCCAACTAGATTGATTTTTCTTGCCATGGGAAGAGGTGCTTTGTGATGGGTTCAATCTTGCGGTGCTCAATCTCAGTGACAGAAAGAGACATGACACGCATGTATTGTTGCTATTAAGGATAAAAAGATGGGGTCTATTCCTACATGAATAGATCTTGTCTACATCATGTCATCGTTCTTATTGCATTACTCCGTTTTTCCATGAACTTAACACACTAGATGCATGCTGGATAGCGGTCGATGTGTGGAGTAATAGTAGTAGATGTAGAATCATTTTGGTCTACTAATCTTGGACATGATGCCTATATACATGATCATTCCCTTGGATATCGTCATGATTATTCGCTTTTCTACCAATTGCCAACAATAATTTGTTTACCCACCGTATGCTTTTTCTCGAGAGAAGCCTCTAGTGAAATCTACGGCCCCAGGTCTATTTTCCTATCATATAAAACCAAAAATACCTTGCTGTGTTTTTATTTTATTTTGTGTTTTAGGTAGATCTATTTATCAAATCTCATACAATTTAATCTATCTCAATACCGAGGAGGGATTGACAACCCCTCTTACGCGTTAGGTTGCAAGTTGTTGTTGTTGTTGTTGTTGTTGTTGTTGTTGTTTCTGTGCAGGTGCTATTGACATAGTGTTGCTTGGTTCTCCTACTGGATTGATAACCTTGGTTTCATAACTGAGGGAAATACTTACCATTGTTGTGCTTCATCATCCTCTCCTCTTTGGGGAAATACCAACGCAGATACAAGCAATCAGGAAGAATTTCTGGCGCCGTTGCCGGGGAGACATCATCAACATCTATCAGGTTCCTACGCACAAACTCTCATATCCTTGCAATTTACTTTATTTGCCATTTGCCTTTCAATTTCATCGCCCCCACTTCTAAAACGTTTTTGCAAAAATACAAAAATATTTTTCGTTTGCCTTTTTCTTGTTCGATCTTTTGTTTGCTTGTGTTCTTGTTTGCGTAGTCACAATGACTCAAGAAAATACCAAATTGTGTGATTTTTCCAATACTAATAATAATGATTTTATTTGTACTCCGATTGCTCCTCCCGCCGCTAGTGCGGAGTCTTATGATATTAATGCCGCTTTGTTGAATGTTGTTATGAAAGAGCAATTTTTCGGTAATCCTAATGAGGATGTCGCGTCCCATCTAAACACTTTCGTAAAATTGTGTGATATGCAAAATAAAAAAGATGTGGACAATGATATTGTGAAATTGAAATTATTTCCTTTTTCATTGCGAGATCGTGCAAAAATTTGGTTTTCATTCTCACAGCCCCACTTGATTGCTTGTAATTAGTTGCATCAGTGAGCATTCATGCATGATGTTAAATTCAAGGAATTTGAATTGAGGGAAATTCCAAAAAGCCTCAAAAGATTATTTAAAAAGAAGGGCAAGAACCCTTTGAATTGCATTCAGTGAATCCAAAATGCCCTAAAAATAGTTTCGAGAATTTTGGCAAGAGTTATATATCAAACCAAAATTCTGGAACATTTTTAAGGAATTATTTGGGCTCTAAATTTAAATCAATATTCTATTTTAATTTGGAGTTATATTCATAATATATAATGGATATATTTCCAGATACTCTGAGATATTTTATGTATTCTTGGAGAAGTCCATGGAGTGACATAAAAATCCCCAGAGAAGTTTTTGGCATTGTTTGAATTCAAAACAGTGGCAAATAAATAAATAAAAAGAAAACAGAACAGAATTAAAATAGACCAGAGGGATTTACGTGCTTACCTGGCAGCCCACCTGTAGCCCAACACTGTGCTGGCCCAGCCCACCAGCCACAGCCTCGCCTCCTTCTACCTCCTGCCAGAAGGACGCGAGGGTGTGTGCCCAGAGCGCGCTGGCCACCTCCTCCCTCCCTGCCCGCCTGGCTCCTCCTTGACGCGCCTAGACGATGCCACGGAGACGCCCAAACCGCCTCGACTCTCTCCCTCTCGTTGTCGTCCTCTTCTTCCCCTCTGTCTCCCTCTCACGCGCGCGGCCGAACGAGCCGGAGTGCACCACCGCAAAACACCGCAGCCACAGTTGTCGCCTCTCTCCCCTGTGCTGCCCAGAAGAACCGCCCCATCGCCCTACTTCTCCTCGTCGAGCCACGCGACGCCGGACGCCCCACAGCATCGCCATCTTCAACGTCTTCATCGTTGGCTGCCGGAGATCGCCATCACTGCCCCGTTGTCTCCAGCCCTCCCCCGAGCTTGCCGACCCGCCCAGCGTGCTCACTGTGAGGCCACGATTCAAACCCCCCTCTCCCCGACCCGTTTGCTCGCCGTAGCCACTGATTCACCGGAGACCGAAATGCGCTGCCGCCTGAGCTCATCGCCGACATAGCTCTGGTGATCGACAGGTCCCATGCGCATGCCCGTTGAGTTTGTGTGCTCTCGTAGATGCTGTAGGTGCCCTGCACATATCGCCACGGCCACCGTAGCTCAGACCCCGAACTCACCCGAGCTCCGGCAGCCGCCAAGCTCCACGCTGGCGAAGATCCCGGCCACCCCAGCTCCTTCCACCTGCACCGTTCGAAGCGAATGAGCGTTTGCAACATGTAGATGCCCTTGACCGTCCATTTGGACACCGGAGGGGCAATCCTGCAACGCTCCGCCGTGTCTGTCGCCGTCGGCGTCAAGTCGCCGGTGGGTTTGACATTAGTTGACCGGGGGTTTGACTCCCCTGAGTCACTGATGTGTGGGCCCAGGCCCCTAATTAACCTAGGTTTAGGATTAATTTGGCACTAACTAACTCTGTTAATTAGCCTAGACACTGACATGTGGGTCCAGCCCCACTGATAGTTTAGTTAAAACTAACTTAAAGCTAATTAACCCTTTGTTAGCCACTGGGTCACTGACCAGTGGGTCCCATTGGTCAGGTTTGACCTGGACCGCCTCTATTGACCACTGACATCACTGTGATGCCATGCTGATGTCATAATGCTTTTCTAGATTATTTCTAATTCAATAATGATTTGGAAATTCTAGAAAATAGTTAAAACTTCTAAAAATCATAGAAAATAAACCATAGCTCAGAATGAAATAATTTATATATGAAAAATTATCAGAAAAATTCAAGGAATCTGTTTATGGCATTTTCATGCATGTTAGAACAACTTATGGCTACTTTCTAGAAAAAATCAAATTAATGGCATTTAAATAACCACATGTGGAGTTTGAGTTTGAACCTTTGGTTCAAACCAACTTCATTTAATTGTGTTGCTAGTGGCATTAGCTCAATGAACATCATATTGCCATGACATGATCATGCATCATATTGTTGCATTGCATTGATTGTGTTCCCTCTTGTTTGCCGATGTTTGTCCCCTCTTAGTAGACGTTCCGGTGCTGAGATCGATGTCACCGATGAAGAGCTACTATCTTCAGAAGTGCCAGGCAAGCAAACCCCCTTTGAGCATTCTGATACAATCCCACTCTCTCGCTCTTGCTCCCTTTTACTACATTAGGACAACAACGATTCAACTTTTGCATGTTGCGGTAGCTGAACCCATTCCTCTGCATGACCTGTCTTTGCCACAGTAAATAGTTGAAACCCACTAGCATGAGTAGGAGTTGTTTGACCCATGATGTGCCTACTCATTCATGCATTCTTGTTATGCCTGTTATGCTTAGAGTTGTGTCAGGTCTGATTCATCTGGGATGGATTGGAATGGTGGTAAACATGTCCTATTGTTGAGAGCTAAGTGTGTGAACACGATTTGGTAAAGGTAGCGATGAGAGGCCATGTAGGAGTACATGGTGGGTTGTCACATTGAAACTGTCCTCAGGAACTGAGTTACGTGTTTCCAAGATAGTTACTACCATGCATTGGGATACTTAATTGACCCTCTCAACTTATTAATCGCCTTGATCTCTGTCCAGGAGTTGCAACTAGTTTCTGGTGTTTGTAGGATATGTGTTGGAGGTTGTGCATAGCGCTGACCCTAGGGGTGGGCTATGATGCGGTAGAGACACGAGGCACGGTGTACCGGGATGACACCCAAACGGTGCTCTTGGGAACCCTGCTCTCATCGTTTGGGGCCGTAGTGGAAACCTCGGCCGGACTTCCTTGCGGATGGAACTCAAATAGGCGATAAACCTGGACTAGAGACTTGTGTGGTTAGTCACGTCATGGCCGACACCCTCGCTGGGCTTCCGCTTGAAGGTTGCTGAGTAAATGTCGTGTAAATGGCGGTAAGTGGTGAGAGCGTGTGTGAAGAAGTACACCCCTGCAGGGTAATATGATCTATTCGAATAGCCGCGTCCGCGGATATGGACTACTTGGAACGCTTACATTGTTCATAGATAACTTGAAGTAGATACTCTAAAATGCGCAAGATAAGCGTGAGTGCTATGGATGGCCTTCTCGTAGGGAGACGGGAACGGATCCATAGTGGTGTATTGATACGGTGAATATGTGGACTCGTGTGCGCCACCTCAAAGAAGTTACTGGCAATCATAGTTCAGGATAGCCACCGAGTCAAAGCTGGCTTGCTGCAGTCAAACTCCACCACCCCATTTGTTTATACTGATGCATATGTAGCTAGTTCTGACGTAAGTCTTGCTGGGTACATTTGTACTCATGTTTGCTTAATTTATGTTTTTGCAGAGAGACTTCAGTCTCACTAGTAGTGTCACGTGGGCTTCGACGTTTAGCTTGGGAATCCCAGACAGAGGTCTGGTTCCTTTGGAGGGTCTTGTAGATAGACATGCTTCCTAGCCTTCTTCCTTTTCAAATGTCTGTACTCAGACATGTTTATGCTTCCGCTTGGCTTGTATGACTTTGTGTGAAGGGTCATGAGACCCACTGCTTGTAATAAATGCTATGATGGCTCTTCTGGGCCTTTATCTATATTGTTGTTGAGTTATGTTGTGATACCATGTTGTACAGCGCATACTTGCATGTTATGCGTACGTGTAACGTGTATTGCTATGTGTGGGATCCGACACCTAGTTGTTTATTCTTGGTAGCCTTCCTTATGGGGAAATGTCTCCTGGTGCTTCCACTGAGCCATTGTAGTTCACTACTGCTCCGGAACACTTAGGATGGCCGGCATGTATCCTCTTTGTTCCTGTGTCTGTTCCTTCAGGGAAATGTCACGCGTTGTTCCTTTAAGTCCTTGTAGCTTGCTACGACTTCGGTTCATACGTTGATGATCGACAAGTTCATTGCTGGGTTACGTATGCATGTCCCTGTAAGTTTGTGCCACCTTGGGTTTACGACTAGTCATGTCGGACCGGGTTCTCTATCATATGGATGCTAGCGACACAATCATATACGTGAGCCAAAAGGCGCAAACGGTCCTGGCCAAGGTAAGGCTGCAGCCGTGGGAATACCGTGCGTGAGGCTACAAAGTGATATGATGTGTTACATGCTAGATCGGTGTGACTTAGGATCGGGGTCCTGACATTCATCTTTGCCATGAAATAGTATTGATTGAGCAAAATAGTGATCCCGTAGATGTGAATTTTCTCTCACGAAACAATTTTAACAATAATGCTTATAGAGGTAATTTTAATCCTAGGCTTTTTCCTGGAAATTCCTCCAATAATTATGGCAATTCCTATGGTAATTCTTCTTATAATAATAGGATGCCCTCTGATCTTGAGAGTAATATTAAAGAATTTATCAATGCCCAAAAATTTTTCAACACTACGATAGAAGAAAAATTGAATAAGATTGATGATATATCTAGAAGCATTGATAGAATTAATCATGATGTAGAAAATCTCAACATTAAAAAATTTCCACCCAAGGTTGATGTCAATGAATCAATTAAAGCTTTATATGTTTCCATGGATAAAAGTAAGAAAAGAACCGCTATGCTTAGAGCTAAAAGAGAATTTTTAGAAAGAACGTTTTTGCCCGATTGCTTTCATAGTAATGATGAAGATGTTAAGATGATTGGTGTTTCTTATATTGATTCCTTGTTTAGTAATATTAAACTTTATGATAAGAGGACTGAATAAGAGTCAACTTTAGCTAGAAGGCGTCCTCATAATTCGGAGGGTGAAAATCTTGTTGAAAAAATTGATAAAAGTGGGTTTGAAGAGGTAAAAACTTTAGCTAGTGATGTGCCCAATATTTTGGATTATAAAGACTTTAATTATGATAGTTGCTCTTTGATTGAATGTATTTATTTGTTGCAATCCATGATAAATTCACCCAATGCATGTGAACAAAATAAAGCTTTTACTAAATATATTGTAGAAGTGATGATGAAAGCTTTAGAAAAAAAGTTAGAACTAGAGATTTCAATTCCTAGAAAATTATATGTTGAATGGGAACCCTCCATTAAAGTCAATATAAAAAATTATGAGTGCAATGCTTTATGCGATTTGGGTGCTAGTGTTTCCACAATTCCGAAATCTCTATGTGATGTGCTTGGTTTTACCAATATTGAAGAGTGTTCTCTTAATTTGCACTTGGCGGATGCTACTATTAAAAAGCCTTTGGGAAGAATTAATGATGTTCTTATTCCTACAAATAGGAATTATGTGCCCATAGACTTTATTGTTCTTGATATTGATTGCAATTCATCTTGTCCCATAATACTTGGTAGACAGTTTTTACGAACTATAGGTGCCGTGATTGATATGAAAGAAGAGAATATAAAATCTCAGTTTCCATTAAGGAAGGGTGTGGAACACTTCCCTAGGACTAGAATTAACCCACCATATGAATCAATCATGAGGGAATCCTATGGATCAAAAACTAAAGATGACAATACTTAAATCTATGCATTATGCCTAGCTAGGGGCGTAAAACAATAGCGCTCGTTGGGAGGCAACCCAATATTTATCCTTTAATTTTTTGTTTATTTTCTGTTTTTAAATAAATACACAATTATGTATCTGTTATGATTGTGCTTTTTATGTTTTAATTAGTGTTTGTGCCAAGTAATGCCTTTAGGATGGCTTGGGTGATAGTTGATTTGATCCTGTTGGAAAACAGAAACTTTGAAGTCCAGTAGTAGAATTGTTAAAAAATCATTGGGGCGACGAAAAATTCTGAATTTTTTACACAATATTGATATACGAGTTGCCTCTGTTATCCTAATTTTTCAGAATTTTTGGAGTTACATAAGTATGTGCTTAATTCGGTTTCTACAGACTGTTCTGTTTTTGACAAATTCTGTTTTCGGTGCATTGTGTGCTTATTTTAATGAATCTATGGAGTGTATCGGAGGGTATAAGCCATGGTAAACTTAGAATACAATAGGTATAAATCAATAACAAAATATGAATGGGTTGCAACAACACTTAAAGTAGTGAATTTTTTTTCTTATACTAACGGATCTCACGAAGGTTTTTGTTAAGTTTTGTGTGATTGAAGTTTTCAAGTTTTGGGTGAGATCACGATGGGATGAAGGAATAAGGAGTGAAAAGATCCTAAGCTTGGGGATGCCCATGGCACCCCAAGGTAATATTCAACAAATATGCTCTCATGCTTCACTTAGATTATTTTGAGAGTTAGTAAAATTTAAAGAAATATGCTCTCATGCTTCACTTAGATTAATTTGAGAGATGAAAATTTTTAAGAAATATTTGTGCTCTTGGCCTTCACTTAAATTTGTTTGAGAGCTTGTTATAAGCAATGGTAATATATGAAACTAGTCCCAAAGTGATAGATATTCAAGAGCGATAATGAAAACTATCATGAAGATCATGGGACAATATAAATTTGATTCCTTTCAATAGTTTTGCGATATGGAGATGGTAATATGTGAGTCATGTTGGTGAGTAATTATTCTTTAGTAAGAATATTGGTGTTAAGGTTTGTGATTCCCTATGCAAGCACGCAAGTCAATAGTTATGCAATGAAGTTACATCCTACTTGTGGTGCATTATTAGGTGTTAGTTATGCTTAATGCTCGTTTATGATCGTTTTTGTTTCTTGGTTGGTTGCTTCTCAATCTATTTGCTAGCCTTCCCTTGTACTAAGCGGGAATACTGCTTGTGCATCCAAAATCCTAAACCAAGTTGTGCGAAATGAGTCCACCATACCTACCTATATGCGGTATTTCCATGACGTTCCAAGTAAATTTGTCTGTGCCAACTCTAATTTTCAAAATGAATTTCCTTTTTGTGTGCCCGTACCGCTCATGAAGTGGCAGGGGGTGGCCAATATTTTCCATGCTAGATATTTTATTCTCACGATGAGTGTTTATTCACTTGTCATTGCACGAGAGTATGGCAAGGTAATAGGGATGCCCAGTCCCAAAATGAAAAAGAAATTTACTTTATGTTGTCAAATAATAAATTCCTTGGAAAGTGTTGGTATGGAAGGCACCCGTGGATACGGCTCGCCATGGATTGTGAAAGAATGGTGGAAAAAGGAATAAACTTTATTTTATGTTTGGGAACAGCCTATGATTTATCTAGCATGGAAAATATTGGGAATTCTCGGTCATTTTCGTTCACGGGAAAAGCATGCCTCTCAAAAAAAATTATCTCTCAATTTAAGCTATGAGCTCTGGCACCTCTACAAATCTCTGCTTCCCTCTGCGAAGGGCCTATCTATTTACTTTGTGCAATTTTTATTTTTTATTTTGAGTCTCCATCTTCTCTTATAAAGCACTAACTAGGGAACACTATTATCATACTTGTGCGTTGGATGTAGCTAATATTTGAGTGTGTTTCATGAATGGATCAATGATTGAGCATAATGGGCTAGGGATAGCTTTCTTTACTGTTGATATTTTGAAAGACATGGTTGCTTGTTGATATGCTTGAGTATTGAGGTCTTCATGTCAAAATAGACTATTGCTTTGAATCATCTAAAGTCCAAATGTCCATGCTACAAAAGAAAAGAATATGTGATGAATATGATGGGTAGCATTCCACTTCAAAAATTCTGTTTGTATCATTTACCTACTCGAGGACGAGCAAGAATTAAGATTGGGGATGCTGATACATCTCCAATGTATCTATAATTTTTGATTGTTCCATGCTATTAAAGTATCAACCTTAGATGTTTTATACTCATTTACTAGCAACTTTATATCATTTTTTGGGACTAACCTATTGACATAGTGCCCAGTGCCAGTTGCTGTTTTTTGCTTGTTTTTTACTTCACAGAAAATCAATACCAAACGGAGTCCAAATGCCATAAAGCATTTCGGAGAATTTTTTCTGCCCAGAAGACACCCATGAGGCCAAGGAAGTGCACCAGAGGAGGCCCGTGGGGCCCACTAGGCACCATGGCGTGCCTGGGGTAGTGGGGCCCATAGGAAGCTTCTCCACCGACCTTCAGCTCTATAAATACTCTAAAATCCCAAAACCCTAGGGGAGTCAAGAGAAAACAGTTTTCGCCGCCGCAAGTTCCAGAACCACGAAATCCAATCTAGAGGCCTTTTCCGGCACTCTGCCGGAGGGGTCAACAATCACGGAGGGGTTCTTCATCATCCTTTTTTCCCCTCCGATGATGCGTGAGTAGTTTACCACATACCTACAGGTCCGTAGCTAGTAGCTAGATGACTTCTTCTCTCCTTTTGATCTTCAATACAATGTTCTCCTCAATGTTCTTGGAGATCTATTTGATGTAATGACTTTTTGTGGTGTGTTTGTTGGGATCCGATGAATTGTGGGTTTATGATCAGTTCTATCCATGAATATCATTTGATTCTTTGCTTAACTCTTTTATGCATGATTGTTATAGCCTCGTATTTCTTCTCCGAAATTTTGGTTTGGTTTGGCCAACTAGATTGATTTTTCTTGCCATGGGAAGAGGTGCTTTGTGATGGGTTCGATCTTGCGGTGCTCAATCTCAGTGACAGAAAGAGACATGACACGCATGTATCATTGCTATTAAGGATAAAAAGATGGGGTCTATTCCTACATGAATAGATCTTGTCTACATCATGTCATCGTTCTTATTGCATTACTCCATTTTTCATGAACTTAATACACTAGATGCATGCTGGATGGCGGTCGATGTGTGGAGTAATAGTAGTAGATGCATAATCGTTTTGGTCTACTAATCTTGGACGTGATGCCTATATACATGATCATTGCCTTGGATATCGTCATGATTATTCGCTTTTCTATCAATTGCCCAACGGTAATTTCCTTACCCACCGTATGCTATTTTCTCGAGAGAAGCCTCTAGTGAAATCTACGGCCCCGGGTCTATTTTCCTATCATATAAAACCAAAAATACCTTGTTGCATTTTTCTTTTATTTATTTTATTTTGTGTTTTAGTTAGATCTGTTTATCAAATCTCATACAATTTAATCTATCTCAATATTGAGGAGGGATTGACAACCCCTCTTACGCGTTGGGTTGCAAGTTGTTGTTGTTTGTGTGCAGGTGCTATTTACATAGTGTTGCTTGGTTCTCCTACTGGATTGATAACCTTGGTTTCATAACTGAGGGAAATAATTACCGTTGTTGTGCTGCATCATCCTCTCCTCTTCAGGTAAATACCAACATAGATACAAGCAATCATATAAGGCCTCCTTTTAATAGAGAACCTGTCGGGGTACACAAACAGGGGTGTATGTTTCCCCTGACTTGTGCACGGACAAAGAGCCTCTGCTCCAGCAGCCAGAGCTTGACAAAGGAATGGCTACACCAAGCCAGAAGAACCGCTCTTAGTGAGATCAAGAAGCGGATCAAAAAGACCAAGACAAGCGAGACAACAAGGCATCACCTTGGGAAAGCTTCCCTCTCCGGGCAGGAGAGCCTGGCGGGGTCGAGGCCGCCCTAGGGACAAGTCCAAGATTTCCCCGGCAAGCTTGTCGGGTCCGCCAGGGGCGAGGACTCTCACCATGGCACCACCGCTCCACCGCACCGCAACACAAATCACCTATCAATGCGGTGTCGAGCCCCCAAGTGGTTAAGTGGCTTATGCTAAGTACGTGGCAGCCCATGTAAGACAAATTATCCTCATGTGACACCCGTCCAAAGGCGTGTCAAGCAGATAAGCAGAAAAGGGTTAAGCGGCATGGCAGGCTTGCCGGGTTTCGCCCTCAGCATGACACCTAGCAGTGCATTTAATGCACTTTGTCCTAACTGCCAGAGTTAGGTATGATAGCACTGTTAGCTATCTAATCACCAGATAAAGACTACTTTGCCACTGTGGACACCCCTTAAGCTATAAAAGGAGGTCCAAAGCTAAATAGCAAAGGATTCGGACCCTTGCACACTTGTACGCGCGTAGCTGCTCTCCCCGAGGCCACCTTGCTGGGCTTGAGCGTTGCGTGCTCATCGTGTTCCTCCATCCAATCCACCAAAGTAGGAGTAGGGTTTTATGCTTCCCAGCTGCCCGAACCTGGGTAAAAACCACCAACGTCACCACCGTCGTGTTTGTCCATGTCCTCTACTCTTTGTGCAACGTGATCTTCCCCCTTACCGAACCACAAGGGGCCGATGGCCCCATAGGTGATTGTGTCTTCCCACGACATCTTTGGCGCGCCAGGTAGGGGGAAGCGCTTGCGTGAACCTGAGGTTGTGAACAATGCGTCCATCATCTTCATCGTCGTCATCCTCGACGTCACCATCTTCAGCAACAGCTTTGGAAAAGTGGAATGATGCTACTCGCTAGCCTTGATCCTCCAGCCTCGATCGCTCGTCTCCGCCGTCTGCAGCAGCGACGGTGAGGACGAGGGGCAGCAGTGATGCGGTGGCCATGATTGGTGCGGATGGCATGACCACCGCGCCTCCCACGGCCAGAAGAAGGATCGAGGCATGCGACGGTGTTGTCCTCCTAGTAGTCTCCCGTCAGTGCGCGTTCGGTCTCAAAGGATGTCGCTTGGACGGGGGGGATCGGAAAATGGTACGTAATTGGCCTCCCCCTCTTTTCTCAAATGTCAATGGTCTGGTCGCGCGATGGTGAGGCCGCCAGCGTCGATACGACCACGTGGTGCTCGGTCCTGAATTTATCCCGCCGGGGATAAATCCTGAGTGTAATGCTGGTGCGAATCCGTTGGTCGACACTCCCGGCAAGCGAAACCCGGCAAGGCCTTCCACGCCTGCATGTCCTTCACACCAACCGTGTTTAGATTATTGAAATTTGGGGAAAAGAGAGAGGGAGACCAATTCGTTTCCTTTCCCATCATATGTCATTAGTAGCAAACGTTTTTGTTGACTCTCCCAGCTCATGCCTAGGCTGAGCGTGTGACTAATGGACGGCCTAGTCCCTCCCCTCTTTGCTCTTTCCTATCTTTCGTCCTTGCAGAACAAAAATGGATGTACGAGCACGGTCTCCCAGGAGACACCTGCGGGATGGGCAGCCACGAGTGGAAGAGGAGACGTTATGCGTAATCAAATATGCACCCCGGCAAGAAGGGGAGCATCGATAAAAGCTAAGGTGGCACGCTTGTTGACTTTTCTTCAGAATTTGCATTTGCGCATCCCTCGGACAACCGATGGTTTCGTATGGCAAGCCCTCTGTGCGATGGAACCTTACTATATTTGTCTACGCCCTCGCTTTGTTTCGAGCCTGCTCAACAAAGTGGGTGGCAGCGTCAAGGACTGTTGAGGAAAAACCCACCAGCAACGTGCCCTCGCCAGCTGAATGCTAAGGGCCCGTTCCTCAAAGCAATCGCGACAGCATGTTGTTGGCGGGCAACCAAAGTACGCAAAGGAAACTAAGCATACGATTGCCAATGGGTAAACACAAGAGGGATGGCATGCATTAGCATAATTAACATCAGTTCGACAAGTATTAAAGCAAGAACAGTACGAAGCCTAAAAACGAGATACATCTCATGTCTTATTACAAGGCTGCACAGCAACACGAATAAGCTCAAGGATGATGGTCTCCAGGAACCCTTGGGACGGAGAGGACCTTGTCGGCAAGGGGACCAGCTTTCGCCTCGGCAGCAGAAACATCGACACTCGACGGCAGCTTCTTGAAGCCGTCGGAGAGGTTGAGCTCCGGATGTCGGTAGGCGAGATTGCTTAAGACTAGGAAGAGGGCGTCACGAACAAGCTCCCGGGATTCATTAGCGAAGCAGACGGCCCTGTCATCCTCAATCAAACCTTCAAAGAAAAGCGTCAACTTGACACTTGGAACTTCATGTTGGTTGACGGAGAAGGCCCAACTCTTCATGTTCATTGTTGTGATATGGGCAGTGAGACGCTCGGCGATATCAACCAGATTCTTGATCGAGAGGTCATGGTGTTGGACTTGGTTCTCCAATTTGTCCTCCACATCTTTTTGAAGAGTTTGGGCATTGGACAAGTCCTTCATCAACAGTTTCTCGCGGGCGCCGGCGGACTCAATATCCTTCTCCAAGGTGCCAAGCCGCGCTTTCATGTCAGTAATGGTGCCGTTGGCTGTATCAAGGTCCTGGCTCTTGGAGGAAAGCTGCGAATGCGCCTCCTTCAAGGTGGTCTCTGCTTTCCGCGCTTCCTCTTTGAGAGCCGCAATCTCCTTGTTACTCCCGGCAAGGTCTTCCGTCAGCTTGCTCACTTGATGAGCAAGGTCAGTCTTGGCGGTGGACATGGCAACAAGCTCATCAGTAACCTTCTTCAGCTGGGTAGAAGATTCAAGGGTAAACGCGTCAAGCGCTACTTTGTGCTTGTCCTCCAGATCCTTGGTATGCTGCTGGACAAGAGCCTCTAGTTCCTCATCCTTGCCACGGAGGGTGGCTTCGAGGTTTCCTTCCCGGACGGAGATGTCCTTCTCCTTGGCGTTCAGAAGCGCTTCGCGCTCGGTCAAGTGGATCTCTTGGGAAGTGATATCCTCCCTGGTTTTGGCCAGCACCTCCTCTTGCCGCATGATGGAATGGGATTGCTTCTTGTACCATTCCCGGAGCTCATTGCTCTTGTCCACCATCTTCTTATCCATGATAACGACAGAGTCGTGCTGCTCCTTGACTGCCTGCCACTTGAGATTGTACCTGTGTTGTGCTTCTTTGAGCCCTGCCACCACAGATTCCAGGAAAGCTAAGTCTTTGGCGCTATCAGCAGAGTCGCTGGCCTCTTCAACTCTCTGAGACAATGGTGCAAGTATGCGCCCGATTTCCTCATCAAAATCCGCACCCACTGAAATAGACGAGCCCGGAGTGGCTGACCCATGCTGAGCAAGGATCAGTGCCAGTTTGCTTGTGGATGGCTAGGGGACTGTAGTCTATGCATTGAACGAGGAAAAGGGCCCCATGGATTGTAGAGGGATTTTCTCCTCAACGACCGCGTCTTGACCGGATGTGCTGCCGGGGATGTTCTTTGTTTCTTCGGGGGCTTCCTGTATGGCCCCAGCAGTTATATCTTGGTCTTCCACGGCAGCAATCCTGGTGGCCTCCTCGGCGGCGTCCTTCCCAATACTGGCCAGCTCCTCCAAGAGCTCGGGTTCTTCAATCAACGGAGCTGCAAGAAAATCAACAGATGAAGTAATGAGAAATTAGATATTGCATGCTAAGTCAAAAAACAAGAAGCAAAATGATTCAAGAAAGCAAAAACAAAGGCAAGTGGGATACCCGATGGTGTCTGTTGAGGAGGAGCACCCGCCTCCCCGGCAACGTCTGTTGCCAGCGTGTGGTCAGCATCAGCTCCCTCGACGGTTGTGGCCTCACCATGAGCGGAACCCTCGGTGGAGGCCCTTGCCGGTGATTTTTCTGCTTGAACTTGGGTTGGGGTGAATCCCTCCTGGTGGGCCCCTCCCTGCTGGATCTAACTTTCTCCCTTGGCGGGGGATGAAGCGTGTTCTTCCGTGCCTCTCCGGGCAGGTGAAACCTGCCCCATGCCTTCGCGTTGGGGGCTGGACTGGGGGCTGGGCAGAGGATGCCCTGACCTAACCCCCACCGGACCCATGCTTGCCAAAGGACCCGCCGCCGTTGTGCGCTTGGTCCGCTTGGCCCGCTGGGCAAGGGGCTCTTCATCTCTGCCAAGACAACAAGGAAGATCAAATCAGCAACATTCAAATGCATAACACCTCAGCAAAGAAGCTCATATTGTTCCCCTTACTCTGGGTCCACGAGCATGGAGCTCAGTGCGTACGCCGCAGGTGGCGGAGTCGCCTTGCCCCTTTTCAGAGTTGGAGGAGCAGAGCTCCCTGGCAGCTTTGAGCTCATCAGCGGGGCCAAGGTCTCTGGTGGGATTGAGCTTTGCGAAGAAGCTGGACTTGACTGGGAGCTGGGATCAACCCTCGTAACCGCTCTTCGCTTGGCGGGAGGAGTCTTGGCCTCAGAAAGATGGGTGGAGTGGCGGCGTACCACCTCTGGCTTGTCGCTCTTGGAAGCAATCTTCTTCACCCTCTTTGTGACCGTCGAGGAGGTCGAAGCCGCTGCTTTTTGGCTGGCCCGCTTGCGGGGGCGTTGATCCAGATCTGGCTCTGGGGCTTGAGGACCCATTGCGAGCCATTCTTCCTCGGGCTGCTCTGCTTCCTCGGCCCCACCTCCTCCTTGGGCCTCTACTGCCACGGCATGAAGAACCTCGACCCCGACAGCCTCCTCCGCAGCGTGCTCCTCACTCCCTTCGTCTGAAGAGCCCTCGCCTTCAGCCTCCTCCTCCTCCTCTTCTTCTTCGGGCCTCGCCTTCCCGGCAGCCTGGAGCACTTTGTCCTCTTCAATCCGCTTCCTGATAAATTCTGCCTCTGCCTTGGAGGTACGCTTGAACATGTTGCCCTCCGCCCTGGAAGCTCTCTCTTCTAGATCGAAGACCCATTGCATCTCTGCATCCAGCGCAGGCAGTTGCCAATCAGCCTCGACTCCATAAGCATTGCAATCAGGCATCCACTTCAGAATTTGGTCTCGAGCGGAGTTGATATGCAGAGGTACAATCCCTGCCGGCAGATGAAATGGCCCAAGGCTACCGAACAACTGTTCGCACAGCCAACCATGGCCATATATCGACAGATTGTTGACAAGGTCTGGGTACAGACGCATCCTGTCGGCAGCATCCCCGTACTCCCAGGCGAATCTGTCTCTTTTCTGCAGCGGTGCGATGCGGCGCCGGAGAAAGTCAGCCCCCACCTGTTCGATGGTTAGCCCGGCAGCCTTGAGACATGCAATCCTGTTCAGCACCGGGCGAAGCCTGTCGTCGGTGAGGCCCAGCTTTGCTCCAGTCGCTGCCGCGTACGACACATTCAGTCCGTGCCACGCAGAACTTCGGAGCATCTTCGTCCTAGATCCAGCACCAATCTGCCCTCCATTCTTCCCATCTGCTGCGCTGCTGGCCAGGGAGGTAATCCCAGTCCTCCTTCCTGCCTCGGGGAATCCAGCTTATATTCCCCGAGCGGTGAGATTTGTCTTCCACCCGCAGGACGAAGAAATTTCTGAACAAGTCCACATTGGGGGCGACTCCGACGAAATCCTCGCACAGATGAGCGAAGATTGCCATGCACGCCATTGCATTGGGCGTGAAATCCAGGAGATGGAACCCATACACCATCATCATAGCAACAAGGAAATCCGAGAAGGGGGAGGTGAGGCCACAGAGGAAGTACGCGCAGAAGAAGTGGTACGAGTTGGACGGTGCCTTGCTCCCCTCCGGCAAGACCACGGGCGCTCCATGACCTTTTGGAACTTCCCTCCCCCACATGTACGCGTACCTCGCGATCAGAATTGGGCCGTCCAGGCTCGATGGAAAGAAGACCACATCCTCCTGCCGCTTCCTGTCCAGCTCCTCAGCCCTCTTCTTCCTCCCCTCTGCTGTGGTATCTTTGGCAGGGGCCGCCCGCTTCCCCCTTGCTGCAGCGGCCTTCTTTCCCATCCTTGGGATCACAGAGAGAGTGAAAGATCTAGCAGGGCATTGGAGGCGGATGTTGGCGTGGGAGCAGTTGCTTGGCTTGAGGAAGAAGATGAAAGAAGGGGAGACAGATGCGAATGGGCGGAGCCCCTTCATGTTTACCTTTTAATTGGAAACCGATGCAAGGGCTGGCTCTTCGCCATCTCTCCTCAGGAAGTTACCGTTTTTGCAAGCACACTACCCATTAACTGCTACAGTTCCACGACCCCACGACCCGCGGTAATTACGCGGAGTGGACGTTGGATTGACTCCTCATCATAACAACTGTTGCATGGACATCATTCCTCTGACGCGTGTCCATGCACTGTTTGGGGCCTAACCCAATGTGCCCGGCGACACGTATGGCTCAGGCCCGGGTGCTTCTGCCGGGGTACACAAACAGGGGTGTATGTTTCCCCTGACTTTTGCACGGACAAAGAACCTCTGCTCCGGCAGCCAGAGCTTGACAAAGGAATGGCTACACCAAGCCAGAAGAACCGCACTTCGTGAGATCAAGTAGCGGATCAAAAAGACCAAGACAAGCGAGACAGCAAGGCATCACCTTGGGGAAGCTTCCCTCGCCGGGCAAGAGAGCCTGGTGGGGTCGAGGCCGCCCCAGGGACAAGTCCAAGATTTCCCCGGCAAGCTTGCCGGGTCCGCCAGGGGCGAGGACTCCCGCTAAGGCACCACCGCTCCACCGCACCGCAATGCAAATCACCTATCAATGCGGTGTCGAGCCCCCAAGTGGTTAAGTGGCTTCTGCTAAGCACGTGGCAGCCCATGGAAGATAGATTATCCTCATGTGACACCCGTCCAGAGGCGTGTCAAGCAAATAAGCAGAAGAGGGTTAAGCGGCACGGCAGGCTTGCCGGGTTTCGCCCTCAGCATGACACCTAGCAGTGCATTTAATGCACTTTGTCCTAACTGCCAGAGTTAGGTATGATAGCACTGTTAGCTATCTAATCACCAGATAAAGACTACTTTGCCACTGTGGTCACCCCTTAAGCTATAAAAGGAGGTCCAAGGCTAAAGAGCAAAAGATTCAGACCCTTGCACACTTGTACGCGCGTAGCTGCTCTCCCCGAGGCCACCTTGCTGGGCTTGAGCACTGCGTGCTCATTGTGTTCCTCCATCCAATCCACCAAAGTAGGAGTAGGGTTTTACGCTTCCCAGCGGCCCGAACCTGGGTAAAAACCACCAGCGTCACCACCGTCGTGTTTGTCCATGGCCTCTGCTCTTTGTGCAACGTGATCTTACCCCTTGCCGAACCACAAGGGGCCGATGGCCCCATAGGTGATTGTGTCATCCCACGACAGAACCAGAACAAAGAATTAACACACATGAATACATGAACTCCTCGAATTACAGTCATCCCCGGACAGTATCCCAATTATTGTCATCTTGGGGTCTACGGATCAGAACAATAACAAGTGCATACAACTAGCAGATAGGATCAAGAACTAAAATATATTGATGATAACATAGATGGTTCAGATCTCAAATCATGGCACTCAGGCCCTAGTGACAAGCATTAAGCATAGCAAAGTCATAGCAACATCAAGCTCAGAACATAGTGGATACTAGGGATCAAGCCCTACCAAATTGACTCGATTACATGATAAATCTCATCCAACTCCATCACCATCTAGCAAGCCTACAAAGGAATTACTCACTCCCAGTGGTGAGCATCATGCAATTGTTGATGAAGAAGGGTTCATGATGACTATGATGACGAATCCTCCTCTCCAGAGCCCTGAACGGACTCCAGAACAACCCTCCCGATGAAGAACAGGAGGTGGCGGCGGTGGCTCTGTATCATAAAACACGATGAAACTTCTTCTCTTATTTTTTTTTCTGAGAAGATGGCATTTATAGGCTTGGAATTAGGTCAGACGGAGCCTCATGGGCCCCACAAGGCATCAGAGCGCGTCCTGTTAACTTGTGACCAACTGGTGGCCCCCTCTGGTGGATATTCGTTCCAGTATTTTTTTATTTATTCAATAAAAATCTCCGCAAAGTTTCATCCGATTCCGAGAACTTTTATTTCTACACAAAAACAACACCATGGTAGTTCTACTGAAAACATAGTTAGTCCGGGTTAGTTTCACTGAAATCATGCAAATTAGAGACCAAAACAAGAGCAAAAGTACTTGGAAAAGTATATACGATGGAGACGTATTAACTCCCCCAAGCTTAACTCATTGCTTGTCCTTAAGCAATTCAGTTGATAAACTGAAAGTGTTAAAGAAAACTTATACAAACTCTTTTGTTTTTGTATCCGTATATAAGCTTAAATAGTAAGCAAGTTTTCAGCAAAGATCATGAACTAACCATGTGAATGATAACACTTAGAACCTACATTTACTCATATCAATGGCATAATCAACTAGCAAGAAAAAATAACACATCACAAATGCCAACAATTTGTCAAAATAATCATGATATAATATGATAACATGGTATCTCGCTGGCCCTTTCTGAGACCTCAAAACATAAATGCAAAGCACCTCTCAAGTTCAAGCAGCGACTAAACATTGTAATTCTTGGTAGAAGAGAACCAGTCATGCTCACTTCCAACATTGACTAGACTCAATGCATGTTAAACTAAGAATGATAATAACGCTCTCTATGTTGGTGCTTTGAATGAGAAGGTGATGACTCAATGCTACTTGTAAACTGCATTGGGATTTTCCTCGAAGAAGAGGGGTGAAGCAGTATAGTAGAGATAAGTATTTCCCTTAGTGAGAACCAAGGTTGTCAAACCAATAGGAGAACCACGCAAACCTTCGTTAGCATCACCTACACACATAAAAGCAAATACTTGCACCCAACGCGAGCAAGAGGTTTGTCAATCCCCTTGAACTCGTTACTTGCAAGGATTAATTCTGATAGTGATAGATAGATAGAAGGAAAAGTAAAGTAAAAAAGTATAAAATTGCAGCAAGGTATTTTTGGTTTCAATAATATGATAAAAGTAGACCCGGGGCCATAGTTTTCACTAGAGGCTTCTCTCTCGAAACAATAGCATACGATGGGTAAAAAAATTACTGTTGGGCAATTGATAGAAAAGCACATAGTTATGACGATATTCATGGCAATGATCACACATATAGGCATCAAGTCCGTGACATGTAGACCGACTCATGCCTGCATCTACTACTATTACTCCACCAATTGACCGCCATCCAGCATGCATCTATGGTATTAAGTTCATGACAAATAGAGTAATGCTTTAAGCAATATGACATGATGTAGACAAAGTAAACTCAAGCAATATGAATAAACCTAATTGTTTTATCCTTAAAGGCAACAATACAATACGTGCCTCGCTACCCCTTCTGTCACAAGGTAAGGACACTGCAAGATTGAACCCATTACAAAGCACTTCTCCCACTGAAGAGAAATCAATCTTGTTGGCCAAACCAAACAGATAGATCAGAGATAAATACAAACCTATCATAATCATGCATAATAAAGTTCAAAAAAGACTCAATTACTTTCAATGAATAATCTGATCATAAGCCCACAATTCATCGAATCCCAACAAACACACCGCAAAAGAAGATTACATCGGATAGAACTACAAGAAGATCGAGGAGAACATTGTATTGAAGATCAAAGAGAGAGAAGAAGCCATCTAGCTACTAGCTATTGACCCATAGGTCTATGGTAAACTACTCATGCATCATCAGAAGGCAGCAAGGATGATGTAGAAGCCCTCCGTGATAGATTCCCCCTCCGGCAGAGTGCCGGAAAAGGCCTCCAGATGGGATCGTAGAAGAACAGAAGCTTGCCATGGTGGAAAAAGTGTTTCAGGTGCCTATCTAGGGGTTTCCCAATATTTGAGAATTTATAGAAGTGGAATTAGGTCAGACGGAGCCACGCGGAGCCCACAAGGTAACAGGGCGCGCCCTGTTGCCTTGCCATCTCCTCGCTTTACGTCTGGTCTCCCCTCGAAGCTTCTAGGGTCTCTTTTGTCCAGAAAAAACCGTCAAAAAGTTTCATAGCATTTGGACTTTGTTTTGTACTGATTTTCTGGAAACCAAAAACAAGAAGAAAACAACAACTGGCACTAGGCACTGGGTTAATAGGTTAGTTCCCAAAAGTGATATAAAATAGCATAAAAATGCATATAAAGTATCCAAGATTGATAATAACATGAAACAATCAAAAGTTATAGATACGTTGGAGATGTATCAGCATCCCCAAGTTTAATTCCTGCTCGTCCTTGAGTAGGTAAATGATAAAAACAGATTTTTTTGATGTGAAATGCTACCTAACATGTGTATCATGTAATCACTTTACGGTATAATCATTGAGAAACGGTGAAGTAACAATATCAACATAATAATACCCATGAATATAAGAAACATAATCATTAATTTTTGAAAATATACAATCCTTAACGAATGTTATTGTCGGCGGACGACACCTATGGGATCCGAGGGACCCCTTTACGGTTCGGCAAGGGGAGAGGGATGCACAAAGAGCAGAACTGAGGATCAACGCGAGGGGATTTTTACCCAGGTTCGGGCCACTGATCAGCGTAAAACCCTACTCCTGCTTTAGTTTATTATCAGTGATTCGTCCCAGTTCCTGTAGCGCTTGCAATGAACAGTAAGTTCAAGCAGCAGCTACGCATGCAGAATGGGTTGAGAGTTGTCCTCCTCTGTAGCAGTTGCCTTGGGCCTCCTTTTATATGATCCAAGGGGTCACCACAGTGGCGAACTGCTTATTTGCGAGGTGTAAAGTAGCTACATGGTTATCATACCTAACCACTGACGGTTTTGGACAAATGCATTTAATGCACCGTGAGGTGTCCGTTTAGGTGTCTCTACTTTCTTGGGGATGGAAAAAGGAGCCATCCCATCAGCACCGCTTAAACACGCCCCCACTAGTGCCTTGCCACGCATCCAGAAGTGGGGCCAGAATGCCAGGCCGGTCACTGTACTAGAGCGGTGGCACAGTGGCGGAACCTTGTCGGGTGCGAATCTTGCCGGGCTTGCCGGGCCGCCCTGGCAAGATCTTGCCGGGAGCCAAGCCCTTGGTCTTCAGTCTCGCCCCGGCAAGATCTTGCCGGGAGCCAAGCCCTTGGTCTTCAGTCCTCCTTATCTTCCAATCCTCGGCATGGATGTCTCTTGATAACCTTGGATCGATCTTCAGCTGTTCCCCCGACAAGCCTTGCCGCAGGTATGGCTACAACCACCCGTGCACAAGTATGGGGTAATAAAGGCCCAATATTTAGTACACCGACAGGAGCCCCCAGGCCTAGGCCACACACGGGTGTGAGGCGTTGTTGGGCTAGGCCCAAACAGTGCACGGGCATGCGTGGCAGGGATTAACTGCTTGTAATCATTCTGTTTACTATGCCTCCCCACTACGCGTGTTGAATGCGCGACGTGGGAGGCGTGCGCCGAACGGTCGCGGCCGCAGCGCGCTCATATAGGCGTGTTCACATTGGGCAGTAAAAGAGGCAGCCTCGCCCCTTCCCCATAAAAAGGAATCTGCAAAGGCGCTGCTCTTTTACCCCCTCTTCTTTCCAATCTGAAATCTGCCATTGCCCTCTCTCTCCCGAGCCCAGAGCAGAACTTCTCCTCATCCGCTCGTCGCCTCCACACTCGCTCCATCCTCGGCATCCGCCTTCGCAACCACCATGCCGCCCAAGGCTAGCAAGAGCAAGGGCAAGGAGACGAAGGCCGATGTTCCAGAGAGCGAGTTGGTGAAGAAGCGGAAGAAGTACGTCATCTTCACTCCGACGCTCGATGCGGAAGCTTTGAGGAACCGGTACCAGTGCATGTGGGCGAGGGAAATGAAAGCTCACCCCACGACTCGCGTGGCTCCAGGTTCTTCTTTCAAAAGCGGCCTTGATAGATATCCCTTCTTCGCCGCTTACTTTTACTGCGGGCTCTGCCCTCCATTCTCTGATTTCTTCAACGATATCATGTATACATATGGCTTCCATCTCTTAGACTTCACGCCGAATGCCATAACTTGCATGGCCATCTTCGCCCATCTTTGCGAAAATTTTGTCGGAGTAGTTCCCAACACCGCCCTCTTCCGCCATTACTTCATTCCTCGTGTCCAAAAAGGGGATGCCCTTGCCGGTTCTATCGCCTGGATTCCAAGGGCATGGAACAAGGAGATATATCCAGACGGGGTTTACCGCGAAAAGTGGGAAGAATGGCGGTCTTAGTGGTGCTGGATTAAGGAAGTAGATCCCCATCCCTTCTGTTCACCCCGACGACAAAAGGCGGTTCGCGGCGAGGACTGGAGCGACCTTGATGCTCAAGAT
Source organism: Thinopyrum elongatum (assembly GCA_011799875.1). Classification (NCBI taxonomy): domain Eukaryota; kingdom Viridiplantae; phylum Streptophyta; class Magnoliopsida; order Poales; family Poaceae; genus Thinopyrum; species Thinopyrum elongatum. Next base: position 273,491,962 of record CM022302.1, on the reverse strand, counting down.
GACAAGCTCACAATCGCCACGACCAGGATTCGACGCTTGAAGGCCGTCGGGCTCACGATCGAGATGATAGGCTCTGACTTTCTTCGCCGGCGCATCGCCCCTCTGCAGAACAAGGGGAGACCGGCCTGGGAGTTCCGGAACACGGCGGATATCATGAGGCTGTGCCCCGGACTGAACAACAACCTGACGATCATGGAGCTTGGCGCTCTCCGCCACCGGCTATTCCAGCGTGAAGACAAGCACAAATTGCCGGCAAGAATTGTTCCCTTGTGCAACAACTCCGCCCTGGGGGCGATCATTGCCGCAATGCCAGTGTTCAATGGCCACGGCCTTGACGTGACCTGGGTCGAGCCATCTGCGGAGGAGGCGCAAGAGTTTTTCGACAACTTGTCGGAGAGGCCCATTAGAGAGGAGACAAACCTCATCCGCGCCACCACTGACGAAGAAGTGGCGTACATTGCCACTAGAGTGGAAGAGGCAAATCTTGCCGCGGAGGCCGGCAATGTCGGCTTTACAGAATGGGAAACCAGCGACGCAGAAGTCGTGTTGGAGAAAAAACCTGCCGGGGAGGATGAGGTTGCCGGGGAACAGAGCGATGCAGCCGCTGAGAGCTCATCAAGCGAGGAGGCAGCTGAGGAGCAGCCGCAGGAGGAGCCCCCAGCTCCAAAGAAGGCAAGGCGCGTCCTTCGGAAAGCTGCCTCTGGCGTCCCGGCAAGTCAGGCTTCCTCGAGCAGCGAAGCTCCCGGCAAGGGGGCGGTCGACAAGGATGCACCGCAGCAAGGGGTTTGACAGCAACCCACGCGGCGCACGAGACACGCACCTGCGGCAACCACTAGGGCGGCAGGGGCGTCCCGTACAGCAGCACCGGAAGCTGGGGCGGCAGAGCCACACCAACCCCCTGTACCTGCCGCAGTTAAGCGACCTAGGACTCCTCCTCCGCCCCCCCATACGGACATTGCAATGGAGGTCGACTTCGACATCTCCGGCTTCAGCCCGGAATGGGAAGAGGAAGAGTAAGTGTCCCGTCACAATCTTTATTTCCCAAATTCTGAATTCAATCGATCTCATCGCCTTGCTTTGTCTTGTCTCTGCAGGGAGACAAAAACTTTGGCGGAAAGGATGGCGAAGAGGGCGAAGACCTCTACAGGCGACGAGCCACCGACAAGCTCTACGAGCGTGCCAGAGACTATCTTCATCAGCCCAGAGCTTAGCCCTCGACGCAGCCCCCAGCACAGCCCCCAGCGTAAGTTCATTACTTGTTTCCCGCTGGCGGGTGCTAAGGTTTCTACCTTTGCCACTTACATCTTTTGGGTTTGCAGGAGAAGAACGGCAACAAGAGGAGGCGTTGGAAGACGCCCCCGTCATGCCGCCCCCACCGACCGTGCAGCCTGCAGGCGCATCTCCGGCAAGAGCCCCCACCGACGAGCCCATTTTGGAGGAGGAGGAGCTGGCGAGCAAAGGCACCAGCAACCTTTCCCCGGCAAGCAATGTTGCCGGGAGGGATGAAGCTACTCCTCATCAGCTCGACACAGGTGACTGCTTGCCTCAGAACATTTGTGGTTCCTTCCTTATCTTTCTGAGCTTTGATCTTAATATGATTTTGCTTCCCTCCTTCATCCTTCAGAATTCCCTGTGATGGAAACTATGGACGTCGATGTCGTCATCGAGGAGACCGCCAGGGATGCTGCTGCCGAAGCTGACAGGATTGCCGCTAGCGAGGCCACCGAAGATGCCACCGTCACCGTCAGCGAAGCTGCCGCCGAAGAGGCCGCCAAGAAACTTGCCGAGAGGGCCGGTGAGGAGGTCGATGACCGTACTGACGGCATTCCTGCCGCAGGAGCGCCAGGCGCTACGCCGGCCACAGAGCCCCCAACCACCGGTGAGACGCTTGCCGAAGATCAACCATCAACATCCAAGGCCCCCTCATCGAGCAAGTATCTCAAGGTTGGCGATAACTTGTTCGTCAACCTACCGGGGACGGCAAGTGTTGGGGCACCAACCGAAGGAGAAGCTTTTGATGAAGAAGTCATCACCACTGCCGGGCTCAAGATTGTCGACGAACCAAGCGCCAGCAGCAGCAAATCCGAAGAAGATCGGCTCCTCCAGGCCATGGGCGATAACTTCCGCAAACTCCAGGCGCTCCACCGTGCTCGAAAGGAGAAGGTAGACGCCAGAGCTGCAATTGTCGAAGCAGCCGAGGCGGATTTCCAGAAACGCATCGAACAAATGCAGATCTGGTACGCCGAGGCCTTCCAAGAATTGACTATCAGCCGGGAACAAATGAGCCAAAGCTGGACGGAGCTCTAATTGAAGCAATCTGATATGGAAAGGGCGCAAGAGGAAGCCGCGCAAAAAGTTGCCGCTGAAGAAGCTCTCTTGACGCAGTGCCGCATTGGGCTTGACGCTCATGAAGAAGACCTTGCCGCGCGCGAGCAGGCACTTGCCGCCAAACTCCGCAACAAAGATGCGGACCCAGGAGATGGAGCAGAAGCACAAAGAGGTGCTCGAAGCTGCAACTGCAGATCACGCCAGCAAGCTCAAGGAAGTCGTCGATGCCGCCAAGGCCACAGAAGCTGCCAGGAACGAGCTGAGCGACAAGGTGAAGAAGCTGGAAGTGGACCTTGAGGAGCACAGCAAAGAGCTCTCGATGCTCAAAGCCGACAGGGAGAAAACTCTCCACAGCCTGGCGGAGATGCAAGTTGCTATGTCCGACAAGACCAAGCAGCTATCTTCATCCAATGACGCCATTGCCGATCTAAGGCTGAAGCTGACCACGTTGGAGAAGTCTCTCAAGGACGGCAGGGCCCGTGAGAAGGCCTTGTGCAAAGATCTCCAGGAAGAGAGGAACCTGCTCAAGAGCGCTGCTGCCGCCCAAGTTGACTATGAGAAGGGCGTGCAAATCTGGACTGAACGCCTTGTTGACACTGCGGAGAAGCTCACAGCACAGCTGTCAACCATGGGCCGGGAGGGCCTGCAAAACTTCAGGTACTCTTCTGAAGAAAGAATATCCCCGAGCGCCAGGTTGACCATGTTCTTCGAAAGCATCATTGATGCTCTGAAGCTGCTCCAGTCCAACCAAGCGACCAAGCTGGCCAACGAATCCCGCAAACTTTGTCGGGCCGTCCTCCACAAGGTGCTCATCAAGGTGGTGCATAAGAACCCTGGCATCGATCTCACCAACGTGCTCGACCGCTTGCCGAAGGATGCAGATCTCCAGGCCCTTGAAAAGCTTGTCGCGCCCATCCTTGATAAGGTGGATTCTATCAAGAGGGTCGAAGGCCAGCGCAGGGACTAGCTGTCTCGCTTTTTCTTGCCGCCACCATTCCATGTCAAAGGCAATTTAACCTTAGATTAGATCCACGGCAACTATTGATGTAATATGACTTGCTATAATTGAATATATGCATGCCATTCCCCTTGTTCAATTTCTTTCCGTATGGTTGCGCCCTACGCTTATTGGAAACTTGTCGGCACGCAACCTGCCGCGAGTGCTGGGTGCGGGACTTCAGCAGCCTGCTGGAGGTGCAGCAGCCGGCAAGACACCTTGGCACTCTTGGCGCAGCCACTTATACTGTCGAGCGGACTCGAAACAGAACAAGGGCACAGCCAATTATGACAAGGGTTCCTTCGCGTGCAGGTTTTCCCATACAAAGGCCAAAATCGTCCAAAGGAAATAGCCTAGTAGTAAAAATTGAAAAACTTGCTCAAAGTTTCAAACTTAGCTTTCTGTCGCTGTATTTCTTCCGGCAAGAAACCAATTCTGAACATCGTCCATTGGTATCCATACCTTCCTTCCCCCCCCGGCAAAGTTGCACGCGAGGGAACCTTCTATCCTTTAAGAAAAAGAAAGAAGAGAAAATAAAGATATGGAACCTTGGCGGTTCGTTAGTCTTACCGGGAATCAAGTGCCATACAATATCTCAGATAAACATGCATATATATAAACATGGAAATCAACAAGAAATGCACAACACTTAAGCTCATTCAACTATGCACAGGGTCTGTGCCTGGCTTTGTACAAAGGATTATATGCCTTACCCGCAAGACTTGTACAAAAGGAGGTTGCCGGGGGGGCCCGGCAACCGCGCCTTATGGGTAAAACTTGCGAAGATGTTAGATATTCCAGGAGTTGCTCACTGGAACGCCATCTTCGGTCTCCAGGCGGACAGCGCCGGGCCTGGTGACTCGTACTACCCGATAAGGGCCTTCCCACTTTGGCATCAACTTGTTTGAATTCTTGGCGGACTGAATCCACCGAAGAACAAGGTCGCCTTCCTCAAGGCTTCGGGCGTGAACTTTGCGGCTATGGTAGCGGCGCAAAGCTTGCTGGTAGCGTGCAGCTCGCACAGCAGCCTGAAGACGATCCTCCTCAAGGAGCACAGCGTCATCTTGCCGCAGTTGCTCTCGCTCAAGCTCATCATAAGTGAGCACTCGAGGTGACCCGTATAAGAGTTCTGTGGGGAGAACTGCTTCCGCTCCGTAAACCAGAGCGAAGGGTGTCTGGACAGTGGCTCGATTTGGTGTCGTTCTGATTGACCAAAGAACCACTGGCAACTCATCAATCCAGCGCCTTTCGCACTTTCTCAGCTTGTCAAAAGTTCTGGTCCTGAGACCACGTAGCACTTCAGCATTAGCCCTCTCCGCTTGGCCGTTGCTTCTCGGGTGAGCAACATAGGCAAAACAAACTTTGCTACCAAGGTCTTGGACGTATTGCATGAAGGTGCGACTTGTGAACTGTGTGCCGTTATCGGTGATGATCCTGTTGGGCACACCGAAATGGCAAACTATCCCTTTAAAGAACTTGACGGCTGATTGCGCTGTCACCTTCCTCACTGCTTCCACCTCCGGGCACTTTGTGAACTTGTCGATTGCAACATACAAGTACTCAAAGCCCCCGGTAGCACGGGGAAAAGGGCCCAGTATGTCGAGCCCCCAGACCGAAAATGGCCAGGAGAGACGGATTTTCTGAAGAGCTTGAGCTGGCTGATGTGATTTCTTTGAATGAAACTGGCATGCTTCATACTTGGTTACTAGTGCAGTTGCATCCTGGAGAGCGGTGGGCCAAAAGAAACCTTGTCGGAACGCCTTTCCGACAAGCGCTCTTGACCCTATGTGGGAGCCACATATGCCTCCATGTATCTCTGCCAACAGCTCCAGTCCATCTTCTCGAGGAATACACTTCAATTTCACACCGTTCAGCCTTTTTCTGTACAGAACGCCATCGACGAACTGGTACATACTGGACTGACGGGCTACTTTTTCCGCTTCTTCCTGCTCCTCAGGAAGTTCTCCTGTCTGAAGGAAATGGACAATGGGCTATGCCCAAGCTGGAGCCTGGGGCTCGACAACTAGGACCAAAGGCATTTCTCCTGCCGGGGGAACGTTTGTCTCGACGGCAAGGGCCTGAGCCCCTGCTGGAGCCTGTTGTTCCCCGGCAGGCTTGCCGCTGACTCCGGCAACCTTCTTGCCGGCGGCTCACGGGAGCTCTATCGGAAAGTAGTGACCAGAATTCAACTTCCTTCTTTTTGCTCGTCCTATTGATGGCACTACAGATGGCTGAGTCAAATGGAGCACAAAAGTTCCTGGTTCCACAGGCAACTTAAGGGCAGCGCATTTCGACAGGTCATCGGCAATACTGGTCTCAGCACGAGGAATGTGCTTTGTATGCAGACCGTCAAAGCGCTCTTCCATTTTTCTCACTTCATCCACATAAGCTTGCATCAATGGACTCTGATAATCTTTGTTAACTTGCCTGACAACAAGTTGCGAATCGCCTCTGATGATGAGTTTCTTGATACCAAGGTCCGCCGCGATCCTGAGACCGGCAAGTAGGCCCTCGTACTCCGCAGTGTTGTTTGTCGAGCTCTCCCGGGGAAAATGCATCTGAATTACGTACTTAAGGTGCTCTCCGGTGGGTGCGACAAGCAGCACACCAGCCCCGGCGCCTTGCAGCGTAAAAGCACCATCAAAGTACATAATCCATTCTTGATCTGTTTCCTTGCCGGGAAGAGTTGTTTCTTGAATCTCCTCGTCTGGCGTTGGGGTCCATTCCGCAATGAACTCTGCCAAGGCTCTACTTTGAATTGTTGAAGTACTTTCAAACTTGAGGCCAAAGCTCGACAACTCCAACGCCCACTCTACAATCCTGCCGGTTGCCTCTGGATTTTGTAAAATCCGCTACAACGGGAAGCGAGTGACGACGGTAATCTCATGCACTTGGAAATAATGGTGCAGCTTCCTCGAGGCCATAAGAAGGCCGAAAAGCAATTTTTGCACACCAGAGTATCTTGACCTAGCTCCCTGTAAAAGAGAGCTGACAAAATAAACTGGGCGCTGGACCATCTTCTTCTTCTGTATTGATTCCTCTGACTGCGCAGATCTTGTCTTGTCGGCACCAGACCTCGCCGGGAAAGATCCCGGCGCGTCAATTGGCAGTCCTGCCGCTGCCGTTGCCTCCTCGTCAACTTCTCTCTGCGCCACCAACGCAGCACTAACCACTTGATTTGTTGCCGCTAGATACAGCAGCAACGGCTCTTGTGGCTTAGGCGCGACTAGTGTCGGCGAAGAGGAGAGGTACCTCTTCAAATCTTGCAGCGCTACCTCCGCTTCCGGAGTCCATCTCATCAGACCTGCCTTCTTCAAAATTTTGAAAAATGGCAGGGCACGCTCAGCAGATTTGGAGATGAACCTGCTCAAGGCAGCAATGCAACCGGCAAGGCGACGTACATCCTTGACGCGTTTTGGCGCTTGAATCTGCTCGATAGCTTTGATCTTGTCGGGGTTCGCTTCGATCCCACGCTGAGATACAAAGAACCTGAGAAGCTTGCCGGAAGGGACGCCAAACACACACTTCTCGGGATTGAGCTTTAAATTGATCTTGCACAGATTTGCGAATGTTTCTTCTAAGTCTAGTATGAGCGTCGCTTTATCCTTGGTTTTGACCACTATATCATCCATGTATGCTTCCATATTTCTATGTAACTGAGGCTCAAAACCGATTTGGACCGCTCTCGCGAATGTAGAACAAGCACTTTTCAACCCGAAAGGCATTCGTATAAAACAATACGTACCACATGGGGTGATAAATGCGGTCTTCTCTTCATCTTCTTTTGCCATGAAGATCTGATGATACCCCGAATAGGCATCAAGGAACGACAGTAGGTCACAACCGGCAGTGGAGTCCACAATCTGGTCGATGCGCGGCAAGGGGAAAGGATCTTTTGGACATGCTTTATTGATGTCTGTATAATCAATACACAGCCTCCATTTCCCATTCGCCTTGTGCACTACGACCGGATTGGCCAACCAGGTTGGGTGAAGCACCCCTCTGACCAAACCTGCCGCTTCCAACTTCCTGATTTCTTCGGCAATAAATTTTTGCCGCTCCAAGGCCTGCTTTCTCACCCTCTGCTTGACGGGCCGCGCGTGAGGACAGACAGCAAGGTGGTGCTCAATTACTTTCATGGGAACACCGGGGATGTCAGATGGTTGCCATGCAAACACATCGACATTCGCCCGCAGAAAAGCAACGAGCGCGCTTTCCTATTTGTCATCTAGGGTGGAACTTATTTCCTCCTGTTCCGTCCTCCCTGGCAGGCACCTTCTTGGTCTCTGGTGGAGCAGCCTTGGACTTCTTGTTCTTGCCGGTGGAACTCTCTAGTGCGTCCTCAACGGAAGCGCAGCACTCCGAAGAGGTGCGCTTGCCGGAGTTTGCGCCAGAGATCTTGCCGGTCTTCTTCCCCTTCCCTCCGGGAGTTCCAGCGACAGGAACAGATGCCTTGACGGTAGGTGCTGTGACTGCCTCCCAGTAGAGTTGGTCGGTGTAGATCAGTGCATCCTTCTTGTCAGAGTGAACAGTGATGACACCAATCGGTCCAGGCATCTTCAACACATTGTACGCATAGTGTGATGCCGCCATAAACTTGGCGAGCGCTGGGCGGCCAAGGATCCCATTATATGTCATGGGGATCTTGGCGACATCGAACACTACTTTCTCTGTTCTGAAATTGAGCTCGCTACCAAATGTCATCGGTAGCGTGATCTTGCCCTTTGGCTGGGTCCTTCCTGGGTTGATCCCTTGAAACGTGCCCGTTTCCTCGAGATCTTCATCAGGAATTTGCAGCTTCTTGAGCACATCCGGCGAGATTAAGTTCAGCCCGGCCCCACCGTCAACTAGCATTTTCGTCACCTTGAGGTTGCAGCTTGTTGGTGAGACCAACAAAGGCAAGCACCTGACCGCAGTTGTGCGATCAGGGTGATCCTCGGTGTCAAAGATGATAGGCCTGTGGGACCATTTCAAAGGTTTCCGTGCTTCAGGCGACGGCTCCGCTGCATTAACCTCACGCACCCACTGTTTAAGTTGGCGGTGAGAAGAATGCAACGAGGCGCCCCGTCGATACACATGGCCTCCGTGGCTTTCTAAAACTCGTGCTCGCTAGATTCATCGTCTTCATCATCATCATCGCCTCCCTCGTCCTTGTCGCGGCCTCGGGCGGGCCTCTCCTTCTGTTGCTTAGCCTTGCCGCGGCGGCCTCCTCGGCCACCACGCTTCTTGCCGGATCCCTCAGCACCGTCCTGGGCCTTCTCCTTATCTCGTCTTTCATACTCAGCTCTTTGCTTCTTGACAAGTTGCTCAACTTGCCGACAGTTTTGGAGATCGTGGCCCTTAGTGCGATGGATCTTGCAATACTGGTTGCCGGAGCCTTCCGGCTTGTCGGCAGCTGCCAAGGCCTGACAGGAAGCGCACCCGGCAACTTCCTTGCCAGGTTCGTCAACCTTGGCCTTCTTGGCGGTGCCGGGGTTGCCGGATCCCTCGACAGCAAGCATGGCCTTGCTCTTGCGTTTCTTGTTCTGCCGCCGGCCTTTCTTCGACGGGGTGGCAACATCTTCATCTTCGGATTCGCCCCCTGCGCCAACATTCTCGCCGGGGAGTTTCCTCCCTTCTTCAGCTCGAGCGCATTTATCTGCCAAAGCATAAAGCTCGGCAATAGTCCTGACCTTGTTCATCGCCAGCTCTTCGCGCATCTTGCGGTTACGCACGTTCTGATGAAACATGCTAACAACAGCGGCAGGATGAATTTCTGGAATATTGTATTGCACTCGGCTAAACCTCTGGATAAACTTGCGCAGGGGCTCGCCCTCCTTTTGAGGGAGGAGATGCAAATCACTTTCTTGGCCAGGAGCTTGGTGGCCTCCAACAAAGGCGCCAACAAACTGATGCCACAGATCTGACCAGGAAGAAATGGAATTCTCCGGCAGATGCATCAACCACGACCTGACGTTGGGTTTGAGCACCAACGGGAAGTAGTTGGCAAGTATCTTGTCGTCTCGGCCTCCGGCAGCCTGCACCGCAATGGTGTAGATGCTCAGGAACTCCGAGGGATGAGTCTTGCCGTCATATTTCTCCGGGACCTCTGGTTTGAATGTTCGGGAGTTGGGCCACTGGACCCGCCACAGCTCACGGGTAAACGCCGGGCAACCTACCTCATAAGGCAAGTCACCTGCGTCCCCTGGAGCAGGCTTGTCGATAGTAGGCCCTGCACGTTTATCAGACTGATAACGCGCCTCCCGTTAGCGCTCGATGGTAGTTCGAGCGTCTTCTTTACTCCGTTCCCGAAGAACTTGACGCTGATCGCGGCGCATCCGCGGATCGGACGACGCCGTGGAATCGTCATCACAGCCTTCAGTCCGCCGGGGTGATGGCCACCGTTGTTCTCATGGAGGGGAGTGCACCGCAGTAGCACCGCCTCCAGTCTTCTCAGCACCAGCTTGCGCCGGAACGATAGACCGCTGCCGTGAGGGCCCCGCTTGCTGCGGTCTATCCTTGTTGGCGAAGCCGACAAGGCTCTGGATAGTAGATCGCCACTCCTCCATCTTCTCCGGAGCAGGAGGAAAATCGAGGAGCAGCTGCGCATGTGCCAAAGCTTCTGCTGGCGTAGGCGGCGGCGACAGGTGCGAGGTACGTGAGGTGCTCTGAGTCCTAACAGTGTTAGATGGAGCATCGCCACGACCACGCGACCGCGCGCCACCTCCACCGGCAGTTTGGTGTGCACGCTGGGACTGCGCACCTTGGGATCGATGCGCAGAAGTCTCTGCATGGGGACGTTCAGAACCACCGCCGTCACGGCGCTGCTTGCTGCGTGTGGCCTGGGAAGGCCGCGACGCCTGCGCCGGCGCGGGTGCCCTGGACGGCATCCCCCGATCTCTGGAGTTCGTTGTGCCGCCTGTAGGCAGCACGGCTCCATCTCTGGATCCAGCGGCGTGTGGGTTGCCGTCGCCACTGCGAACGACGCCGCTCGCCTAGCTTGAATCACCAGAACATCATGGAGGCTCTAAACCTCCACCTCCTGCATCCACGCCGTCACCCGTCCGAGTAGGCACGGGCAAGACGGACGTAGACGGAACAGCCGCTACCGCACCCTTCTTCTTGGGCGGCATGGTAACAAAGATGGTGAAGAGACTGACGCGCTGATCACCAGATCAGGTTCGCGCAACCTCGATCCCCCTACCTAGCGCGCCAAAGATGTCGGCGGACGACACCTATGGGATCCGAGGGACCCCTTTACGGTTCGGCAAGGGGAGAGGGATGCACAAAGAGCAGAACTGAGGATCAATGCGAGGGGATTTTTACCCAGGTTTGGGCCGCTGATAAGCATAAAACCCTACTCCTGCTTTAGTTTATTATCAGTGATTCGTCCTAGTTCCTGGAGCGCTTGCAATGAATAGTAAGTTCAAGCAGCAGCTACGCATGCAGAATGGGCTGAGAGTTGTCCTCCTCTGTAGCAGTTGCCTTGGGCCTCCATTTATATGATCCAAGGGGTCACCACAGTGGCGAACTGCTTAGTTGCGAGGTGTAAAGTAGCTACATGGTTATCATACCTAACCACTGATGGTTTTGGACAAATGCATTTAATGCACCGTGAGGTGTCCGTTTAGGTGTCTCTACTTTCTTGGGGATGGAAAAAGGAGCCATCCCATCAGCACCGCTTAAACACGCCCCCACTAGTGCCTTGCCACGCATCCAGAAGTGGGGCCAGAATGCCAGGCCGATCACTGTACTAGAGCGGTGGCACAGTGGCGGAACCTTGTCGGGTGCGAATCTTGCCGGGCTGCCCCGGCAAGATCTTGCCGGGAGCCAAGCCCTTGGTCTTCAGTCCTCCTTATCTTCCGATCCTCGGCATGGATGTCTCTTGATAACCTTGGATCGATCTTCAGTTGTTCCCGTGACAAGCCTTGCCGCAGGTATGGCTACAACCGCCCGTGCACAAGTATGGGATACTAGAGGCCCAATATTTAGTACACCGACAGTTATCCCCACTCATTTTATCATGTTAGCATGGCATGACTCCGCCTTCACCGCATAAATATAAATCATGAGCACCCCGGTGTCAAACCAGGCAATTGGATCGTACTTCTAATGTGCTTCAGCATTTTCAACCCCACGCAATACATGGGCGTGAGCCATGGATATAGAACTATTGGTGGAATAGAATGCGGTGCTAGAGATCAATAAGGGAGGTCAAAAAAGGAAGAAAGTCTGGCATCAACGTGGCTAATCAACAGGGCTATGGAGATGTCCATCAATCGATGTCAATGCGAGGAGTAGGGATTTCCATGCAACGGATGAACTAAGAGCTATAAGTATATGAAAGCTCAACGGAAACTAAGTGGGTGTGCATCCAACTTGCTTGCTCATGAAGACCTCGGGCATTTGAGGAAGCCCATGATCGGAATATGCAAGCCAAGTTCTATAATGAAAAATTCCCACTAGTACGTGAAAGTGATAACTCAGGAGACTCTCTATATGAAGAACATGGTACTACTCTGAAGCACAAGTATGGAAAAGGATAGTAACATTTCCCTTCTCTCTTTTCTCTCATTTTTTTGTTGGGCTCTTTTTTGGCCTCTTTTTTTTATCCGGAGTCTCATCCCGACTTGGGGGGCATCATAGTCTCCATCATCCTTTCATCACTGGGACAATGATCTAATAATGATGATCATCACACTTTTGTTTAATTACAACTCGAAATTACAACTCGATAACTAGAAAAATATGACTCTATATGAATGCCTTTGGCAGCGTACCAGGATGTGCAACGATCTAGTGTAACATGTATAATAATGATGAACAGTGGCTGAGCCACAAATATCATGTCAGCTGTATATGATCATGCAAAGCAATATGACAGTGAACACGTATGTCATGAAAACAGAACGGTGGAAGTTGCATGGCAATATATCTCGGAATGGCTATGGAAATGTCATAATAGGTAGGTATGGTGGCTTTTTTGAGGAAGATATAAGGAGGCTTATGTGTGATAGAGTATATTATACCATGGGGTTTGGATGCACCGGTGAAGTCTGCACCAACTCTCAAGGTGAGAAAGGGCAATGCACGGTACCAAAGAGGCTAGAAAATTGCAGAAAGGTGGAAGTGCGTATAATCCATGGACTCACATTAGTCATAAAGAACTCACATACTTATTGTGAAAGCCTATTAGCCCTCGAAGCAAAGTACTACTTGCATGCCCCTATGGAATTGGTTGGTAGGAGTTAACCATCGCACACATCTGATTATAACAACACTCAAGGATTTCAATCAGAAGTACAAATGCTCAAACCTCCCCACCATGCCATGACCGACACTTAGATGACAAGTTAAAAACAAGATTTAATACCGATATTTCTACTAACCAACGATCATGAACCAATATCCTTTCATATTTCGACATCAATATCATTAAACCACGCGTTTCATATTTAGTGATCTACATGAAAGTTTTTTTTATATCCCCCTTGAATACCTATCCTTCTCAGACTAGTCTTATAACCAGTACATATTGCCAATTGCTAATTAATAAACTCTCAAAAAGACTTAAGTGAAGAATGAGAGTGCACTCATTTCTATAAATATAACCACCTCCATGCTCTAAAAGATATAAGTGAAGCACTAGAGTAACTACCTAGCTCAAAAGATATAAGTGAAGCACATAGAGTATTTTTATTAATCGTAATAAATGTGTGTCCCTCTCAAAAGGTGTGTCCAACAAACAATGATTGTGGCAAACAAAAAGAAGCAAAACTATGGTACAAGACGCTCCAAGCAAAACTCATATCATGTGATGAATAAAAATGTAGCTCCAAGTAACATACTGATAGATTGTAGACGAAAGAGGGGATGCCATTCGGGGCATCCCCAAGCTTAGACCCTTGGGTCTTCCTTGAATATTAACTTCGGGTGCCTTGGGCATCCCCAAGCTTAGGGTCTTGCCGCTCCTTATTCCTTCATCATCGTGATCTCACCCAAAACTTGAAAACTTCAGCAATCAAAACTCAACAGAAACCTCATGAGATCTATTAGTATAATAGACAAATAATAAACTTTAGGTACTATTATGAACCCATTCATATTTTATTCATGCATAATACCTACTATATTCTAACTTCTCCATGACTTATACCCCCTGATATAATCCATAGCATCATTAAAATAACCGCACTATGCAATAAAAAATAGAATCTGTCTAAAACAGAACAGTCAGTACTGATCTGAACAAAAGCTATATTTCTATAACTCCAAAAAAATTGAAAAACAAGGACAACATGGGAAATTTGTATATCAATCATGTGTACAAATTTCAGGATTGTATCACGTTCCATTGTATTATAGTAATTCCAGCACTAGACACAAAAGTTTCTATTTTTTCACAGAATCAAGTCAACTATCAACGAAATCATCCCAAGGGCTTTACTTGCACAAACACTAATTAAAACATAAAAAAACAATCATTACAGTAGTAATAATCATGTGACTCAAGAAAAATAAAATAAATCATAAAGATAAATATTGGGTTGTATCCCAACAAGCTCTTCCTTAATAAGATAGGCTTGAGTTTTTTAAATGATGCTCGCATAAAAGATAAGAATTGAAATGAAAAGAGAGCATCATACAACATGCGAAAACCACACTTAAGTGTAACCCTCTTCCTATGCATAGACATTTTATAGGAGAACAAATTATGAATACAAGCAATATCTAGCATATGAAAATAGGAAGAATGAAGCATTAATAATTTCAATGCAAAGAGAGGTATTTGAATAACATGAAAGTTTCTACAACCATATATTCCTCTCTCATAATAATTACAGGTAGGATAATAATCAAATTCAACAATATAGTTATCATATAAAATATTATCTTCATGATCCGCATGCATAAAAAAATTATAATCTTCCAAGATAGTGGGATTAACATCAACCAAAGTCGTGACCTCTCCAAACCCACTTTTATCAAAAAATACATAAGATTGATAATTCTCCAAATATGTGGGATTCTTTTTACCTAAAGTTGACACTCTTCCAAACCCACTTTCAATACTATTGCAAATTTTATTATCAATAGTAGATTCATTATGAGGCTTAAATAAATTTTCAAGATCATAAGAAGCATTATCACACCAATCATGATCATTGCAATAAGTAGTGAACATAACAAAATTACCATCCCCAAGCTTGTAGCATTGCGTATCATTGGCATATATGTCATTAACAGAATTTATAGTAACATCATTACAACCATTCTTTTCATTCACGGGGGTACCATGAATCACTTTATCACTACTGCAGGAATGCCTAGCAGTGGCGGGTGCAAAGAGGCCAGCAGTGGCGGGCCAGGCTCCCAGGGCGCCTGCCACTGACCTCCCGCCACTGCTAACATGCCATCAGTGGCGGGCGCCCAACCTCCAGTGGTAGCCCATCAACAGTGGCCCGCCAAAGAAGTTTTGTGTAGCAATGGCAGGCGCTTTCCACCGCCCACCATAATTATTAATCGATGCCAAATTGATGCTATTACAACATATTGTGCCTGGATCAGATCATCAGATTGCATGGGATACATAAATTCTAGTTTTAACATTGATACACATACACGCATCACATTACAATGATGCCTGATTAATGAAAAGTAGTTATAAAGAAAATATCACAAGTGCATTATAATGATAAACATATAGATGTCACTCATCACACATATTTAATGGTTTCACGAGTTGTTTAGGAGTGAAAAGAGTGTCGGATAATGTTCAACACATAGAGCGTTAGTAGAAGCCGCACATACTGCATGAATTACTATTGGACGGAACAAACAGGGACCAACGGGCCGCTTGCTCTGGAATCGGAGATTTGGCCTCTCGAAAAGCCCATTGAACTACCTCACCCGGTGTGGGTATGGTGGTTGGACTCAGACCTTCATCCGGGGTCACCTCCGTCAGGATGCACACCGCAAGGTCATTGAACCGGCTCTCTGCTATCTTCTTCATCGCTCGGAGACAGCACTGGGCTAATGAAACACTGCTAACCCAAGCTAACATCGCCTCCCTGAGGTACTCTGCCCGATACTTGTCCCGCGTCCATAGATTGTGCTTCTCCATGTCCGCCCAGATACGCCCTCCCACAATTCTTCTCGCGAACTCATCGGTTATTTTTAGCACACCATAACATTCAAAATATATACATATAGAAAAGATCACAAGGTAAATATATAAACATATGACACACATACATATAAAGTAGAGATCACAAGATAACAAGCATTGTGTCATGCCATAATTTAATGTTTGACATTTTTTGGAAAGAATATATATCCATCCTTTCGCCGTAATATCCATCGGCATTCTGATGTTTAATTCTCAACTCCCAATCTTCTTGACTCTCTGCGTTGCAGTAGAACATCCCCTCATCCCTCACTACATGGTGATTGATGATATTCGTGAGCACCCTCTGAAGGCGCTCATGCTCTATCCAAAAGTGAGCTAGCTTAACTTCCTTCTCATTCTGTTCAGACCATTGCTTCAACATTGAATCACGTCTCAAAAGTGGTCCCTCACACACATAGTCATCCATGAGGACCATGGCATAGTAGCCGGACATGTGCATGGTTTTGTCTTTCGATTGTTGCCGGCAACAGAAGCTAGTGTGAAATTTGAACTTTGAATACGGCATGTTTTTATGGTCGAATTTATGACACATCCAAAGAGCAGCATTCAAAACTATTTTCAGAGCTGTCCACAACTTCTTTGGGTCTCTGTTGGAATCAAAGAAATAAGCTCGGCCGTCCCGGGGCATTAGTGCGATGACGATCCAGTGTACATTGTTGCGCAAAAAAATTCAACAATGTAACATGAATGAGATTGACATTGAAGTACGCAAGTGTATATGTGCAAGCATAAAGGAATGAACTTACATTTTGAAGTAAGGCATGATAAAGTTGTGCTTGTGACGAGGACTTTCAAGAATTTTCTTGTGGAGGTAATTCGCCATAACACACTAACCTTTACCAGAATCAACATTGCCGCAATGTATGATGGATCAAGGAAGTCAACTTCTTCATTACGGAGTAATGGATTTGTAGCATGCCATAGCGACTAAAGCCTCATTAGAGATGGATTGACTACATCGACGTTGAAAATATTGTCATTGACCACATTATCAAACGCGAGATATATTTTATCAGTAGGGAACGCGTTGACAAATCCAACAGCCTCTATAACTTTGGCGGTGTAACACATCTCACCCTTTCGCGACCTAGCTACTACGTCTTTGTGTAGAAGTTGAATTTCAATGCTTAGTGCTCTCAACATGTGTCCTGGTAACATCGGTTCACCAAGCGTAAACATTCGCCATAAGCGCGAACTAGTATTATAATTCGGGACTGTCTATTTCATAGATGGATGAAAACTAATTGGGTTTCATTCATTTTTTCAACCAATTACAACTCGACAAGAGTTCATGTCCACTGTATGTCCCTCTCCTGAATGTATGTCCATTTCCTGAATGTATGTACATTGTCTCTGTCAGTAACAATATCAAGTCTCTCCATTATAACAATATCATGAGGCCCAAATACAAAAGCGAAAGGAAGACTATAGTAAAAGCGAACACCTGAACTAAACTAGGAAGTGTAGCCAATGTAAAAAATACAGTTGAAACGACCAGTCTAATTATTTTACACTATGGAATAATCACATGTCAGGTACCCTCCGTAAACCACCTCTCTCCCTGATGCTTCTGTCAAGTACATCAGTCCAACTACAACATTCCCTCATATCAACATGATGTTTATGAATCCTTTAACTTCTGTTACAATTTACAAAAAAAAGGAGAACATAAAATAGTTAGAGACTGCAGCCAGAAGATAATAGAAGCACTTCTAACAGCTAGTATACACCAGAAGCACATCTAGATCATAATTGCATTGAACTTTACAGAAAAATGAGTACTGCATACCATATCTGGCCAGGTACATGAGCCTACTAGATCTTGTAACTCATGTAAAAGACTATAGTGACAAACAACTACCCTGATTTATGAAGATAGAAAGAGAAGACATGAAATGCTTCTCCAAATTGAAAGAAAGGAACCGAGACAAGTGTACATCAGGAAAAAGATTGCACTAAGATTACAGGGAAAATAAAACTACTAGAGAACTGTAAATCATATATACATTAGAACTTTCAAACAAGAATGGCATAGAAAGCAGAAATTATACTGATAAATGCAGCAGAAATATAAGACCTCAGTACAGGAAACTATCACATAGTTGGACTATAAGCAAAGTAAAATGGAAAACAGTAAATCATGTAATTCCAGTAAAAATTATAGAAAAAAGGGAACAACTATAGTAAACTTTTAAGATAAAAACCTAACCATCACACATGATGAACTGAACTCACACAGTTAAGTCACTCTGAAACAATACATTCAGAGTTGAATTACAATAGAAGACTGTTTTACAGTTTGAATTACACTGTATTTTATAGTAGAATTGCAGTGTAAAATACAGTATAAACACAGTACACTTACAATGTAATTTACAATAGAATTATAGGGTAATTTATAAATAGAATCACAATGTTTTAAATACAGTAGAATTATGGTATAATTGTAGTAACTTAAAAGTGTGATTTACACTGTAATTTCAGAAGATTTACAGTGTAATTTATAGTAGATTTACATTGTAATTTACAATGGAATTACAATGTAACAAATACAGTAGAATTGCAGTGTAACCAGTAAATTAATCGCGTGATTTGCAATGTAATTTCAATAGATTTACAGTCTAATTTATAGTAGAAATACAACTAGCACTACAAAAAATACACTTCCGTGATGATACGTGTTTGTCACAGTAGGTCACGTTTTCTGTCATGCATGTACATCCATGACGATTTTTGACAGAATCAAGATAGTCATACTTGTGTTGTCGTAGAAGTGTTCCATGACAATACCAAAATTATCATCACGGAAGTGTCCACTTCCATGACGATAAATGGCGTGTCATGGAAGTGTTTTCGTCAAGGGTAACCGACACGTGGCATCCACCGTAACGGGTCGCTGTTAAGCTATCGGGTTCCGGTTTGGATCCGATAACCCGTTAATAGCCCTAAACAATGGGGATTTTCCACGTGTAAAATTCTCATTCGCCGGAGGATCCACGCGTCAGCTCCTCGTTGGGACAGATGTCAACCGTCCACTAGACAGGAGTCGCCAATGAAACGTTGACACATGGGACGACCCAATAGAGGCCCATATAGGTTTAAAAGCTGGCCCAGGAAAAGGCCCACAAGATTTCGTCAGATCTAATGAGCCGGCCCATTCATTTTCTGGACTAAATTATGGCCCACATCAGATACGGCCTGTTAAGTGCCTGCAATATTCTGGGGTAGTTTATGGCCCATATCAGATCCGGCCCGTTAACAGCCTGCAATAGTTTGGGACAAATTACGGCCCATAATAGATATGGCCCTTTAACAGCTACTGTGCCTTTGGGCCAATTGGGGGTCTGCTTTGCTCTTCGGCCTGTTAATGGCCCGTTTAACAGTTCGGCCTGATATTAGTTTCGGCCTGTCAGCGGCCCTGTGTACATATGGGCCTCTTTCGGCACGGTTTCACTTTCGGCCATTTAAAGGCCTGAGCTGCATCTAGGCCTAATTTTGGTCCGTAGTGACTTTTGGCCTCTTAACGGCTCGTAGTCTTCGTGGATACATTTTAGCCCAAACTGCCTATCGGCCCGTAAAAGGCCCTTGATAGTGTTGGGCCTAATTTTGGCCCGCTATGCAATCGGCCTGCTTCCAGCCTGTCCTGAAATTAGGCCCAACAACATTTCGGCCTGTTAATGGCCCATCATATCACTGGGCCAATAATGGGCCGATGTATATTCCAGCCTGCTGTCGGCCCGTGATTTGTTCGACACAATTCAGGCTCAATCTACATCTCAGCCTGTTAAAAGCCCATTTTATTTTCTGGCCCAATTAAGGCAAGTGCTTTACTCGGCCTTTTAAAGCCCGAAACTAATAGAGGGCCATATTAAGTCTAGGCCTACTAAAGGCCCAAGATGATTGTAGGCCCATGGTTCGGCCCATTCATAGTGATTGGCGGCCGGCCAGTTTTAGTACCGATTTTTTTTATATAAACCTAACGTATTGGCTAATTGTGCTCCGATCGAACATTACGACCTTTTCTCAGAGCGACGACAGCACCTACAGCAAATAAATTACAGCATCGTGACGAAGAACAAACCTAGACTATACAACAAAGAAATTACAGCATATTACATCCCCTGGGCATCAAAGTTTGCCGCCAGTGATAATAAAGGGCAACCAGACAGTAGATTCCATACACGGGGCAGGTCGCCACAAGTGGAAGTAAACACGCCGACAAAATAATAGACAGAACCGACAGCACTTCAACACCGTTCAAGAAAGGTTAGCCCTGCCCAGGAGCTACAGCGCAAGCAGCTTAGTAACCTAATGAGACTGCGCTTGTTTGACGCTTATATCCACCAACTCAAGCTACATAGCATCAACAGACGTCATGTACTTATGTTTAATCTTGCATAGAGATTGGAGTTCCAGTCGGATTTGAGCGGAAGCATGTCTATCTGCTTGAATTTCATACTGAAGAAGTCGAATAGATTCAGGCGGCGACTTCATTGACCTTGTGTCACTGCAATTAGCGAGTAAGTTCGACACTACATCAAGACATGACTTTGGGGTTGTATCACTATCCTCAAGATGTGTTGCCTTCTTCTCTGGAATATATGTTGGAGGGACAAGCAATGGGTTCGTCTCACTATCATTGTGGCAATTCTTCCTAGCATCAGTGATGTCACCCTAAAAGAGAAACAAGTAGGTAGATAATAGGTTTTGCATGTATTAGCATCAGTGTTGTTAATTCATCTCATTTCTTAGTCAGAAATAAAGAGACACTGTTTAAAATAGCATTAACATAATAGGCATTGTTCATAGTTAAGATGGCAGGAAATGGCATTGTGCAGGAGCGGCCAGCTTCACCACACCACTAGATTACAGATCAAGAACACAAGCATACATGTAGTGCTAAACAACGTATAAGCATGAATGGTGAGTGTATTGTCAATTTATACCATTTTAGATTAGTAAATAAAGAGACATGATTTAAATAACATTAACATAATATGGCATTGTTCATAGTTAAGACATAGCAGGATATGCCATTGTGCTGGAGTTGGTAGTTTCACCACACCACTGGATTACAGATCAAGAACACAAGCATGCATGCAGTGCTAAAGAAGATAACTTGCTATGTTTAGTTTACTTTACATGGTATGAATAAGGAACTAGGTTGTGCAACTAAAAACTGAAATTGAGAAGGACAAACTTATGTTTATGTACTTCTTCGTAATAAACTTTGAACATGCAATTTGACGCAGACGACACAAATAAACAGCGTTTGCAGTCATAGCTATCCAAATATACACAACAAAGTTTGAAGGCTTGAGGAGGACAAACTTACGTTAGTAGTGAAGACCGGCTCTATAAAGCCCTTGTCCATATTGATGGGGGGGGGCAATTCAAGAACTTTACCACAGACTCTTCTTCAAGAGCATTACCTTTATTCTACATTTTGTTAAGAGTAAATATAGATGTGATAATATAGGAACAAATGGCGATTATTAAAGCTAAGATGCAAACTATAAATGTAAGTACATCATACATGCAAAAGGCACTGACAAGAGCAATGCAGAGCTAAACTTCTTTAGTAGCATTGGTTTTATTCAATATTGTGGCAATAGTAAATATAGATGTGATGTGTAGAAAATGGAGGGCAAGGGAATAAGCTGCAAAGTGTACATGAACAACTAGCTGACAATATAAGTACAGTGATGAAGGACAACAGATACTTACAAGAACAATGCAGAGCAAAACTTCTTCATAAGCATTGGGTTTATTCTACATTAATGTAAGCATTAATATAGATCTGATAATTTGGAGCGAACAGTGGATAAGCAAGCTATAATGCACAATGATGTCACATAATCCATCAGGTATGAATGTAAGTACAACGATAGGACAACAGGTACTAACAAGAGCAAAGCAGCGAGCAGCATAGTTGCGATATCCTAGGTTTTGCGGCGTTGGTTCTATCGCCAATATAAGTGGGGTGCTATTTGATTTCTCCGGTACCACCACCTTTTTCAAGGACTTTGCTTGTACTCCCTCAGGTTCTGCAATCACGCTCTTCCTTTTGGATGTCTGAAACACAAGAACAACATTTGAATGAAAAAACATGGTACTCCCTCCGTCCAAAAAAACTTGTCCCAAGCTTGTGCATTGAATGAATGTATCTAGCACTAACTTGGTGCTAGATACATCCATTTGAGGGACAAGCTTTTTTGGACGGAGGGAGTATGACGATAAGAATAGGTATTGATAATGGATGGGCATGGCATCTTCACATATATTATGAGTAAACTAAGCAGATGGCGGTGCAACGAAATAGAAGAAATGCAAGACACCTTATGCAAGATACGTGCAACCAATAAAACCTTGCCAAATTAGAACAGACACCTTATTGGGTGAATAGGATAGGCCATATGCCTTTGACTCCTTGAGCTCAGAATAGTCATTAGGATCATATGCTGAATACGAATCTGTAGGTCGGGAGCATGTGGGTTTCATTGCATCCAGAATGGACATCAATCCCTTGATGCCAAGTTTGTTACCCATTGAACTATTCTGCAATATTCTTCTGATGTGCGCATTCTTATATTCATTGTGATTACATACAATATCTAAGAAGCATGAAAACATAAATAGTAGTGAGATTATCTTTGTAATGAAGAGGATATTCTAATATAATAGGGGCTCCCTGTAAATCCTTGTGTGCTATCAGTGGATTCTGATGAGAGAGCCCATGTGTGCTATAATATGGTGCGTAGATTAATATAATCTGGCACAACTACACAAAAAAATAGTCTCCCTGTTGGGAGCTCCAGATGTAAGGATAGTTGGTAGATGATAGGTTCATAATATACTATATAGAAAGTTTATTGCCAAACCATGATAACGAGAGCGCACAGCCACTAGCCAGATAGTAGAGTAGATAAAAGGGGTACACCATAACAATCATAAATAAATCGGGAAAGCGAAACTGGCTGGAAAATACGGGGTTGTATTACCGCTACTAATATAAAGCCTATCAATTACCTACAGGCCAGCTCTATTCATCTGAAGGCGCACTGCTGTTACTATCAGTCTAGTCTATCAAAGACCGCACAACTCCCACCATTTCCTAGATATTATGGCAGACCAACTCGAGTGCTGAAATCATGTAGCACAAGCGGTCCAATAGAGCTGTCGACTGCTATCGGCGTGCGACACCTATGGGATCACGTGGATCCCTTTACGATTCGGCAAGGAGAGAGGTATGCACAAAGAGCAGATCCAACGATCAACGCAAGGGGATTTTTGCCCAGGTTCAGGCCGCTCCAAAGCGTAATACCCCACTCCTGCTTTAGTTTATTTTGGATGCTTAAGCCCAAGCTCCAGGAGCGCTTGCAGTGAACAGTACGTTCGAGCAGCAGCTACGCCTGCAGAATGGGCCAAAGAGTGTCCTCCTTCTGTAGCTACGCCTTGGGCCTCCTTTTATATGTCCAAGGGGTCACCAACAGTGGCGTTCGGTACATACATTGAGGTGTAAAGTAGCTACAGTGTTTACACACTTATCACAAACGAATTAGGACAAACGTATTAAATGCTCCGTTTAGGTGTCCTTACTTTCTTGGGGACGGAAAAAGGGGCCGTCCCATCAGCACCGCTTAAGCCCATTCACCACTAAAACCATGCCACGCAACCAGGAGGACAAAACCCAAATGACAGGCTGGTCACTGCGCTGGAGCGGAGGCAGGGTGGCAGAACCTTGTCGGGTGCGGATCTTCTGTCTTCTAATCATTGGCCTGAATACTTCCTTGATGATCTTGCATTTGCTTCCAGCTGTCCTCCGGCAGGTCTTGCCGCTAGTACGGCTACAACTGCCCGTGCACAAGTATGGGGTACTAAGGAACCCAAGCTTTAGTACACCGACAGGAGCCCCCGGGCCTAGGCCATACACGGGTGCGAGGCGTTGTTGGGCTAGGCCCAAACAGTGCACGGGCACGCGTGGCAGGAGTTAGCTACTATTATCTTGTTTACCGAGCTTTCCCACGGCGCGTAATAAACGCACGACGTGGGAACTTGTGGAACGATCGCAGTAACAGTACACTCGCGAAAGCGCATTTACATTGATTAGAAAGGAGGCAGCCCCGCGCCTTCCCCATAAAAAGGAATCTGCAGAGGCGCCACTTATTTACCTCCCATCCTTTCCAATCTGGAAACCGCCGCCGTCTTCTTCCTCAAACTCAAAGCAGAACCTCTCTCATCCATCCGCCGCCTCCACGCCCTCATCATCCTCGGTCTCTGCTTCCACAGCCGCCATGCCGCCCAAAGCGAGCAATGGTAAAGAGGTGAAAGTCGTCGAGGAGAGCGAGCTGGTGAAGATGCAGAAGGAACACGTCGTCTTCGCCCCGACGCTCGATGCGAACACTCTGAAGGAGCGGTACCTGGCATGTGGGGGGGAGACGAAAGCTCACCCCACCACCCGCGTGAATCCTGCTTCCTCCAAGGGTGGCCCAGATAAATTTCATTTCTTTATCGCATTCTTCTATTGCGGGCTCTGCCCTCCATTTTCTGATTTCTTCAACGACATCATGTACACATACGGCTTTCATCTCTTGTATTTCACGCCGAATGCCATGACATGTATGTCAGTCTTCGCCCATCTCTACGAAAACTTTGCCGGAGTAATCCCCAGCACAGCCCTCTTTCACCACTATTTCATTCCCCGAATCGAGAAAGGAGAGGCCCTTTCCGGTACTATCAGCTGGATTCCAAGGGCCTGGAATAAGGAGATATACCCAGAAGAGCTCTACCATAGCAAGTGGGAAGAATGGCGGGGCGAATGGTGCTGGATCAAGGAGGAGGATTTCCAGCCTCTCTGTCTGCCCTGACAATCGAAAGTGGTCCGCGGCAACAACTGGAGTTCCCTCGATCCTCAAGATGAGAAACTCACAATTGCAATTACCAGAATCCACCGTCTCAAGGCTACCGGGCTGACAATAGAAATGGTTGGCGCTGATTTCCTTCGACACTGCATCGCCCCTCTGCATAACAAAGGGAGACCAGCCTGGGAATTTCGGAATGCTGCAGATATCATGAGGCTGCGTCCAGGTTTGGACAACAATTTGACAGTTATGTAGCACACAGCTCTCTGCCACAGACTGTTTAGGCCCGACGGGAAATTCAAGTTGACGGCGAACATAATTCCTCTGTGCAACAATTCTGCTCTGACCTCAATCATCGCCATGATGCCGGCGTGTAATGCCCACGGCCTTGACGGAACTTGGGTCGAGCCATCTACAGAGCGTGCACAGGCGTTCTTCGACAATCTGTCAGAGAGAGCCATCCGAGAAGAGACAAACCTTATCCGCCCCACCACTGATGAAGAGGTGGCGTATATCGCCAGCAGGGCGAAAGAGGCAAATCTTGCTGCGGAGGCCGGCAACGTTGGCTTTACGGAAGAGGAGGCCAGCGAAGAAGAAGTAATGTCCGAAGAGGACCTTGCCGGGCAGGATGAGGCTGCCGGGGAACAGAGCGATATGGCTGCCGGGGGCCCCTCTGTTGAGGACACAGCTGAGGAACAGCTGCACGAGGAGCCCCCAGCTCCAGAGAAGAAGAAACACGTTCTTCGGAAAGCTGCCTCTGGCGTCCCAGCAAATCAACCCTCCTCGAGCGGTGAGGTTCCTAGCAAGAAGACGGCCGGCAAGGCTACGCAGCGGCAAGAAGCTCAACAGCAACTAGTGCGGCGTACGAGACGCACGGCCGCGGCAACAACTGGAGCGGCGGGGGCATCTCATACAGTAGCACCGGTAGCCGGAGCGGCAGGATCACATCGACCCGCCGCCTCTGGCACAACCAAGAGACCCAGGACCCCTCCTCCGCCACCTCACACGAACACTAAAGTGGAGGTTGACTTCGACCTCTCCACTTTCAGCCCGGAGAGAGAAGAGTAAGGGTCCCGTCGTGTCTCTTAATTTCTGAGTTCTGATTTTGCTTAATTCATTTGTCTTGCTTTGGCTTGTCTCCACAGGGATACGGAAACATTGGCGCAAAGGATGGCGAAAAAGGCAAAGACTTCAACGGGTGACGAGCCCCCGGCAAGCACCGTGGATGCGCCAGAGCTCATCGTCATCAGCCCGGAGCTCAGTCCTCCTCGCAGCCCCCAACCCAGCCCCCAGCGTGAGTACATTACTCATTTTTCTGCTGGCGGGCATGGACATGTTCTATCTTTGTTATTGACATTGCCGGGCCTTGTAGGAGAAGAATGGCAACAGGAAGAGCCATCAGAGGCCGTCCCCGACATGCCGCCTTCGTCGACCACGCCACCCAGAAATGAATCTCCGGCAAGGGCTTCCACCGGCGAGCCCGTTCGCGTTGAAGAGGAGCCAGCAAGCATGGGCACTGACAGTCCTACATCGGCAACCAATGTTGTCAGGAAAGGAGAACCCACCTCTCAACAGCTCAACACAGGTAAACCACTTGCTTCTGAGTACTTGTTATTCTTTCTTTATTTTTGTCTTCTTGAACTTCAACTTCGGTCTTATCTTGTTTCTTTCCCTGGTCTTCAGATCTTCCCTCAATAGAACAAATGGATGTTGACATCGTCATCGAGGAAACCGCCAAGGACGATGCCGCCGAGGCCGACAAGATTGCTGCTGACGAAGCTGCCAAGGACGCACAGGAAGAAGCCGCTAAAAGGTCTGCCGAGAGGACCGGCAAGGAGACCAGTGACCATACTAATGGCATTCCTACCACAGGAGCGCTTGGCGCTACACCTGTCATAGAGTCCCCACTTGCCGGCGAGACGGTTGTCGAGGATCAACCGTCAACATCTGAGGCCCCCCCTCCAAGCAGATACCTTAAGGTTGGCGACAACCTGTTTGTCAGCATACCAGGGACGGCAAGCACTGGGGTGTCAACTGAAGGGGAATTTTTTGATGAAGATGTCATCATTGCTGCCGGGCTCAAAATTGTTGATGAGCCACGCTCCAGCAGCAGCGGGTCCGAGGAAGAACAGCTCCTCCAAGCCATGAGCAACAACTTTCAGAAGCTCCAGGCCCTTTACCGCGACCGGAAAGAGAAGCTGGACTCTAGGGCAGCGGTTACTGAAGCAGCAGAGGCAGATTTCCAGAAGCGCATCGAGCAAACACGAGTCTGGTACGCTGAGGCTTTTCAGGAATAGATGACTGGCCAGGAACAACTGAGCCAGAGTTGGAACGAGTTCCTCTTGAAGCAGTCTGACGCTGAGAAGGCACAGGAAGAGGCCGCGCAGTGGGCCGCTGCAGAGGAAGCTCGCTTAACACAACTCCGTGTCGGGCTTGACGCTCAGGAAGAAGACCTTGCCACTCGTGAGAAGGCACTTGCCGCCAAGATCTGCAGCAAGGATGAGGAGATTGAAAAACTTGTTGCGCAGCAGACCCAGGAGCTGGAGCAGAAACACAAGGAGACGCTCGAATCGCTGACTGTAGATCACGCCGGCAAGTTAAAGGAAGCCATCGATGCTGCCGATGCTGCAGAGGCCGCCAAGAACAAGGTAGATGATAGAGTAAAGAGGCTAGAGGCGGACCTCGAGGAACATGGCAAGGAGCTCTCGACGCTCAAAGCCGACAGAGAGAAGACTCTCTACAGCTTGGCGGAGATGCAAACCTCCATGTCCGACAAGATCAAAGAGCTCACTGCAGCTAAAGAATCCATCGCTGATCTGACTCTGAAGCTGACCACGCTGGAGAAATCCTTGGAGGACGGCAAGGCTTGAGAGAAGGCTTTGATCAAGGACCTCAAGGACAAGAAGGACCTGCTCAATAGCATCGCCGCCTCTTATAGTGATTTTGAGAAAGGCATGAAGATCTGGACCGAGCGCCTTGTCGACATCGTAGAGAGGCTTGAAGCAGAGCTGTCCAGCATGGGCCTGCGGAACTTCAACTACTCCTCTGATGACAGGGTGTCTCCGAGTGCCAAGCTGACCATGTTCTTCGAGGGTGTCGTCGATGCCTTGAAGCTGCTCCATTCTGAGCGTGCAACCCATCTGGCCAACGAATCCCGCAAACTTTGCCGGGCCGTCCTCCTCAAGGTGCTTGTCAAAGTGGTGCACAAGAATCCCGGCATCAACCTCACCAACGTTCTCGACAGCTTGCCAGAGGATGCCAACCTCGAGGCACTCAAAGAGCTCGTCGCGCCCATCGTCGACAAGGTTAGCCAAGTCAAGAGGATCGAAGGCCAGCGCAGGGACTAGGCACTTCGCTTCATCTTTGCCGCCACCATTCCATGTCAAAGACAATTTTATCTTTAGTTAGAAACGTGGCAACCATCAATGTAGTATAACTTGCTCTGTTTTGGATGAATGCATGCTATTCCCCTTGTCGGATTTCCTTCTGTATGGTGCGTGCCCTATGCTTATTGGAAAACTTGCTGGTGCGTGCGTCCTGCCGCGAGCGCTAGATGCGGGTCTTTAGCAGCCTACTGGAGGTGTCGCTACCGGCAAGGTATCCTTGACGTTTTCAGTGCAGCCACCTAAACTGTTGAGCGGACTCGAAACAGAGTAAGGGCGCAACCAATCACGACAAGGTTCCTTCGCGTGCAGGTTTTCCATACAAAAGCCGAAATCGTTCAAGGAAAATGGCCTTTAAGTAAAAACAAATTCACTTAAAGTTCCGCAACTTAGCTTTTTGTTGTTGTGTTCCTTCCGGCAAGATGTCAACCTTGAACGTCGCCTGTTGGTATCCATACCATCACTCCCCCTGGCAAAGTTGCACGCGAAGGAGCCTTCTATCCTTTGAGAAAAAGAAAGAAGAGAAAACAAGGATATGGAACCTTGGCAGTTCGTTAGCGCTTACCGGAAGCAAGTGTAATACAATATCTCAGACAAACATGCATATAGAATGACATGAAAATCGACAGGAATTGTAAAACACTTAAGTTTATTTAACTATGCACAGGGTCTGCGCCTTGCTTTGTACAAAGGATTACATGCCTTGCCGGCAGGACTTGCACAAAAGGTGGTTGCCGGGAGACACGGCAACCACGCCTTATGGATAGAACTTACGAAGATGTTCGATATTCCAGGAATTGCTCACTGGAATGCCATCCTCAGTCTCCGGGAGGATAGCACCAGGCCTGGTGACTCGTACTACCCGATAAGGGCCTTCCCACTTCGGCGTCAACTTGTTGGAATTCTTGGCCGACGGAACACGCCGAAGAACAAGGTCGCCTTCCTCAAGGCTTCGGGCGTGAACCTTGCGACTATGGTAGCGGCGCAAGGCTTGCTGGTAGCATGCAGCTCGCACAGCAGCCTGAAGATGATCTTCCTCAAGGAGCATGGTGTCATCTTGCCGCAACTGCTCTTGCTCAAGCTCATCATAAGCGAGCACTCGAGGTGACCCGTATATGAGTTCCATGGGGAGAACTGCTTCTGCCCCGTACACTAGGGAGAAGGGTGTCTGGCCAGTGGCTCGATTCGGTGTCATTCTGATTGACCAAAGAACTGCCGGCAATTCATCAATCCAGCATCTTCCGCACTTTTTCAGCTTGTCAAAAGTCCTTGTCTTGAGCCCTCGCAACACTTCAGCATTTGCCCTTTCTGCTTGGCCGTTGCTTCTCGGATGAGCAACAGAAGCAAAACAGATTTTGCTGCCAAGGTCTTGGACGTATTGCATGAAGGTGTGGCTCGTGAACTGTGTGCCGTTGTCGGTGATGATCCTGTTTGGCACACCAATACGGAAAACTAGTCCCTTGAAGAACTTGACGGCTGATTGTGCTGTCACCTTTCTCACTGCTTCCACTTTCGGCCACTTTGTGAACTTGTCGATTGCGACGTACAAGTACTCAAAGCCCCCGGTAGCACGGGGAAAAGGGCCCAATATGTCGAGCCCCCAGACCGAAAATGGCCAGGAAAGAAGGATTGTCTGAAGAGCCTGAGCTGGTTGATGCAATTTCTTCGAATGAAACTGGCATGCTTCACACTTGGTTACTAGTGCAGTTGCATCCTGGAGGGTAGTGGGACAAAAGAAACCTTGCCGGAATGCCTTACCGACAAGAGCTCTTGAGCCTATGTGGGAGCCACATATGCCTCCATGTATCTCTGCCAACAGCTCCAGTCCATCTTCCCGAGGAATACACTTCAATTTCAAGCCGTTCGGTCTTTTTCTGTACAGGATGTCATCCACGAACTGGTACATACTAGACCGACGGGCTACTTTCTCCACTTCTTCCTGCTCTTCAGGGAGTTCCCCTATTTGGAGGAACTGGACGATGTGCTGCGCCCATGCCGGAGCCTGAGGCTCGACAGCAAGGACTAAAGGGATATCTTTTGCCGCGGGAGCGTTTGTCTTGACGGTAAGGACCTGAGGCCTTGCCGGAGCCTGTTGCTCCCCGGCAAGCTTGTCATTGTTCCCGGCAGCTTCCTTGCCGGCGGCTTCTGGGAGCTCTGCCAGAAAGTACTGGCCGGAATTCAACTTCCGTCGCTTATGTTGCCTTGTTGATGGTGTTACGGATGGATGAGTCAATCGGAGCACAAAAGTACCTGGTTCCACAGGTAACTTAAGGGCAGCACGCTTTGACAGGTCATCAGCAATGTCATTCTCCGCTCGAGGAACATGCTCTGTCTGTAGACCGTCAAAGCGCTCCTCCAATTTCCTTACTTCATCTACATATGCTTCCATCAACGGGCTCTGATAATCTTTGTTCACCTGCTTGACGGCAAGCTGTGAATTACCTCTGACGATGAGCTTCTTAATTCCAAGATCCGCCGTGATCCTGAGACCGGCAAGCAGCCCTTCGTATTCTGCAGTGTTGTTTGTTGATCTCTCCCGGGGAAAATGCATCTGAATTACGTATTTGAGGTGCTTTCCTATGGGTGCGACAAGTAGCATGCCAGCACCGGCGCCTTGCAGCGAGAAAGCCCCGTCAAAATACATAATCCATTCTCGATCTGTTTCCTTGCCGGGGAGAGTTGTCTCTTGACTTTCTTCGTCTGGCGTTGGGGTCCATTCTGCAATGAACTCCGCCAAGGCTCTGCTCTGAATTGTTGAAGTGTTTTCAAACTTGAGATCAAAACTTGACAATTCCAACGCCCACTCCACAATCATGCCGGTCGCATCTGGGTTTCGTAAAATCCGCTGCAACGGGAAGCGAGTGACAACGGTAATCTCATGCGCTTGGAAATAATGGCGCAGCTTCCTCGAGGCCATAAGGAGGCCGAAGAGCAATTTCTGCACACCAGAATACCTTAACCTAGCCCCCTGCAAAAGGGAGCTGACAAAATAAACTGGGCGCTGCACCATCCCCTTCCTCTGTGCTGCTTCATTCATCTCTGCAAATCTTGCCTTATCGGCACCAAACCTTGCTGGAGAAGACCCCAGCTCATTGCTTGGCAGGCTTGCCATTGCCGCTGCTTCTTCATCAGCTTCTCTCTATGCTACCAATGCAGCACTAACCACTTGATTTGTTGCCGCTAGGTATAGCAGCAACGGCTCTTGTGGTTTAGGCGCGACTAGTATCGGCAGAGAGGAGAGGTACTTCTTCAAATCCTGCAGCGCTGCCTCCGCTTCCGCAGTCCATTTCATCGGACCTGCCTTCTTCAAGATTTTGAAAAAGGGCAGGGCGCACTCAGCAGATTTGGAGATGAACCTGCTCAGAGCAGCAATGCAGCCTGCAAGTCGACGCACATCTTTGACGCGTCTCGGTGCTTCAATCTGCTCAATCGCCTTGATCTTGTCGGGATTTGCTTCGATCCCACGCTGAGATACGAAGAACCCGAGAAGCTTGCCGGATGGAACGCCAAACACACACTTCTCGGGATTGAGCTTCAGATTGATCTTGCGCAGATTTGCAAATGTCTCTTCCAAATCTTGTATGAGCGTTGCCTTGTCCTTGGTTTTAACGACTATGTCATCCATATAAGCTTCCATATTTCTATGTAGCTGGGGCTCAAAACCAATCTGGACCGCTGTTGCAAATGTTGAACCAGCACTTTTCAACCCGAAGGGCATACGTAAGAAACAGTATGCACCACACGGGGTAATAAATGCGGTTTTCTCTTCATCTTCCTTTGCCATGAAAATCTGATGGTACCCTGAATAGGCGTCGAGAAACGACAGCAGATCGCAACCGGCAGTGGAGTCCACAATCTGGTCGATGCGCGGCAAGGGGAAAGGATCTTTTGGACAGGCTTTATTGATATCTGTATAATCAATACACAGCCTCCATTATCCATTCGCCTTGCGCACTACAACTAGATTGGCCAACCACGTCGGATGGAGCACTCCTCTAACCAAACCTGCCGCTTCCAACTTCCTGATTTCTTCGGCAATAAATTCTTGCCGTTCCAAAGACTACTTCCTAATCTTTTGCTTGACGGGCCGTGCATGAGGACAGACAGCAAGGTAGTGCTCAATTATTTCCCTGGGAACACCGGGGATATCAGATGGTTGCCATGCAAACACATCGATATTCGCCCGCAGGAAAGCAACGAGCGCGCTTTCCTATTTGTCATCGAGGGTGGAACTTATGGTGAAAGTTCCTCCCGCACCATCCTCCTTGACGGGCACCTTCTTGGTTTCTGGTGGAGCTGCCTTGGATTTCTTGCTCTTGCCGGTGGAGCTCTCCGGCACATCCTCGATGGGAGTGCAGCACTCCGAGGAGGTGCGCTTGCCGGAATGTGTGCTAGAGGTCTTGCCGGTCTTCTTCTTCCCGCCAGGAGCTTCAGCGGCAGGAGCAAGTGCCTTGGCGGCAAATGCTGCAACTGCCTCCCAGTAGAGTTGGTCGGCGCAGATAAGCGCATCCTTCTTGTCGGAGTTGACAGTGATGACGCTCATCGGCCCGGGCATCTTCAATATGTTGTAAGCGTAGTGCGAGGCCGCCATGAACTTGGCCAGTGCTGGACGGCTGAGAATCCCGTTATACGGCAATGGAATCTTGGCGAGGTCCAAAACGATCTTCTCTATCCTATAGTTCAGCTCACTGCCAAATGTCACCGGCAACGTGATCTTGCCCTTTGGTTGGCTCCTTCCTGGATTGATCCCTTGAAACATGCCCGTTTCCTTGAGATCTTCGTCAGGAATTTACAACCTCTTGATCACGCTGGGCGAGACCAGATTCAAACCGGCCCAACCGTCAACTAACATTTTTGTCACCTTGAGGTTGCAAATTGTTGGTGAAACCAACAATGGCAAACACCCAACGGCGGTTGTGCGATCAGGGTGATCCTCAACGTAAAAAATGATAGGCGTGTTGGACCATTTCAGAGGCTTCCGTGCATCGACCGACGGCTCCGCTGCATTAATCTCTCGCACCCACTGTTTAAGTTGGCGGTGAGAAGAATGCAGCGAGGCGCCTCCGTCAAGGCACATAGCTTCTATAGCCTTTTGAAACTCATGCTCGCTAGAGTCGTCGTGTTCTTCGTTGTCATCTTCACCCCCCTCTTCCTTGTCGCGGCCTCGAGCGGGCCTCTCCTTCTGTTGCTTAGCCTTGCCGCGGTGACCTCCTCGGCAACCGCATTTCTTGCCGGACCCCTCAGCACCATCCTGGGCCCTCTCCTTGTCTCGCCTTTCGTATTTAGCTTTCTGCCTTTCGACAAGCTGTTCAACTTGCCGGCAATTCTGGAGATCATGGCCCTTGGTGCGATGGATCTTGCAATATTGCTTGTCGGAGCCCTCTGGCTTGTCGGCAGCTGCCAAGGCCTGACAGGAGAGACACCCGGCAACATCCTTGCCGGGGCCATCAACCTTGGCCTTCTTGGCGGTGCCGGGGTTGCCGGATTCCTCGACGACAAGCACAGCCTTGCCCTTACGCTTCCTGTTATGCCGTTGACTTTTCCTTGTCGGGGCGGCGGCGTCTTCTTCTTCAGAGTCGATCCCTGCGCTGGCATCCTCGCCGGGGAGCCACCTTCCCTCTTCAGCCCATGCACACTTATGGGCCAGAGCATAGAGCTCGGCAACATCCCTAACTTTGGTCATCACCAGCTCCTCCCACATCTTGCGATTGCGCACGTTCTGGTGAAATGCGCTAATAACAGCGGCTGGATGAACGTCTGGGATATTGTACTGTACGCGGCTGAATCTCTGTATGTACTTGCACAAGGGCTCACCCTCCTTCTGGGGGATGAGATGTAAATCACTTGCCTGGCCAGGAGCTTGGTGGCCTCCAACAAAGGCGCCAATAAACTGATGACACATGTCTGACCAGGAAGAAATAGAATTCTCTGGCAGATGCATCAACCATGACCTGACATTGGGCTTAAGCACCAACGGGAAGTAGTTGGTGAGTATCTTGTCGTCTCGAGCTCCGGCAGCCTGCACCGCGATGGTGTAGATGCTTAGGAACTCCGACGGGTGAGTCTTGCCGTCGTATTTATCCGAGATCTCCGGCTTGAATGTTCGGGAATTGGGCCACTGGACTCGCCGCAGCTCACAGGTAAACGCTGGACACCCCACCTCATAAGGTAGGTCACCAGGATTCCCTGGCGCAGGCTTGTCAACAGTAGGCCCTGCGCGCCTATTAGATTGATGGCGCTTCCCGTCGCCGCTCGATGGTAGTTCGAGCGTCTTCTTTGCTTCGCTCTCGAAGAACTTGACGTTGATCGCAGCGCATTCACGGATCAGACGACACCGTGGAATCGCCATCACAGACGTTGGTCCGCCGAGCAAGCGACCGCTGTTGTCGCTATGGAGGAGAGTGCATCGTAGTCGTCCCACCTCCAGTCTTTTCGCCATCGGCACGCGTCGGCTCGACGGACCGCCACCGTGAAGGCTCCACCTGCTGCGGTCCATCTCTGTTGGCGAAGCCAATGAGGCTCTGAGTAGCAGCTCTCCATTCCTCGAGCTTCTCCGGAGCGGGAGGGAAATCCAGAAGTAGCTGCGCTCGCGCCAACGCTTCTGCTGGTGTAGGCGGCGGCGAGACGTGCGAGGTACGTGAGGTGCTCTGACTCCTAACCGTGTTAGAAGGAGCTCCATCATGATCCCGCGACCGCACCGCGCTTCCACCAGCATCTAGGCATGCATGTTGGTCGTGTGCATCTCGGGAATGATGCGCAGGGGCCTTTCCTTGGGGACGCCTGGAACCATCATCGTCACGGCGCTGTTCGTCGCGCGCGACCTGAGAAGGTTGCAGCGCATGCACCGGCACGGGTGTCTTGGAAGGCGTCGTCCCGTCCCTGGAGTTCACCGCGCCACCCGTAGGCAGCACAGCTCCGTCCTTGGATCTGGTGGCGCGCGGGTTGTTATCGCCGCTGCGCACAACGCCGTTTGCCTGGCTTTGTCCGCCAGAATGTCATGGAAGCTCAAGACCTCCACCTCCTTCACCTGCGCCCATGTCGTCGCCCTTCCGTGAAGGCACAGTCAGACCAGACGCAGATGGACCAGCCGCCACCAAACCCTTCTTCTTGGGGGCCATGGCGATGAAAACGATCAAGAAACTGACGCGCTGATCACTAGATCAGGTTCGTGCAACCTCGCCCCCTACCTGGCGCGCCAAAGATGTCGGCGTGCGACACCTATGGGATCACGTGGATCCCTTTATGATTCGGTAAGGAGAGAGGTATGCACAAAGAGCAGATCCAACGATCAACGCAAGGGGTTTTTTACCCAGGTTCGGGCCGCTCCGAAGCATAATACCCTACTCCTGCTTTAGTTTATTTTGGATGCTTAAGCCCAAGCTCCAGGAGCGCTTGCAGTGAACAGTACATTCGAGCAGCAGCTATGCATGCAGAATGGGCCAAAGAGTGTCCTCCTTCTGTAGCTACGCCTTGGGCCTCCTTTTATACGTCCAAGGGGTCACCAACAGTGGCGTTCGGTACATACATTGAGGTGTAAAGTAGCTACAGTGTTTACACACTTATCACAAACGATTTAGGACAAACGCATTAAATGCTCCATTTAGGTGTCCTTACTTTCTTGGGGACGGAAAAAGGGGCCGTCCCATCAGCACCGCTTAAGCCCGTTCACCACTAGAACCATGCCACGCAACCAGGAGGACAAAACCCAAATGACAGGCTGGTCACTGCGCTGGAGCGAAGGCAGGGTGGCGGAACCTTGTCGGGTGCGAATCTTGCCGGGTCTTCGTGGGCCATCCCGGCAAGGATCTTGCCGGGAGCCAAGCCCTCAGTCTTCTGTCTTCTGATCATTGGCCTGAATACTTCCTTGATGATCTTGCATTTGCTTCCAGCTGTCCTCCGGCAGGTCTTGCCGCTAGTACGGCTACAACTGCCCGTGCACAAGTATGCGGTACTAAGGGACCCAAGCTTTAGTACACCGACAACTGCAGATGTCCCTGCTCCCCTTCCTAACAAGGAACATACTGTACTTACTAAAGAAGAACAGAAGAGGAACATGTTAAAGAATAGAAGGGGAAGCATATTATTGAGATTCCGCTTCTTTCTCTATAATGTTGGTTGCCCACCCATGATGAATCAGAGCGCCCAAATAAATGCCATTCCACGATTTCTCTCTATATGTGGCCACATGCATTTGGAAACTCAAGTGGGAGCATTACCTGACTAATTAAATGTGTGTCTGTTAACTAATGTCAGTATCATATCACGTTCGTATTTGAAGAAGTAAGCTTTGGACGTATGATTCGTGTGTTGTTTAGCTTCAAGAGTGGATTGCTGCTAGTACGACACAAAGCACCTACACAGATCATAGTGTAGATATAATGGGAAAACCCTAAGCATCACGAGTAAAATCAGGAAAGTGGAACTTGCTGGAAAATATGTGCTAGTATTGCTGGAACGGATAGAAAGGCTTCGGATATCAGCTCTCTACAACTGAAGGCGCGGTACTGTTACTATCAGTCTAACTCTCAAAGGCGACACAGCTCCCAGCATTTACTGGATATTATGGCAGACCAACACGAAGAGTTGAAAGCGTCCATGACAAGCGACTGAATAGACCTGTACGCTCCAAATGTCCCTGCTCCTCTTCACTACAAGGAACATACTGTACTACTATTATACTCCCTCTGTTCCTAAATACAAGTCTTTGTAGAGATTCCACTATGGATCACATACGGATGTATATAGATACATCTTAGAGTGTAGATTCACTCATTTTGCTCCGTATGTAGTCCATGGAGGAATCTCTACAAAGACTTATATCTAGGAACGGAGGGAGTACTTATTAAAGAAGAACAGAAGAGGAGCATGCTAAAGAAGAGTAAGCAGATTTTGGATAATAAAATGTTCGTTGCCCACACATGATGAACCAGAGCGCATAAAGAATGCAACTCCCTGCTGTCCCTCGATATGTGGTGCACGTGCTTTTCGAAAGTAAAGTAGGAACATTAGCTGACCAATTAAACATTCTCTGTTTTGGTACAACATGTCAGCATCATATCAGATTCATATTTGAGCAACTAAGTTTGGAATTATGAGTGGCATGTTGTTTAGCTTGATGGGTTGAGGAGCATCGCTTGCACGTCTCGAAGCACCTATGATGATGGTACTGAATATATGGAAATGTCTTGACGCAAGTCACCTGACTTTCGTCATATGGGTCAGTCGACCATTTCAGGCGGTTGGATGAAGATCCTACGTCTCCTAACCCTTCTTCTTCCTCGCCTCTTATTCTTCCCCTACAGACCATCGCACGAGCCGCCGGCCGAACCACCGGCCCCCGCCCTCCCCTGAACCGCCCACAACCTCCGGTCTTCCGGCGGCCCCGGCCATCCCTCTAGCCAACCCCACCCCCCCACCCGCCCACCCGCGTCGAGTTTTGCCTCCGTCGAGGCCCCACCATAGCCCGACGACCACCCCCCACAACCATTGTCCCCACCCGAAACCCTAAGATAGATAATGGGGCAGCCCTCTGCCGAGCCCCTTCCTTCCCTCTGGCGAACTCCAGCGAACTCCCAAAAATGGACTAACGCGGAGGGGATTGCACCATGGGGGTGGCCCCTTCGGTATGGCCAGCGGCTCGGGCTGTCGCCGCCGCCTGTGGAGGCCGTGGCGGGCCTCCCCACTGTGATCCCCCCGCCACAGCGAAACCAATCAAGCTCTGAATGGTGGCTCTCCACTCATCCATCTGATCGGCCGCCGGCGGAAATCTCAACAGGAGTTGGGCCCGCGCCATGGCTTCCGAAGCGGTGCTCGGCATAGACGACGATGTAGCTTCTGACGGTGCCGGTAGTGACGGCGTCGTGCTCTCGTCGCCGTGAGCCGGTCGCCAGGGTAGCGTGGCGATGAGGTGGATGCGCTTGGGGATTGGCGACCCCATTCGGTGCACCGTCTCGGCTAGCTTGTCCTGGGGGTGGCGCGTGCCCTGTAGCCGCACCTGCAGCGGGGGCGGCCAGAGGGTTGCGGTTCACCCCAAAGCGAGCGCCATCGCTGTGGCTGCATTCCTCAGTGGGGCGGAGAGGTGGAGCTGGAATAATCTCTCCACCCGCATCCTGTGGAGCATGGCCGCTGGGATGTTGTTGACGTTGTCCTTCTCTGGTGCCTCCCGCTCCCGTTTCGGCCGCAGGGGGAATGGCGACGAAGCCGCCGGCGCCGGCCACGCCCCCCGCAACGCCCATGTCCTCGTGCGCCTCCGTAGCCCCCACGGCATCAGCGGCCGCATGCGAAGGGGCCTTCGAGGTGGACGGGTGAGCTGCAGCACCGGGCTTTTTCTTGGGCGCCATGGATGATGAAGCCGTTGATGAAGAAAACGATGATGAAGATAACGCGCTGCTCACACCTCGGGTTCGCGCAAGCGCCTCCCCCTACCTGGCGTGCCAAAGATGTCGTGGTATAACACGGCCACCTATGGGACCATCGGCCCCTTGTGGTTCGGCAAGGGGGAAGAGCACATTGCACAAAGAGCGGAGAGCGTAGAGCAGCACGGCAGCGGTGACACGAGCAGTTTTTACCCAGGTTCGGGCCGCCGCGAGGCGTAAAACCCTACTCCTGCTTTGGTGGATTGATGAAAGGACCATGGTGGAGACGCAGCGCTCTAGCTCGGCAAGGTGGCCTTGGGACGAGAGCAGCTACGTGCGTATGAGTGTACGGGGGTCCGAATCCTTTCTAAGGTTGCCATGGCTCTCCTTTTATTGGTCAAGGGGTTACCACAATGGAAAAACGGTCATTATCCAGTGATTAGATAGCCACAGTGCTATCATACCTAACTCTGGCAGTTAGGACAAAGTGCATTAAATGCACCGCTTAACGTCACATCGCAGATGCGGCCCAGCAAGCCTTGCCACGCCGTCTTGGTCATCTCTTGTCTGCCTGTGCGACACGCGTCCGGACGGGTGTCACACAGGGGTAATCTTTTCTCCAAACAGCTGCCACGCGCTAAATGGCAGCCACTTAACCACTTGGGGGCTCGACACCGCATTGATAGATGACTCGCGTCACTGTGCGGTGGAGTGGTGGCGCCTTGGCGGGGTAGTACGCCCTCGGTGTCCCCGGCAGGTTTGCCGGGGGAGTCTTGAGACTTGTCCTTTGGGTGACCTAGACCCCGCCAGGCTCACCTGCCCGGCAAGGGAGGTTTTTCCTTCGTGGTATCTTGCTCACGTGGTTGGTCTTGGTCTTCTTGATCCGCCCTTTGATTTCTCAAAGAGCTATCTCTTCGGCTTGGTCTCGTCTTGGATGTTGCAACCTTGGTCTTGAGCCTGTGTACAGTCCGGGCAACACACGCCTGGGATTTGTTGCACTGACACCCTGCACACCGCTTGGAATAAGCGGGTAGCTATCTCCAAAAACAATCAACAGGTCAAAAAAAATACGGTGACCTGGCACGTACACAATTTTAAATGATTGTTTTTATGGAGTAAAAAAATAGATTTGCTATCCACACATACGAATAGGTGGCTGAAGTGAACAAAAATGGGACCAACCCAGATATGTTGCTTGGATGTTTGTTTCTCGGGGCAACAAACTCTGAATCACCACTTTATGCCCCGGTTTAGGTACATGGTGCTAGACTGCTGGTGCACCCACTGTCCCATGCCCTTATAAAAATATTTAGCTGTTCTTAATCTAATGCCCCTGGTAAAATGAAGCCATGCCACTGTTATAAGTCATGACAAGTTTAACCAATTGTTTTTTCCAGTAATTGTTTGAGACTCTGACTGGTTCCTCTGTAGCTTTTTTGTGCAAACAGGGATATCCATTTCACCTCGTTGCTATTGCGACCTTTTGGTGCACTGCACAAAACACTTCTTAAAAGAAGTTTTTTTGTGCAGTTTAACTGGAATGTCACACCGGAACCGTTGGTTCATTTTGGTGGAACTGCACAAAGGGAGATCTGTGTTCCAATCTTCATCCTCCATATTGGCACCATAACCTTCCTTTATGTAAGAATAATATTTAATGCATGTGTTCACATCTATTTTGCAACTGCCATGAGAAAATAATGCTATTGTTTACTAGTACACTTGTACTCCCTCACTGACAAAACCAAATCTGAAATAGAAGGCCAATCATGTACTTGGTTTCACCAATTGGCGAGGAGAAAGAGAAACAGAGCAATAAGATAAGAAGAAGAGGAAGAAGAAGAAGAAGAAGGAAATGAAGAAGATCACACGATGGTACCGTCCTATGTTATCCTGACATCTTGCTAGTGGTATTGTATTGTTGTGTTGCTACTAGTATTAATTTACTTGAAGAAATGCACTTGTAGTACGTAGCAGAGTAGTACTTGGCTTGACGACACATCATACTAATTAACTGGATTCTGGATGCATGTATGACCCAGCTCTACATGATCAACAGTGCCAAGGTGATCTTCCTGAAGCCGAGGCCTCAGTCGAGGCCATTCAAGGGCTCCGGCAACGTCTCCCTTACATGTGAGATGATCCTCCAGGAGCCCTTCCACTTCTGTTGTCTCTCCTGCAAGGTCACTTAATCAATTAGGAGTACTTAAGCAGCACTAATTAATCGCTGCCTAATTTCCCTATCGGAGTTAAACAAATCTTTAGTAGCACCCTATGCTGAATCATGTATGTGTGTATGTGTGTCTGTGGAGGTGGACCATGTGGTGGAGCAGGGAGGGGATCTTTTTTTGACTGAATACTGTGTGGCAACAGCCTCACAGTCTTTTATTAAAACTCGAATAAAAGGTTCTGTACAAACAAGAAAGAAAGAAGGCCTACCGATGGACAACTAATTGCAAAAACCAAAAGAAAATAACCAGCTAAGCTTCCTGACTCCTCATCCAGGTAAGTTATTGATCCAAGCCAGTAGAAGTGGCTTCACAGAGGTCTTAAACCTATGTGCTAGGAGGGAGATGTCATGGATGAAATTCCTCTTCCATGCTCTGAAGGATGGATTCTCATGCCTAAAGATTTTACCATTTCGAAGAATCCAAATGTTCCATGTAGCTGTGAAGACCACTTCCAAGAAGAAAGGGTGCCCAAAGCTCCTGCTAGTTGCAAGGATACATTCCTTAGGGGAAAGACCAGCATGCCATGTGATCTGAAGATAGTTCCAAACCCTGGTTGCAAATACACATTTGAAAAATAGATGGTCTCTAACTTCCAAAGTTTGCGTTGGACAGATAGGACATGAATTATCCTCATATGTTAACCTCCAGTGCCTCCTCAACAGCATATCCCTTGTATTCAATCTGTCATTTAGCAGCAACCAAGCAAAAACATTGATCTTCATGGTACATCTACTAGCCCAAAGCCACTTACATGGCTCATCCAGAGGGAGATGTGCATGCATCATATTGTAATAGTTTTTGCAGAGTAGGAACCTTTCCCAGGTATCCAAAGCCATAAGTCAGGAGCCTGTTCATTCCTTTGCAAGGAGATCAAACCAGCTAGGATAAACTGGAATCCCTCTAAGGCATCTGTGGATAAAGGCAGATGGAACATGGTACCTGGATCTGGGTTGGAGATTATGTCATAAACAGATAGCTTGTCATATATCACAAAAGAGAATAACCTTGGCAACCTGTCCTTGATAGGCGTTGAAGAGCCCATACCAAGCATCATGCCAAACAAAGCAGAGTCACCCATGTTGACTATGATCTCAGAGTTAGCTCTGAATGTGTCATTTAATTTCATGATGTCCCTCCACCAAAAGGAACCACACAATGTTGGGGAACGTGCAATTTCAAAAAAATTCCTACGCTCACGCAAGATCTATCTAGGAGATGCATAGCAACGAGAGGGGAAGAGTATGTCCATGTACCCTCGTAGACCGAAAGCAGAAGCGTTAGCTTAACGCGGTTGATGTAGTCGAACGTCTTTACGATCCAACCGATCAAGCACCGAACGTACGGCACCTCCGAGTTCAGCACACGTTCAGCTCGATGACGTCCCTCGAGCTCTTGATCCAGTTGAGGACGAGGGAGAGTTCCGTTAGCACGACGGCGTGGTGACGGTGATGATGAAGTTACCGGTGCAGGGCTTCGCCTAAGCACTACGACGATATGACCGAGGTGTGTAACTGTGGAGGGGGGCACCGCACACGGCTAAGACAAATCTTGGTGTGCCTTTGGGGTGCCCCCCTCCCCCGTATATAAAGGAGGGAGGGAGAGAGGCCAGCCCTCCTAGGGGCGCGCCAAGTGTATGGAGTCCTACTAGGACTTCCAAGTCCTAGTAGGAATCCCTTTCCTTTTTCGGAGTAGGACAGAAGGAAAGAGGGAAAGAGAGAGGGAGTAGGAAAGAGCAAGGGGGGCGCCGCCCCCTTCCCCTAGTCCAATTCGGACCCATGGGGGGGAGCGCGCCACCTCCCCTTTGGCCTGCCTCCTCTTTTCCCGTATGGCCCAATAAGGCCCATTACTTCTCCCGGTGAATTCCCGTAACTCCCCGGTACTCCGAAAAATACCCGAATCACTCGGAACCTTTCCGATGTCCGAATATAGCCTTCCAATATATGAATCTTTACCTCTCGACCATTTCGAGACGCCTTATCATGTCCGTGATCTCATTCGGGACTCCGAACAAACTTCGGTCATCAAATCACATGACCCATAATACAAATCGTCATCGAACATTAAGCGTGCGGACCCTACGGGTTCGAGAACTATGTAGACATGACCGAGACACATCTCCGGTCAATAACCAATAGCAGAACCTGGATGCTCATATTGGCTCCTACATATTCTACGAAGATCTTTATCGGTCAAACCGCATAACAACATACGTTATTCCCTTTGTCATCGGTATGTTACTTGCCCGAGATTCGATCGTCGGTATCATCATACCTAGTTCAATCTCATTACCGGCAAGTCTCTTTACTCATTCCATAATGCATCATCCCGCAACTAACTCATTAGTCACATTGCTTGCAAGGCTTCATATTATGTGCGTTACCGAGAGGGCCCAGAGATACCTCTCCGATACTTGGAGTGACAAATCCTAATCTCGATTTATGCCAACCCAACAAACACCTTCGGAGACACCTGTAGTGTATCTTTATAATCACCCAGTTACGTTGTGACGTTTGATAGCACACAAGGTGTTCCTCCGGTATTCGGGAGTTGCATAATCTCATAGTCAGAGGAATATGTATAAGTCATGAAGAAAGCAATAGCAATAAAACTTAACGATCATTATGCTAAGCTAACAGATGGGTCTTGTCCATCACATCATTCTCTAATGATGTGATCATGTTCATCAAATGACAACACATGTCTATGGTAAGGAAACATAACCATCTTTGATAAACAAGCTAGTCAAGTAGAGGCATACTAGGGACACTCTGTTTGTCTATGTATTCACACATGTACTAAGTTTCCGGTTAATACAATTCTAGCATGAATAATAAACATTTATCATGATATAAGGAAATATAAATAACAACTTTATTATTGCCTCTAGGGTATATTTCCTTCACACAACACTGTTGCATGAGGTGTTACACCATCATAATATGTGGACTATATAAGGGAGACCCATGGTATGTCAGCCTTATTGTAAAATTTTGACAAGTGTTTTGTGAGAAGAGCTTTGTTCTATGTGCCTAAGTTTAGGATTACCATTCCACCATTTTCCTTAGGTCTACAAACCATTGGCCAAGCTACTAATGATTGTTTAGGTGTATCAGAGTTGCCTCTCCACAAGCATTGCCTCAAAATCCTTTCCAATTGCTTAATAATACCAACTGGCAGGCTTAAACTGCATAAGAAATAAATTGGCATGGAGGAAAGAGCAGATAGCACCAGCTGTAATCTAGCTCCTTGGGATAGTAAACATGATGTAGTTTTTAATCCCCTCTCCATTTTATCCACCACAAGGATTAGATCTTGGATTCTTGGTCTGGTTGTTCCCACAGGTAGTCCTAAATATGTGAAGGGCAGGGAACCTGCTTGGCATCCAAACAGAGCAGCTAGCCTGGCAGTTTCCTCTGGGCTGACATTGATGGGTAGAATACAAGACTTTTGGAAATTAACTTTGAGACCAGTTGAAACCTAAAAAGAGTGTAACATTTCCTTGAGAGCAACAAGCTGTGAATCCTTAGCGGGTAGGATTAGCAGTGTATCATCTGCATACTGAACAATTGGGAAGTCAGTGTCATTTGTATTGATTGGCGGGCTTAGGAGACCTCTACTAAGCATGTCATTGGTTATGGTTTGGAGAAGATCAGCAACTATAACAAACAGCAAGGGGGAGAGAGGATCTCCCTGTCTGACACCCTTCTTACACAAAAATTGTTTCCCAGGCACCCCATTAAGGAGAATGGAGGAAGATCCAGAGGTTAACAAAGCTTTAATCCATGAAATCCATTTATCATCAAAACCTTTGTACTTAAGCATCAATAGGATTAGGTCATGCTCCACAGTATCAAAGGCTTTAGCAAAATCCAATTTCAGAATTAAAATTGGTTTCTTGGAAGCATGGCACTGATGTATATATTCTAAGGTCCAAGCAATGCAATCTTGTATTGACCTGCATTTGAGGAAACCATACTGATTCTTATGGATGCAGGATAGAATGACCTTTTGGAGCCTGTTGGCAAGCAGTTTGGTTATAAACTTTAGACATATATTTGTGAGAGATACAGGTCTGACATCATTTGGCCCTTGTGGAGAGTGAACTTTGGGGATGAGAGTGATGAGGGATCCATTGATGCTAGCCAGACTCACCTTGCCATCCCAAAAATCCTTAATGAGATTCATGAAATCCTCCATAATAATGCTTCAACATCTCTTTACAAACAGACCTGTAAAACCATCAGGTCCAGGGGCCCTATCAACAGGTAGGTCT
Source organism: Thinopyrum elongatum (assembly GCA_011799875.1). Lineage (NCBI taxonomy): Eukaryota > Viridiplantae > Streptophyta > Magnoliopsida > Poales > Poaceae > Thinopyrum > Thinopyrum elongatum. The sequence goes on along the minus strand of CM022302.1, from coordinate 273,447,365 downwards.
TTCAGCACTGCTTGAATTTCCTCCTCAGAGAAAGGTGCAGATAAAGTGTGTAATCCAGGCGCCTTGTGAATGAGGGTTTGAAGATCAAACTGCATATCAATACCATTGGCCAGTCCCATTCTGTTTTTGAAAGAGCTCCATAAGATACCAGCCATCTGAGGATGTTCAGTAACAACTGCACCCTCCTCATTTGTGAGGCTGGCAATAGTATTTCTTCTAAACCTTTCAGTTTCCATAGCTTGAAAGAATTTGGAGTTCTCCTCTCCAACCTTTATCCATCTTATAGTCCATCTTTGTTTCCAATACACAAATTGTACGTGCAGTAAATTTTCCAGATGAAGTTTCACTATTTTTCTGAAATTGAATTCTGGGATGGATAAAGATCTCTGCTCTTCGAGGTTGTCAAAGGCTAGAATCACAGCATTACAAGCCTGGATAAGGAGCTTCATCTTTGACAGGTCAATGTGCCATTTCTTCAAATCATACCTAAGTCGTTTGAACTTTTCAGTGAGTATAGCTGCAAAGTTTGTTTTCTTAGTTGGGGCAGACCAAGAATTTTGCACACAATCAAAGAAACCAGGCAGGTCCACCCAATAATTCTCAAACCTAAAAACATTTGCTTTGGGAATGACAGTAGCAATAGAAATTACACAAGGGACATGGTTTGAGGCAGTTTTTGCCAGAGGGAAAACCATAGTGTTTGGGAATTCAGTAATCCAATTTGAGTAAGTAAAAAACCAGTCCAACTGTTCAAGCAGGGGATCTTGGTAGTGTCATGAGATAATGATGCTATTGTTTTGCATGTCAATTTATTGCCACTGGTTCAATAAGGCAATGTTTTGCTACTGTATTGTCATCATGAATTTGATGCTACTGTTAAAGTAATATGCTAATGTCTTCCTATCCTTTCTCACTAAGCTAATGAAGGCTTCACCTTGCTCCTACTTGTGCAAACAGGGATCAAGTTGTGCCAATCGTACATTTTAGTGGAACTGCACAAGAGAATACAATGAACTATATCCCAGCCAGTGCTTTAACTTTGTTGGAAGTTCTTGATAATCTTTCGATATAATGTCACCACTGGTAAACAAGAGTGATGTCAACCATACATTTGAAGTGCACAAAAAAATATACTATTGAATGATTCCAATGAGGGATTTATCATCTCTTCTGGGACTACTTGAATAAGCTTCTTGCTCAGGTTGGTACCGGCCTAAGGCCTTCATCCATGTTAGTTTGCTGTCATCTCTATTTGTATCATGCTACTGTGTTGCTACTGTCATGCGAAACTCCTTTATCTTTGCATGTTAAATTTTTGCAACCTATGATACATGGCAATGCTTTGAGTGTTGAGCTAATTGGCACTGATTAAATAAACTAACACCTCTCTTTAAGCAAGACTACTTGATAGAGGCGAGGGTGTCCCGATCTTTCGATGAGATGATAGCTATCATTTTTGGTGGAGTAGACTTTGACGATCCGACTACGAACGTGCGAGGACGTCGCGCCTTAGCAATCGCTAAACCAACTCCGAGAGGTTATTGACCACGCCGGAGCACAATCAACCTGACCACGAGGGTCTATCTCCTGCAAGCAAACGAAGAACAAGCAAGAAACTAAGATTTGCGATCTGGATATTGCGAATATAAGATGAAAGCTTTATTGATCAAGGTGGGGTTCTGTGACGTCTTGGTCTGGTCGTTGAACACAAACAAAGTACGCGAAGTTGCAGCTATGGCGAACTTTTAATCTAAACAAAACCCAAGTCTAAACGACGCCCTAAGGGCTGTATATATGGAGGAAGAAGGGGGAATTTCGTGGCCCTTGGAGGAGGGATCCGAAACCAACCCTAACTCTTGTTTTCCCACACATACGGACTCTAAAAACTGCCTATACTTAAGTATTTCGAAATTACATGGGCCTGGCCCAATAATAAGGTGACGCAGCACCTATAATAGCCTCTGGACGAAATTTATGAAGTGGCATCTTGTATATTTCGTCCAAGGCTTCATGCACGCATTAAGGTGGCTTCAATGTCCTGAAATCATCACTTGTAACTCCGTTCTTGTTCCCCTTGCGCATGCCATCATCTCCATGCCTGGTCTTGCTCCAGTGTTCATCCCTCTTATCCATGCCAGGCCCTTCATTTGTAAGTAAGACAAATGTATCCAATTTAGGCAGCATCATATTCTCATGAACATTAGAATCATTACCAAGAAACGAAAGTACCTGATAATTTAATTGGCGTGCGCGAGCTCTAGTAATTGGTCCAGTGTATGTAACAGTAGGTGCTGTGGGTGTAACAATGGTATTGATGTCCTCATCATCCTCCCCTTCTTGAAATGAAGTCATCCTCGACGGAAGCTCATCTTCCTCACCCAAATAAGGCTTCAAATCTGCAATATTAAAAGTGGGACTAACCCCAAAATCTGTAGGCAGCTCAAGTTTATATGCATTATCATTTATTTTCTCTAACACCTTAAATGGACCATTAGCACGTGGCATTAGCTTCGATTTGCGCAAATCAGGAAATCTATCCTTACGCAAATGTAACGAAACAAGATCTCCAGGTGCAAAGACAACACGTTTTCTACCCTTATCTCCAGCAAGTTTATATTTAGCATTCATACACTCAATGTTCTCCTTAGTTAACTCATGCATTTTTAAGATCAATTCAGCACGTTGTTTAGCATCAAAATTAACCTTCTCCGAAGATGGAAGAGGCAACAAATCAATAGGTGCACGAGGAAGGAAACCGTACACAATTTCAAAAGGACACATCTTAGTAGTAGAATGCAATGAACGATTATAAGCAAATTCAATATGAGGCAAGCATTCTTCCCACATTTTCTTGTTATTCTTCAAAACAGCCCTAAGCATAGTAGACAATGTTCTATTGACTACTTCAGTTTGTCCATCAGTTTGGGGGTGACATGTAGTACTAAAAAGCAGTTTAGTCCCCAACTTAGCCCATAAACATCTCCAAAAGTGGCTAAGAAATTTAGTATCACGATCTGAAACAATAGTATTTGGCACACCATGCAAGCGTATAATTTCACGAAATAACAAATCAGCAACATTAACAGCATCATCGCTTTTATGACATGGTATAAAGTGTGCCATTTTCGAGAACCTATCCACGACAACAAATATGCTATCCCTCCCCTTCTTTGTTCGAGGTAAACCTAAAACAAAGTCCATAGATATATCCTCCCAAGGAACACTAGGTACAGGCAAAGGCATATATAAACCATGAGGATTGAGTCGTGACTTAGCTTTTTGACATGTAGTGCAGCGAGCAACAAAACGCTCAACATCCCGTCTCATCTTTGGCCAAAAGAAATAGCAAGTATATCCTCCGTCTTCTTCACGCCAAAGTGTCCCATTAATCCTCCTCCATGCGCCTCCTGCAACAACAAAAGACGAACGGAGCTAGCTGGAATGCATAGCTTGTTAGCACGAAACACAAATCCATCGTTAACGACGAACTTGTTCCATGTTCTCCCTTCCTTACAATTCTGTAATACATCTTTAAATTCAGCATCATGCACATATTGATCTTTGATGGTCTCCAAACCAAATATTTTAAAGTCAAGTTGTGAAAGCATAGTATAACGACGAGACAATGCATCAGCAATAACATTTTCTTTACCCTTCTTGTGTTTAATGACATAAGGGAAAGTCTCAATAAATTCAACCCATTTAGCATGTCTACGGTTCAGTTTTGCTTGACTTTTAATGTGTTTCAAAGATTCATGATCAGAATGTATAACAAATTCTTTGGGCCATAAATAATGTTGCCATGTTTCTAAGGTCCGAACAAGAGCATATAATTCTTTATCATAAGTAGAATAGTTCAGACTATGCCCACTCAATTTTTCAGAAAAGTATGCAACAGGTTTGCCATCTTGTAATAAAACACCTCCTAATCCAATTCCACTAGCATCACATTCAAGCTCAAAAGTCTTATTAAAATCAGGAAGTTGGAGTAAAGGAGCATGTGTCAACTTATCTTTCAATACCGTGAAGGCTTCTTCCTGTGAGGTACCCCAAACAAAAGGCACATCCTTCTTTGTAAGCTCATTGAGAGGTGCAGCAATGGTGCTGAAATCTCTCACAAAACGCCTATAGAAACCAGCGAGTCCAAGAAAACTCCTCACTTGAGTGACCGTTTTGGGCTGTGGCCAACTCTCAATAGCTTCAATCTTGGCTTTATCAACTTCAATTCCCTGTGGAGTAACAACATAGCCAAGAAAAGATACTCGGTCGGTGCAAAAGGTGCACTTCCCAAGGTTACCAAACAAACATGCATCACGTAAAGCAATAAAAACAGCACGTAAATGTTCCAAATGTTCCTCCAAAGATCTGCTATAAATCAGTATATCATCAAAATAGACTACGACAAATCGTCCAATGAAAGCACGTAAAACTTCATTCATTAATCTCATGAAAGTACTAGGTGCATTAGTTAACCCAAAAGGCATGACTAACCACTCATATAATCCAAACTTTGTTTTAAATGCTGTTTTCCATTCATCCCCCAATTTCATACGAATTTGATGGTATCCACTACGCAAATCAACTTTGGAGAATATTGTAGAGCCACTCAATTCATCAAGCATATCATCTAGTCTAGGAATAGGATGACGATAACGAATAGTAATATTATTAATGCCTCTACAATCAACACACATACGCGATGTACCATCCTTTTTCGGCACTAGAATAATAGGAACAGCACAAGGACTAAGGGATTCGCGTATATAACCTTTGTCGAGCAACTCCTGTACTTGACGCATAATCTCCTTCGTCTCCTCTGGATTGGTACGGTATGGCGCACGGTTTGGCAACGAAGCACCGGGCATTAAGTCAATCTGATGCTCAATCCCGCGAATAGGTGGTAATCCCGGTGGCACGTCTTGTGGAAAGACGTCAGCGAACTCCTGCAAAATGTTAGTGACCGCAGGAGGCAAAGAGGAAGGCACGTCCTCGAATGAAAATAACGCCTCTTTGCACACAAAAGCATAGCAAACAGAATTGCTGAAATCTAGATCATCAATATCAGATTTGGTGGCAAGTAAGCATGCACTTTTCAATTTAATTTCAGAAGCAACACTAGATGGTTTATTATTAGGCTTCATTTGTTGCTCAAATTCTTTTGCCACAATCTGATTTTCACTCTTATTTTTCTCCTGTTTTGCCTTACTAGCTCTATTAATATCATCTTTCAAAATAGAATCAGGAGACATAGGAAGCAAAGTAATATGTTTATCCTTATGAACAAGAGTATACTGATTGTTTCTACCATGGTGTACAGAACTTTTATCAAATTGCCATGGTCTACCAAGTAATAAGGAACATGCTTGCATGGGTACCACATCACAATCAACAAAATCAGCATACGTAGAGATACTAAAATGCACACGAACAGTACGTGTTACCTTAACCTTGCCGCTGTTGTTGAACCATTGGATATAGTAAGGATGTGGATGTGGTCTTGTGGTGAGAGAGAGCTTCTCCACCATCTCCATGCTAGCCAAGTTGTTGCAGCTCCCTCCATCTATGATGACGCGAACAGAACGTTCCTTCACAACTCCCTTTGTATGGAACAAATTATGCCTCTGATTTTGCTCAGCTTGTGTGACCTGCACACTCAAAACACGTTGAGCAACTAAACATTCATACCTGTCAGCGTCTTCAGGAGCCATGTATTGCGTCTCTTGTTCAGAATCATCTCCACCGTGTTCTTCACGTGTAATGAGAGCCAAAGTGTCCTCATCATAGTCACTAGCGGACTCATACCCACCATCCTCGGTAGCAATCATCACACGCTGAGATTTGCATTCTCTCGCATAATGACCACTTCCCTTACAACGACGACAAATAATATCACTTGTGTGCCCTGTTGATGCCATGGAAGAAGAAGAACTCTGTGCAGGCCTGGTAGGTGTGCTCTTGGCAGATAGTGGTGGTTGTGCCTGCTTCCTTGTATCACGGCTGGAGGTGGCAGCTGATGGAGGTGTCGGTGCAATAGAATGTGTGGAAGTAGAGGATGCATGCGGTGTCCACGATGAAGGTCGACCTGCAGAAAAGTTAGTCCGCGCCAATGCCTGTCGATCCTGCACTTCACGTTCAGCTTTACAAGCAAGATGGAATAAACGAGTGATATTATTATACTCCTTATACTCTAGAATGGTCTGAATCTCTCTATTTAATCCACCCATAAAACGTGCAAGCATAGCTTCATTCTCCTCAACAATACCACATCTAATCATGCCAGTTTGTAATTCCTGATAATATTCTTCTACAGAATTTTTTCCTTGTCTTAAGCGCTGCAATTTTTGAAGTAATTCACGTTGATAATATGGTGGAACCCAACGAGTACGCATAGCAGTTTTCAAAGCAGCCCAAGTAGTTGGAATAGGATATAATCTACAATGTTCAGACCACCACACACATGCAAAACTAGTAAAAGCACAAACAGCAGCAGCAACACGTCTCTCCTCGCGGTATTGTAAACATGTAAAACGTTGTTCAGTTTCTAACTCCCAAGTAAGATATATATCAGGAACATATCTACCCTCAAATGGTGGAATATTCAATTTCAGTTTAGGAAGATGGTCATGATCTCGTACCTGAGCTGGGAATGCAGCCCTACCATTGCGATTATTTGCATGTGGACGACCTGGTGCTGGTACGTAGTTTTGATTTTGATCAACCTCATCCTCGTAATCGCCTGCATAATCGTCCTCCTCAGCGGCAGCGGGAGCCATAGAAGCATCAACAGTAGGTGCAGCGGCACCAGAAGTTTGACCAGGCTCAAGGGGAACGCGCTGTGCTCGTCCCACTTGATTTGGAAGGCGACGTTGTTGTTGTTGTAGAGGTGCGACAGGTGCAGCCGGCGGTGGTTGTGGAAGACGCGCGAGCAATTCATTAAACTTGTTATCGAGCTTTGTTTCGAACGTCTTCTCAATTCCATCTATCTTCTCCATGGCCTCTTCAAATCTGTTTAGCACATCTTGCACCTGTCCACTCATCATTTGCTGAAATTTATCATGTAGCTGTTTGTTCGTCATGTTCTCCCAATCAGTCTCATCGGCTTGTGATCTTGCCATGGTTAGCAGCAATAGAAACACACAAGAATATGATCCTACAGACTACTAGGAAGTGGTGGTGGTGGTGTATCACAAATCCGTCAAGCGAATCTCAAACGCTTACCAGTTCTTACCAAGCAGCAGGTGGTGATCGGCCACCATTGTAGTCAAAACTCTCAAAGATTGGACAGAGCGATTGCCAGGTGGTGTCAAACGCACGACGTAGATGTATGTGGAGCTGGGAAGGCTTATGATATGGTAGCAAAAATGTCAGCAATAATCAATTCAGAGATGCAAAGTTGAATAAACGCTCAACGACGGTACGGTGCTGGTCCTAGGCTAGACCGTACTAGAGGCGCGAGCCTAGAACACTAACAAAATCATGGCGTGGCACGTAAACAAGGGAAGAGCACACTCTAAAAAAAAATTTGTTTTTTGTTTTTTTTGCGCTCCTTTTTTTTGCGCTCCTTTTTTTTTGCAAAAAATCACTATAATGGCGAGTGTCTCAAAACTCTTCCCAAGTCAAACTAACAGGATTGGCACGAAATTTTTTTTTGAAATTTTTTTTTCGGAAACCAGGGCAGCGACGACGAAAAAGTGCGACAAAAAATCACTATGATGGCAAGTGTCTCAAAACGCTCCCTGGGACCTAAAAATAGGATAGGGAAAAAAATTGACTGCCAAAATTTTGGCCTAAAAACTGCCCGGGGGTCTCCAGACTTTTTTTTTTCTTTCCGAAACCTACTCCGACAAGGAAACCCGAATCGGAAACTAGATGGATCTCGAAAACAAACCTAATATGAAAAGAACTCGGATTGGTGGTGGATATATGGTGGTGGATATATGGTGGTGGTATATGGATACAGATCGGTGGTGGTATATGGATACAGATTGGTGATGGTATATGGATTCAAAGCGGTGGCGGATAAGCGGTGGTGGTAGATGGCAGGGGCGATGATGATGGTGCGGCGGTGGCGTGACAACTTATGAACAGAACTCGAAACTCTAAAGGACTAGACGCTAAGACCAGCAACTTGACACGACGATGCAACCGAAAATTCAACAAAGCAAATACAGAAAAGATTATGCAAAGGCTCAGATTGGTTCGGATATGATGAACTAACCCTAATTTTTTTTTGTCTTTTTCGTGGACTCTAGGTATGAAGAACAGACACGATCTGAACTACGAAAAACTGTAAAATCTCACCGAGCAACCTGAAAACTGATACCACTTGATAGAGGCGAGGGTGTCCCGATCTTTCGATGAGATGATAGCTATCGTTTTTGGTGGAGTAGACTTTGACGATCCGACTACGAACGTGCGAGGACGTCGCGCCTTAGCAATCGCTAAACCAACTCCGAGAGGTTATTGACCACGCCGGAGCACAATCAACCTGACCACGAGGGTCTATCTCCTACAAGCAAACGAAGAACAAGCAAGAAACTAAGATTTGCGATCTGGATATTGCGAATATAAGATGAAAGCTTTATTGATCAAGGTGGGGTCCTGTGACGTCTTGGTCTGGTCGTTGAACACAAACGAAGTACGCGAAGTTGCAGCTATGGCGAACTTTTAATCTAAACAAAACCCAAGTCTAAACGACGCCCTAAGGGCTGTATATATGGAGGAAGAAGGGGGAATTTCGTGGCCCTTGGAGGAGGGATCCGAAACCAACCCTAACTCTTGTTTTCCCACACATACGGACTCTAAAAACTGCCTATACTTAAGTATTTCAAAATTACATGGGCCTGGCCCAATAATAAGGTGACGCAGCACCTATAATAGCCTTTGGACGAAATTTATGAAGTGGCATCTTGTATATTTCGTCCAAGGCTTCATGCACGCATTAAGGTGGCTTCAATGTCCTGAAATCATCACTTGTAACTCCGTTCTTGTTCCCCTTGCGCATGCCATTATCTCCATGCCTGGTCTTGCTCCAGTGTTCATCCCTCTTATCCATGGCAGGCCCTTCATTTGTAAGTAAGACAAATGTATCCAATTTAGGCAGCATCATATTCTCATGAACATTAGAATCATTACTAAGAAACGAAAGTACCTGATAATTTAATTGGCGTGCGCGAGCTCTAGTAATTGGTCCAGTGTATGTAGCAGTAGGTGATGTGGGTGTAACAATGGTATTGATGTCCTCATCACTACTATGTTGCTAACTTTACCCATTAAGATAATGAGCGTGCTTCTATTTGTTAGCGTATGTTTCATCAACTAGACCCACTATTACAGTAATCTCACTCTCAATATATGTGCCAATAGGGATGCTCGATTTTGGTGGAACTGCACAAAAAATTTGGTTGCTTCATTGCCTCGACTGCATCCTTCCTTTCATGTCAGTCGCTTATCTCGGCTTCCAGTCAAAGGAAATACTAATTGATATGCTTCCTCACACAGGTTGGTACCGGTCTTTATCCTGATTATTGTGCTTGTCATATGTATTGGTAATTTGGTATTGTGCTATTGTTGGCCGATTTCATAAAGGAGTAACTTGGAGCCTGAACTCGCAGGCAAATCATTACATTTGGGCGATTTCAGTAGAACTGCGCAAAAAGACCAGATGGACAGATACTTATGCTGCTGCTATGTACTCCAAAGTTCACTCAGACAAGCATCAATGTTGACAAGAAGAAGTGCCAGAGTGAACGCCAACAATATTGCTTGGCGCATAGCCCAGAAAAACGCAGTCCAGTCTTTGGTCCCAACTTGTGCCTTTTGGTTATCGCCACGTATGCTGGTAGCAAACTGTATGGCATGGAGTCTAAAGATTCTAGACAAGTTGGTTGACGCGTATATTCATCTGGCACTTAATCAGTCTACACGCCAGTGTTGCTCCATTTCAGTTGAACTACACAAAAAATTTGGGTGGTTCATTTTATCGACCGCCTCCTTTCTTGTCTGCAATGTACAATTTTGGCGAGCTACTGGACAAAGATGAGCTAGTAAACTAGTTGGATGAAAGTAGTGGCCAAGTTGCTCAAACCTCCCTCGGCATCGAGGCCACTATCTCGAGGATAAATCTACAAGCAAAGTTCAGATTGTCTGTGCTGCCTCTTATGTACTCGAAAGTTTGCTTGTACAAGCATTAATTTTAGCAAGAAGTACCACCGAGTGAACACCATTTACCAGTCTGTACCCTAGGTAATTAAAGTTTGTCCATGGATGATATTGGTTGTGATCTCTCAATCTTTTGGATGCATAAACATGCTGAACATGTGTATATCTGAATCTTTTTGTGAATGTTAGCTATGAATATTGTCTTGTGATCTGTCAATCATTTGGATGCATAGACATGCTGAACTTGTGTATATATGAATCTTTTGAGTTGTTGATTGTGAATGTTGGCTATGAATATGAACGTGTCCTGAGAACTTGAGTTTGATACGAATGTTTACCTTTTCTGTTGTACTTGTGTGTGAACTTGTTAGAATGTCTACTGTGGGATTGTGACGTGTGAGTGTCAACGGCACACCTTCTTCCTGAGAAGAATTGCACCTGCTTGTTAGGGTAGCAACGGTGCATCAGTTTTTTTTATCTTTTTGCTCTGTCTTCCCACCTCCCCCGCTCAACCCCTGCCGTAATGTTTTCGGCCTCAAAACAAACATAGTACTGCGTTGGTTTTGGGCCTTGATGAAAAATCAAGTGCTGCTTTCTGTAGGTTGGCCCGCCCAGCAAATGGGTTGTTGGTCCACCACGGACTGGGAGGCTAAAAATACAAGTTGTATGGTGCAGAGGCAAGTAAAAAACGGCATCGAGAGCCATCCACTTAAAAAAAATCGTGTCTAATGTGCTTCTTCAGTCGCGCCGCCGGCCCCCTCTTTAATCCAGTTCGCTCCATTCCCCAGCCATCAGCACGGGACGGAAGTTCATTTCCCCCTCTCACTGCGGGGGGATTGAAGAAGCGCGGCATCGAATCCAACACCGGCGATGGCTGCTTGTCCAAGTGATTTTCAGATAAGAAACTGCATGTTTCAGAGGCAGAGCATTTAAATCAACACGCACTTTTCAAACATGGATAACGGAATGTTGGAAATTTTATTGATGGTAAAAAACGGAACTAACAACAAGTTAACATCATGTTGATCAACATTCATGTATGGTACATCTTCATATGATGCAAAGTCAAAAAGATATGCTATTTTCAAAATGCCAAGACAATGTTGAGTGTGCGAAAAACTGGGTAAACTAGGGACGAAATTTTGGCAAGTGTTAGATATTTTTCAACTACACCAGTTGGAATCGAACCTGGGCAGTACAGCTTTTGGATGAGAGGGCTGCAGCCACCGGGCTACTGCGGTATGTTCGAAAGAATGAAGGCGTCTTCCCCGGCTCTGGTTCTTACCCGTCCGTGTGCGCTCGCCGCGACGCCGCCGTATGCCGTTGTCAACATGCTCAACAAACAAGAGGAATCTGGAGAGGACTGTACGCCAAGAGGCTGACAGTGGGGACCCACCAGGTCCAAGGCCGTACGCAAGCAAGTGCCTCATTGGAAAAAAAAGCTTCCTCCTAATTGTATACTGACGTTGGGGCCTACGGGTTTGTCAACCTTGTCGATAAACGAAATAAATTTTCAACGATGACTGTCATCGGGGAGCTTTTTTTTAGGGGTATCGGGGATCTAGCTGGTATCATTTTTTCAGAGGGCGAACAAGTATCAGCTAGGCCTAGATTTTGTTTTTTAACATGCGTAGCCCATGACATACCGACACAGTGGTTTCGACTTATTTTTTTGAGGTCCATTATGTACATATCGGCCTATGGGCCTCCAGCGTAGGTTTTACTTTTTCTTAAACATCGGCAGCCCAATGTATTTTTTTAATAAAACGCAGATCTCTGTTTTATTTATCTATATATAAGAATAATAATGCAGTGTCCAATTTATGTTTTCCCTTCTAACCACATTATATATATATTTATATTATTACTATTATCGTATATTTAATAGAAACTTATATACATTATAAAATCATCCCTAGTCTTATTAGCTTATAAAAATAAATGTTTAACAGAAGTTGGCAAGGAAAATCCTGGTTGTTTTTGACTCTCAGACAAGAAAAATCCTGATGATTGCGTACAAAAGCTTGCGAAGATTTTAAGGACCAATGTAATAATAACGCACTCATTTTTCTTTTGAGCAATAACTCGCTAATTTGTTAATTTTATATATAATAAAATGTGTAGCTCTGGTTTATTTTTTGATATTAATTGCTCCTTCTAACCTGACATTAAATATAGAACAAGCCCAGCTAATTCGTGTATTTCAAGAAAGTGCAAATGGGCTGTGATTTCTTAAAAAAAAATGGGCCGCATTGACTCTAAATTATTTGTTCACCCAGCCCAGCAAATGGACTGTAAATTCTATAAAACATAGGTTAAATATATGGCACATTTTTGCAGGCTGACATGTGGGCCAATAGGTCAAAGCCTACGCAAGGCGTTGTCAACTTAGTCAACAAATGATTCTGATATCCACAGCCATTGGTTTTATATCCAACGGCCAGCATGCACCCTCAATCTCGTGTCTTCTTCCTCCAGCGTCGCCGGGACCACCTGCTCCGGCCTCCGGCGGCTAGCTGCCCTGCTTAGCACACATCACTACGAAGCGCTACCCCACCGCCGGCCAGGCTATCCCTCCACACCTCCTGTTATTCTCCACCGACTGCAGCCCCACGCCGCACTAGAACTAGTTATAACCCTCGTACTCCCCTCAGCATGGGCATCCACTACTTTGGCTTCGCCGGCTCCGGGTCGTTCCCTTCCTAGGCCTCGCCGTCATCCACCGCGTTGGTGCTCTCGGCGCGGCGTGGTCAACATGGTCAACAAAGACAGCCATCGGAAAAGGGATGTAAGTGGAGAGGCTGATAGTAGGGACCCACACAAGCAAGTGCCTCCTTATTACGCAAAAAAAATGATTGCTCCTGCTGACAGCTGGGACCCACCGGCAAAATCTTCGCACGAAAGGAAGTGCCTCCTTATTATGCGAAAAAACTATTCCTCCCGATGACAGCTAGGACCCGGCAGATTTGGTGGCTGACTTGTGGGACTACTAAGCTGACGCATTTGTAGGGCTTTGTCAACTTAGTCAACAAATGATTCTAGCAGCTGGACCGTTGGATGTTAATCCAATAGCCGTGCTGCTTCTTCAACCTCTGATCTTCTTGCTCCAGCCGCCCAAACCAGCGCCGGCGGGACCGCCTACTCCTGCCTCCCGTGGGCGGCAGTGCTGCCGCGCAGGCCTCACCGCCCCAACCTAACCCCACCGCCGGCCAGGCCTTCCCTCTACTCACCCACACCCCGTGTTATTCTTCGGTGACGGTAGCCTCACACCGCAGCGGAACCAGTGAACTCTCGTACTCCCCTCCGCGTGGGCATCCACTACCTCGTCTTCCTCGGCTCCGCATCGTTCTCTTAGCAGGCCACACCGTCGTCCACCGCCTTGGTGCTCTCGGCGCGGCGTGGTCAACGTTGTCAACGAACGACAGCCATCGAAAGACGACTGTACACGGTGAGGCTGATAGCTGGACCCACCAGCTACATCTTCGCACGCAAGGAAGTGCCTCCTTATTACGTGCAAAAAAATAATTCCTCCCCCTAACAGCTAGGACCCACCACATATATCTTCGCACGCAAGGGAGTGCCTCTTTATCCTCCCTGACAGCTGGGACCCACTCGGTCGAACCGTACGTAGGGTTGTCTGTCTGGTCGCGAATGTGTACATATATACTGGTTGATCGGTCTCTCTGCAAGGATGAACCATGGCCGAGTAAGTAGCGGCACGTGTCGTAGTAGAGCCCCCGACGTAGCAGTTCAGGCAGTCCCGGCTAAATCGTGTACGTGTACGTACAGCCACACGGCAAAAAATACGGCCACGTACGTACATACAGGCGGATCAAACGCCTACTCACGCATACGTACGGCCAGGGCTCGTGTACATGGAGAGGCAACGAACGGCAGCAACGGCGTCCTGTTCATCGGAAGCCAACCGGCTGGGTCGGAACGGAGAAACTGCGTCGTGTTCAGCGGGAGGCAACAGAATGCGTCGTGTTCATCGGGAGCCAACCGGCTTGGACGGAATAGCCAAAACAGGGTATGGCGTACCGCAGAACGGAGGAAACGGCCTTCTGTTCAAGTGCCTATGGTCGAAACGGGGTCCTGTTGATCGGGAGGGGTGTGGCGTACCGCAAAACGGAGGAAACGGACTTGTGTTGGAGCGCCTACGGTCGAAACGGGGTCCTGTTCATCGAGAGGGTTATGGCGTACCGCAAAACGGGACTCCACGGGCTACTGTTCATCCACCGTCTACTGCCTCGCTCCAGCCTCCACGGACTACTGTTCATCCACCGTCGACTTCCTCCAGCCTCCACCTGCTACTGTTCATCTACCGTCGACTTCCTCCTGCCTCCACTAGCTATTGTTCATCCACGGGCTATTGTTCATCCAGCCTCCATCGGCTACTATTCAACCAGCCCTCCACGGCGTCCTGTTCATCCACCCCCAACCGGCTCGGGTGTGACGGCCTCCTCGATCGGGGTCCTGTTCATCCAGCGGCAACGACCTACTACTACCACGGGGTCCTGTTCATCCAACCCCCACCAGAAACTGTTCATCCAACCCCCAACAACGGTCATTGTTCATCAAGAGGCAACTGGTTCGATCGGCTTCAGTTAGCAGCAGTAGCGAAGGAATCGCTTGGGTCCACTTAACATCCAAGGGATCGATCGCTCGGGTTCAACAAAGTAGCTAGTGCAATCGCTCGGGTTCAGTAAGCGAACGCCTCGCTCAGGTTCAGTTAGAGCCCAACGGCTCGCACACGCGCGCGTACGTGTACGAGAGAAACGCGCAAACCTCCGTGCATCGCTCGGCCCCGACCACCCACCGTAACCGGGAACTCCCCGAAATTTTCCTCGCCCTCGCTTCTACCACGATTTTTTTTCATCATGGACGGCCCAAAGAATGTCATGCAGGTGCGTCCTCGGCCCGCCCAGGACGAAAAGCCCATTTTCCATCATGATTTTTTGTCATAGAAGTAGGAGCCCACCACATCTATGATGATACGTTCTTTTGTCACAATTATCATCATAGAAGTGTCATAAGCATGACAAGAAAAAAATTCGTTTGGGCCAAAATGTCACGGATGTGTCTTTTTTTGTAGTGTAGAGTAGAAATGTTGCGAGTTTTACAGTGTAATTGCAACAGATTTACAATGTAATATACAATCTAATCACATCATAAATAGTGTAATATACAGTAGAACTACTATAATTCCCAGTGACATCTTACATTAGATTTACAGAGTAAAAAGCAGTAGTATTATAGTGCAAATGACAGTTGAATTACAATGATATTTATAGTATAATTCTAGTTGAATTACAATGCGATTTACAGTGAACTTACATGTAAAACTGCTGTAATTCCTCTGTAAATGTCACTGATAATTTTAACAACTCCCTCTTCCTAACAACATAAACTAGCACTAGCTGAACCACTAACTGAAAGAACACAAAACTGATAAGCATAAGCAACCCCCTAGGAAATATAGAATGTAAACACACATCAATCCACACAAGCAAGCGGCCAAGTGGATGCAAGCCACACTTCACACACCTATTAGCAAGGTCTGGGCATGTAGACACATGCTCATATCAGTCATCTTCTTATTTCAGAGTTACAAAGGCGAGCGAGAGCTACCAAAAAGCTCACGCCTAACACCCCTGAAGCTTTTCCTTCCATGTCTGAAGTGAACAGCTAGCCAACAACCCGTAAGTGTCTAGCTATCCACGAGAACACAGTAGCAACTGTGAGTATTGCTCACAAAATGAATAGCTACTGTAAATAAAAAGTATCAGCTGAGAACATATTACATAGTACACCGATGAGCTACATAATACAGAAATGCACTGTAACAAAAAACAGTTAAAACTTGGTGGGGTCTTGAAAACTACAATAGCCTTTGCTGGAGAAATATAATAATGTGACAGTGTAATTATGCTTAATGCAAGAAAAATAGTTAAACGACCAACTAGAACATGCAGAGGTAATGCAAACAATAACCACTACTCATAAAACAAAGTAACACTAAGTAACCACCTAATTTATCAAGGATTAAGAGCTACTCTCAGACTGCAATTCATTCATGAGGTACAACAAAATAACTTTTAAATGTTGTGGAAATTAACCTAAACATAACCTACAGAGACAACTCACTCAATTTACAGCAAAATAACAGAACTAATTACGGAACAACCACTAAAAAATTCAATATGGGAAGCGAAATATAAGAACTAATAATAACCTTATAAAGTTAAATCTAACTCTCCAAAGACAGGATATTGCAGACAATACTCTAGAATTGCCCCAACATTACACATGCACATGCACAAGCACAAAGCCTGACGCAAACACAAGGATGGGAACAGCAAAACGCAACACAACGTAGATGAACAACCTAGAATTCGAGCACCATAGCTCACATATTCAACAGAGCACAACCATCATCGGGCTCACAGAATTGTAGGACCATATCACACAGATCTAGAAAATAGAGTAATTGATGAAGAAGAACAACAGGAGGCCATCGGGAAGAGAAAATTCCAACCAGCAGCTAGCCGACCGCAGCAATCTAAACTTCAAGCAAGGGATCCTTCCAGTGGATTTGAAGAGCTACAAATTAAGCAAAAACATGAACAACCTAGGATTGGACGAGTGAGAGCTCACAAAATCCACGAATCGCGTCCGCAGAGATCTAGATAAAGAACAACGAATGGAGGGGAGAGAGAACAGGTGCAAACCACTTGGAGGAGCACTTCTAACCACCAGCGGGCCAACAACAACAACCGAACACCTCAAGCAACGAGAGAAGGAGAGCTGTGAATGGAAATAATCGCCGTCTCTCTCTCTCTCCCCTGCTCTCGAAATCTTTGTTTGAACAGTCGCTGATGAAAGGGGAAGGAGGAAACAGCTACAGAGCGAACAGGACATTTCAAAGTCCAGAGGAAAAACAGGCAGCGACACGGGTTAACGGGCATACCATAAGCACAAGAGCGAACCCGATAAACCAATAACGAGAGGACCATGCACGAATCGTTGTGCAAGGATCGAACGGACACAAAATCTGAATGAAAACGAATTGTTTTCATCCGGATGAAAATTAGCAAAACCGTATAATTCACCACATTTTCTTCTTGTGCCTTATTGGCGGTAGGTTCATTAGCAAATTTCTTCATTCTCTTTCTGCCCTTTTTACGACGCTGAGCTGAGGGGTCCATAGAAGATGCTTCTCCGAAATCTATTTGTTGCATTTGCTAAAATTTAGTGTGGCAATTATGAGTCATAAAGCATAAAAAACAAAAAAAATGTGCTAAAATTTTGACATGAACTGTGCTAACAAGAGGACATAGCGAGTGCCAGAGATTCGGTGATAGAGGCGAGGGTGTCCCGATCTTTCGATGAGATGATAGCTATCGTTTTTGGTGGAGTAGACTTTGACGATCCGACTACGAACGTGCGAGGACGTCGCGCCTTAGCAATCGCTAAACCAACTCCGAGAGGTTATTGACCACGCCGGAGCACAATCAACCTGACCACGAGGGTCTATCTCCTGCAAGCAAACGAAGAACAAGCAAGAAACTAAGATTTGCAATCTGGATATTGCGAATATAAGATGAAAGCTTTATTGATCAAGGTGAGGTTCTGTGACGTCTTGGTCTGGTCGTTGAACACAAACGAAGTACGCGAAGTTGCAGCTATGGCGAACTTTTAATCTAAACAAAACCCAAAGTCTAAACGGTGCCCTAAGGGCTGTATATATGGAGGAAGAGGAGGGGATTTCGTGGCCCTTGAAGGAGGGGTCCGAAACCAACCCTATCTCTTGTTTCCCCACACATACGGACTCTAAAAACAGCCTATACTCAAGTATTTCGAAATTACATGGGCCTGGCCCAATAATAAGGTGACGCAGCACCTATAATAGCCTCTGGACGAAATTTATGAAGTGACATCTTGTATATTTCGTCCAAGGCTTCCTGCACTCATTATGGTGGCTTCAAAGTCCTGAAATCATCACTTGTAACTCCGTTCTTGTTCCCCTTGTGCATGCCATCATCTCCATGCTTGAACTTACTCCAAGGTTCCTCTTTCTTGTCCAAGCTAGGCCCTTCATTTGTAAGCAAAACAAATGTATCCAATTTAGGCAGCATCATATTCTCATGAACTTTAGAATCATTACCAAGAATCGAAAGTACCTGATATTTTAATTGGCGTGTGCGAGCTCTAGTAATTGGTCCAGTATGTATAGAAGCAGGGGCTGTGGGTGTAACAATGGTATTGATGTCCTCATCAGGATACCATCAAATTCGTATGAAATTGGGGGATGAATGGAAAACAGCATTTAAAACAAAGTTTGGATTATATGAGTGGTTAGTCATGCCTTTTGGGTTAACTAATGCACCTAGTACTTTCATGAGATTAATGAACGAAGTTTTACGTGCTTTCATTGGACGATTTGTGGTAGTCTATTTTGATGATATACTGATTTATAGCAGATCTTTGGAGGAACATTTGGAACATTTACGTGCTGTTTTTATTGCTTTACGTGATGCACGTTTGTTTGGTAACCTTGGGAAGTGCACCTTTTGCACCGACCGAGTATCTTTTCTTGGCTATGTTGTTACTCCACAGGGAATTGAAGTTGATAAAGCCAAGATTGAAGCTATTGAGAGTTGGCCACAGCCCAAAACGGTCACTCAAGTGAGGAGTTTTCTTGGAGTCGCTGGTTTCTATAGGCGTTTTGTGAGAGATTTCAGCACCATTGCTGCACCTCTCAATGAGCTTACAAAGAAGGATGTGCCTTTTGTTTGGGGTACCTCACAGGAAGAAGCCTTCACGGTATTGAAAGATAAGTTGACACATGCTCCTTTACTCCAACTTCCTGATTTTAGTAAGACTTTTGAGCTTGAATGTGATGCTAGTGGAATTGGATTAGGAGGTGTTTTATTACAAGATGGCAAACCTGTTGCATACTTTTCTGAAAAATTGAGTGGGCCTAGTCTGAACTATTCTACTTATGATAAAGAATTATATGCTCTTGTTCGGACCTTAGAAACATGGCAACATTATTTATGGCCCAAAGAATTTGTTATACATTCTGATCATGAATCTTTGAAACACATTAAAAGTCAAGCAAAACTGAACCGTAGACATGCTAAATGGATTGAATTTATTGAGACTTTCCCTTATGTCATTAAACACAAGAAGGGTAAAGAAAATGTTATTGCTGATGCATTGTCTCGTCGTTATACTATGCTTTCACAACTTGACTTTAAAATATTTGGTTTGGAGACCATCAAAGATCAATATGTGCATGATTCTGAATTTAAAGATGTATTGCAGAATTGTAAGGAAGGGAGAACATGGAACAAGTTCGTCGTTAACGATGGATTTGTGTTTCGTGCTAACAAGCTATGCATTCCAGCTAGCTCCGTTCGTCTTTTGTTGTTGCAGGAGGCGCATGGAGGAGGATTAATGGGACACTTTGGCGTGAAGAAGACGGAGGATATACTTGCTACACATTTCTTTTGGCCAAAGATGAGACGGGATGTTGAGCGTTTTGTTGCTCGCTGCACTACATGTCAAAAAGCTAAGTCACGACTCAATCCTCATGGTTTATATATGCCTTTGCCTGTACCTAGTGTTCCTTGGGAGGATATATTTATGGACTTTGTTTTAGGTTTACCTCGAACAAAGAAGGGGAGGGATAGCATATTTGTTGTCGTGGATAGGTTCTCGAAAATGGCACACTTTATACCATGTCATAAAAGCGATGATGCTGTTAATGTTGCTGATTTGTTCTTTCGTGAAATTATACGCTTGCATGGTGTGCCAAATACTATTGTTTCAGATCGTGATACTAAATTTCTTAGCCACTTTTGGAGATGTTTATGGGCTAAGTTGGGGACTAAACTGCTTTTTAGTACTACATGTCACCCCCAAACTGATGGACAAACTGAAGTAGTCAATAGAACATTGTCTACTATGCTTAGGGCTGTTTTGAAGAATAACAAGAAAATGTGGGAAGAATGCTTGCCTCATATTGAATTTGCTTATAATCGTTCATTGCATTCTACTACTAAGATGTGTCCTTTTGAAATTGTGTATGGTTTCCTTCCTCGTGCACCAATTGATTTGTTGCCTCTTCCATCTATGGAGAAGGTTAATTTTGATGCTAAACAACGTGCTGAATTGATCTTAAAAATGCATGAGTTAACTAAGGAGAACATTGAGCGTATGAATGCTAAATATAATGATAGAGGCGAGGGTGTCCCGATCTTTCGATGAGATGATAGCTATCGTTTTTGGTGGAGTAGACTTTGACGATCCGACTACGAACGTGCGAGGACGTCGCGCCTTAGCAATCGCTAAACCAACTCCGAGAGGTTATTGACCACGCCGGAGCACAATCAACCTGACCACGAGGGTCTATCTCCTGCAAGCAAACGAAGAACAAGCAAGAAACTAAGATTTGCAATCTGGATATTGCGAATATAAGATGAAAGCTTTATTGATCAAGGTGGGGTTCTGTGACGTCTTGGTCTGGTCGTTGAACACAAACGAAGTACGCGAAGTTGCAGCTATGGCGAACTTTTAATCTAAACAAAACCCAAAGTCTAAACGGTGCCCTAAGGGCTGTATATATGGAGGAAGAGGAGGGGATTTCGTGGCCCTTGAAGGAGGGGTCCGAAACCAACCCTATCTCTTGTTTCCCCACACATACGGACTCTAAAAATAGCCTATACTCAAGTATTTTGAAATTACATGGGCCTGGCCCAATAATAAGGTGACGCAGCACCTATAATAGCCTCTGGACGAAATTTATGAAGTGACATCTTGTATATTTCGTCCAAGGCTTCCTGCACTCATTATGGTGGCTTCAAAGTCCTGAAATCATCACTTGTAACTCCGTTCTTGTTCCCCTTGTGCATGCCATCATCTCCATGCTTGAACTTGCTCCAAGGTTCCTCTTTCTTGTCCAAGCTAGGCCCTTCATTTGTAAGCAAAACAAATGTATCCAATTTAGGCAGCATCATATTCTCATGAACTTTAGAATCATTACCAAGAAACGAAAGTACCTGATATTTTAATTGACGTGCGCGAGCTCTAGTAATTGGTCCAGTATGTATAGAAGCAGGGGCTGTGGGTGTAACAATGGTATTGATGTCCTCATCAGTTTGTCCATCAGTTTGGGGGTGACATGTAGTACTAAAAAGCAGTTTAGTCCCCAACTTAGCCCATAAACATCTCCAAAAGTGGCTAAGAAATTTAGTATCACGATCTGAAACAATAGTATTTGGCACACCATGCAAGCGTATAATTTCACGAAAGAACAAATCAGCAACATTAACAGCATCATCGCTTTTATGACATGGTATAAAGTGTGCCATTTTCGAGAACCTATCCACGACAACAAATATGCTATCCCTCCCCTTCTTTGTTCGAGGTAAACCTAAAACAAAGTCCATAAATATATCCTCCCAAGGAACACTAGGTACAGGCAAAGGCATATATAAACCATGAGGATTGAGTCGTGACTTAGCTTTTTGACATGTAGTGCAGCGAGCAACAAAACGCTCAACATCCCGTCTCATCTTTGGCCAAAAGAAATGTGTAGCAAGTATATCCTCCGTCTTCTTCACGCCAAAGTGTCCCATTAATCCTCCTCCATGCGCCTCCTGCAACAACAAAAGACGAACGGAGCTAGCT
The DNA here is from genome assembly GCA_011799875.1 of Thinopyrum elongatum. NCBI lineage: Eukaryota > Viridiplantae > Streptophyta > Magnoliopsida > Poales > Poaceae > Thinopyrum > Thinopyrum elongatum. The sequence continues at coordinate 273,425,507 of CM022302.1, read as the reverse complement.
GGAATGCATAGCTTGTTAGCACGAAACACAAATCCATCGTTAACGACGAACTTGTTCCATGTTCTCCCTTCCTTACAATTCTGCAATACATCTTTAAATTCAGAATCATGCACATATTGATCTTTGATGGTCTCCAAACCAAATATTTTAAAGTCAAGTTGTGAAAGCATAGTATAACGACGAGACAATGCATCAGCAATAACATTTTCTTTACCCTTCTTGTGTTTAATGACATAAGGGAAAGTCTCAATAAATTCAATCCATTTAGCATGTCTACGGTTCAGTTTTGCTTGACTTTTAATGTGTTTCAAAGATTCATGATCAGAATGTATAACAAATTCTTTGGGCCATAAATAATGTTGCCATGTTTCTAAGGTCCGAACAAGAGCATATAATTCTTTATCATAAGTAGAATAGTTCAGACTAGGCCCACTCAATTTTTCAGAAAAGTATGCAACAGGTTTGCCATCTTGTAATAAAACACCTCCTAATCCAATTCCACTAGCATCACATTCAAGCTCAAAAGTCTTATTAAAATCAGGAAGTTGGAGTAAAAGAGCATGTGTCAACTTATCTTTCAATACCGTGAAGGCTTCTTCCTGTGAGGTACCCCAAACAAAAGGCACATCCTTCTTTGTAAGCTCATTGAGAGGTGCAGCAATGGCGCTGAAATCTCTCACAAAACGCCTATAGAAACCAGCGAGTCCAAGAAAACTCCTCACTTGAGTGACTGTTTTGGGCTGTGGCCAACTCTCAATAGCTTCAATCTTGGCTTTATCAACTTCAATTCCCTGTGGAGTAACAACATAGCCAAGAAAAGATACTCGGTCGGTGCAAAAGGTGCACTTCCCAAGGTTACCAAACAAACGTGCATCACGTAAAGCAATAAAAACAGCACGTAAATGTTCCAAATGTACCTCCAAAGATCTGCTATAAATCAGTATATCATCAAAATAGACTACCACAAATCGTCCAATGAAAGCACGTAAAACTTCGTTCATTAATCTCATGAAAGTACTAGGTGCATTAGTTAACCCAAAAGGCATGACTAACCACTCATATAATCCAAACTTTGTTTTAAATGCTGTTTTCCATTCATCCCCCAATTTCATACGAATTTGATGGTATCCACTACGCAAATCAACTTTGGAGAATATTGTAGAGCCACTCAATTCATCAAGCATATCATCTAGTCTAGGAATAGGATGACGATAACGAATAGTAATATTATTAATGCCTCTACAATCAACACACATACGCGATGTACCATCCTTTTTCGGCACTAGAATAATAGGAACAGCACAAGGACTAAGGGATTCGCGTATATAACCTTTGTCGAGCAACTCCTGTACTTGACGCATAATCTCCTTCGACTCCTCTGGATTGGTACGGTATGGCGCACGGTTTGGCAACGAAGCACCGGGAATTAAGTCAATCTGATGCTCAATCCCGCGAATAGGTGGTAATCCCGGTGGCACGTCTTGTGGAAAGACGTCAGCGAACTCCTGCAAAATGTTAGTGACCGCAGGAGGCAAAGAGGAAGGCACGTCCTCGAATGAAAATAACGCCTCTTTGCACACAAAAGCATAGCAAACAGAAATGCTGAAATCTAGATCATCAATATCAGATTTGGTGGCAAGTAAGCATGCACTTTTCAATTTAATTTCAGAAGCAACACTAGATGGTTTATTATTAGGCTTCATTTGTTGCTCAAATTCTTTTGCCACAATCTGATTTTCACTCTTATTTTTCTCCTGTTTTGCTTTACTAGCTCTATTAATATCATCTTTCAAAATAGAATCAGGAGTCATAGGAAGCAAAGTAATATGTTTATCCTTATGAACAAGAGTATACTGATTGTTTCTACCATGGTGTACAGAATTTTTATCAAATTGCCATGGTCTACCAAGTAATAATGAACATGCTTGCATGGGTACCACATCACAATCAACATAATCAGCATATGTAGAGATACTAAAATGCACACGAACAGTACGTGTTACCTTAACCTTGCCGCTGTTGTTGAACCATTGGATATAGTAAGGATGTGGATGTGGTCTTGTGGTGAGAGATAGCTTCTCCACCATCTCCATGCTAGCCAAGTTGTTGCAGCTCCCTCTGATGAGGACATCAATACCATTGTTACACCCACAGCCCCTGCAGCTATACATACTGGACCAATTACTAGAGCTCGCGCACGCCAATTAAATTATCAGGTACTTTCGTTTCTTGGTAATGATTCTAATGTTCATGAGAATATGATGCTGCCTAAATTGGATACATTTGTTTTGCTTACAAATGAAGGGCCTAGCTTGGACAAGAAAGAGGAACCTTGGAGCAAGTTCAAGCATGGAGATGATGGCATGCGCAAGGGGAACAAGAACGGAGTTACAAGTGATGATTTCAGGACTTTGAAGCCACCATAAGGAGTGCAGGAAGCCTTGGACGAAATATACAAGATGCCACTTCATAAATTTCGTCCAGAGGCTATTATAGGTGCTGCGTCACCTTATTATTGGGCCAGGCCCATGTAATTTCGAAATACTTGAGTATAGGCTATTTTTAGAGTCCGTATGTGTGGGGAAACAAGAGATAGGGTTGGTTTCGGACCCCTCCTTCAAGGGCCACGAAATCCCCCCCCTCTTCCTCCAAATATACAGCCCTTAGGGCACCGTTTAGACTTTGGGTTTTGTTAAGATTAAAAGTTCGCCATAGCTGCAACTTCGCGTACTTCGTTTGTGTTCAACGACCAGACCAAGACGTCACAGAACCCCACCTTGATCAATAAAGCTTTCATCTTATATTCGCAATATCCAGATTGCAAATCTTAGTTTCTTGCTTGTTCTTCGTTTGCTTGCAGGAGATAGACCCTCGTGGTCAGGTTGATTGTGCTCCGGCGTGGTCAATAACCTCTCGGAGTTGGTTTAGCGATTGCTAAGGCGCGACGTCCTCGCACGTTCGTAGTCGGATCGTCAAAGTCTACTCCACCAAAAACGATAGCTATCATCTCATCGAAAGATCGGGACACCCTCGCCTCTATCAAGTGGTATCAGATTCCCAGGTTGCTCGGTGAGATTTACAGTTTTTCGTAGTTTAGATCGAGTCTGTTCTTCATACCTACAGTCCAGGAAAAAGCCAAAAAAAAAATTTAGGGTTAGTTCATCATATCCGAACCAATCTGAGCCTTTGCATAATCTTTTTAGGGTTTTTGCTTTGTTGAATTTGCGGTTGCATCGTCGTGTCAAGTTGCTGGTCTTAGCGTCTAGTTCTTTAGAGTTTCGAGTTCTGTTCACAAGTTGTCACGCCGCCGCCCACCATCATCATCGCCCCTACCATATACCACCACAGCTTATCTGCTATTTCTCTGAGTCCATATACCACCACCGATCCGAGTCCATATACCACCACCGATCCGAGTCCATATACCACCACCAATCCGAGCCCACATATACTACCGTCATATACCATCACCAGTCCGAGTTCCACCAGATTCATCTCTGCCACCAGTCCTAGTCCGAGTCCAGTATTTATTCCTTTATTTTAGAGTTCCAGATCACGCGATACTACGAGTCGTGAACAAGTCGGATTCCCCAATTTTCGTGCTACCCGTAGAAGAAAAATAGTTCCAGTTTCAAAAAAAAAAAACTAAGTCTGGAAAATTCTGGCTAGGCAGTTTTTAGACCATTTGTAGACTTTTTCGAAAAAAAATTGTTGCGGAGCAAAAAAAAAAAGAAAAAAATTCAGAGTGTGCTCCTCCCTTGTTTACGTGCAGCGCCGTGATTTTTGTTAGTGTTCTAGGCTCGCGTCTCTAGCACGGTCTAGCCTAGGACCAGCACAGTACCGTCGTTGAGAGTTTATTCAACATTGCATCTCTGAATTGATTATTGCTGACCCTTTTTGCTACCATATCATAAGCCTTCCCAGCTCCACATACATCTACATCGTGCGTTTGACACCACCTGGCAATCGCTCTGTCCAAGCTCTGAGAGTTTTGACTACAAAGGTTGCCGATCACCACCTGCTGCTGGGTAAGAACTGGTAAGAATTTGAGATTTGCTTGACGGATTTGTGACACCACACCACACCACCACCACTTTCTAGTAGTCTGTAGGATCATATTCTTGTGTGTTTCTATTGCTGCTAACCATGGCAGGATCACAAGCCGACGAGATTGACTGGGAGAACATGACGAACAAGGAGTTGCATGATAAATTTCAGCAAATGATGAGTGGCCAGGTGGGAGATGTGCTAAACAGATTTGAAGAGGCCATGGAGAAGATAGATGGCATGGAGAATGATGAGGACATCAATACCATTGTTACACCCACAACCCCTGCTTCTATACATACTGGACCAATTACTAGAGCTCGCGCACGCCAATTAAAATATCAGGTACTTTCGTTTCTTGGTAATGATTCTAAAGTTCATGAGAATATGATGCTGCCTAAATTGGATACATTTGTTTTGCTTACAAATGAAGGGCCTAGCTTGGACAAGAAAGAGGAACCTTGGAGCAAGTTCAAGCATGGAGATGATGGCATGCACAAGGGGAACAAGAACGGAGTTACAAGTGATGATTTCAGGACTTTGAAGCCACCATAATGAGTGCAGGAAGCCTTGGACGAAATATACAAGATGTCACTTCATAAATTTCGTCCAGAGGCTATTATAGGTGCTGCGTCACCTTATTATTGGGCCAGGCCCATGTAATTTCGAAATACTTGAGTATAGGCTGTTTTTAGAGTCCGTATGTGTGTCCATGATGAAGATCGACCTGCAGAAAAATTAGTTCGCGCCAATGCCTGTCGATCCTGCACTTCACGTTCAGCTTTACAAGCAAGATGGAATAAACGAGTGATATTATTATACTCCTTATACTCTAGAATGGTCTGAATCTCTCTATTTAATCCACCCATGAAACGTGCAAGCATAGCTTCATTCTCCTCAACAATACCACATCTAATCATGCCAGTTTGTAATTCCTGATAATATTCTTCTACAGAATTTTTTCCTTGTCTTAAGCGCTGCAATTTTTGAAGTAATTCACGTTGATAATATGGTGGAACCCAACGAGTACGCATAGCAGTTTTCAAAGCAGCCCACGTAGCTGGAATAGGATATAATCTACAATGTTCAGACCACCATACACATGCAAAACTAGTGAAAGCACAAACAGCTGCAGCAACACGTCGTTCCTCGGGATATTGTAAACATGTAAAACGTTGTTCAGTTTCTAACTCCCAAGTAAGATATATATCAGGAACATATCTACCCTCGAATGGTGGAATATTCAATTTTAATTTAGGAAGATGGTCATGATCTCGTACCTGAAGTGGTGGTGCAGACCTACCATTGCGATTATTTGCATGTGGACGACCTGGTGCTGGTGGTTGCACGTAGTTATGATTTTGATCAACCTCATCCTCATAATCGCCCGCGTAATCATCCTCCTCCTCGGCACCAGCAGCAGCAGGAGCAGGAGCCAAAGAAGCATCAACAGTAGGTACAGCAGCACCAGAAGTTTGGCCATCCTCAAGAGGAACACGCTTCGCTCGTCCGAACTGATTTGGAAGGGGGCGTTGTTGTTGTCGTTGCAGAGGTGCGACAGGTGCAGCCGGTGGTGGTTGGGGAAGACTCGTGAGCAATTCATTAAACTTGTTATCCAGCTTTGTCTCGAACGACTTCTCCATGCCATCTATCTTCTCCATGGCCTCTTCAAATCTGTTTAGCACATCTCCCACCTGGCCACTCATCATTTGCTGAAATTTATCATGCAACTCCTTGTTCGTCATGTTCTCCCAGTCAATCTCGTCGGCTTGTGATCCTGCCATGGTTAGCAGCAATAGAAACACACAAGAATATGATCCTACAGACTACTAGAAAGTGGTGGTGGTGTGGTGTGGTGTCACAAATCCGTCAAGCAAATCTCAAATTCTTACCAGTTCTTACCCAGCAGCAGGTGGTGATCGGCAACCTTTGTAGTCAAAACTCTCAGAGCTTGGACAGAGCGATTGCCAGGTGGTGTCAAACGCACGATGTAGATGTATGTGGAGCTGGGAAGGCTTATGATGAACTAACCCTAAATTTTTTTTTGGCTTTTTCCTGGACTGTAGGTATGAAGAACAGACTCGATCTAAACTACGAAAAACTGTAAATCTCACCGAGCAACCTGGGAATCTGATACCACTTGATAGAGGCGAGGGTGTCCCGATCTTTCGATGAGATGATAGCTATCGTTTTTGGTGGAGTAGACTTTAACGATCCGACTACGAACGTGCGAGGACGTCGCGCCTTAGCAATCGCTAAACCAACTCCGAGAGGTTATTGACCACGCCGGAGCACAATCAACCTGACCACGAGGGTCTATCTCCTGCAAGCAAACGAAGAACAAGCAAGAAACTAAGATTTGCAATCTGGATATTGCGAATATAAGATGAAAGCTTTATTGATCAAGGTGGGGTTCTGTGACGTCTTGGTCTGGTCGTTGAACACAAACGAAGTACGCGAAGTTGCAGCTATGGCGAACTTTTAATCTAAACAAAACCCAAAGTCTAAACGGTGCCCTAAGGGCTGTATAAATGGAGGAAGAGGAGGGGATTTCGTGGCCCTTGAAGGAGGGGTCCGAAACCAACCCTATCTCTTGTTTCCCCACACATACGGACTCTAAAAACAGCCTATACTCAAGTATTTCGAAATTACATGGGCCTGGCCCAATAATAAGGTGACGCAGCACCTATAATAGCCTCTGGACGAAATTTATGAAGTGACATCTTGTATATTTCGTCCAAGGCTTCCTGCACTCATTATGGTGGCTTCAAAGTCCTGAAATCATCACTTGTAACTCCGTTCTTGTTCCCCTTGTGCATGCCATCATCTCCATGCTTGAACTTGCTCCAAGGTTCCTCTTTCTTGTCCAAGCTAGGCCCTTCATTTGTAAGCAAAACAAATGTATCCAATTTAGGCAGCATCATATTCTCATGAACTTTAGAATCATTACCAAGAAACTAAAGTACCTGATATTTTAATTGACGTGCGCGAGCTCTAGTAATTGGTCCAGTATGTATAGAAGCAGGGGCTGTGGGTGTAACAATGGTATTGATGTCCTCATCATTCGGCGAAGCAGAAATTAATCAAAGTTTCACGAAAAACATTGGCACTCATGTCATAACCTGCAACTATAAGCCAACACACTAGAAGGGATCCTAAGCACAAAATGAAAGAAAAATTCAACGTGACCTTTGCTAACAAGAGGACATAGCGAGTGCCAGAAATTCACTGAAACGGAAATTAATCGACGTTTCGAGTAAATATTGGCACTCATGTCATAACCTGCAACTATAAGCCAACACACTAGAAGAGATCCTAGGCACATAATTAAAGAAAAATTCAACATGACCTTTGCTAACAAGAGGACATAGTGAGTGCCAGAAATTGGGTGAAATAGAAATTAATCGACGTTTCACGAAAACATGGGCACTCATGTCATAACCTACAACTATAAGCCAACGATACTACAACAAATCTAATATACACTACTCAAATTTAATCCATGCTAAATATCAAAATGTACTTGTATTTACCCTAAAGATAAATAACACTAAGAAACATTGGCATGTATTTATAAACTACTTGTATTTACCCTAAATAAAAATCTGACCATGCATACCGGAGAGGTGGGGCTCTTGGCGTTAGAAGGCGGTGCGAGGTCTCCGATGTTGGCGGGGGAGGGTGACATGGCCGCAGGGTGCCTATCCATCGAGGTGGAGCTCAGCGGTGGCGGCGGCGACGAGATGCCTCCTCTAGTGTTGGAGGGGGAGGCCATGCCTGCGACGGCGCGAGGAGGGGTGTAATTCGTCTCCATCGTATCTACTTTTACAAATACTTTTTCTGTTGTTTTGGACTCTAATTTGCATGATTTGAATGAAACTAACCCAGACTGACGATGTTTTCAACACAACTACCATGGTGAGGTTTTTGTGCAGAAATAAAAGTTTTCAGAATTGGACGAAACTTTTTAGAGATTTTTTATTGAATATATAAAAAAACGAAGCAAAGATCCACCAGAGGGGGCCACTAGTTGCCCACAAGGCAACAGGGCGCGACCACCCCCCTTGGGCGCGCCCTGTTCCCTTGTAGGGCTCACGAGGCTCCGCTGACCCTAATCTTAGGCCTATAAATTCCTTTTCACCGAGAAAAAAATAAGAGAAGAGGTTTCATCGTGTTTTACGATACGGAGCCCCCGCCACCTCATGTTCTTCATTGGGAGGGTTGATCTGGAGTCCGTTTGGGGCTCCGGAGAGGGGGATTCGTCGCCATCATCATCACCAATTTCATGATGCTCACCACCGAGAGTGAGTAATTCCTTCGTAGGCTTGCTGGTCGGTGATGGATTTGGATGAGATTTGTCATGTAATCGAGTCAATTTGTTAGGGCTTGATCCCTAGTATCCACTATGTTCTGAGATTGATGTTGTTATGACTTTGCTATGCTTAGTGCTTGTCACTAGGGCCCGAGTGCCATGATTTCAGATCTGAACCTTCTATGTTTTCATGAATATATTTGAGTTCTTGATCCTACCTTGCAAGTTATATGCACCTATTATGTGTTATGATCCGCATACCCCAAAGTGACAATAGTTGGGATTCCTTCCGGTGATGACCGTAGTATGGGGAGTTCCTGTATTCACCATGTGTTAATGCTTTATTCCGGTTCTCTATTAAAAGGAGGCCTTAATATCCCTTAGTTTCCTTATGGAACCTGCTACCACGGGAGCGTAGGACAAAAGATGGCATGCAAGTTCTTATTATATGCACGTATGACTATATATGGAATACATGCCTACATTACATTGATGAATTGGAGCTATTGTGTTGTGACTGTTATATGATGAATGTCATCTAACACAAATATCCATCACTGATCCAATGCCTACCCTTCTCGCATATTGGTCTTTGCTAACTGTTGTTGTTGCTGCTGTTGTTACAATCACTACAAAACTGCTACTGTTACTATTACCATTACTATTGCTACTATTACTACTACTATCAGACTATCATATTACTATGCTACTAAAAACTTTGCTACAGATATTTAGTTCTCCAGGTGTGGTTGAATTGACAACTCAACTGCTAATACTTGCAAATATTCTTTGGCTCCCCTTGTGCCGAATCAATAAATTTGGGTGAAATACTACGCTCGAAAATTGTTGCGATCCCCTATACTTGTGGGTTATCAAGACCTTTTTCTGGTGCCGTTGCCGGGAAGCATAGCTCTATTTGTTGAGTCACTTGGGATTTATATCTATTGATCACTATGAAGATTCAAAAAGACACTAGAACCAAGATCGTACTCTCTAAGACGAGGGGAGGTAAGGAACTTTCATCTAGCTCCGCACTTGATCACCTTCTATTTTGAGTAGGCTTGTGACACCACCACCTGCTATACCATCTGATTCGTCGCAAGTTTTTGATGATGCTACTTCTGCTATGAATCCTACTATTGATTATGCTAGTACTCTACTTAATGAACTATGCCACTACGTGAATTTCTTGATGAACAACTTGCTAAAGCTAAAGAACTTGGAACTATTGAAACTGAAGAAAATTATGATTCACCTATTAGGCCTAGATCTCGTAGAATTGAAATGCCTAAGATACCTGAGGATTATGTTATGGATGGAAGATAGCTAGAGAATTTCTTGCTTGTAATTATAGAGATGATGTCAAGAAACTATTGAGTAAGTTGAAAGAAAAATCTATGATGGAGAGAATGAAATATGATCCTAAATTTGCTACTTCTCCTATCTTTATTACTGATAAGGATTATGTATTCTCTATTGATCCTGAGTTAATTACTTTGTTTGAATCTGATCCTTTTCATGGCTATGAAACTAAAATTGTTGTGGCACATCTTACTAAATTAAATGATATAGCCACCCTGTTTGCTCATGAGAAAAAAATTCGCTACTACTATATCCTTAAGTTGTTCCTTTCTCATTAAAGGGTGATGCTAAGAAATGTTTTAATACTCTTGCTCCTGGTTGTGTGCGTAGTCCCCAGGATATGATAGATTACTTCTCTGAAAAATATTTTCCTGCTCATAAGAAACAAGTTGCCTTACAGGAAATATTTAACTTTGTGCAAATTGAAGAAGATAATCTCCCTCAAGCTTGGGGGAGGCTTCTCCAGTTACTTAATGCTTTGCCTGATCATCCTCTTAAGAAAAATGAAATACTTGATATCTTTTATAATGGACTAACCGATGCTTCTAGGGACTACCTAGATAGTTATGCTGGGTGTGTTTTCAGCGAACGAACTATTGAAAAGACCGAAGAACTACTGAATAATCTATTGAGAAATGCCAATGATTGGACACTTCCTAAACCACCACCTAAACCAACTCCGAAGAAAAGAGGTATTCTATTCCTCAGTCCAGAAGATATGCAAGAGCCAGAGAAATCTATGATAGAAAAGGGTATTAAAGCTGAAGATGTTATGAATTTACCACCTATTGAAGAAATACATGGACTCTATACCCCGACACATCTAGTAGAGGTAAATTCTCTTTATAGATTCAATGAAGGAGATATTCCTTATAATAAATCTGCTAGTCAATACCTGGATGAATTTGATAATTACATTGTTAAGCAAGAACACTTCAATATGTATGTTAAGAATCAATTGAAACGAAATGCTATTTTGATTGATCGCTTGAGTAACTTGATGTTTAGAATCTCTAATGATGTAAAGGTTTAGTTAAACATGCATTCATGGTTCATACTCAGTTAGAACAAGTTGTTAAGTCACAAAATGATTTGGTTAATGAGATGAATAATAAAATGAATGATCATGCTATTAGAGTAATGACTAGAGGAGGTAGAATGACTCAGGAGCCACTATATCCTGAAGGTCATCACAAGAGAATTGAGCAAGATTCTCAGAGAATTAATATTCATGCACCTAGTTCATCTAAGAAGAAAAAGAAAAAGGAAAATTATAGAACTGTGCATGCTCCTAGTGAACCTATGGCAGAAAAACCTTCCGAGAATCGTAATGATGTTTCTATTTCTGATGCTGAGACGCAATCTGGTAATGAACATCCACATAGTGATAATGATAATGATGATTTTCCTGTTGATGCTCGACCAGATAATGATAAAGAACCTGATAATGATGTTGAAATAGAACCTGTTGTTGATCTTGATAACCCACCTCCTAAAATTAAAAGATATGATAAACGAGATTTCATTGCTAGAAAACATGGTAAAGAAAGAGAACCATGGGTTCAAAAACCCATGTCTTTTCCTACTAAGCCTCCGAAAAATAACGATGAGGAGGATTTTGAGCACTTTGTTGGAATGCTTAGACCTGTCTTTTTCGTACTCGTTTGACTGATATTTTGAAAATGGCTCCATATGCTAAGTATATGAAAGATATTGTCACTAATAAACAAAAGATACCTAAAGCTAAAATTTCCACCATGCTTGCAAATTATTCTTTTAAGGGTGGAGTACCTAAGAAGCTAGGAGATCCAGGAATACCTACTATACCATGCTCCATTAAAAGAAGTTATGTCAAAATTGTTTTATGTGATTTGGGAGCCGGTGTTAGTGTTATGCCTTTCTCTTTATATAGAAGACTGGATTTGAATAAGCTCACACCTACTGAAATCTCTTTGCAAATGGCTAATGAATCAACTACTATACCTATCGGTGTCTGTGAGGATGTGCCTGTTGTAGTTGCAAATGTTACTATCTTAACAGACTTTGTTATACTTGATATGCCCGAGGACGACAACATGTCGATTACCCTTGGTAGACCCTTTTTTTAATACTGCATGGGCTATTATTGATTGCAACAAAAGCAAGGTCACCTTTCATGTCAATGGTAATGAGTGTACCGTATATTTTCCAAAGAAACAACTTGAAGTGAATGGTATCAATTGCATTGAAAAGGTTCGACAATCACTATTGGAGGTTTCAAATTTCATCTTCCTACCATAAAAAAATATGAAACTCTTTGTTGGGGAAATGCATATCCCCATTGAGGTAACCTAGTGTTATACAAAGATTCTTCGGTTTCATGTTACTCGGAAATAGTTTGTTAATAAGACTTGATCAACCTTATTAATGGATTCTTTTTTAGGGGCATGTGGTCAATGAATTTAGTAAACACAACTTTCTGTACCCATAATTTACCCTCTATTATTTTTAGTTTAATAAAGTGAAATGCCATGATTATCCTGTTTTCTGAATTATCCGTGCAAGAAAAAATGGCCCAAAAATAGAAGTGCCCAGAATGTCGTAAAATTTTAACATGAAATTTTCTGGAATATTTAAGAATTTTTGGCACTGAATACATCCTAGGGGGTGCCCCTGTTGCTCACAACACAACAGGGCGCGGCCACCCCCTAGGCGTGCCAAGATGCCTTGTAGGTTCCATAGGTGTCGGCGTGGAGCCGGATCTATGGGACAATGCTGCCCCTTTCTGGTTCAGCGAGGGGCTGCAATCAACGCAAAGAGCAAGAACAACAAGAGGCGCTGCAGTTTTACCAAGGTTCGGGCCGCTGAGAAGCGTAAAACCCTACTCCTGCTTTGGTGTATTGAATGGATGTGTGCATAGGTACACGGAGCGCTTTCCCCCGGCAAGTCGCAAGGAGAGGGCAGCTACACGGATACGTATGTGTGGGGTTGCAATGGGTTCGACCCCTTGTAAAGGTTGCCCTTGCCCTCCTTTTATAGCTCAAGGGGTTGCCAGCATGGCAAAAGGGTCATTACAGGATGATTAGATAGAAACAGTGCTATCATACCTAACTCTGCTAGTTAGGACAAAAATGCATTAATGTATCGCTAGGTGTCACAAGGAGGAGGAGCCACGGCAAGGTTGCCGCACTGCTTGCTCATCTACCTCCTATTAGCTTGACACGCCATTAGGACGGGTGTCAATAAAGGTAATTCCTCTTCCAGCGGGCTGACATGTGCCCAACAAGCTCCACCAAACCATCTGCGGGCTCGACACCTCACCGATGGGTGACTATATGCTCGGTGAGGTGCAGCGTAGGTGGTAGGCGAAGCCTTGCCGGGTCCAGCGCCTGCCGGGCCTTCGTCTTGCCGGTCCTGCCTTGCCGGCAAGGACCTGCTTCTAGTGCTTTGTTTCTATAGTTCGTCTTGGTCTTCTTGATGCGCTCTTTAACCTCTCGAAGAGCTGCTTCTTGAGTTTGAGCCGGTCCCTGCCATGGCCCCTTGCCGGGGAAGCTGCCACCGTCTGTGCGTAAGTCTGGGGCACTCAGGGCCCCGTTCTTAGTGCACCGATAGGAGCCCCGGGCCTGGGCCACACACGCATCCGAGGCATCGTTGGGCTAGGCCCAAAAACATGCATGGACACACGTGGCGAGAAACAACTGCTATAATCTTTTGCTGTAATCCAAAATCATGATGATTACCGCTGCCGCACTTCCAATCTGCGTATTAAACGCGGGGCGTGGGAACGTGGGTCGCTGCTGCGGTTACTCGTTGCGGTGCGCCTGTGAGGGGCGCAGCTAGGGAGGACAGTGAAGAGCCAGCCCTCTCACGCATTCCCCATAAAAAGGTAACCACGAAAGGGCGCGGCTCATTCACTCCCGTTCTCCTCAACTTCGTCTTCCTCCTTTCGCTAGAAACCGCATCTGCCGCCACCACCGTCGATCCATCTTGACCTCGAGCCCCCTTCCTCCTCCCCTGAGCTCCCTGATGGCGCCCAAGGTGGCCGCCCCGAAGGGAAAGAAGACGGCCAAACAGCTCGACCCTAAGGCAGAGCAGCAGAAGAAAGAGCTGGAGAAGCGACGGCAAGAAAATGTCGTCTTCTCACCGGCGACACTGTCTGCTGATAGCTTGATTGAGAGGTATGCGTACATGTGGGGGAAGGAGACTGGCGATCATGGAGCCCCCAAGGTTCTTCCTTATGGCCTCAAGATGCCTGCCAACTCCTACCCCTTCTTCTGTGCATATTTCTATTGCGGCTTGTCGCCCCCATATTCAGATTTCTTTCACGAGATGATGTCCACCTTTGGGTTCAGGCTGCTAGATTTCACCCCCAACGCCATGACATGTATGGCGGTTTTTGCTCATTTCTGCGAGAATTTTGTCGGGGTCGTGCCCAATGTAGATCTGTTCCGCCATTTCTTTGTCCCCCGGGTTGAGGATAAATCCCTGTCCGGAAGCTTGACATGGTTTCCGAGGGGAAGGAAGGATCAAAGGGATTATCTCCTCGGGAAACTCCACGGTAAGTGGGATGAATGGAGGGGGAACTGGTGTTGGATCCAGGAGAAAAACTTTCCGGCATTCTGCTCGCCGCAGACAGAAAAGATTGAACGCAGCGACGATTGGAAGAAGTAAGGGGCTACCAAGAAGATGCTTGGCCTGGCACTAAACAGGATTGCTCACCTGAGGGACGTCGGCCTGACCATAGAGATGGTTGGAGCCGACTTCCTACGGTGCCGCATCGCCCCCCTGCAGCAGAGGGACAGACCCGCTTGGGAGTACCAGAATGCTACTGACAGGATGCGGCTATATCCTGGACGCGGCAACAACTTGATGGTGATGGGACACGCTTGGCTCTGCCAGCAGTTGTTCCGGAAACTCGGCACGTTCCACCTGCCGGCCACAGTTGTGCCACTGCACATCAATTCAGAGAAGAGCGCCATCTTGGCGTGGATGTCAGAGTGCTCCGCCGAGGGGGTCCAGGGAAGCTGGAAATTACCCAGGCTAGCAGATGAGATGAAATGGGCCTCCGAATTGACGGAGGTGGCTGAGCGGGAAGAGACTGATCTCGTCAAAGCCACCACGGCTGAGGAGGAGGCATACATTGCCAGCAGGGTCGCAGAGGCCCGGAGGTTAGAAGCCGCGAGGGCTGCAGGCGCTGCTAGGGGCGCCGAAGATGATGATGATGAAGAAGAAGATGATGAGGAGGAGGAGGAGGAGCTTGCCGGGGAGAGGCAGGAGGAGCATGGCGGAGGTGAAGTTGCCGGGGCAGAGACTGCTGGGAAGCCCGAAGGGAAGGAACCCCAAGTCTCTGAGCCGCCACACCGCCTCCGAAGCAGGGGCAGCCAAGAGCCCACGGGCACTCCCCCTCCCTGATCTGCCACCATGGTGAGGAAATCAACCACCAAGACAGGGCGTCAGGAGACAATACGTCGGCAATCAGTTCGGCAAGCCAAGCTCAAGCCCCCGTTCTCTTAGCAAGAGCTTGCCAGGGAGGGTGAGGCTTCCCATTCGCCGAGCTCGCTGCCGCCAGCCATCAAGAGGGCTAGGGAGACTCCCCCACCTCCTCAATACAATATGAACGTTCTCCTAGAATCTGATGAAGAGTAAGTAATCCTTTGTCGCTCCTCAATCAAGCCTTGACTTGCTCAACTGTTACCCTGTTCTGACTTCTCTTGTCTTCCAGGGATGAGAAACCACTGGTGCAGCGGCAAAACACACAAGACCTCGGAGGGGTGAAGCCCCCGGGCAGGCGCTGGGCAAGGAGCACCAGTGGCCGACGCTGCGATCACCAGCCCCCAGTCTAGCACCGCACAGGAGGTCGTCCCGCCCGCCCCGTCATCTGGTGCTAGCACCGAGGTCCCTCCTCTCGGGTCTAACAAGGAGATGGGAGAGTCCCACCAAGAGGAGGAGCGCCGAGAGGCAGATCTCGTCATGGGGTCCCCGTCAACCACCGTTCCAGAAAGTGCGTCTCCAACAAAGGCTTCCACTGAAGGGCTTCCCCGCACAGGCGCCACCCTGACAACAGAAGTTGTTGGGGGCACTGCGTCGACAATGCCAGCTGCCGGGGAAGAAGATATTCTCCCACAACAAGCACCAACAGGTAATCCTTTTGTCATTTCGCACCTTCCCGGGACTTTTATTTTTCTTGTCTTGAACTCGCAAGTTAAATCTTGCTTTTTGCTCTGATTCGCGGCCCCAATTTCACCTAAAGGAAGCGACGTCTTCGAGACAGTGTTGGATATTGCGAAGGCGGCTGCTGAGGAGGCTACCAAGATTGTCGCGGCAGAGGATGTTGTGCAGGTTGTCGGGGACTCCCATGAAGCCCCCACAGAATTAGAGGAGCCCCATGGCAGCAGGTCTTATCCCGCCAAGATGGACGTGGTTGAAGCACCTGTTGCGGACGTCACTCTAGCCCCCGCAAAGAAAACACCAGCAGCTGCCACCTCACAGAACCCGTCAAGCAATACGGGATTGAGCGTTCTTCAGCACAAACTTGGAGCCCCCGGCTCATCCGGGGCTGCGGGGCCAAATTTTGATGAAGAGATTGCGCAGATCCTGCTCCCCTTGGCCCAGAAATCTATAGACGCTGATGACATCACCAATGAACACGAAGACTTTGCCTTTTTGCAGGCCATGGCCATCGGGTTCAAGGGCGTCCAGGACAGGTACGGCAAATGGTGGAAGCAAGCCCAGGAAGAGCGTAGGTCCACGGACTTGATTGACCAGCAGCTGAAGGAGAAAGCAGAAGAGCTACACACATGGTTGAACGATCGATCTCGCGATCTTAGAAATCAAGAGGAGAAGCTAGCTGCCGCCAGAGAGAAGGCATCAGCCCGTGACAACAAGTTGACGGAGTGCGAAGCGCTGCTCAACGTCAAGGACAAAGAGCTTGCCGCCCGAGAGCAAACCATTGCTGCTACTCTTCGTGGCAAGTACGAGGAGATTGAGGAGCTCGTGAAGCAGCGAACCCAAAAGCTGGGGGATGATTACCAGAAAGTCCTTGAGGCACAAGCTTCGAAGAGTGCCGCCAAGCTCAAGGAAGCCGCTGACAAGGCTGCAATCACTATTACTGCCAAGGAAGATCTGGAGGCCTAGGTGGGCAAGTTAAAGGAAGATCTCGTCGCTAGCGGCAAGGAAGTCGGGTCCCTCAAGGCCGAGGCGCAGAAAACAGCCCTCACTGTAGAGGAGCTGCAGACGCAGCTCTTGTCCAAGGGCCAGGAGTTAACCACCGCCAACGATGCAATCCAGGACCTGAAATCCAAACTTGCCAGCCTAGAAGAGAATCTTGAATCCGTCAATGGGCGGGAGAAAATCTTGGCAGAGAAGCTAGCCGCTGAAGAAGCCCTCCGGAAGGACGTCAAGAACAAGCACGAAGAGCTGCAAAAGATGCATTCCCTCTGGACGGAGAAACTGGTTCACACGGCAGGGCGCCTTACTTCTCAGCTAATACAGATGGATATGAAGAGTTGGAGCTTCACCGCCAACGAGCATGAGGTAGCCAGCGCCAGACTGACCAAGTTCTTTGATGGCTTGATTGAAGCGTTGAAGATGTATCATGACGACAGGAATGTCTTCGCCCAGAGTGTACTTTACACTGCGCTGGTCAACCTTGTCCATCGCAACCCAGGGCTCGACATTTCCAAGGTCTTCAAGAAGCTGCCGACGGACACAAATGTCACAGCTGCCGACAAGATCATCGCCCCTCTCGCCGATAAGGTACTCAACATCCCTAGGGTCCAGGGTGACCGCATTGACTAGGCTCGTCGTCGCATCCATCGCCGCGCCGCAAAGTGAAAAATACATTCGACATTATGTTAGGTCTGCGTCACTTTTGTGATGTAATATGACTTTAAACATATGTATGGACGTATGATATCCCTTTGTTTGCTTTGCCTTTTACCCTTGTATAATTGAGCACCCTACGCATGTCAGAATCTTGCTGGGGCAAACACTAGCCGCGAGCGCCTCTGGGGACGGATCCCCGACAGCCCGTTGGTAGCGTTGCCACCGGCAAGTTACCCTTCGACATTTTCAATGCAGCCACTTGAATTGTTGAGCGGACTCAAAACAGACAAGGGCACGAATGATCACGGTAGGGTTCCCTGCATGCAGGTTCCTTATACAAATACAAGGTTTAACAAAGGGAGTCGCAAAAAATAATTAAGGAATCTGAAGTTGAAAATTTTCCAACTTAGCTTTTTCTTTCTGCTGTAATCTTCGGCGTGGGGGACGGAAGGCTCTTCCCCCTATCTCTCCCCTGGAATCTCGTGCGCGAGGAACTCTTTCGCCCACATATACTATATGTGCAGAGAATCACGGTGTGATGAGAATCCCGTCGGGGAAAGGCGAAGTGCACATCTTGCACGGCATCCCTGGAACGATTCGGGCCTGCCGGCCTGGGCAGATATCCAACGAATCTTGCCGCAATCCACGATGTTGGCGGGCCCCCAACCTTGCTAGGTGGTTGCCCAGGATGCTGGGTGCAGGCCTGTCAACGATTTGGTCAATCACGCCTATCTTGTTGTCGGGGACGCCTCCCATCTTCGTTATTCATTCAAAAGTAGTACGATCGCTGCTATCATAGCAAGAGGATCGTGGCTTTTATTCAGCCGAACGTGACCACTCTGGTGACCACGCTCGCCAGTGCGCCGAGGAGGCAGGGGTCGTGTGCCCGCGCCACCCGCGCCATTGTTACTGTCTTCGCTGGAGTGTCGAGGAAGATGCATAGCTCCGGTGTCTCCACCGCCCGTTCCCGCCGCAGTGGGCACGGCGACCACACCTCCTGTGTTGGCTGAGCCCCCCATGGCGCCCGCACTGTCTGTGGTGGCGGCGCCACCCACGCCGCTCGCAGGCGAGTGAGGCAGAAGCTTGGACGTGGAAGGTTTCATCATCATGGAACCCTTCTTCTTGGGTGGCGTGGATAATGAAGAAGGTGCTGAACTTGATGAAGTCGACGCACCACCCGTTGCCTTGATTGACGCTAATGATATCCCCTACCTGGCGCACAAAAGAAGTCGGTGTGGAGCCGGTGATCTATGGGACAATGCTGCCCCTTTCTGGTTTGGCGAGGGGGTGCAATCAACGTAAAGAGCAAGAACAACGAAAGGCGCTGTAGTTTTACCCAGGTTCGGGCCGCTGAGAAGCGTAAAACCCTACTCCTACTTTGGTGTATTGAATGGATGTGTGCACAGGTACATAGAGCGCTCTCCCCAGCAAGTCACAAGGAGAGGGAAGCTACACTGATACGTATGCGTGGGGTTGCAATGGGTTTGAACCCTTGGAAAGGTTACCCTGGCCCTCCTTTTATAGCTCAAGGGGTTACCACAGTGGCAAAACGGTCATTACAGGATGATTAGATAGCAACAGTGCTATCATACCTAACTCTGCTAGTTAGGACAAAAATGCATTAATATATCGCTAGGTGTCGCAAGGAGGAGGAGCCCCGGCAAGGTTTCCGCACCGCTTGCTCATCTACCTCCTATTAGCTTGACACGCCATTAGGACTGCTGTCGATAAAGGTAATTCCTCTTCCAGCAGGCTGCCATGTGCCGGCAAGCTCCACCAAACCATCTGCAGGCTCGACACCTAACTGATGGGTGACTATCTGCTCGGTGAGGTGGAGCGCTAGTGGTAGGCGAAGCCTTCCCGGGTCCAGCGCCTGCTGGGCCTTTGTCTTGCCGGTCCTGCCTTGCCGACAAGGGCCTGCTTTTAGTGCTTCATTTCTGTAGTTCGTCTTGGTCTTCTTGATGCGCTCTTTGACCTCTCGAAGAGCTGCTTCTTGAGTTTGAGCCTTGATACGTCTCCAACGTATCTATAATTTTTGCTTGTTCCATGTTGTTATATTATCATTCTTGGATGTTTTACAATCATTTTATAGCAACTTTATATCATTTTTTGGGACTAACCTATTGACATAGTGCCCAGTGCCAGTTGCTGTTTTTTGCTTGTTTTTTACTTCGCAGAAAATCAATACCAAACGGAGTCCAAACGTAGCGAAACTTCTGGAGAATTTTTCTAGACCAGAAGACACAAGATGGGCCAAAGAAGTACCAGAGGGGTGCCCCGAGGGGGGCACAACCCACCTGGGCGCGCCTGGGGGCCAGGCACGCCCTGGTGGGTTGTGCCCACCTCGGTGGCCTCCCACACCGCCTCTTCACCCTATAAATTCCCAAATATTCCAGAAACCCTAGGGGTGTCGACGAAACACAATTCTAGCCGCCGCAAGTTCCAGAACCACGAGATCCAATCTAGACAACATCACGGAGGGGTTCTTCATCCTCATTGGTGCCTCTCCAATGATGCGTGAGTAATTCATTGTAGACGTACGGGTCCGTAGGTAGTAGCTAGATGGCTTCTTCTCTCTTTTTGATTCTCAATACAATGGTCTCTTGGAGATCTATTTGATGGAACTCTTTTTTGCGGTGTGTTTGTTGGGATCTGATGAACTTTGAGTTTATGATCAGATCTATATCCATTAAAGTTATTTGAGTTCTTTGATCTATTTTATGCATGATTACTTATAGCCTCGTATTTCTTCTTTGAATCTTTGGTTTAGTTAGGCCAACTAGCTCGATTTTTCTTGCCATGGGAAGAGGTGCTTTGTGATGGGTTCAATCGTGCGGTGTTCTTTCCCGATGACAGAAGGGGCAGCAAGACACGCATGTATCGTTGCTATTAAGGATAACAAGATGGGGGCTATTCCTACATGAATAGATCTAGTCTACATCATGTCATCGTTCTTATTGCATTACTCCATTTCTCCATGAACTTAATACACTAGATGCATGCTGGATAGCGGTCGATGTGTGGAGTAATAGCAGTAGATGCAGGCAGGAGTCGGTCTACTAATATTGGACGTGATGCCTATATAATGATCATTGCCTGGATATCGTCATAATTATTTGATGTTCTATCAATTGCCCAACAGTAATTTGTTTACCCCCCGTGTGCTATTTTCTAGAGAGAAGCCACTAGTGAAATCTACGGGCCCCAGGTCTCTTCTTTATCATATTTGCTTTGAGATCTATTTTTATTTGCTTTTATTTTCAGATCTATTATACCACAAAACCCAAAAATACCTTGCTGCACTTTTTTGCTATTTATTTTATTTCTCATTTTATCGAAATCTATTTATCCAATCTATCACAAATTTATCTATCTTTTTACCCGTAGAGGGATTGACAACCCCTCCTAATCGTCGGGTTGCAAGTATTTGTTATTTGTGTGCAGGTACCATTTACATAGTGTTGTTTGGTTCTCCTACTGGATTGATACCTTGGTTTCATAACTGAGGGAAATACCTACCGTAGTTGTGCTGCATCGTCCCTTCCTCTTTGGGGAAATACCAACGTAGTTCAAGCAACATGAAAAGGAATTTCTGGCGCCATTGTCGGGGAGGATCAAGTCAAGATAGTCTCCCGTCAACTTGCCAATTCCTGGCGCCGTTGCCGGGGAGACATCATCAACATCTATCCGGTTCCTAATCACAAATCTCATCTCCTTGCAATTTGTCGTTTTATTCGCCCTCTTTTTCGTTCGCCGTTTTCTCGTCAGATCTATCTTTTTGTGTGCAATCTTGTTTGCGTAGTCGCGACGACTCAAGAAAACACTAAGTTGTGTGATTTTTCCAATACCAACAACAATGATTTTATTAGCACTTCGATTGCTCCTCCCGCCACTAATGCAGAATCTTGTGATATTAATGTCGCTTTGTTGAATCTTGTTATGAAAGATCAGTTTCCCGGTACTCCTAATGAGGATGCCGCGTCCCATCTAAACGCATTAGTGGAATTATGCGATATGCAAAAGAAAAAATATGTAGACAATGATATTGTGAAGTTGAAATTATTTTCGTTTTCTTTGCGAGATCATGCAAAAATTTGGTTTTATTCTTTGCCTCACAATAGTATCGATTCTTAGGATAAATGCAAAGATGCATTCATTACTAAGTATTTTCCGCCCGCGAAACTTATTTCCATTAGAACTCAAATCATGAATTTTAAGCAACTTTAGCATGAACATGTTGCGCAAACTTGGGAAAGAATGAAATTGATGCTAAGAAATTGTCCTACTCATGGTTTAAATCTTTGGATGATCATACAAAATTTTTATGTGGGATTGAACTTTGTTTCTAGAAATCTTTTAGATTCCGCCGCGGGTGGTACTTTTATTGAAATTACTTTGGGTGAAGCTACTAAATTGCTTGATCATATTATGGCAATTTATTCACAATGGCATACCGAAAGAGCACCTACTAGTAAAAAAGTTAATTCGGTTGAAGAAATTAGTACTTTGAGTGAAAAGGTTGATGCTCTTATGAAATTGGTTGCTAATAAAAGTGCTCCTATTGATCTTAATGATGTGCCTTTGTCTAATTTGATTGAGCAAAATAGTGATTCCGTAGATGTGAATTTTGTCTCGCGAAATAATTTTAATAACAATGCTTATAGAGGTAATTTTAATCCTCGGCCTTTTCCTGAAAATTCCTCTAATAATTATGGTAATTCCTATGGCAATCCTTCTTAAAATAATAATAGGAACACCTTTGATCTTGATAATAATATTAAAGAATTTATCAATGCTCAAAAAGTTTTCAATAACACGATAGAAGAAAAGTTGAATAAGATTGATGATATGTTTAGAAGCATTGATAGAATCTCTCATGATGTAGAAAATCTCAAGTTGAAATTTTTTGTACCCAAGGTTGAGGAATCAATTAAAGCTTTATATGTTTCTATGGATGAAAGTAAGAAAAGAACCACTATGCTTAGAGCTAAACGAGAATTTTTAGAAAGAGCATTTTCTAGTGATTGCTTTCATAAAAATGATGAAGATCTTAAAGTGATTGGTGTTTCTTCTATTGATTCCTTGTTTAGTAAAATTAAAATTGATGATAAAGGGACTAAAGAAGAGTCAACTTTAGTTAGAAGGCATCCCAATAATTTGGAGGGTGAAAATCTTGATGAAAATTTTGATAAAAGTGGGTTTGGAGAGGTCAAAACTTTAACTAGTGATGTGCCCACTCTTTTGGATTACAAAGACTTTAATTATGATAATTGCTCTTTGATTGATTGTATTTCTTTGTTGCAATCTATGATTAATTCACCCCATGCTTATGAACAAAATAAAGCTTTTACTAAGCATATCGTAGATGCCATGATGAAAGCTTTGGAAGAAAAGTTGGAATGAGAGATTTAAATTCCTAGAAAATTACATGATGAATGGGAACCTACCATCAAAGTCGAGATTAAAAATTATGAGTGTTTTTCTTTATGTGATTTGGGTGCTAGTGTTTCCACAATTCTGAAATCTTTACGTGATGTGCTTGGTCTTACCGATATTGAAGAATGTTCCCTTAATTTGCACTTGGCGGATTCTACTATAAAAAAGCCTTTGGGAAGAATTAATGATGTTCTTATTCTTGCAAATAGGAATTAAGTGCCCATAGACTTTATTGTTCTTGATATTGATTGCAATCCATCTTGTCCAGTTATACTTGGTAGACTGTTTTTACGTACTATTGGTGCCGTGATTGATATGAAAGAAGGCAATATTAAATTCCAATTTCCACTAAGGAAGGGGATGGAACACTTCCCTATAACAAGAATTAAGCCACCATATGAATCAATCATGAGGGCATCCTATGGATCTAGAACTAAAGATGACAATACTTGAATCTATGCATTATGCCTAGCTAGGGGCATAAAACTATAGCGCTTGTTGGGAGGCAACCCAGTGAATAAAACTTATTTTTGCCTTTTTATTTCTGTTCTTGAGTGTTTGCACAATTATGCCTCTGTTATGATTGTGTTTTTTATGTTTTAATTAGTGTTTGTGCCAAGTAAAGCCTTTGGGATAGCTTTGGTAATAGTTGAATTGATCCTGTTGAAAAACACAAACTTTTGCATCTAGTAAAATAATTGTCTAAATACAAAAAAGCGATGAAAAATTCTGATTTTTTTTTACAAAAGATTGATATACAAATTGGCTATGTTGTCCTAATTTTTCAGGAGTTTTGGAGTTACAGAAGTATGGGTAAAATTCGAGTATTTACAGACTATTCTGTTTTTTACAGATTCCGTTTTCTTTGCATTGTGTGCTTATTTTGATAATTCTATGGATTGTATCGGGGGTATAAGCCATGGAAAAGTTAGAATACAGTAGATATAATGCAATAACAAAATTTTAATGGGTTTTCTACAGTACTTAAAGTAAATATTGATTTTCTTATACTAACGGATCTCACGAAGGTTTTGTTAAGTTTTGTGTGATTGAAGTTTTCTAGTTTTGGGTGAGATCACGATGGATGAAGGAATAAGGAGTAAGAAAAGCCTAAGCTTGGGGATGCCCCATGGCACCCCATGTTAATATTCAAGGAGAACCAAGCAACTAAGCTTGGGGATGCCCCGGAAGGCATCCCCTCTTTCTTCTAACGACCATCGGTATTTTACTTGGAGCTATATTTTTATTCGTCACATATCATGAGTTTTGCTTGGAGCGTCTTGTATTATATGAGTCCTTGCTTGTTTTGCTTTTTAGTTTGTCACAAGTATCCTTGCTGGACACACCTATTTGAGATATCCAAATTATGCTATGATTTGTTAGAATTGCTCTTTATGCTTCACTTAAATTTTTTGAGCTATGGAATTGCTCAAGTGCTTCACTTATATCTTTTTGAGCATAGTGTGCTTTAATATTTTTGAAGAAATGCTCTCATGCTTCGCTTAGACTTATTTTAGAGTTAGTAAATTTTTTAAGAAATTCTCTCATGCTTCACTTATATTATTTTGAGAGACAGAAAATTTTTATGCTCATGTTCTTCACTTGGATTTGTTTGAGCTTGTCAAAAGCAATTGCAATATATGAAACTAGTCCCAAAGTGATAGATAATCAAGAGGGATATAATAAAAACTTTCATGAAGATCATTGGACAAAATAAACTTGATTCTTTGTAATAGTTTTGAGATATGATGATAGTGATATGTGAGTCATGTTGGTGAGTAATTATGCTTTAGTAAGAATATTGGTGTTAAGGTTTGTGATTCCCTATGCAAGCACGAAAGTCAATAGTTATGCAATGAAATTACATCCTACTTGTGGTGCATTATTCGGTGTTAGTTATGCTTAATGCTCGTTTATGTGATTTTTCGTTTCTTGGTTGGTTGCTTCTCAATCTTTTTGCTAGCCTCCACTTGTATTAAGTAGAAATGCTACTTGTGCATCCAAAATCTTTAAACCCAGTTTTGCCATATGAGTCCACCATACCTACCTATATGCGGTATTCCTGTGCCGTTCTAAGCAAATTTGTATGTGTCATCTCTAATTTTCAAAATAAATTTCCTTTTTGTGTGCTCGTACCGCTCATGAAGCGGCAGGGGGTGGCCAATATTTTCCATGCTAGATGTGTTATTCTC
The DNA here is from genome assembly GCA_011799875.1 of Thinopyrum elongatum. Lineage (NCBI taxonomy): Eukaryota > Viridiplantae > Streptophyta > Magnoliopsida > Poales > Poaceae > Thinopyrum > Thinopyrum elongatum. The sequence continues at coordinate 273,400,355 of CM022302.1, read as the reverse complement.
AAGATGAGTGTTTATTCACTTGTCATTGCACGAGAGTGCGGTGGTAATAGGGATGCCCAGTCCCGAAATCAAAAAGAAATTTACTTTATGTTGTCAAATAATAAATTCCTTGGAAAGTGTTGGTATGGAGGGCACCCGTGGATACGGCTAGCCATGGAAAGTGAAAGAATGGTGGAAAAAGGAATAAACTTTATTTTCTGTTTGGGAACCACCTATGATATATCTAGCATGGAAAGTGTTGGGAATTACTCGGTCGTTTTCGTTGACGGGAAAAGTATGCCTCTCAAAAAAAATTATCTCTCAATTTAAGCTTTGAGCTCTGGCACCTATACAAACCCCTACTTCCCTCTACGAAGGGCCTATCTATTTACTTTATGCAAATTTTATTTTTATTTGAGTCTCCATCTTCTCTTATAAAGCACCAACTAAGGGGCACTATGACCGTACTTGAGCATTGTGTATAGCTAATATGAGAGTGTGTTTCATCAATGGATCAATGATTGAGCATGATGGGCTAGGGATAACTTTCTTTAGTGTTGATATTTTGAAAGACGTGGTTGCTTATTGATATGCTTGAGTATTAGAATCTTCATGTCAAAACTAGACTATTGCTTTGAACCATATAAAAGTCCAAATGTCCATGCTACAAAGAAAAGAATATGTGATGAACATGTTAGGCAGCATTCCACATCAAAAATTCTGTTTTTATCATTTGCCTACTCGAGGACGAGTAGGAATTAAGTTTGGGGATGCTGATACGTCTCCAACATATCTATAATTTTTGCTTGTTCCATGCTGTTATATTATCATTCTTGGATATCGTCATAATTATTTGATGTTCTATCAATTGCCCAACAGTAATTTGTTTACCCAGCGTGTGCTATTTTCTTGAGAGAAGCCACTAGTGAAATCTACGGCCCCCGGGTCTATTCTTTATCATATTTGCTTTGAGATCTATTTTTATTTGCTTTTACTTTCATATCTATGATACCAAAAAACCCAAAAATACCTTGCTGCACTTTTTTGCTATTTATTTTATTTCGCGTTTTATCGAGATCTATTTATCCAATCTATCACAAATTTATCTATGTGTTTACCCGTAGAGGGATTGACAACCCTCCTAATCGTCGGGTTGCAAGTATTTGTTATTTGTGTGCAGGTACCATTTACATAGTGTTGCTTGGTTCTCCTACTGGATTGATACCTTGGATTCATAACTAAGGGAAATACCTACCGCAGCTGTGTTGCATCATCCCTTCCTCTTTGGGGAAATACCGACGTAGTTCAAGCGACATCAAGCCATCTGCGGGCTCGACACCTAACCGATGGGTGACTATCTGCTCGGTGAGGTGGAGCGCTGGTGGTAGGCGAAGCCTTGCCGGGTCCAGCGCATGCCGATCATTCGTCTTGCCTGTCCTGCCAAGCCGGCAAGGGCCTGCTTCTAGTGCTTTGTTTCTATAATTCATCTTGGTCTTCTTGATGCGCTCTTTGACCTCTCGAAGAGCTGCTTCTTGAGTTTGATCCGGTCCCCACCAAGGCCCCTTGCTGAGGAAGCTGCCACCAAAATATGTCATTGTGGAGCTGATCTATGGGACAATGCTGCCCCTTTCTGGTTCCGCAAGGGGGTGCAATCAACGGAAAGAGCAAGAACAATGAGAGGTGCTGCAGTTTTACCCAGGTTCGGGTTGCTGAGAAGCGTAAAACCCTACTCCTGCTTTGGTGTATTGAATGGATGTGTGCACAGGTACACGAAGCGCTCTCCCCCGGCAAGTTGCAAGGAGAGGGCAGCTACACAAATACGTATGCGTGGGGTTGCAATGGGTTCGAACCCTTGTAAAGGTTGCCCTAGCCCTCCTTTTATAGCTCAAGGGGTTACCATAGTGACAAAAGGGTCATTACAGGATGATTAGATGGAAACAATGATATCATACCTAACTCTGCTAGTTAGGACAAAAGTGCATTAATGTATCTCTATGTGTCGCAAGGAGAAGGAGCCCCAGCAAGGTTGCCGCACCGCTTGCTCATCTACCTCCTATTATCTTGACAAGCCATTAGGACGGGTGTCGATAAAGGTAATTCCTCTTCAACGGGCTGCCACGTGCCCCACAAGCTCCACCAAACCATCTGCGGCCTCGACACCTCACCGATGGGTGACTATCTGCTAAGTGAGGTGGAGCGCTGGTGGTAGGCGAAGCCTTGCCGGGTCCAGCGCCTGCCGGTCCTACCTTGCCGGCAAGGGCCTGCTTCTAGTGCTTCATTTATGTAGTTCGTCTTGGTCTTATTGATGTGCTCTTTGACCTCTCGAAGAGCTGCTTCTTGAGTTTGAGCCGGTCCCCGCCAAGGCCCTTTGCCGAGGAAGCTACCACTGTCCGTGCATAAGTCTGGGACACTAAGGGCCCCATTCTTAGTGCACCGACAATAGGACCCCACTCACTTAGTATTTCAGCGACTTCATCTCTTACCTCTAGAAAAAATTTCTGGTTGCTTTCTCTCTCTCTCGTGTTCTTGCTCCCAAACTTGAGATTTTGGATCTCTTTGCTTGGAGCTCCATTTCCGAAACTGTTTTGAGGGATTGCTCCTTGGCATGTGACTCCTCCATTGCTCCAATTAGTTTTTGTGTTAGTGGATTATATTTTGCATATTTTGTTGCTCTTGGTGCTACTGAAAATGAGCTTGCACGTTGAATTCTTTGAGTCCAAGTAGTTTGAATACTTGATATAGCCTCTAGACATCCATATGGGTAGTTGCTATGAATCTTGTGAAGTTTTGTTAACATCTTTTTGTTGTCCAAACTTTTCAAAAATTTGTTCTTAGGAAAATGAACTTCTTCCAAAGAGGTTCTTCGAGCCGGAGTGTCAAGGGGATCATCGGGGATGCCCCGGACCATGACCTTAACATTCCATGGAGGACGGAGGTCCGGCCGTGTGAATGGCCACACAATGCCTTCATGAACGAAGCTGGGTTTCACCAAGAGTTCACGCAATTCCTTGCAAATGCTGGGTTTACCAACTTCCTCGCAGATGAGTGTGATCAATACCACATCCTTACAAATTCCTTTGAGCAAGATTTCCATTTCTTGCATAGGTTTAATATCCCCATGGTACGATTTGATTTATATGCTAAACATCATGAGATACCTCTCACGGAGTTTTGTGAGATATGTTTGATTCCCACTTATGGGGAATTAAGAGAGCCTCGACCGGATGAGTTTGAGGACTTTCTCCATACTTTAACTGTGGGAGAGCGTATGGGCGTGTCGAGAGCCAGACCTACTAGTTTGCATTTTCCTGTTGTGCATTACTTTGCTTTATTCATAGGGAAATGTTTGACTACTAGGGAGGAAGGTGGCACGCTCAGTGCCCCTGACCTCGCCATTTTACGTCGCGCACTTTTTGGTGACAACACTTATAGCCTCGGAGCTATCATTGCGCGCCGCTTGCACACTAACAAGACTAGGTGTAAAGTTCATGGTGGTCTTTATGCTACTTGCTTGGTGAGACATTTCCATGTTAATATACGCCACAATGATTATTTGTTGCCTAGGGTATATTTGGATCACCAGTCTATGATAGATCACCATTTTATTGATAACCCTGAGCCTCCTCACCACATTCGCTATAACTTGGTATTTAGCGAGAACACTCACGATATTATTACATTGCCTGCACCCTCTTTGTTTGATTCTCATGCCAGGCACGGATACGTCATCATGCCACCAGACATCATTGCTTACAAGAACGAGTTGGCTGCCGCAGAGAATGAGGCCCAACCTTGGGATGCTCGAGTGCCACCGCCTTGCCACTATCCTACCGGACCCGATGGCTACTACGGGTGGTGATCACCAACCTAGTCCAAAAGCCTAAACTTGGGGGAGTATGTTTTCTCACCGACATTACATTCATGTTCACGCATTTCATTCTAGTTGTCGGTGTTCATCCTTTTGCATTGTATATCCATGTTAGTTTTATTTTTGCTTTCTTCTTGTGTGTTTGAAAAACTTTGAAAATCCAAAAATATTTCTCGCTTCTTTTTGGTTTTTCTTTCTTGTTTAGTTAGTTTGTAGTATTAAAAGAAAACCCAAAAAGATTTCTCGTTTCTTCTTTTGCTTGTTGGGAGCTTTCCCGTGTAAATAGTTTTCCTCACTTTTCATTTTTCCTTCATTAATTTGCTTTCTTCAAAAAAACTAAAAACTCTAAAAATATTTCAGTGTGTTTCTCTGAATTTCTTTTCTTTTCATTGAGTCGTTGTAAGGAGAAGACCATGATGAAATTGTTGAGTGGTTCTCATATGCATTATTGTTGATCTAACAAAGAGCTAATATTACCTTGTCTTCTCCTTTGAATAAAATGTTTGCATATTCTAGCTTAGTCCACGACACTCTTGCACTATTATTATTTCCACATCATTCGGTCGTGCAAGTGAAAGGAAATAATGACAATGATTTGATGAAGTGACTGTGGCAAAGAAAAGTTGGTATGAACTCTCCTTGTTTTTGTTTTTCTAAATATGTTTAACTCAGCATCCATGATTCAGCATATTATGAGTAAACATGTTTGTGATGACAATTAGAGATTATAGTTGCTCATGCCATGCTTAAGTAGCTAGGTGTGGATAATGATTTATCTTGAATGTCAACATGCATTAAAATGGTTATGATGTAGTATGTTAGTATGGTATCCTCCTCTAAATGTTTCAAGTGGCTTGACTTGGCACATGTTCACACATGTAGTTGATCCAAAACCAACATAGCCTCCACGATATTTATGTTCACAGTGTTTATATCCTACTCATGCTAGTATTCAATGTTAATTATTCTCAATGAATGGTTATGACCGTTGTCGCTCTCTAGTTGGTCGCTTCTCAATCTATTTGGTAGCCTTCGCCTGTACTAAGTGGGAATGCTGCCTGTACATCCAAATCCTTAAACCAAAGTTGTTCCAGATGAGTCCACCATATCTACCTATATGCGGTATTACTCTGCCGTTCCAAATAAATTTGCATGTGCCACCTCTAATCCTTCAAATAATCAAATGTTTTGTGTGCCTGTGCCGCTCATGGAGCAACAGGGGCGGCCAGTATCTTCCATGCTAAGGGGATTATTCTCACGATTTGTGTTTATTCACTTGTCATTGCACGAGAGAGGATGGTAATTGGGGTGCCCGGTCCCGTAATCAAAATAAAGAAAATATAATAAAACAATCTCCCCAGGAAAGTTGTTGGTATGGAGGGCACCCGTGAATTCGGCTAGCCATGGCTTGTGTTTGAATGATTGAGGGGGAGTAAACTTTACCTTTCAGCTCGGGAACCATCGATAATGTGTTTAGCATGGAAGATATTGAAAATCCTCAGTCATAACATTGACAGGAAAAGCATACCTCTCAAAATATATTCATCTCTGATTTAAGCTTCGAGCTCTGGCACCTCTACAAATCTCTGCTTCTCTCTATGAAGGGACTATCTATTTACTTTTATGTTATTTACTTTTATTGTTGAGTCATCACCTTCTCAATTAAAGAACCAGTCCTGTGAGCGCTATTGTCACTCTTATGCATTGAGTATAGTTAATATTGTGTGCATCATGACTGGATCTCTTCTACCATGACTTGCACTATTTAGTCATAGCTTGAACTTTGGAGGTGCTCTGCATTTATGTTTTGCGGTCATAGAAAGGGCTAGTGAGATAACATGTTATCATATTATATCATGATTGTTTTGAAAAATTGTTGGCATTTGAGATATATTATTATTGCTCGCTAGTTGATTATGCCATTGATATGAGTAAATGTGATTCCTAAGTGTTATCAACATTCACATGGTTAGTTCATGATCTTTGTTGAAAACTTGGGTGCTATTTAAGCTTATATATGGATATAAGAACAAAAGAGTTCGTAAAAGTTTATCTTTATGACTTTCAGTTTGTCAACTGAATTGCTTGAGGACAAGCAATGAGTTAATCTCGGGGAGTTGATACGTCTCCGTCGTATCTACTTTTCCAAACACTTTTGCTCTTGTTTTGGACTCTAATTTGCATGATTTGAATGAAACTAACCCGGACTGACGATGTTTTCAGCAGAACTACCATGGTGTTGTTTTTGTGCAGAAATAAATTTTCTCAGAATTGGACAAAACTTTTTGGAGATTTATTATGGAATATAAAAAAAATACTGCAGCGAAGATCCACTGGAGGGGGCCCACCAGTTGCCTACAAGGCAACAGGGCGCGACCACCCCCCTGGGCACGCCCTGTTACCTTGTGGGGCCCACATGGCTCCGCTCACCCTAATCTCAGGCCTATAAATTCCTTTTCCCCGAGAAAAAAAAAAGAGAAGAAGTTTCATCGCGTTTTACGATATGGAGCCGCCGCCACCTCCTGTTCTTCATTGGGAGGGCTGATCTGGAGTCCGTTTGGGGCTCCAGAGAGGGGGATTCATCGCCATCATCATCACCAATCCTTCTTCATCACCAATTTCATGATGCTCACCATCGGGAGTGAGTAATTCCTTTGTAGGCTTGCTGGACGGTGATGGAGTTGGATGAGATTTGTCATGCTATCGAGCCAATTTGTTAGGGCTTGATTCCTAGTATCCACTATCTTCTCAGATTGATGGTGCTATGACTTTGCTATGCTTAATGCTTGTCACTAGGGCCCGAGTGCCATGATTTCATATCTGAACCCTCTATGTTTTCATGAATATATTTGAGTTCTTGATCCTATCTTGCAATTTATATGCACCTATTACGTGTTATGACCCGCACCCCAAAGTGACAATAGTTGGGATTCTTTCCGGTGATGACCGTAGTATGAGGAGTTCATGTAACCATGTGTTAATGCTTTGTTCCGGTTCTCTATTAAAAGGAGGCCTTAATATCCCTTAGTTTACTTATGGACCCTGGTGCCACGGGAGGGTAGGACAAAAGATGTCATGCAAGTTCTTATTATAAGAATGTATGACTATATACGGAATAGATGCCTACAGTACATTGATGAATTGGAGCTATTGTGTATCGCTCTAGGTTGTGACTGTTATATGATGAATGTCACCCAACACAAATATCCATCACTGATCCAATGCCTACGCTTCTCGCATATTGGTCTTTGCTAAATTTTGTTGCTGCTGCTGTTACTGTTACTATTGCTACTATTACTACTGCTATCAAACTGTCATATTACTGTGCTACTAAATACTTTGCTGCTGATATTTAGTTCTCCAGGTGTGGTTGAATTGACAACTCAACTGCTAATACTTGCAAATATTCTTTGGCTCCCCTTGTGTCAAATCAATAAATTTGGGTGAAATACTACATGTCGGTGTCAAAATCGGCAGACCTAGGGGTAGGGGGTCCTGAGCTGTGGATCTCAGACAGATGGTAACAGGAAGTAGAGAGACGATGTTTACCTAGGTTCGGGCCCTCTCGAAGGAGGCAAAACCCTACTTCCTGCTCTTGTTTATATCAATGGAGTTGTATCAAGTACAGAGTTGATCTACCTCGAGATCGTATGTATGGTCTAACTCTAGGGCTAGGTGAATGATATTGCACTGATGTCTCCTCTACAAGCTAAACCCTATGGCTTATATACACTCCAGGGAGGGTATCTAGGGTTACAAGGTTCGTATCTAGGAGCAAGGCATCATAAGAGATCTTGGAGTATACGTCAAATCTTCGGGGGAGGCGGTCTTGATCACGCCTCCTGCGTTCGGCCTCCGGAGTCCATCTTGACCACGAATGAGGGTCCATCGGCCCAACCCGAGGAAGACGGGCCGACTAGGTTAGTACTCCCTAATCCAGGACACCGTCGGTAGCCCCTGAACTGGTCTTCTACATCGAGGACACCTTCCTGACGATATCAACCTCGGATCCATAGTCCTAGGCTCAACAAAAGAGTTCCTTCTTGTAATTTTTTGGTCCCCTCATTCAAAGGAGTGATGCCAGCCAAAGCCCAACCGAACTTGTAACACCTGCCAGAAGAGATCGGATGACTCAACCTTGAAGGCCAAGCATCTCGGTGTGAATGGTTCCACTTAGTCTGACAACTTTATCAAAATGGTTCACCCCACGACAGGTCGAGCAGATACTGCTTCCCTTAAATCGCGGCCTGAGGCAGCCTTTTACTGGCACATCCGATCAAGGTGGATATCGTGCCAGTTTTCTCAGGGATGTCATCAAGATTTTTGTTTTCCCCATGTGATTAACAACATCTTTGGTGAGACTAGCGTGTTTATCGGTGTAGTAAGGGGAACTCTTGGCCTTTCACTGGCCTATAAGAGCAGAAGGGAGGACACGCAACCTACTACGTTCCCATTCTTCCCATCTACTGCTTCGTCCAGCTCCAACGCCCAGATCCAATCCCACACCCTTTTCCTTTAGCGAGTCCAACCTCTGCCACCAGCCATGGCCGACACCCTCAAGGGGCACTGGGGTGGTTCCATCATGATAGATAGCACCATCCAAGAGCTGCACAGCGCAGGGTATCTGACCGCCGACATCGCCGCTCATGCTCCAGCCGCTGGCCAGCAAGTGCCCGCTCCCAATGCTGGGGAGTGGGTAGTCTTCGTACCCCACCTTGTCCGAGGGTTAGGGTTCCCACTCCACCCTTTTGAGCGCGGGGTAATGTTCTATTACAGGCCCGATTTTCATTGTATGGCCCCAAACTCCATTCTCCATCTCGCCTCCTTCATCATGGTCTGCGAGGCCTTCCTCTGCTGCGAGCCGCACTTCGGCCTATGGCCGAAGCTCTTCGGGATCAAGCCGAAGTCCAGTGGCTCCGACCTCTTAGAGTGCAGAGGGGCCATGATCAACAAGAATCAATGGGCCGAATGGCCCAAGGGCACCTTCATCGAGACAGTGAAGGAGTGGCAGTGGGAGTGGTTTTACATCACCGAACCGCTCGCCCCTGGCCAGGCCGTGGTCCCAGCCTTTTCGGCTGGGCCTCCGAAGAAGCTCAAGTCTTGGAAGGAGAAGGGCATCGCCTGGGAGAACCCAACCGAGGTAGAAACCATGATCAAGAGGATCAAGTGGTGGGCCACCACAAAGAACCTCCAGCTCAGTGACGTCATCAACGTCATACTCAACCGTCGTATGCTCCCGCTCCAGCTTTGGGCTACCCCGATGTGGGTGCAAAAGCCCGAGGACATGGGCCCCCTCACAGCCTTTTTCTGCTCCACCTTGGCCGCCATGTGGATGAAGCTCATGAAGCTGGCCAAGGACAAGTGTGACGCCCCAACTTAATCTTGCACTAATCATACACACAATTGCGCATGATCAAGATTAGAGACTCACGGGAAGATATCACAATGATAACCCACAAGTATAGGGGATCAATTGTAGCCTTTCTCGATAAGTAAGAGTGTCGAACCCAACGCGGAGCTAAAGGTAGAACAAATATTCCCTCAAGTTCTATCGACCACCGATACAACTCTACGCATGCTTAGCGTTCGCTTTACCTAGAACAAGTATGAAACTAGAAGTACTTTGTAGGTGTGATAGGATAGGTTTGCAAGATAATAATGCGCACGTAAATAAAAGTTAGGGGCTGTTTAGATAAAGAAACAATTAAGTTAGTTTTAGTAGAGCGATTTTTGTCACAAGAAAGTTATTTGTACCTAGGCAATCGATAACTAGACCGGTAATCATTATTGCAATTTTATATGAGGGAGAGGCATAAGCTAACATACTTTGTCTACTTGGATCATATGCACTTATAATTGGAACTCTAGTAAGCATCCGCAACTACTAAAGATCATTAAGGTAAAACCCAACCATAGCATTAAAGTATCAAGTCCTCTTTACTTACATACGCAAACAACCTACTTACTCGGGTCTGTGCTTCTATCACTCACGCCACCCACCATAAGCGAATCATGACCATATTGCAAACCCTACAACGGGGATCCCTCACGCTTGCGCGACACGGAGAGCACCATAGGACAGCACCAATAATAAAACATACAACTCAAACCAATCACGATAATCAATCAACCCATAGGACAAAACGGATCTACTCAAACATCATAGGATAGCCATACATCATTGGGAAATAATATATAGCGTTGAGAACCATGTTTAAGTAGAGATTACAGCGGGGAGAAGAGGTGTTACACCGCTACATAGAGTGGGAGTGAGTTGGTGATTACGGCGGCGAAGTTGCTGGTGTAGATCGCCGTCATGATGATGGCCCCGGCGGCGTTCCGACGCCACCGGGAGAGAGGGGGAGAGAGCCCCCTCCTTCTTCTTCTTCTTCCTTGACCTCCCCCCTAGATGGGAGGAGGGTTTCCCCTCTGGTCCATGGCCTCCATGGCGGTGGAGGGGCAGGAGCCCCTTCGAGATTGGATCTATCTCTCTGTTTCTCTTCTGTTTCGCATTCCTGTTTTCTGGCCTTTCACCGTTTCTTAAATTCCCGGAGATCCGCAACTCCAATTGGGCTGAATTTTAACACGATTTTTATTCGGATATAAGCTTCCTTGCGGCCGAAGGACACCTCCAACCGACCTACAGGGTGGCCACAAGCCTGCCAGGCGCGCCCTGGGTAGGGGGCGCGCCCCTAGGGCTTGTGGGCAACTCGGGCATCGTCTCGCGTTCATTCCGCTTCCCAAAAATCACATATATTCCAAAATAATTCTCTGTAAATTTTTATCACGTTTGGACTTCGTTTGATATGGGTATTCTGCGAAACAAAAAAACATACAACAAACAGGAACTGGCACTGGGCACTGGATCAATATGTTAGTACCAAAAATAATATAAAACGTTGCCAAAAGTATATGAAAGTTGTAGAATATTGGCATGAAACAATCAAAAATTATAGATACGACGGAGACGTATCAGCATCCCCAAGCTTAATTCCTGCTCGTCCTCGAGTAGGTAAATGATAAAAAAGATAATTTTTGATGTGGAATGTTACCTAGCATAATCTTGGTCATATAATCTAATCATGGCATGATTATTAAGACACGAGTGATTAAAAGCAATAGTCTATGATTTGACATAAAGACATCAATACTCAGGCATCCCAAAAACAATCATGTCTTTCAAAATATCAGTGCTAAAGAATGTTATCCCTACAAAATCATATAGTCTTGTCATGCTCCATCTTCTTAACACAAAGTATTTATCAGGCACAACCCCGATGACAAGCCAAGCAATTGGTTCATACTTTTTAATGCGCTTCAGCTTTTTCAGCTCTCACGCAATACATGAGCGCGAGCCATGGATATACCACTATGGGTGGAATAGAATATGATGGTGGAGGTTGTGTGGAGAAGACAAAAAAGGAGAAAGTCTCACATCGACGAGGCCAATCAACGGGCTATGGAGATGCCCATCAATTGATGTCAATGCAAGGAGTAGCGATTGCCATGTAATAGATGCACTAAGAGCTATAAGTGTATGGAAGCTCAAACTGAAAACTAAGTGGGTGTGCATCCAACTTGCTTGCTCATGAAGACATCGGGCATTTGAGGAAGCCCATCATCGGAATATACAAGGCAAGTTCTATAATGAAAAATTGCCACTAGTATATGAAAGTGACAACATAGGAGACTCTCTATATGAAAAACATGTTGCTACTCTGAAGCACAAGTGTGGAAAAGGATAGTAGCATTGCCTCTTCTCTCTTTTTCTCTCATTTTTTTGGTTTTCTCTTTTTTTTCTTTTTTTTGTTGGGCTCTTTTTGCCCTCTTTTTTTTCTCTTCTTTTTTTATTTTCGTCCGGAGTCTCATCCCGACTTGTGGGGGAATCATAGTCTCCATCATCCTTTCCTCACTGGGACAATGCTCTAATAATGATGATCATCACACTTTTATTTACTTACAACTCGATATCTAGAACAATATGACTCTATATGAATGCCTCTGGCAGTGTACCAGGATGTGCAATGATCTAACATAGCAAATATATCAAAAAATGGACAAGCCATGAAAATATCATGCTAGCTATCTTACGATCATGCAAAGCAATATGACAATGAATGCTCAAGTCATGTATATGATGATGATAGAAGTTTCATGGCAATATATCTCGAAATGGCTATGGAAATGCCATAATAGGTAGGTATGGTGGCTATTTTGAGGAAGATATAGGGGGGCTTATGTGTGATAGAGTGTATCATATTATAGGGTTTGGATGCACTGGCGAAGTTTGCACCAACTCTCGAGGTGAGAAAGGGCAATGCACGGTACTGAAGAGGCTAGCAAATTGCGGAAAGGTGAGAGTGCGTATAATCCATGGACTCGCATTAGTCATAAAGAACTCACATACTTATTGCGAAAGTTTATTAGCCCTCGAAGCAAAGTACTACTGTGCATGCCCCTAGGGGGATAGATTGGTAGGAAAAGACCATTGCTCATCCCCAACTTCCACTCATAAGGAAGACAATCAATAATAAATCATGCTCCAATTTCATAGCATAACGAGAGACCGTACGTGCATGCTTCGGGAATCACAAACCTTAACACCAATATTCTTACTAAACCACAATCATTCACTAGTACCTCCCACATATTACCATCTCTATATCGCAAAACTATTGAAAGGAATCAAACATATCATATTCAGTGATCTACATGTTTTATGTAGGATTTTATGACTAACCATGTGAATGACCAATTCCTGTTGACTCTCTAAATAGATATAAGTAAAGCAAGAGAGTTTAATTCTTTCTAAAAAAGATTTTCCCACGCTCTAACAAATATAAGTGAAGCAAAAGAGCATTCTACAAATGGCGGTTTTCTATGTGTAGAGAAACAGGCAATCCAAATTTCAAATGATATAAGTGAAGCACATGAAGCATTCTATAAAGCCATACTCAAAAGCTATAAGTGAAGTGCATGAAGCATTCTATAAATCAACCAAGGACTATCTCATACCAACATGGTGCATAAAATAAAAAGGAAAAATAAACACAAAAGATGCTCCAAGAATTTGCGCATATCATGTGACGAATAAAAATATAGCTCCAAGTAAAATTATCGATGGTCATTAGAAGAAAGAGGGGATGCCTTCCGGGGCATCCCCAAGCTTAGTTGCTTGGGAGTCCTTGAATATTACCTTGGGGTGCCTCGGGCATCCCCAAGCTTAGGCTCTTGCCACTCCTTATTCCTTCATCCATCGTGATCTCACCCAAAACTTGAAAACTTCAATCACACAAAACTTAACAAAACCGTCGTGAGATCCGTTAGTATAATAAAGCAAATCACTACTTTAAGTATTGTTAGAAACCCATTCATATTTTATTCTTGCATTATAACTACTGTACTCTAACTTCACCACGGCTTATATCACCGATACAATCCATAGATTCATCAAAACACGCAAAACAATGCATCAAAAACGGAATCTGTCAAAAATAGAACAGTCTGTAGCAATCTAAACATTGAGCATACTTCTGTAAATCCAAAATTTCTGCAAAATTAGGAAAAAATAAACAATTTACATATCAGTACCGTGTAAAAATTTCAGAAACTTTTGAAGTTTCAGTAAAAATGTAAATTCGCGCACTACAGCCAAAGTTTCTGTTTTTGCACTGCACATACCAAACAAGCAATCTAATCATCCTAAAGGTAAATCTTGGCACATTATTTTTATAATACAATGGATTTTTAGAATGGAATAATTATTTTTTTTGAAAAGTTTCTGTAATTCAAGATTTGCAAAGTTTCCATGGGCATGAACAAAGTTCAAGGAGCTCCCCTACTTCAACGGTGCTCGTCTTTTTACTTCCACTTTTCTTTTTGAAAAAGTTTTAGGTTCCCCTCTATATTTTTTTTGTTTTTAAACTTTATAAAAGCACTCAACAGAATAAAATGACTCTCTAAAACTTCCGGGTTGTCTCCCGGGCAGCGCTTTCTTTAAAGCCATTAAGCCAGGCATAAAGTGCTCAAGTAATGGATCCACCCGGATCCCAAGGTATATCAAAGCCAATTTTAATTAACAATGATTTGTAATTTAGCAGTGAGCACAAAGCAACATATATCATGCAATGATGAAGTCTAACTCTCTTCCTATGCATCGGCATGTCATAAAAGAACAATTCATGCACATCAAGTAAGGGCCAATACATAGCATAAATAGTTTCTTGCAATTTTATCGTATTGGAAACATAGAGAGGTGGAGATGTAGTTCCTCTCTCATAATAATTGCAAGTAGGAGCAGAAAGCACATGCATATTATATCTACCAAAATCATCATGTGTAATGGTAAAATGCAACCCATCAATATAATCCTTAATAAGTGCAAACTTCTCCGATATAGTGTAGTTGGGAGAATTCAAAAAGATAATAGGACAATCATGTGTGGGTGCAATAGCAAAAATTTCATTCCTAACATAAGGAACTATAGCAAGTTCATCTCCATAAGCATAATTCATATTGGCATCATGGCCACAAGCATAACAAGCATCAATTTCATCAAAAAGGGATATTTCAAACGAATCCAAGGAATCATAGCAATCATCATAGCATTCATCCTTTGGTAAGCACGAAGGGAAATTAAACAATGTATGAGTTGAAGAGTTACTCTCATTAGAAGGTGGGCACAGGTAGCTAATTCGCTCTTCCTCCTTTTGTTCTTTGCTCTCCTCGTCATCTTTTTCATCTAATGAGCTCACAGTGTCATCAATTTCTTCTTCATAGATTAATGCAAAATATTAGTCTCTTCTTGGGCAGCAGAGACTTTCTCAATAAACTCATTAATATCGACATAATATTCATAATTCTCATAGCAATATTTAAGTATAGCATAATTTTCAGGTCTGTAAACAGCATCGTCATAATTTTCACACTTTTCAAACAAAGATTCAATTTCATAAGCACCCTTAAAAGCAACAAATTCTTCTATTCGTTCCACATCATAGTAATCATATATACCATTAGCATAAGAAGCCAAGGTTTCATTATCATTAAATTCACATGAAAAGGGAAGGTGTGGAGCCTTCATCCTAGAGCAACAAGTATAATCATATCTCAAGCATAAATTCCAAGCATACCATTGCAACATTTCAATTTGATCCAATAACAGTTTCCCTTTTTGAGTCAAGCGATAATCCCTAAAGTATTCACGTTGATCCAACATGTATCCCATTATCAAGTTGAATGGGGTTTTCTCAGGATTATCAAAGTATTGTTTAATATTTTGCACATAGCGAGCATTGAGGGTTTTAGGAGGTTCCCCATCTCCATGAGTAGCAAGTACACATAATTTTTTTGGTATTTCGTGTTCCATATCCATAACTAAAGATAGAGAACAACTTAGAACAGAAAATAAAATCTACTTAGTGATAAAGCAAACAAGCACACACGAGAATATTCACCCCACACAATTGCTCCCCGGCAACGGCGCCAGAAAAAGGTCTTGATAACCCACAAGTATAGGGCATCAATTGCAGACTTTCTCGATAAGTAAGAGTGTTGAAACCAACGAGGAGCTAAAGGTAGAACAAATATTCCCTCAAGTTCTATCTACCACCGATACAACTCTATGCACGCTTAATGTTCACTTTACCTAGAACAAGTATGAAACTAGAAGTACTTTGTAGGTGTGATAGATAGGTTTGCAAGATAATAAAGAGCACGTAAATAAAAGTTAGGGGCTGTTTAGATAAAGAAACAATTAAGTTAGTTTTAGTAGAGAGCTTTTTGTCACAAGAAAGTTATTTGTCCCTAGGCAATCGATAACTAGACCGGTAATCATTATTGCAATTTTATATGAGGGAGAGGCATAAGCTAACATACTTTCTCTACTTGGATCATATTCACTTATGATGGGAACTCTAGCAAGCATCCGCAACTACTAAATATTATTAAGGTAAAACCCAACCATAGCATTAAAGTATCAAGTCCTCTTTACTTCCATACGCAAACAACCTACTTACTCGGGTTTGTGCTTCTGTCACTCACGCCACCCACCATAAGCGAATCATGAACATATTGCAAACCCTACAGCGGGGGATCCCTCATGCTTGCGCGACATGGAGAGCACCATAGGACAGCACCAATAATAAAACACACAACTCAAACCAATCACGATCATCAATCAACCCATAGGACAAAACGGATCTACTCAAACATCATAGGATAGCCATACATCATTGGGAAATAATATATAGCGTTGAGCACCATGTTTAAGTAGAGATTACGGCGGGGAGAAGAGGTGTTACACCGCTTCATAGAGGGGGAGAGAGTTGGTGATGACGCCGGCGAAGTTGTTGGTGTAGATCGCCGTCACGATGATGGCCCCGGCGGTGTTCCGGCGCCACCGGGAGAGAGGGGAGAGAGCCCCCCCTCCTTCTTCTTCTTCCTTGACCTCCCCCTAGATGGGAGGAGGGTTTCCCCTCTGGTCCATGGCCTCCATGGTGGCGGAGGGGCGGGAGCCCCTCTGAGATTGGATCTATCTCTTTGTTTCTCTTCTGTTTCGCGTTCCTGTTTTCTGGCCTTTCACCGTTTCTTAAATTCCTGGAGATCCGTAACTCCAATTGGGCTGAATTGTTAACACAATTTTTATCCGGATATAAGCTTCCTTGCGGCCGAAGGACACCTCCAACCGAATTACAGGGTGGCCACAAGCCTGCCAGGCGTGCCCTGGGTAGGGGGGCGCGTCCCTAGGGCTTGTGGGCCCCTCGGGCATCATCTGGCGTTGATTCCGCTTCCCAAAAATCACATATATTCCAAAATAATTCTCCGTAATTTTTATCGTGTTTGGACTTCGTTTGATATGGGTATTCTGCGAAACAAAAAAATATGCAACAAACAGGAACTGGTACTGGGCGCTGGACCAATATGTTAGTCCCAAAAATAATATTAAATGTTGCCAAAAGTATATGAAAGTTGTAGAATATTGGCATGAAACAATCAAAAATTATAGATACGACAGAGACATATCACACAACACAACTCTAGATACAAATTAAAGGCATACAAGCTTTATATTACAAACCAGGGGCCTCGAGGGTTCGAATACAAACGAGTCAGCGGAAGCAACAATATCTGAGTACAGACATATAAGGTAAACAAGTCTGCCTTAAGAAGGCTAGCACAAACAACAACATTGATCGAAAAGGCAAGGCCTCCTGCCTGGGAACCTCCTAACTACTCCTGGTCATCGACGGCCTCCACGTAGTAGTAGGCACCCGCGTGGTAGTAGTAGTCGTCGGTGGTGTCATCTGGCTCCTGGGATCTGTCATTTGATCACAGCAATCGTGTATAGGGGAAAGAGGTAGCAAAGCAACCATGAGTACTCATCCAAAGTACTCGCAAGACTTACATCAGATCTATACTAAGTATGCATCAGTATCAAAGGAATGGGGCTATATCTTTGGACTGAACTGCAGAAATGCCAGAATAGAAGGGGGAAAA
Organism: Thinopyrum elongatum; assembly: GCA_011799875.1. Taxonomy (NCBI): domain Eukaryota; kingdom Viridiplantae; phylum Streptophyta; class Magnoliopsida; order Poales; family Poaceae; genus Thinopyrum; species Thinopyrum elongatum. The sequence continues at coordinate 273,383,011 of CM022302.1, read as the reverse complement.
CCTAGCCTATTGAAGACTAGCATCTTGAATCAACAGAAGAGAGTAGAGTAACAATTCATAAGGAATAAGTATGTTGTGGTGGCAACGCCTAGAGATCCTTCCTCGACTCCCTTCGAGAAAGCAATCTTGGAGCCATCATATCCATCTCATGCCTCCAGTATCCAGTTCTAGTTGTATAGATTAGGATACAACTCTGAGCGTCCGTTACCATGGACACGGCTATTCGAATAGATAAACTTCCCTGCAGGGGTGCACCAACTTACCCAAGACACTCAATTAACTCCGGTCAGACACACTTTAACGGGTCATGCCTGGCCTCGGCTGATCAACACGTCGTAGTCCTACCTAGGCTCAACAGAGAGGCCAGCACGCCGGTCTACATCCTAAGCGATCAGGGGTCTTGGGCCCATCGCCCTTTGCACTCCTGCATGTTGCGTACGCAGCCTGGAGCAGACCCACCCCCTAATACAAGCGCACGTGGTTCCCGTCCAATCGGGCGCGCACCACTCAATCGCTGACGTCCGAAGAGCTTTCGGAGAATCATACGACGCCGAGTGCCCATACTTATTCCCGCGTGGTGGTTAGTGCGAAAAGGCCAGAGGCCTACTCAGATCACATATCCAAACCCGTTAGTGTCTTGGGAGCGCACGGAGACGATCAATGATCCATGGTCCATGGTCCCGTCGCCCCGTCTCGCGGACTTATGACAAGGGCTAAGAATGCCCGGTTGTGCCGCGTAATTATCTCATGGGTACCCTCCAGGTCAACCCAACTCACAAGGGGCTCTCGGGAACTCAGGTCCACCTCTACCGGGGTGGTACCGCCTGTCCCTTCAGTCCCGTAGAAACAATAACTCTCGCGGGTACCCTCACGGTCAACCCGACTTCACATCTCTCACGGGTACCCCTCGGGGCCGACCTGACTTTCACATGGTTCTGGGGTAAAGTCAAAGTAACCGTGTGTCCATAACATCAAGGGGGAATCTGAGGAATCACCCGATGGATTCCACTCGATGTAACCATCAAGGTGAACTTGGAGGAATCACCCTCGAAGGGTTCACACTTGAGGTGTTGCACGAGAGAGTCGTTATCAGGAGTGGTGAAGGAGGAATCACCCTCCGTAGACCACGACCGATTAGCTACACTACAGAGATCTCATCAGAAGTGCTATACGAGGTATCGCCCTCGGCACTCGATAGTAGCTCTACAGAGTCGTACAACTAAGCGGGTGTAAGGTGATGTGTCGGGCTCTGGACATCGATCACATTGATCGAGTCATCGATCATAAAGCGGGGGCAACAGGGACAAGGTGAGGGGTCACTGGTGGATCACTAACCAACCTATACTAAACATATAGGATAAGCAGGTAGGTAACAATAGCAGGTTACGAAATCAGGTATGCATCAGAATAGGATGAAACAAATACAGTAGCAAATTATAATGCAAGCATGAGAGAGAAGGAAATCGGTGATATAGGAATGATCAATGGGGTTTTGCTTGCCTGGAAGCTCTGCTGCAAGTGGCTGGACATCTGAAGCGTAGTCGTACACGGTGGCAATGTCAGTCTCGGTGTCTACCGGAGAGAAGAGGGGGAAGAAACAATAAATATAAAGCAATCAAATGCATCACGATGCATACCATGGCAATATGATGTTCTATGGGTGACCTAACGCGGTGTTACACGTTATAGACGAAGCGGGAAAACATCTGGCAGTTTTCGGACAGATGAATCGGAGGGGAAGGATCCATGTTCATCATGTTAGAGGCATGTGACAAATTAATGGATTGCATATTCGGATTCTTTGTATTTTTATGAGCAACTTTCATATATGAATTATTTTCATCCGACTTATAGATTATTTTATATGATTTTTCAAAGTTTTAAACATTTCTGAAATTATTTTAATTATTAGATTCGAATTAAACAAAAAGGCAGAATGGGCTGGGTGCACCCGGTGTAGTGCACCCAGAGTTGCACTAGTGGCTAACAGTGGGCCCCGTTGACTGCCCAGTCAGCAGTCAACATTGACCCGTTGACTGGTCAACCGGGCCCAGGGGGTCCCACACGTCAGTGATAGAGGTTTATTAGTTGAACTAATTAGTGTGGGGCCCAGCAGTCAGCGATGGTGGTTAAGTTAACCACATAATTAAGTTAGTCACCCGGGCCCACGTGTAATAGACAGCGGGCCGGGTTCAAACGGAGCACGCACGCTGGTGTTGCTCCAGCAACCACAGGGGACGGCGGCGACGCGTGGGAATGGCGCTCCGGTGGCCATTTGGCCGGGGGTTTGGCCCTACGGCACGTGCACGACGGCGCGCGTCAAATGGTGGTAGCAGCGCGTGCGGGGGGGGGGGGAGGCTGGAGCGTCGGCTGCGACGATGGCCAAGCGGCGGCTAAGGGTGGCGTTGGCCCCCTGGGAACCCCCTGAGAAGCAAGACCAATTATTTCATCCTTACGAGGCAATTCCTTATTATGAGGTTGTCTACGAGACTTAGAGAAATTAAACTCATGAGACACATCACCAAAATTAACACTGACAGTTTCTTTATTGCAATCTATCTTAGCACTAACAGTGTTCAAGAAAGGTCTACCAAATATTATGAGACAAAAATCATCTTGTGGGGAACCAAGAACTAGAAAATCAGTAGGGTATTTTATTTTCCCACACAAGACTTCAACATCTCTAACAATCCCAAGTGGTGTGATAGTATCTCTATTTGCAAGTTTAATAGTAACATCAATATCTTCTATTTCAGCAGGTGCAATATCATTCATAATTTCTTGGTATAAAGTAAAAGGGATAGCACTCACACTAGCACCCAAATCACATAAGCCATGATAACAATGATCTCCTATTTTAACAGAGACAACAGGCATGCCAACAACGGGCTTATTCTTATCCTTAGTATCTGGTTTGGCAATTCTAGCAGCTTCATCACAGAAGTAAATAGCATGCCCATATCTAAATTATCAACCAAGAGATCTTTAACCATAGCAATACTAGGTTCTACTTTAATTATTTCAGAGGGTCTAGGTGCTCTAATATTACTTTTGTTAACCATGGTTGAAACCTTAGCATGTTCCTTTATCCTAACAGGGAAAGGTGGTTTTTCAATATAAGCAGTAGGCACAACTAGATCAACATTGTAAATGATAGTTTCATCTTTAACTTTAACTGGCTCCTCAATATTTTCTTCAACAAGTGGATGATATTTAAGCCATTTCTCCTTAGGGAGATCAACATGAGTAGCAAATGATTCACAAAAAGAGGCTACTATCTCAGAGTCAAGTCCATATTTAGTGCTAAACTTGTGAAAAGCATCGGTATCCATAAAAGATTTAACACAATCGAACTTAAGTGTTATACCTGACTCATTACCTTTGTCGAGTTCCCAATCTTTTGCGTTTAATTCTTTCAAGAAGGTTCCATCTCAATTCAGTAGTTTTCTTCATAAAAGAGCCATTCGAAGAAGAATCGGGCATGGTTTGATTATCATGAGAAAGTCGAGCATAAAAAATCTGTAAGATAATTTCCTTTGAGAGCTTATGATTGGGGCATGTATACATCATGTATTTAAGCCTCCCCCAAGCTTGAGCGATACTTTCTCCTTCACAAGGCCAAAAATTATATATATAATTCTGATCACGATGAACTAGATGCATAGGATAAAACTTTTGATGAAATTCCAATTTCAACTGATTCCAGTCCCAAGCTCCAATATCATCACATAGCCTATACCATGTCAATGCTTTCCCCCCAAAGATAAAGGGAAAACCTTCTTCTTAACTTCATCTCCGGGTAAACCTTCAAGCTTAAATAGTCCATAAACTTCATCTACATAGATTAGGTGCATATCAGGATGTAGTGTTCCATCTCCTACATAAGGATTAGCTAGCAGTTTCTCTATCATACCTGAAGGAATCTCATAATAAATATTTTCAGTAGGTGCAGTAGGTTCAGGAGAAACACTTTGTGCTTCCGGTCGAGGTGAAGATACCCCATACAAACCCATCAAAGGATTGTTTTCCATAGTAACAAGTAACAGTAAATTTCAGCACGTAATATAATTTTTTCTTACCAAATTCCACTCACCAAAAGCGCTTCACTCCCCGGCAACGGCGCCAGAAAAGAGTCTTGATGACCCACAAGTATAGAGGATCAATCGTAGTCCTTTCAATAAGTAAGAGTGTCAAACCCAACAAGGAGCAGAAGGAAATGACAAGTGGTTTTCAGTAAGGTATTTTCTGCAGGCACTGAAATTGTCGGTAACAGATAGTTTGATAGCAAGATAATTTGTAACAAGCAAGTAATAGTAACGGTAACAAAAGTGCAGAAAGGTAGCCCAATCCTTTTTGTAACAAAGGACAGGCTAGAACAGTCTCTTATAACAAGCAAATCGTTCATGAGGACACACGGGAATTTCATCTAGTCACTTTCATCATGTTGGTTCGATTCGCGTTCGCTACTTTGATAATTTGATATGTGGGTGAACCGGTGCTCGGGTGCTGTTCTTACTTGAATAATCCTCCCACTTATGATTAACCCCTCTCGCAAGCATCCGCAACTACGAAAGAAGAATTAAGATAACATCTAACCATAGCATTAAACATATGGATCCAAATCAGCCCCTTACGGAATAGCGCATAAACTAGGGTTTAAGCTTCTGTCACTCTAGCAACCCATCATCTAATAAATACTCCACAATGCATTCCCTTAGGCCCAAAGATGGTGAAGTGTCATGTAGTCAACATTCACATAACACCACTAAGGGAATCACAACATACACATCATCAAAATATCGAATGAATACCAAATTCACATGATTACTTATGACAAGACTTCTCCCATGTCATCAAGAACAAAAGAAACTACTCACAAATCATATCCATGCTCAAGATCAAAGGGATAATAAATAGCATAATGGATCTAAACATATAATATTCCACCAAATAAACCAACTAGCATCAACTACAAGATGTAATCAACACTACTAGTCACCCACAGGTACCAATCTGAGGTTTTGATACAAAGATTGAACACAAGAGATGAACTAGGGTTTTGAGATGAGATGGTGCTAGTGAAGATGTTGATGAAGATTGGTCCTCCCAAGGTGAGAGGGTGGTTGGTGATGACGATGGCTTCGACTTTCCCCTCCCGGAGGGAAGTATCCCCGGCGGAATTGCTCCGCCGGAGAGCAAAAGTGCTCCTGCCCAAGTTCCGCCTCGAGACGGCGGTGCTCCATCTCGAAAGTCCTCTTTTTTTCAAGGGCAAATGGGCTTATATACCAGAAGATGGGCACCAGAGGTTGGCCAGGGGCCCCACTACCCACCAGGGCGCGGCAGGGGGGGGGGGGGGGGTAGGCGCGCCCTGGTGCATAGTGGGCAACTGGATGGCCCCCTTTGGTATTTCTTTTCTCCAATAATTTTTTTATATTCCAAAATAAATCTCCGTAAATTTTTAGCTCATTTGGAGATGTGCAGAATAGATATCTCTGACATAGCTTTTTCAGGTCCAGAATTCCAGCTGCCGGTAATCTCCCTCTTTGTGTAAACCTTGCATATTATGAGAGAAAAGGCATTAGAATTACTCCACAAAGTGTTATATTGAATGAAAACACTATAAATGATAGTAGGTAAACATGATGCAAAATGGACGTATCAGACAACAACTCTTCAACACTCGAGCTGACACGTATCCGTCTAGACAGTGCGCAGCTCTCAAGAGTAATAGGTACAAGAACTCTAACTCAGAACTACTGTGATGCATAACCATTGTCTAAGTTTTGGTTCTTGGTTTTCTCTTAGTGGATTTTAAACTCAAATCTCTCAAAGAGGGAATGCTCAATCGATCTTCTCAGAAATCTTAAGCGGAGCAGCCAATGGACAACATTGGAGCGGGGTGGTTATTAATAACTGCAGCCTTCCCTCATGGGAAATGCCAGAATGGACATGCGGGACAGCCAATGGCCGAACGACATGAGTCCAACAATCAAAAATTTGAGCACAACGATAACATTCCTTGCGAAGCAAGAATGCTAACTCCTTAGTCTGAAAGATATCTCATGCAGCACTAAAGAACTACATCTTCTTCTCACAGGTAATCATTCAGAGCATAAAGAGATTTCTCTCGGTCTTGCATAGGTTTGGGCTAAGCATCACAATGGATCTAAGCTTCGAGAACCTATACCCCTCTTAATAGTACGGAGGTCATGTGACTCAAGAAAGTGAAGAAGAACAACGAAATGAATGCAACGTCTTCACTTCGCCTTCGGCCTTCTAAGTTGCAGTCAATTTTCTTCCAACGAACACTGAACCAATTGCTTCGCGTCAGAAATAGGTTTTAAGGGGTCAACTTCTTCATGTCAATCTTCTCGCCTGAACGGCCTCGAGAGATATGAATGAGTCTTCTCTGCATCTCAAATATCTTTTGGTGAAGTTCCTCGAACTTGACACCAAAGATGCCATTCTTTTCGGTTCTGCATGGACTACTTCTCTCTGTGTGCACTAGCAAACAAATCAGTCCATGCTTGTTTCTGTCAACAATCTCCAAAGCACAAGAGGGCAAATATTGCACCAACAATCACTCCATCGTCGGAGGAGCAAATCCCACTCTCGAGCTATCTAGTCCCTTGTCAAACTTTTCGATGAACCCGTAAGGTGTCGTTATGATCACCGTGTTACAGTGACGTTTGAGCAACCCCAAAGTCCACAATATGGTAGGAAGTTACTACGATACTCTCATGGTCCAAGGAACTAAAACACATGCTAACACTCTGTGTTATAACAATTGATTTCAGACGATATTATCTCAAAGTATAACAAACAAGATTGGGTAGATTCAATATTATCGCTCTTCAAACATCATACTCTCCATGTTGTTTTAGGACTATCGTTACACTTAACAATATCCTAAGATCCGGAAAACATGATCACAAACAACACTTGAGCTACTCTTAGAGGCAAGACCGGGAACCTATATTATACCGTTTATCATTCCACATGTGCATATGAGTTTTCCACTAAATCGCATGTTCCAATATCACAACAGTTATAGCAGGAAATATAAACTCTTAATTATGAAAATGGAAATATAATAATACAATATTATTACCACTAGGGCATATTTCCAACAGTTCTCACCTCAAGACTTGGTGCAAACTTTGCTGGTGCATCCAAATCTCGTGATATGATACACTCTATCACACACAAGCCTTATATATCCTTCCTCAAAACAGCCACCATACCTAGCTATTATGAGTTTCCATAGCCATTCCGAGATATATTGCCATGCAACTTCCACCACCATCATATACATGACTTGAGCATCCATTGTCATATTGCTTTGCATGATCATATAGAGCTGACATGATATTTGTGGCACAACCACCGTTCATCATTGTTATACATGTTACGAGATCATTGCACATCCTGGTACACTGCCAGAGGCATTCATATGTAGTCATATCTTTCAGTTCATTGAGTTGTAGATAAATTAAAGTGTTATGATCATCATTATTAGAGTGTTGTCCTAGTGAGGAAAAGAATGGTGGATACTTATGAGTCCTCAAAAAAGTTGGGACGAGGTCCATGAGACTGTTCTAAAAAATGGTGAAAAGGAAAAAAATGAGAGAAAAAGAGAGAAGGGGCAATGCTACTACCCTTTTACCACACTTATGCTTCAGAGTATCACCATGTACTTCATATAGAGAGTCTTCGTGGTATTGTGGAAGTAATGGTGGTATTGCGGAAGTTTGGTGGTGGTATGCAAAAGTAATGGTGGTAAAAGGGGGGCAAACTTATGAAAAGTTGGGCGTAATGGAGATGTTAGCTATGTCAGGCCAAATGTCCGGGCGAAGGGCCGGATGTCCGACTTGGGCCAGATGTCCGGGGCTCGAGCTAGATGTCCAGCAGCTGGACTTCGAGGCAGATCGGATCTCTCGTGTTTGAAGGTGGAGAAGAAAATTTTTGGGGAAAATTGGGTGGATTTCATGGATGGAAATGGTAGGGAAGGTGTGTGGAAGCTAGATCCACCTACAACACTTCAAATCCATGGATCAAAATCAACAAAACCTCATCAAAACCAACAAATCAACAAAAAAATTGTATGGCTATTTTCAAATTTAGGCAAAAATAAACAAAATTATCCTAGAAAGTGGGGGGGGGGATGGGGCTCCAAGATGTGAATCAACCTATGCTCTGATCCAAGATGATGTAGGCTGGAACCCTAGTTGGTGATCTTTTCACACTTGGAGGTGGGGAAGGAGAAATCAAGAGAAGAACACAAGAAGAACACTCAATTGACAAAGATCCAATCACACATGTGCCAAATCCACATACACATAAGGAGATACAAGATCCAAAGTCAACAAAAGAGGCAAATATGTAGCTAGTGCATTTCAATATTAAAGAGGAGAAAGGTCTTGATATCCTTGGAGGATCTTCCCTACTAGGAGGGGTCTTGAATCCACTAGGGATCTTCTCACATGGAGGCCTTGATCTCCATGGGAGAGGTAGTAGATGAGCAAAGCTCTCTCTCTCAAATCTGAGTTATCACTTTGCTAATCCTAGTAAGAGGGAGGAGAGGTCTATTTATATTCTAGGGCGAAGTTGGAGGTGAGAGAGGGGTTATATGGCCGCTTGGTCATGGCTACGCACGCAGGCGTCGGATGTCCAGGGGCAGGCAGGATATTCGGCCCGACTTGGGGCGCTGGATGTCCGGTGTTCGACCGGAAGCCCGGCCAGTCGCTGGTCTGATTTTACATAGTTGTTGTACTCCTCGGGTCGTATTTCCGAGAAGGGGTCGAATGTCCGGTGGTGCCCGGATGTCCGGGGCTCGGCCGGATGTCTGGGCGTTGTAGCCTCTCGAGGTGATGTTCTATGGAGCTCGGTCTTGGTTTGGGGGCACCGAAAACCCGGGCAGGGGCCGGATGTCCGGCCGCTGTAGAGTTTCGGTGCCTCCACTTGTCGTGTTCCTTCGTCTACATCCGTGGTGGCTTGGTCTACGTCCCGAGGGTATACAAGGTCATTTTCTTGATACCTAAGCACACATAGCATTCCTGTTTGAGGTAGTAGCCATGTCTCTCAGATGGAAGTTCATTAAGGAGAGATGTCACCCCGGTCTCGATAGCTCTTGCACGTGCTCTTGTCATCGGTCCACTTGATGCTTGGGGTGACGATGGTAGGACCATGGGGATGACCGTAGGATGCTCCACATCAGGCCGTGTCGGAGGCCTCGAGGCAGTGTGATGCGGAGCATCCTATGGACATCACCATGTCTAGAGCCCCGTTGTTAAGAGACACTCGCAACATCTACTTCAGACATATAAAGTTGATCTTCTCCTTTACACATGTCTATTTGTGCCCTTCGAGGATGGTATACTACTTGACCCTCCTACCTCATGTATACGTAGGTTTGAGCGGAGCTTCATACATGTCGAGGAGGCGTCCAAGCATAAGAGGACATCTACACCATCCGTGAGGGAAGCATGGCAGCGACAACGGAAGAAGAGCATCAAGTGGAGGCTGTTGAAACTATAGCAGCCGGATATTCGGGCCCGACCGGACATCCGGAGACCCATAGACGGACCAGGCATCTAGCACTCAAGCAAAAGAAGGCATTCCAGTTTTGCTGGACATCTGGCGCCAGTCGGACATCCGGTGCAACAACCTCGGACCGGACAACTGGCGCTTGCCTGCGTGTAGTTTCGGGCCCAAAGCCCATGTACCTATTTCCACTTACCCCTTCATGGACTAGCCTACATATACTCCTCTCCCTCCTCCATTCTAGGGTTAGCGTAGAATAGAACCAAAACTACGAGCTTAGCTCATGTATCTCCCCTTGCGGGATTCCTCTTAGGAGAAGAACCATCTATGGTTGTCAAGCCTCTTCGGAGAAGATTCCCCATGTGGAATTCAAGCCCCGTCTCTCGTAGAGATTTGGATGAACTAACTCTGTGTCTTTCCCTTTGTTGTTATCGGATGTGTTGGGGAATGTTGCATGGAAAACAAAAAAAATCTACGCACACGCAAGATCTATCCATGGAGATGCATAGCTACGAGAGGGGGAGAGCATCTACATACCCTTGTAGATCGCGAAGCGGAAGCATTTATCAATGTGGTTGATGTAGTCGTACACCTTCACGGTCCGTACCAATCAAGCACCGAACGCACGGCACCTCCACATTCAGCACACGTTCAGCTCGATGACGTCCTCACCTTCTCGATCCAGCAAGAGAGGCGAAGTACTAGATGAGTTCTGGCAGCACGATGGCGTGGTGCCGGTGGTGGTGAAACTTCTCCGCAGGGCTTCGCCAAGCACAACGGACGTGGACAGAGGAGGAACTAGAACTAGAGGGAGTGGGGGCGCCGCACACGGCTTGGGGATTCATGGTGTGTGTTGCCCCCTCCTCTCCTCACATATATTTATAGGTGGAGGGGGGAGGGGAGGCTACCTAGGCGCGCCCCAAAGGGGGCCGGCGGCCGCCCTGGGCGCCTGCCCTAGGCGCCTCCCCCTTTCCTTCTTTAGGGGTGGAGGAGATGGCAGGGGAGGGGCCGATGGCTGCCCTGCCTTGGTGCCCCCCTTTCCTTCCATGGCACGTGGACAGGGGAGGTGGAGCACGCCCAGCCCCCTAGTGGGCTGGTGTGCCTCCCTCCTTTGGCCCATGAGGCCCACCAAGTACCGGTGGCCTCCCGGAACCCTTCCGGCACTTCGATAAAACTCTGGTGCATTTCGAAACCTTTCCGGAGACCAAATAGTATCGTCCTATATATCAATCTTTACCTCCGGACCATTCCGGAGCTCCTCGTCATGTCCGTGATCTCATCCGGGACTCCAAACAACATTCGGTCACCAACATACATAACTCATATAATACTATATCGCCAATGAACGTTAAGCGTGCGGACCCTACGGGTTCGAGAATGATGTAGACATGACCGAGACGCTTCTCTGGTCAATAACCAATAGTGGGACCTGGATGCCCATATTGGTTCCTACATATTCTACGAAAGTCTTTATCGGTCGAACCTGTATGACAACATATGTAGTTCCCTTTGTCTGTCAGTATGTTACTTGCCCGAGATTCGATCGTCGGTATCTCCATACCTAGTTCAATCTCATTATCGACAAGTCTCTTTACTCATTCTGTAATACATCATCTCATAACTAACTCCTTAGTCACTTTGCTTGCAAGCTTCTTGTGATGTTGTATTACCGAGAGGGCCCACATATACCTGATGCGGCTTGAAACTGCGTCGGTATTTCCCCAAAGAGGAAGGGATGATGCAGTACAACTATGGTAGGTATTTCCCTCAGTTATGAAACCAAGGTATCAATCCAGTAGGAGAACCAAGCAACACTATGTAAACGGTACATGCACACAAAGAACAAATCCTCGCAACCCAACGCGTAAGAGGGGTTGTCAATCCCTCCTCGGTAAAAAGATAAATTGTTTTGTATGTGTTTGGATAAATAGATCTGAATCAAACATGAAAAAAAAGATGCAAATAAAAAGTACAGCAAAGTATTTTTGGGTTTTTGGAATAATAGATCTGAAAACAAATGCGATGAAAAATAGGTCAGAAAGCAATATGATAAAAGATAGACCCGGGGGCCGTAGATTTCACTAGTGGCTTCTCTTGAGAAAATAGCACACGGTGGGTAAACAAATTACTGTTGGGCAATTGATAGAAGATCAAATAATTATGACGATATCCAAGGCAATGATCAATATATAGGCATCACGTCCAAGATTAGTAGACCGACTCCTGCCTGCATCTACTACTATTACTCCACACATCGACCGCTATCTAGCATGCATCTAGTGTATTAAGTTCATGGAGAAACGGAGTAATGCAATAAGAATGATCACATGATGACAAGATCTATTCATGTACGAATAGACCCCATCTTGTTATCCTTAATATCAATGATACATGTGTGCCTCGCTGCCCCTTCTGTCACTGGGAGAGGACACCGCAAGATCGAACCCATCACAAAGCACCTCTCCCCATGGCAAGAAAAATCGATCTAGTTGGCCTAACTAAACCAAATATTCGAAGAAGAAATACGAGGCTATAAATAATCATGCATATAAGAGATCAAAGAAAACTCAAATAATATTCATGGATATAGATCTGATCATAAACTCAAAGTTCATCGGATCCCAATAAACACACCGCAAAAAGAGTTACATCAAATAGATCTCCAAGAGACCAATGTATTGAGAAGCAAAAAGAGAGAAGAAGCCATCTAGCTACTGCCTACGGACCCTTAGGTCTATGGTGGACTACTCATGCATCATCGGAGAGGCACCAATGAGGATGATGAACCCCTGCGTGATGGTGTTAGATTGGATCTCGTGGTTCTAGAACTTGCGGCGGCTGGAATTGTGTTTCGTCGACTCCCCTAGGGTTTCTGGAATATTTGGGAATTTATAGGGCGAAAAGGCGGTGCAGGAGACCTCTGTGGGCCCCACAACCCACGAGGGCATGCCCTAGTGTATTGTGGTCCCCACGGGACTCCTTCCAGGTGCTTTCTTGGCCCCCAAGGTGTCTTCTGGTCCAAAAAAAATATCCAAAAAGTTTTGCTGTGTTTGGACTCCGTTTGGTACTGATATTCTGCAAAGTAAAAAGCAAGCGAAAAACAGCAACTGGCACTGGGCACTATGTTAATAGGTTAGTCCCAAAAAATGATATAAAGTTGCTATAAAATGATTGTAAAACATCCAAGAATGATAATATAACAGCATGGAACAAGCAAAAATTATAGATACGTTGGAGACGTATCAGCATCCCCAGCCTTAATTCCTGCTCATCCTCGAGTAGGTAAATGATAAAAATAGAATTTTTAATGTGGAATGTTTCCTAACATGTTCATCACATATTCTTTTATTTTGTAGCATAGACATTTGGACTTTTATATGGTTCAAAGCAATAGTCTAGTTTTGATATGAAGATTTCAATACTCAAGCATATCAATAAGCAACCATGTCTTTCAAAATATCAACACTAAAGAAAGTTATCCCTAGCCCATCATGCTCAATCATTGATCCATTCATGAAACACACTCGAATATTAGCTACATACAATGCACAAGTATGATCATAGTGCTCCCTAGTTGGTGCTTTATAAGAGAAGATGGAGACTCAAATAAAAAAATAAAAAATGCATAAAGTAAATAGATAGGCCCTTCGTAGAGGGAAGTAGGGATTTGTAGAGGTGCCAGAGCTCAAAGCTTAAATTGAGAGATAAAAAATTGAGAGGCATGCTTTTCCCGTCAACGAAAACGACCGAGTAATTCCCAACACTTTCCATGCTAGATATATCATAGGCGGCTCCCAAACAGAAAATAAAGTTTATTCCTTTTTCCACCATACTTTCACATTCCATGGCTAGCCGTATCCATGGGTATCGTCCATACCAACACTTTCCAAGGAATTTATTATTTGACAACATAAAGTAAATTTCTTTTTCATTTCGGGACTGGGCATCCCTATTACCGCCATACTCTCGTGCAATGACAAGTGGATAAACACTCATCTTGAGAATAACACATCTAGCATGGAAAATATTGGCCACCCCCTGCCGCTTCATGAGCGGTACGGGCACACAAAAAGGAAATTCATTTTGAAAAAAATTAGAGTTGGCACATACAAATTTGCTTAGGACGGCACGGAAATACCGCATATAGGTAGGTATGCTGGACTCATATGGCAAAACTAGGTTTAAAGAGTTTCGATGCACAAGTAGTATTTCTACTTAGTACAAGTGGAGGCTAGCAAAAAGATTGAGAAGGAACCAACCAAGAAACGAAAATTCACATAAGCCAGCATTGAGCATAACTAACACCGAATAATGCACCACAAGTAGGATGTATTTCATTGCATAACTATTGACTTTCCTGCTTGCATAGGGAATCACAAACCTTAACACCAATATTCTTACTAAAGCATAATTACTCACCAACATGACTCATATATTACTTATCATCATATCTCAAAACTATTACTAAGATCAAGTTTATTTTGTCCAATGATCTTCATGAAAGTTTTTATTATATCCCTCTTCAATATCTACCACTTTGGGACTAGTTTCATATATTGCAATTGCTTTTGACAAGCTCAAATTAATTTAAGTGAAGAACATGAGCATAAATTTTTTCTTCTCTGAAAATAATACAAGTGAAGCATGAGAGAATTTCTTCAAAAATTTACTAACGCTCAAATTAATCTAAGTGAAGCATGATAGTATTTCTTCAAAAATATTAAAGCACACCATGCTCAAAAAGATATAAGTGAAGCACTAGAGCAATTCCATAGCTCAAATTTTTTTAAGTGAAGCATATAGAGCAATTCTAACAAATCATAGCATAATTTTGGGTCTCTGATACGTCTCCAACGTATCTTTAATTTTTGATTGTTCCATGCTGTTATATTATCATTCTTGGATGTTTTACAATCATTTTATAGTCATTTTATATCATTTTTTGGTACTAACCTATTGACATAGTGCCCAGTGCCAGTTGCTGTTTTCTGCATGTTTTTTACATCGCGGGAAATCAATACCAAACGGAGCGAAACTTTTTGTGGATTTTTTTGGACCAGAAGACATCCAGTGGGCCGGAGAAGCACCTGGGGGGTGCCCCGAGGGGGGCACAACCCATCAGGGCGCGCCTGGAGGCCCAGGCGCGCCCAGGTGTGTTGTGCCCACCTTGGTGGCCTCCCGCACCGCCTCTTTGCTCTATAAATACCCCAATATTCCAGAAACCCTAGGGAGTCGACGAAAATCAATTCCAGCCGCCGCAAGTTCCAGAAACACCAGATCCAATCTAGACACCATCTCGGAGGGGTTCATCATGTCCATTGGTGCCTCTCCGATGATGAGTGAGTAGTTCTTTGTAGACCTACGGGTCCGTAGTTAGTAGCTAGATGGCTTTCTCTCTCTCGTTTGATTCTCAATACAATGGTCTCTTGGAGATCCATATTATGTAACTCTTTTTGCGGTGTGTTTGTTGGGATCCGATGAACTTTGAGTTTATGATCAGATCTATGTTTTTATCCATGAAAGTTATTTGAGTCTTCTTTGATCTCTTATATGCATGATTTCTTATAGCCTCGTATTTCTTCTCCGATATTAGGGTTTTGTTTGGCCAACTTGATCAATTTATCTTGCAATGGGAAGAGGTGCTTTATAATGGGTTCGATCTTACGGTGCTTGATCCCAGTGACAGAAAGGGAAACGACACGTATGTATCCTTGCTGTTAAGGATAACAAGATGGGGTCTATTTCTACATAAATAGATCTTGTCTACATCATGTCATCATTCTTATTGCATTACTCTGTTTCTCCATGAACTTAATACACTAGATGCATGCTGGATAGCGGTCGATGTGTGGAGTAATAGTAGTAGATGCAGGCAGGAGTCGGTCTACTAATCTTGGACGTGATGCCTATATAATGATCACTGCCTGGATATCGTCATGAGTATTTGAAGTTCTATCAATTTCCCAACAGTAATTGTTTTCCCACCGTTTGCTATTTTTCTCGAGAGAAGCCACTAGTGAAACCTACGGCCCCCGGGTCTCTTCTTTAATATATTTGCCTTTGTGATCTATTTTTATTTGCTTTTGTTTTCAGATCTATATTTCCAAAAACCCAAAAATACCTTGCTGCACTTTATTTTATTTTGCATTTATTCGAGATCTATTTATCCAATCTATTACAACTTTCTCCCGTCCCCTAGCCATTTCTGGCGTCGTTGCCCGAAAGGGATTGACAACCCCTTTAATACGTCGGGTTGCGAATATTTGTTATTTGTGTGCAGGTGCCGTTCACGTAGTGTTGTGTGGTTCTCCTACTGGTTTGATAACCTTGGTCTCATCACTGAGGGAAATACCTACCGTCGCTGTGCTGCATCATCCCTTCCTCTTTGGGGAAACACCGACGTAGTTCTAGCAGACATCAAAAGGAATTTCTAGCGCTGTTGCCGGGGAGACATCATCAACATCTACCAGGTTCCTAATCACAAATCTCATCTCCTCGCAATTTACATTATTTTCCATTCGCCTCTCGTTTTCCTCTCCCCCACTTCACAAAAATTTGCCGTTTTATTCTCCCTCTTTTTCGTTCGCCGTTTTCTTGTCGGATCTGTTTTTGAGTGCAATCTTGTTGCGAAGTCACAATGACTCAAGAGAACACCAAGTTGTGTGATTTCTCAAATACCAACAACAATGATTTTCTTAGCACTCCGATTTCTCCTCCTGCCACTAGTGCGGAGACTTGTGATATTAATACTTCTTTGCTGAATCTTGTTATGAAAGATCAATTTTCCGGTACTCCTAATGAGGATGATGCGTCCCATCTTAACACATTCGTGGAATTATGCGATATGCAAAAGAAAAAAGATGTGGACAATGATGTTGTGAAGTTGAAATTATTCCCGTTTTCTTTGCGAGATCGTGCCAAAATTTGGTTTTCTTCTTTGCCTCGCAATAGTATCGATTCTTGGAATAAGTGCAAAGATGCTTTCATTACTAAGTATTTTCCGCCCGCAAAAATTATTTCCCTTAGAACCCAGATCATGAATTTCAAGCAATTTGAACATGAGCATGTTGCACAATCTTGGGAAAGGATGAAATTGATGCTAAGGAATTGCCCAACTCATGGGTTAAATCTTTGGATGATCATACAATTTTGTTACGCGGGGTTGAATTTTGTTTCTCGTAATCTTTTAGATTCCACCGCAGGTGGTACTTTTATGGAAATTACTTTGGGTGAAGCCACTAAATTGCTTGATAATATCATGGCAAATTATTCACAATGGCATACCGAAAGAGCTCCTACTAGTAAAAAAGTTAATTCGGTTGAAGAAATTTCTTCTTTGAGTGAAAAAGTTGATGCTCTTATGAAATTGGTTGCTAATAAAAGTGCTCCTATTAATTTTAATAATGTGCCTTTGTCTACTTTGATTGAGCAAAATAGTGATGCCATAGATGTGAATTTTACTTCGCGAAACAATTTCAATAACAATGCTTATAGAGGTAATTTTAATCCTAGGCCTTTTCCTAGTAATTCCTCTAATAATTATGGTAATTCCTATGGTAATCCTTCTTACAATAATAATAGGAACACCTCTGATCTTGAGAATAATATTAAAGAATTTATCAATACTCAAATTTTTTTCAATGCTACAATAGAAGAAAAGTTGAATAAAATTGATGATTTGTCTAGAAGTGTTGATAGAATCTCTCATGATATAGAAAATCTCAAGATGAAAATTTTTGTGCCTAAGGTTGAAGAATCAATTAAAGCTCTTTATGTTTCCATGGATGAAAGTAAGAAAAGAACCGCTATGCTTAGAGCTAGAAGAGAATTTTTAGAAAAGGCGTTTTCTAGTGATTGCTTTCACAAAAGTGATGAAGATCTTAAAATGATTGGTGTTTCTTCTATTGATTCTTTGTTTAGTAAAATTAAGATTGATGAAAAAGGGACTGGAGAAGAGTCAACTTTAGTTAGAAGGCGTCCCAATAATTCGGAGAGTGAAAATCTTGTTGAGAAAATTGATAAAAGTGGGTTTGAAGAGGTCAAAACTTTAACTAGTGATGTGCCCACTCTTTTGTATTACAAAGACTTTAATTATGATAGTTGCTCTTTGATTGATTGTATTTCTTTGTTGCAATCCATGATAAATTAACCCCATGCTTACGAACAAAATAAAGCTTTTACTAAACATATTGTTGATGCTATGATGAAAGCTTTAGAAGAAAAGTTGGAATTAGAGGTTTCAATTCCTAGAAAATTACATGATGAATGGGAACCTACTATCAAAGTCAAGATTAAAAATTATGAGTGTTTTCCTTTATGTGACTTGGGTGCTAGTGTTTCTACAATTCCGAAACCTTTATGTGATGTGCTTGGTCTTACCGATATTGAAGAATGCTCTTTAAATTTGCACTTGGCGGATTCTACTATTAAAAAGCCTATGGGAAGAATTAATGATGTTCTTATTCTTGCCAATAGGAATTATGTGCCCATAGATTTTATTGTTCTTGATATTGATTGCAATCCGTCTTGTCCAATTATTCTTGGTAGACCGTTTTTACGTACTATTGGCGCCGTGATTGATATGAAAGAAGGCAATATTAAATTTCAATTTCCACTAAGGAAGGGTATGGAAAACTTCCCTAGAACAAGAATTAGGCCACCATATGAATCAATCATGAGGGCATCTTATGGATCTAGAACCAAAGATGACAATACTTAGATCCTTGCTTTATGCCTAGCTAGGGGCGTAAAACGATAGCGCTTGTTGGGAGGCAACCCAATGAATCAAATTTATTTATTTTGCCTTTTTCTTTCTGTTCTTGTGTATTAGCATAATAATGCTACTGTTATGATTGAGTTTTTTGTGTTTTAATTAGTGTTTGTGCCAAGTAAAGCCTTTAGGATTATGTTGGGTGATAGTTGATTTGATCTTGTTGGAAAACAGAAACTTTTGCGTCCAGAAAAATAATTGTTTAGAATTACAAAAGTGACGAAAAAGTATGAATTTTTTACAAAAGATTAATATACAAATTTTCTATGTTTTCCTAATTTTTCAGCATTTTAGGAGTTACATAAGTATTCTAAATATTCAGATTGCTACAGACTGTTCTGTTTTAGACAGATTCTATTTTCTTTGCGTTATGTGCTTGTTTTAATGATTCTATGGTTTTCTTTAAAGAGTTTTTGCCATAGAAAAGTTGGAATACAGTAGATATAATGCAAGAATAAAATATGAATTGGTTTGCTACAGTACTTATAGTAGTGATTTGTTTTCTTATACTAACGGATCTCACGAAGGTTTTGTTGAGTTTTGTGTGATTGAAGTTTTCAAGTTTTCGGTGATTTTACGATGGATGAAGGAATAAGGAGTAAGAAGAGCCTAAGCTTGGGGATGCCCATGGCATCCCAAGCTATTATCCAAAGAGAAGCAAGCAACTAAGCTTGGGGATGCCCGAGTGGCATTCCCTCTTTCTTCTAACGACCATCGGTATTTTACTCGGAACTATATTTTTATTCGTCACATACTATGAGTTTTGCTTGGAGCGTCTTGTATGATATGAGTCTTTGCTTGTTTTGCTTTTTGTTTTAAGTCTTGAATCCTTGCTGGACACACCTATTTGAGAGAGCCAAAATTATGCCATGACTTGTTGGAATTGCTCTCTATGCTTCACTTAAATCTTTATGAGCTATGGAATTGCTCTACTGCTTCACTTATATCTTTTTTAGCACGGTGTGCTTTATTATTTTTGAAGAAATGCTCGCATGCTTCACTTAGATTTATTTGGGAGTTAGTAATTTTTTTAAGAAATTCTCTCTTGCTTCACTTAAATTAATTTGAGAGAAAGAAATATTATGCTCATGATCTTCATTTATATTTGTTTGAGCTTATCAAAAGCAACACATGAAAAATAGTCCCAAAGTGATAGATATCCAAGAAGGATATAATAAAAACTTTCATGAAGATCATTGGACAAAATAAACTTGATTCCTTGTAATAGTTTTGAGATATGATGATGTGATATGTGAGTTATGTTGATGAGTAATTATGCTTTAGTAAGAATATTGGTGTTAAGGTTTGTGATTCCCTATGCATGCACGAAAGTCAATAGTTATGCAATGAAATTATATCCTACTTGTGGTGCATTATTCGGTGTTAATTATGCTTAATGCTCGCTTATGAGATTTTTTGTTTCTTGGTTGGTCGCTTCTCAATCTTTTGCTAGCCTTCATTTTGCACTAAGTATGATCACTACTTGTGCATCCAAAACCCTTTAAACCAGTTTTGCCATATGAGTCCACTATATCTACCTATATGCGGTATTATTTTGCCGTTCTAAGCAAATTTTCATGTGCCATCTCTAATTTTCAAAATAAATTTCTCTTTTGTGTGCTCGTACCGCTCGCGAGGCGGTGAGGGGTGGCTGATATTTTCCATGCTAGATGTGTTATTCTCACGATGAGTGTTTATTCACTTGTCATTGCACGAGAGTAATGCAAAGGTATTAGGGATGCCCAGTCCCAAAATGAATAAATGAATTTACTTTATATTGTCAAATAATAAATTCCTTGGAAAGTGTTGGTATGGAGGGCACCCGTGGATACGGTTAGCCATGGAAAGTGAAAGTATGGTGGAAAAAGGAATTTCTGGCGCCGTTGCCGGGGAGGGATTGACAACCCCTTTAATACGTCGGGTTGCGAGTATTTGTTATTTGTGTGCAAGTGCCATTCATGTAGTGTTGCGTGGTTCTCCTACTGGTTCGATAACCTTAGTCTCATCACTGAGGGAAATACCTACCGTCGCTGTGTTGCATCATCCCTTCCTCTTTGGGGAAATACCGACGTAGTCCTAGCAGACATCAGTCTCTCAAATAGGTGTGTCCAGCAAGGATACTTGTGACAAACTAAAAATCAAAACAAGCAAATACTAATATAATACAAGACGCTCCAAGCAAAACTCATGATATGTGACGAATAAAAATATAGCTCCAAGTAAAATACCGATGGTCGTTAGAAGAAAGAGGGGATGCCTTCCGGGGCATCCCCAAGCTTAGTTGCTTGGTTCTCCTTGAATATTAACTTGGGGTGCCATGGGGCATTCCCAAGCTTAGGCTCTTGCCACTCCTTATTCTTTCATCCATCGTGATCTCACCCACAACTTGAAAACTTCAATCACACAAAACTTAACAAAACCTTTGTGAGATCCGTTAATATAAGAAAACCAATCTTTACTTTAAGTACTGTTGCAAACCCATTCAAATTTTGTTATTGCATTATATCTACTGTATTCTAACTTTGCCATGGTTTGTACCCCCCGATACAATCCATAGATTGATCAAAATAAGCACACAATGCAATGAAAACAGAATTTCTCAAAAACAGAACAGTCTGTAAAGATGCGAATTGTTCTCATACTTCTGTAACTTCAAAAATTCTTAAAAATTAGGAAAATAGAGGCAATTTGTATATCAATCTTGTGTAAGAAATTCAGAATTTTTTGTCACTTCTCTGAATTTAAACAGTTCTGCTACTGGACGCAAAAGTTTCTGTTTTTCAACAGGATCAAATCAACTATCACCAAAGCTATCCGAAAGGCTTCACTTGGCAGAAATACTAATTAAAACATAAAAAACACAATCATAACATAGGCATAATTGGTCAAACACTCAAGAACATAAAGGAAAAGGCAAAAACAAATTTATTCATTGGGTTGCCTCCCAACAAGCACTATCGTTTTATGCCCCTAGCTAGCCATAATGCATAGGTTCAAGTATTGTCATCTTTAGCTTTTGATCCATAGGATGCCCTCATGATTGATTCATATGGTGGCTTAATTCTTGTTCTAGGGAAGTGTTCCATACCCTTTCTTAGTGGAAATTGAAATTTAATATTGCCTTCTTTCATATCAATCACGGCACCAATAGTACGTAAAAACGGTCTACAAAGTATAATTGGACAAGACGGATTGCAATCAATATCAAGAACAATAAAATCTATGGGCACATAGTTCCTATTTTCAAGAATAATAACATCATTAATTCTTCCCAAAGGCTCTTTAATAGTAGAATCCGCCAAGTGCAAATTAAGAGAACATTCTTTCAATATCGCTAAGACCAACCACATCACTTAAAGATTTCGGAATTGTGGAAACACTAGCACCCAAATCACATAAAGCAAAGCACTCATAATTTTTAATTTAATGGTAGGTTCCCATTCATCATGTAATTTTCTAGGAATTGAAATCTCTAACTCCAATTTTTCTTCTAAAGCTTTCATCATGGCATCTACGATATGTTTAGTAAAAGCTTTATTTTGTTCATAAGCATGGGGTGAATTTATCATGGATTGCAACAAATAAATACATTCAATCAAAGAGCAATTATCATAATTAAAGTCTTTGTAATCCAAAAGAGTGGGCACATCACTAGTTAAAGTTTTGACCTCTCCAAACCCACTTTTATCATTTTTTTCATCAAGATTTTCACCCTCCAAATTATTGCGACACCCTCTAGCTAAAGTTGACTCTTCTCCAGTCCCTTTATCATCAATTTTAATTTTACTAAACAAGGAATCAATAGAAGAAACACCAATTACTTTAAGATCTTCATCATTTTTATGAAAGCAATCACTAGAAAACGCTCTTTCTAAAAATTGTCTTTTAGCTCTAAGCATAGCGGTTCTTTTCTTACGTTCATCCATAGAAACATATAAAGCTTTAATTGATTCATTAATATCAACCTTGGGTGGAAAAATTTTAATCTTGAGATTTCCTACATCATGAGAAATTCTATCAATGCTTCTAGACATATCATCAATCTTATTCAACTTTTCTTCTATCGTAGTATTGAATTTTTTTTGAGCTTTTATAAATTCTTTAATATTAATCTCAAGATCAGAGGGGTTCCTATTATTATTGTAAGAAGAATTACCATAGGAATTAACATAATTATTAGAGGAATTTCCAGGAAAAGGCCTAGGATTAAAATTACCTCTATAAGCATTGTTGTTGAAATTGTTTCGTGAGACAAAATTCACATCTACGGGATCACTATTTTGCTCAATCAAAGTAGACAAAGGCACAACATTAAGATCAATAGGAGCACTTTTACCAGCAACCAATTTCATAAGAGCATCAACTTTTTCACTCAAAGTACTAATTTCTTCAACCGAATTAACTTTTTTACTAGTAGGTGCTCTTTCGGTATGCCATTGTGAATAATTTGCCATGATATTATCTAGAAATTTAGTAGCTTCACCCAAATTAATTTCCATAAAAGTACCACCTGCGGTGGAATCT
Source organism: Thinopyrum elongatum (assembly GCA_011799875.1). Classification (NCBI taxonomy): domain Eukaryota; kingdom Viridiplantae; phylum Streptophyta; class Magnoliopsida; order Poales; family Poaceae; genus Thinopyrum; species Thinopyrum elongatum. Next base: position 273,360,174 of record CM022302.1, on the reverse strand, counting down.
AAAAGATTTCTTGAAACAAAATTCAATCCCGCATAAAAAATTGGTATGATCATCCAAAGATTTAAACCATGAGTAGGACAATTTCTTAGCATCAACTTCATTCTTTCCCAAGATTGTGCAACATGTTCATGCTCAAGTTGCTTAAGATTCATGATTTGAGTTCTAAGGAAAATAATTTTCGCGGACGGAAAATACTTAGTAATAAAAGCATCTTTGCACTTGTCCCAAGAATCAAAACAATTGCGAGGCAAAGAAGAAAACCAAATTTTTGCATGATCCCGCAAAGAGAAAGGAAATAATTTCAACTTCACAGTATCATTGTCCACATCTTTATTCTTTTGCATATCACAAAATTCTATGAATGTGTTTAGATGGGACGCGGCATCCTCATTAGGAGTACCGGAAAATTGATCTTTCATAACAAGATTCAACAAAGCGGCATTAATATCACAAGATTCTGCACTAGTGGCGGTAGGAGCAATCGGAGTGCTAAAAAAATCATTGTTATTGGTATTGGAAAAATCACACAACTTGGTGTTTTCTTGAGTCATCGTGACTACGCAAACAAGATTGCAAACAAAAAATAGATCTGACGAGAAAAAGGCGAACGAAAAAGAGAAGGAAAATAAAATGACAAATTTTGTGAAGTGGGGGAGATGAAAACGAGAGGCAAATAGCAAATAATGTAAATTGCAAGAAGATGAGATTTATGATTAGGAACCTGATAGATGATGATGATGTCTCCCCGGCAATGGCGCCAGAAATTCCATTTGATGCGGCTTGAAACTGCGTCGGTATTTCCCCAAAGAGGAAGGGATGATGCAGTACAACTACGGTAGGTATTTCCCTCAGTTATGAAACCAAGGTATCAATCTAGTAGGAGAACCAAGCAACACTATGTAAACGGTACCTGCACACAAAGAACAAATCCTCGCAACCCAACGCGTAAGAGGGGTTGTCAATCCCTCCTTGGTAAAAAGATAAATTGTTTTGTATGTGTTTGGATAAATAGATCTGAATAAAACGCGAAATAAAAGATGCAAATAAAAAGTGCAGCAAAGTATTTTTGGGTTTTTGGAATAATAGATCTGAAAACAAATGCGATGAAAAGTAGATCGGAAAGCAATATGATAAAAGATAGACCCGGGGGCCGTAGATTTCACTAGTGGCTTCTCTTGAAAAATAGCACATGGTGGGTAAACAAATTACTGTTGGGCAATTGATAGAAGATCGAATAATTATGACGATATCCAAGGCAATGATCAATATATAGGCATCACGTCCAAGATTAGTGGACCGACTCCTGCCTGCATATACTACTATTACTCCACACATCGACCGCTATCCAGCATGCATCTAGTGTATTAAGTTCATGGAGAAACGGAGTAATGGAATAAGAACGATGACATGATGTAGACAAGATCTATTCATGTAGGAATAGACCCCATCTTGGTATCCTTAATAGCAACGATACATGCGTGCCTCGCTGCCCCTTCTGTCACTGGGAGAGGACAACGCAAGATCGAACCCATCACAAATCACCTCTTCCCATGGCAAGAAAAATCGATCTAGTTGGCCTAACTAAACCAAAGATTCGAAGAAGAAATACGAGGCTATAAATAATCATGCATATAAGAGATCAAAGAAAACTCAAATAATATTCATGGATATAGATCTGATCATAAACTCAAAGTTCATCGGATCCTAACAAACACACCGCAAAAAGAGTTACATCAAATAGATCTCCAAGAGACCATTGTATTGAGAAGCAAAAAGAGAGAAGAAGCCATCTAGCTACTACCTACGGACCCTTAGGTCTATGGTGGACTACTCACGCATCATCGGAGAGGCACCAATGAGGACGATGAACCCCTCCGTGATGGTGTTAGATTGGATCTCGTGGTTCTGGAACTTGCGGCGGCTGGAATTATGTTTCGTCGACTCCCTAGGGTTTCTGGAATATTTGGGAATTTATAGGGCGAAGAGGCGGTGCAGGAGACCTCCATGGGCCCCACAACCCACCAGCGCGCGCCTGGGCTCTTGGGTGTGCCTTGGTGTATTATGGTCCCCACGGGACTCCTTTTAGGTGCTTTCTTGGCCCCCAAGGTGTCTTCTGGTCCAAAAAAAATCACCAAAAAGTTTCGCTGCGTTTGGACTCCGTTTGGTACTGATATTCTTCGAAGTAAAAAACAAGCAAAAAACAACAATTGGCACTGGGCACTATGTCAATAGCTTAGTCCCAAAAAATGATATAAAGTTGCTATAAAATGATTGTAAAACATCCAAGAATGATAATATAACATCATGGAACAAGCAAAAATTATAGATACGTTGCAGACTTATCAATACCTCTCCGTCATATGGAGTGACAAATCCCAATCTCGATTCACGCCAACTCAACAGACACCTTCGGAGATACCTGTAGAGCATCTTTATGATCACCCAGTTACGTTGTGACGTTTGATAGCACACAAGGTATTCTTCCGGTATCCGGGAGTTGCATGATCTCATGGTGGAATAAATATGTATTTGACATTAAGAAAGCAGCAGCAATAAACTGAACAATCATATGCTAAGCTAATAGATGGGTATTGTCCATCACATCATTCTTCTAATGATGTGATCCTGTTATCAAATGACAACTCATGTCTATGGTCAGGAAACCTTAACCATCTTTTGATCAACGAGCTAGTCTAGTAGACGCTTACTAGGGACTTGGTATTTGCTTATGTATTCGCACATGTATTTAAGTTTCCAATCAACACAATTATAGCATGAATAATAAACCTTTATCATGATTAAGAAAATATAATAATAACCACTTTATTATTGCCTCTAGGGCATATTTCCAACATTCTCCCACTTGCACTAGAGTCAATAATCTAGATTACATAGTAATGAATCTAACACCCATGGAGTCTTGGTGCTGATCATGTTTTGCCCGCGGAAGAGGTTTAGTAAACGGGTCTGCCACATTCAGATCCGTATGTACTTTGCAAATTTCTATGTCTCCATCCTTGACCTTTTCACTAATGGAGTTGAAGCGTCTCTTGATGTGTTTGGTTCTCTTGTGAAACCTGGATTCCTTCGCTAACGCAATTGGTCCAGTGTTGTCACAAAAGATTGTCATTGGACCCGATGCACTGGGTATTACACCCATATCGGATATGAACTCCTTCATCCAGACTCCTTCATGCGTTGCTTCCGAAGCAGCTATGTACTCCGCTTCACACGTAGATCCCGCCACGACGCTCTGCTTGGAACTGCACCAACTGACAGCTCCACCATTCAATATAAATACGTATCCGGTTTGTGACTTAGAGTCATCCGGATCTGTGTCGGAGCTAGCATCGATGCAACCCTTTATGACGACCTCTTCAACACCTCCATAGACGAGAAACATATCCTTGGTCCTTTTCAGGTACTTCAGGATATTCTTGACCACTGTCCAGTGATCCACTCCTGGATTACTTTGGTACCTCCCTGCCAAACTTATGGCAAGGCACACATCAGGTCTGGTACACAGCATGGCATACATAATAGAACCTATGGTTGAGGCATAGGGAATGACTTTCATTCTTTCTCTATCTTCTGTCGTGGTTGGGCTTTGAGTCTTACTCAACTTCACACCTTGCAATACAGGCAAGAACTCTTTCTTTGACTGATCCATTTTGAACTTCTTCAAAACTTTATCAAGGTATGTGCTTTGTGAAAGTCCTATTAAGCGTCTCGATCTATCCCTATAGATCTTGATGCCCAATATATAAGCAGCTTCACTGAGGTCTTTCATTGAAAAATTCTTATTCAAGTATCCTTTTATGCTATCCAGAAATTCTATATCATTTCTAATCAGCAATATGTCATCCAGATATAATATCAGAAATGCTACAGAGCTCCCACTCACTTTCTTGTAAATACAGGCTTCACCGTAAGTCTGTATAAAACCATATGCTTTGATCACCTTATCAAAGCATATATTCCAACTCCGAGATGCTTGCACCAGTCCATAGATGGATCGCTGCAGTTTGCACACTTTGTTAGCACCTTTAGGATCGACAAAACCTTCTGGTTTCATCATATACAACTCTTCTTTAAGAAATCCGTTAAGGAATGCAGTTTTGACGTCCATTTGCCAGATTTCATAATCATAAAATGCGGCAATTGCTAACATGATTCGGACAGACTTAAGCATCGCTACGGGTGAGAAAGTCTCATCATAGTCAACCCCTTGAACTTGTCAAAAACCTTTTGCGACAAGTCGAGCTTTATAGACAGTGATATTACCATCAGCGTCCGTCTTCTTCTTGAAGATCCATTTATTCTCAATGTCTTGCCGATCATCGGGCAAGTCCACCAAAGTCCACACTTTGTTCTCATATATGGATCCTATCTAAGATTTCATGGCCTCAAGCCATTTATCAGAATCTGGGCTCATCATAGCTTCTTCATAGTTCGTAGGTTCGCCATTGTCTAACAACATGACTTCCAGGACAGGATTACCGTACCATTCTGGTGCGGTACATGTTCTAGTCGACCTACGAGGTTTAGTACTAACTTGATCTGAAGTTGAGAGGATCGAGAAGAGGGGTCTAGAAGGGGGGTGATTAGGCCCTCAACAAGTAAAAGTGGCAGTTTTTAATTTCTTCGAGTTAAGGTTGAGTTTAGCACAAGTTAAAGCTCTCTCAATATATTTCAAGCAAGCTTGACAAGAGTATATGCAACGGAAAGTGTAAAGCATGCAAGTTGCATGAAGGTAAAGAGATGGGATTAGAGTTTGCAAACGCAATGGAGACACGAAGATTTTTGGCGTGGTTCTGATAGGTGGTGCTATCATACATCCACGTTGATGGAGACTTCAACCCACGAAGGGTAATGGCTGTGCGAGTCCACGGAGGGCTCCACCCACGAAGGGTCCACGAAGAAGCAACCTTGTCTATCCCACCATGGCCATCGCCCACGAAGGACTTGCCTCACTCGGGTAGATCTTCACGAAGTAGGCGATCTCCTTGCCCTTACAAACTTCTTGGTTCAACTTCACATCTTGACGGAGGCTCCCAAGCGACACCTAACCAATCTAAGAGACACCACTCTCCAAAAGGTAATAGAAGGTGTGTTGATGATGAACTCCTTGCTCTTGTGCTTCAAATGATAGTCTCCCCAACACTCAACTCTCTCACACATATTTGGCTACGGTGGAAAGATGATTTGAGTGGAAATCAACTTGGGGAAGGCTAGAAATCAAGATTCTTGTGGTAGGATTGGAATATCTTGATCTCAACACATGAGTAGGTGGTTCTCTCTTAGAAAATGTATGGTGGAAGTGTAGGAACGTTCTGGTGGCTCTCTCTCAAATGGATAAGGGGGTGGAGGGGTATATATAGCCTCCACAAAAAATCCAGTCGTTACACACATTTGACCCATCTCGGTGAGACCGAATGATTAAACTCGGTGGCACCGATTAGTTCAAAATGTGAACGTTAGGAATCTCGGTGGGACCGACTGGAACAACTCGGTGAGACCGATGTGCTAGGGCTTTAGGGCAAGCATCATCTCGGTGGCACCGATTGCATCAATTCGGTGAGACCGAAGTGAAGCAATAAGGCAACAGAGAATTTGCCAAGCCAACTCGGTGAGACCGATTGCATAACTCGGTGAAACCGAAATAAATGTAACAAGTCACAGAGTGTTGATAGGGCCATCTCAGTGAGACCGAGACCCGTATCGGTTAGGGTTTCTGGCAGTGGCTATGTCATATGAACTCGCTGGCGCCGGACAGAAAGAATCGGTGGCGCCGAGTGGAGTTTAGGAGTTTGACATATTTGGATGGAGAAAGTGGTTGAGGGTTTTGGAGCAATATCACTAAGCATTTATGCAAGCAAGCCATTAAGCAACACCTCATCCCCTTTTAATAGTATTGGCTTTCCTATGGACTCAATGTGATCTTTGATCACTAAAATAAAGATGAAGAGTCTTGAGCTTTTGCCAATCTTTATCCGTAGCACCTTGAAGGGGTTCCACATCCTCTTGTCCTTTCCATGCCATTTTTGGACTTATCTGAAATACACTAGATAAAACTATTAGTCCAACAAGAGATATGTTGAAAATCACCCAGGGAGCACTTGTGCTTTCAGAAGTTTCATGATCATCATTATTAGCTTCCTCTCTAGTTGGTGTAGGCATCACGGGAACGGTTTTCTCTGATCTGCTACTTTCCAATTCGAGAGAAGGTACAATTACCTCATCAAGTTCTACTTTCCTCCCACTCACTTCTTTCGAGAGAAACTCCTTCTCTAGAAATGACCCATTCTTAGCAACAAAGATCTTGCCTTCGGATCTATGGTAGAAGGTATACCCAATAGTTAGGGTATCCTATGAAGACGCACTTCTCCGCTTTGGGTTCGAGCTCATCAGGCTGAAGCCTTTTGACATAAGCGTCACATCCCCAAACTTTAAGAAACGACACCTTAGGTTTCTTGCCAAACCATAGTTCATACGGTGTCGTCTCAACGGATTTAGACGGTGCCCTATTTAACGTGAATGCGGCTGTCTCTAATGCATAACCCCAAAATGATAAATGCAAATCGGTAAGAGACATCATAGAACACACCTTATCTAATAAAGTACAGTTACGATGTTTGAACACACCATTACGTTGTGGTGTTCCAGGTGGCGTGAGTTGTGAAACAATTCCACATTGTCTTAAATGAAGGCCAAACTCGTAACTCAAATATTCGCCTCCTCGATCAGATCGTAGAAACTTTATTTTCTTGTTACGATGATTCACCACTTCACTCTGAAATTCTTTGAACTTTTCAAATGTTTCAGACTTGTGTTTCATCAAGTAGATATACCCATACCTACTCAAATGATCTGTGAAGGTTAGAAAATAACGATACCCGCCGCGTGCCTCAACACTCATTGGACCGCATACATCGGTACGTATTATTTCCAATAAGTCATTAGCTCACTCTATTGTTCCGGAGAACGGAGTTTTAGTCATCTTACCCATGAGGCATGGTTCGCAAGTATCAAATGATTCATAATCAAGTGATTCCAAAAGTCCATCCGCATGGAGTTTCTTCATGCGCATTACACCAATATGACCTAAACGGCAGTGCCACAAGTATGTTGCACTATCATTATCAACTTTGCATCTTTTGGCATCAATATTATGAATATGTGTGTCACTACGATCGAGATTCAACAAGAATAGACCATTCATCAAAGGTGCATGACCGTAAAAGATATTACTCATATAAATAGAACAATCATTATTCTCTGACTTAAATGAATAACCGTCTCGCAATAAACAAGATCCAGATATAATGTTCATGCTCAACGCTGGCACCAAATAACAATTATTGAGGTCTAAAACTAATCCCGAAGGTAGATGTAGAGGTAGCATGCCGACGGCGATCACATCAACCTTGGAACCATTCCCGACGCGCATCGTCACCTCGTCCTTAGCCAATCTTCGTTTATTCCACGGCTCCTGTTTTGAGTTACAAATATGAGCAACCAAACCAGTATCAAATACCCAGGCACTACTACGAGCATTAGTAAGGAACACATCAAGAACATGTATATCAAATATACCTTTGTTCACTTTGCCATCCTTCTTATCCGCCAAGTATTTGGGGCAGTTCCGCTTCCAGTGACCATTTCCTTTGCAGTAGAAGCACTCAGTTTCAGGCTTGGGTCCAGTTTTGGGCTTCTTCACGGGAGCGGCAACTTGCTTGCAATTCTTCTTGAAGTTCCCTTTCTTTCCCTTGCCCTTTTTCTTGAAACTAGTGGTCTTGTTAACCATCAACACTTGATGCTCCTTCTTGATTTCTACCTCCGCTGATTTCAGCACCGCGAAGAGCTCGAGAATCGTTTTTGTCATCCCTTGCATATCATAGTTCATCATGAAGCCTTTGTAGCCTGGTGGCAGTGACTGAAGAACTCTGTCAATAACACTCTCAACTGGAAGATCAATTCCCAGCTGAGTCAAGTGGTTATGATACTCAGACATTTTGAGTATGTGTTCACTGACATAACTGTTCTCCTCCATCTTACAGCTATAGAACTTGTTGGAGACTTCATATCTCTCAACCCGAGCATTAGCTTGAAATATCAAATTCAACTCTTGGAACATCTCATATGCTCCATGGCGTTCAAAACTTCTTTGAAGTTCCGGTTCTAAGCCGTAAAGCATGGACACTGAACTATCGAGTAGTCATCAGATCGAGCCTGCCAGACGTTCATAACATCTGCATCAGCTCCTGCAGCAGGTCTGTCACCTAGCGGTGCATCAAGGACATAATTCTTCTGTGCGGCAATGAGGATAATCCTCAAGTTACGGACCCAGTCCGTGTAGTTGCTACCATCATCTTTCAACTTAGCTTTCTCTAGGAACGCATTAAAATTCAAGGGAACGGTAGCACGGGCCATTGATCTACATAGATATGCAAAAACTATTAAGACTAAGTTCATGATAAATTTTAGTTCAAATAATCAAATTACTAATGAACTCCCACTTAAATCAACATCCCTCAAGTTGTCTAAGTGATACATGATCCAAATCAACTAACCCATGTCCGATCATCACGTGAGATGGGGTAGTCTTCAATGGTGAACATCTCTATGTTGATCATATCTACTACATGACTCACGTTCGACCTTTCGGTCTCCAGTGTTCCGAGACCATGTCTGTACATGCTAGGCTCGTCAAGTTTAACCCAAGTATTCTGCATGTGCAAAACTGGCTTACACTCGTTGTATGTGAACGTAGAGTCTATCACACCCGATCATCACGAGGTGCTTCGAAACGATGAACTTTAGCAATGGTGCATACTCGGGGAGAACACTTTTATCTTGAAATTAAGTGAAGGGATCATCTTATAATGCTACCGTCGTTCTAAGCAAAATAAGATGCATAAAGGATAAACATCACATGCAATCAAAATATGTGACATGATATGGCCATCATCATCTTGTGCTTTTGGTCTCCATCTCCAAAGCATCGACATGATCTCCATCGTCACCAGCATGACACCTTGATCTCCATCGTTGCGTCGGGGTCATCTCGCCAACTACTGCTTCTACAACTATTGCTAACACATAGCGATAAAGTAAAGCAATTACATGGCGCTTAAGTGATTGACACGCAGGTCATACAATAATTAAAGACAACCCTAAAGCTCCTGCCGGTTGTTGTACTCATCGACATGCAAGTCGTGAACTTATTACAAAACATGATCATCTCATACATCAACATATATCACATCACAATATGCCCTGCAAAAACAAGTTAGACGTCCTCTACTTTGTTGTTGCAAGTTTTACGTGGCTGCTACGGGCAACTAGCAAGAACCGTTCTTACCTACGCATAACCACAACGGTGATTATCAAGTTGCTATTTAACCTTCTGCAAGGATCGCCGTAGTCAAATAAGATTCAACTAAAGTGGGAGAGACAGACACCCGCTAGCCACCTTTATGCAAAACAAGTTGCATGTTAGTCGGTGGAACCGGTCTCATGTGCGTGGACATGTAAGGTTGGTCCGAGCCACTTCATCCCACAATACTGCCGAATCAAAATAAGACATTGGTGGGAAGCAATATGAACATCACCACCCACAACTCCTTTGTGTTCTACTCGTGCATATCATCTACACATAGACCTGGCTCATGATGCCATTGTTGGGGAACGTTGCATGGAAAACAAAAAAATATTCTACGCACACGCAAGATCTATCCATGGAGATGCATAGCTATGAGAGGGGGAGAGCATCTACATAACCTTGTAGATCGCTAAGCGGAAGCATTTATCAATGCGGTTGATGTAGTCGTACACCTTCACGATCCGTACCGATCAAGCACCGAACGCACGGCACCTCCGCATTCAGGACACGTTCAGCTCGATGACGTCCTCACCTTCTCGATCCAGCAAGAGAGGCCAAGTAGTAGATGAGTTCCGGCAGCATGACAGCATGGTGACGGTGGTGGTGAAACTTCTCCGCAGGGCTTCGCCAAGCACAACGGACGTGGACGGAGGAGGAACTAGAACTAGAGGGAGAGGGGGCGCCGCTCACAGCTTGGGGATTCATGGTGTGTGTTGCCCCCTCCTCTCCTCACATATATATAGGTGGAGGGGGAGGGGAGGCTGCCTAGGCACGCCCCCAAGGGGGCCGGCGGCCGCCCTGGGCGCCTGCCCTAGGCGCCTCCCCCTTTCCTTCTTTAGGGGTGGAGGAGATGGCAGGGGAGGGGCCGGCGGCTGCCCTGCCTTGGCGCCCCCCTTTCCTTCCTTAGCGTGTGGCCAGGGGAGGTGGAGCACGCCCAGCCCCCTAGTGGGCTGGTGCGCCTCCCTCCTTTGGCCCATGAGGCCCACCAAGTACCGGTGGCCTCCCGGAACCCTTCCCGCATTCCGATAAAACTCCGGTGCATTCCGAAACCTCTCCGGAGACCAGATAGTATCGTCCTATATATCAATCTTTACCTCCGGACCATTCCGGAGCTCCTCGTCATGTCCGTGATCTCATCCGGGACTCTGAACAACATTCGGTCACCAACATACATAACTCAAATAATACTATATCGTCAACGAACGTTAAGCGTGCGAACCCTACGGGTTTGAGAATGATGTAGACATGACCGAGACGCTTCTCCGGTCAATAACCAATAGCGGGACCTGGATGCCCATATTGCTTCCTACATATTCTACAAAGATCTTTATCAGTCGAACCTTTATGACAACATATGTAGTTCTCTTTATCTGTCAGTTGCCCGAGATTCGATCGTCGATATCTCCATACCTAGTTCAATCTCGTTACCGGCAAGTCTCTTTACTCGTTCCGTAATACATCGTCTCATAACTAACTCCTTAGTTACTTTGCTTCCAAGCTTCTTGTGATGTTGTATTACCAAGAGGGCCCAGAGATACCTCTCCGTCATATGGAGTGACAAATCCCAATCTCGATTCACGCCAACTCAACAGACACCTTTGAAGATACCTGTAGAGCATCTTTATGATCACCCAGTTACGTTGTGACATTTGATAGCACACAAGGTATTCTTCCGGTATCCAGGAGTTGCATGATCTCATGGTCGAAGGAATATGTATTTGACATTAAAAAAGCAGTAGCAATAAACTAAACGATCATATGCTAAGCTAACGGATGGGTCTTGTCCATCACATCATTCTTCTAATGATGTGATCCCGTTATCAAATGACAACTCATGTCTATGGTCAGGAAACCTTAACCATCTTTTGATCAACGAGCTAGTCTAGTAGAGGCTTACTAGGGACTTGGTATTTGCTTATGTATTCACACATGTATTTAAGTTTCCAATCAACACAATTATAGCATGAATAATAAACCTTTATCATGATTAAGGAAATATAATAATAACCACTTTATTATTGCCTCTAGGGCATATTTTCAACAGGATGCTTGTGATCTACTTCTTTGCCTTGCGATTTGAGTGCCTTGTGTGTGGGTGTTGTCCAATAGAGTGTTTTCCCCTTGTGTTCTTCGTGTTCTTCTCTAAATCCACCTCCAATTCGTGAAGTCAGGCAAACAAGGGCTTGGCCCTACATCACAACGGCCACGTCGAACAGGTCGAGACATAATGCGAGAGGTTAGGGAGGGTTTGTGAGTGCCGCTATACTAATAGACAAAGTCAAGGGGTATTTTCACAAAACACCACGCGACAATGAATGTGAGGACCATATAATGCTAAGGGCGACTCTCCAAATCCAGCTTCCCAGCGCAACTTCTAACTCCACACAGCGATCTGATCTCGTTCGCCAGCGTCGCTAGCTTCTCCCATCGCCACCATGGGCTAGCAACATCTGTGGCCTGTCTCAGAGCCATAACGGGCCGACTGGAACCAGCCTAGATCGGCCAACTTGAGAGAATAGGGGCGTACCGATTTGATTGCGGGGAGGAGCGTAACGATTTGAGGGATTCTTTCACTTTTGAGGGAGGAGCAACGAACCGATCTGTTTGGCGGTGGTAGTTCGTTGTAAATTGGGCGAACTCCACGTTTACGTTTCGGTGGAGCTGGGCCGACCGGTCTCGTTGCTTTTGCACTTTTCTCAGGCTAGCTTCAGGAATCTAGCCTCTTCGAGCCCATCCGTTCAGGTCAAAATTATCTCCGAAGTTCGTGTAGTTAGAAGCTGGAGAGAATCCAAACACGCCCTAATACTTCATCACTTAGCGGGTTTTTTGCAAACTTCCTACATGACAACCGATTCGACTTGTTTGAGACTGTTTTGTAGCTAAATGATAGATGATGTATACATTTTTTTTAATGAAAAAATGATTAAAATCACCCAGATGATTTGAAGCACCGCCGAGCGCGGTGGTCGCGCTGCAGTGAAGCTTCACCGACGCCATCGGGTATTGCGACGGAGCACCGCTGCGTGATGGTGGCGCTGCAGTGAAGCTTCGCCGGAGGCCTTCGGGGTAATGCGACCAAGACTGTCGCGCGGGGTGCAGCGCTGCCATGAAACATCGTCGGTGGCCATCGGGTGCTGCGATGGAGCCGTCGCGGGGTGCGGCGCTGAAATGAAACATCGTCGGTGGGCGTCGGGTGCTACAATGGAGCCGCTACGGGGTGCCGCGTTGCAGTGAACCATCGCCGGTGGCCGCCGGGTGCTGCGATGAAGCACCACCGCGCAGGCATAGACGCTGTAGTGGAGCATTGCCGGCGGCGCCGGGTGCTGCGATGGAGCGCCGCCCCGTCGGTGTTGGCGCTACAGTGAAGCGTCGCCGGCGGTGGAGCATGGCTGAGCTGCGAGATGACTCCTGCTGCTAGCCAGGGCGTCGCTCTCCCAAAAGCAACGTGCTTAGGTTGCTCTCGTCGCGGCTGGGATGAGAGGAGGGGGACGACCCTGCGAGATGTCGTTGACCGAATCGAACGAGTAAGAAGCGCCAGATCATCCCAGGACCCGACTGATTTCTCTGCGGTTGATCCGTAGCTGGCGCCACTTTTTATCGGAAATACTAACGCCCACACGTGTGGCACTTCTCCAACTCGCCCACACATGTAGATCGCCGTCGATTCGTTTTTGCACGAATCTTGACACGGGATGGCAGATTTCGTGTGCCACGTAGGACAAAGCCTGTGTGTGGTGTGTAGTTGGTTCGCCCGCACGCCGTTTCTCCCTTGGACGACGGCGGTTTGCGAGTCGGGGCGTGCGGTGGAACTGCCGTCGCGCCCGCACGCCGCGCACGACTTCGGTTGGCATCTCCCTCGACTCGCCATTCCCCCCCTCGCTGCGGTTCATTACTCCCGCACGCATTCACTTGTCCCCAACCCACCATCCACAGCGGTTCCAGTCGATTGGAGGAGAAGACGAGAGGAGGAGGCCGCGGCGGCGACGAAAGAGTCGACGGCATTCGCGGTCGTTGCTGGGGTTCACCGGGTCGTAGCGTCGTCGCCGGAGCAGCCGCATTGAGAAGGTAAGGCTCCCTCCGTGGTTTCATTCCTCCCTGCGAATTCTGCCCTTCCCTCCGTGGTCACTTTCCCCTCGAGTTTTCTCGAGATTCCGATGGATTCGCGGCGCTCCGGTGTCCCCGTCGGCGGTGGAGTCGCGTGCTTGCCATTTAGGGCAGGATTGCGCAGTTTCGTCGCCGTCGCGGTGGCAGTCATGCCGGTGAGGCTCGCCCGGTCGGCAACCACATCTGTATTTGCCTGTGCTTGCGCGAGCGTTTTTCTAGCTTTTAGTTCTGATTTGCCTCGAACGATATGGGCATCAGTGTTTTTTAGGGCGTTTTTTTGTTGTTGAAATCAGGGTATGATAGTTGTGAGTGAACCCTAGATCTAGTTAGGTGCATTTCAAAATGTAGGATAATGACAGTCATGGCAATTTCAACAACTATCGTCACCGATGGCAACTAATTTTCTGAAACAACTATGTCAGTTGCCATGTTATTTGTAGGATAATGTCAGTTTATGAGATCCAAGTCAGGGAGTAATTTTTGTGTATGATTTCTATATCTAGGTAGTTGCATATTTAAGTGTGTGATAATGGCAGTCACGGCAATTTTCATTGCATTTGTTTGCCTACAACTATCCTCTAAGTGGCAACTAATTTTGTGAATCAACTTTGCCAGTTGCCATGTTATATGCAGAGTAATGGCAGTTTGACTATACAATACACTCAACTACGTTTGCCATGCTGATTTGTGATAGCTAAACATATTTGTTTGCATTACATGGCAACTCATTATTTTACGAGGCCAGGTTGTGAGTTGCCACAATATATGTTGTACAGTGCAAGTTGTCTCCCCTATTTGAAGTGACTTAGCTGCCACATCTTTTGTTTGTTAACATGGCAACTTTGAACCTAGTAGCTGTGACCTTGTACTTTCTTATGAAGCCAATGTGTTAGTTGCCGCATCTCATGTTGGACAATCCTAGTTGGGTTTTCCTCTGTTCTGCCTCATTTGCCACCTACATTGGAGCCAGCATGGCAAGTTGGTTCTGGTAGATGGCAACTGCTTCCTTAGGAAGCACACACACGTCCAGTTGCCATGTTTCTGCATTTTGCTTTTCCATTTGATTATTTTTCTGCCTTTTTTTGCATGTTCAGCACATGGCATTTACTGCCCTTACAGATGCTTAAACTTTGGGGTAACCATGGCAGTTTTCATTTTTGTTCATCGATGATATCCAGTGAATCATTACTTCATGCATTTCTTTCCGTATCCGTCGGCTATGTTTTTCATTTTTCACCCTAACGTGTTTTTGTTCTTACCGTAGCACAATGGCTCGCGGTGACCATCAAGATGATGATTATGACTTCATGGAGTTACCGCCACAGAATCGTGCGACCAGTCGGACAAAAGATGGCGACGAGGTCACTCTCCCCCCTATGTTTTAATTTGACATTGAGTTTTCAATCTTATGTTAGAACTAAATTTTTACTACATTGAACATGGCAACAAATGATCCTTTTTGTGTTATGCAGAAGAAGAAACGTCAGCGCAATAGGGCTTCGCAAGAACGCCCGACTATATTGAACGAAGGATTTACTGACGAGCAGAAGGGAGCTGCCGGTGAGATGGGGATGCAGGCTCTGATGAATGTTCGGTGCACGAACCTAGTAAACCCTGTATGCGACTGGCTCGGTGAGATATATGAGCCTGCCTCTAGGGAATTTGTGATTCCGGGACGTGGGAGATTGCCTTTGGATGAGGAATCTGTGTTCTGCACTTTGGGTGTGCCCCGTGGAGAAATCAAAGTCCCATATGAGGTGAATAATAAGATTGAGGAAGCCTTGTTCGCCCGTTTGTTTCCTGGAATGGCATCCATGCCTAATACGACTGTGCTGGCAACTTCGCTGGAGGGCATGAAAACCCATGGCGAGGTATTTAAGATGAAGTTGCTCATGTACTTGATCTCAGCTGTCTTTGTGCCTACCACATCTCTTCGCCCAAGCAACAAGTGCTTCCCTATCCTGGTGAATGCTCTCCCTCTACTTCTTTTTTCCCAGAATCTTTAGATTTTGATGTCATCTGGAAGCTAGTCACTGCCAGTTTTTTGATGTTTTTATTTGAATGCTGATGCGGCAACTTTTTGTCCTGAAATTGTGTTGTGCAGGTGAAGCTGAAAGACGTTAAGAACATGAATTGGTGTAAATTCATTGCAGACTTCCTGCATGATGCATTCTCAAACAAGATGTACCAGAAGGGCTGTCGCTTGCACCTAATGGTATTTTCCCCCTACTCTTTTGCAAATGCTCTTATCACGGTTCACTCTTTTCCTAAATCAACATTGCAGCTGTTCATAAGTGTGAACCAAATTGTTTTGCATTTTTGGTATCTCTGTTTGGCCATAGTCTGCCAACCCAAAGTTTTTGACTGATCCTTTAACTGGATTTTTGTATTTTCAATTTTTTTATGGCAACCGTATAAGATCATACATGTCAACCTTTTTTGTTTCATTTTTTGTGTGACTTTTTTACATGTGAAAATGAATTTTGTTTGATCCATGGCATCTGTAGTTGCGCCGACAAGGCAACAACATTTTTCTACAACACAAAAAGTGTTCATTTCATACATTCATTCTCTTTAAACAATCTGGATTGCAACTACCATGTTGAACTGGTGGCAACTAGCAGCATAATAGGATGTCAACTGCTAACATAGCATGATGGCAACTAACATAGATAGATGGCAAATCTTTCTTCCCTTCTCTTCAGCTTGTGACTCAAGGAAACTACATAAGCTTCTTTCAACATAGCATGATGGCAACTAACATAGCTTGCTTTTTACTATGTATACCAGCTCATGTACGTCGATCGTCTTGATCTGTCCACTGTCGACTTTACTGAGCTAGGAGGCCCGCCGCCTCCACATAAGTTTGCTGTCTCTGTGTGGACGTACGATGCTGTCAAGGCTGTGCTTGCCGCAGACAGGATATCTGATACAAAATATGGGAAACTACAGGTTAGTTATGCCTTCTTTCTAGCACGTCATTCTTTGAATTTTGATGTTGCATAACATATGAAAAAATCCCCATTCGGAAACCATTTATGGCTAACAAGCGATAAATACCTTGGCAACCATGGTTGTCTGCACATGGCACCCATGTTTGACCCCATACGGCAACTCCGCCATTCCGTGTCGATACTTCTTCTTCTTTCCTTTTTTTGCAATCCATGAATTGTAGTCACTGCTCCTTTTTTCTTTTTGACATCTTAGTTGTTTTTTGCTGCTTTTTTAAGCTGATGGCCAAGCATGCTATAGACTACAGTGTGTTTGGTGGGCCACAAAACTTTGGCAAGTGGATGGATGTGCATTCAGCTCCATCTTGCCCTGCTGAGGTAATCAAGGATGTTTACTTTTGTTTTTTGAAATTATTTTTTCATTGCATTTTGATTTGTCTTTCTGGTTGTTTTGGCTTTTTTTTTCTTACGCACGTGACTCTAATATGTTTGGTTATTTTGTTACCTTTTGTTCTGTGCTCAGGCGAGGGCACCTGTTGAGCACCTAGTCGGACAGTTTGCTTCCGGCATGACCAGCTTGCTTGGGAAGTTGGTTGAGGGTTGGACGGCACTTAATGGTTCCGACAGCGACGCGGTTGCGAGGCAGTTCACATCATTCGTTGGAGAACGGACACATCGACCAACTGGTTGCCGTGGCCGGTACGACTACAACAGCTCTCAGGAGCTCCCCGACACGCAAGATGAGCTAGATGGAGATGCTGGTCTCGACAAGGACGATGACGATGACATGGAGAATGTGCAACATGAAACCGACGATGATGAACATGTTGAAGTTCGTGTAGGTGGTAAGAACAATAAGGCTGCACCAAAAGTTCCTCCACCGGAGGAAGGCATTGATCAAACTGTTGCGAGAGACACGGGGGTATCGCTCTCAAAGAGGGGCAGGGCTCCAGAGGATGCTGGGCAAGGATCTGCTGGCAAGAGGTGTAGGACCGACCCCGTAGCTGCTAGGAGGAGGTTCGACGTCTATTTAGTGTTTTGTTTGTCCTTCCTTTTTAAAAGCCCGACCTTTTTTCATTTTTTGCTAAGTGCGGTACGATTTTTCTGTCTCACACTTGGTATCTTTTTTGCCATTTTTTTCTACGTGCAGTGAGGCGACAGCTGGTGGACGATCAGTTAAGAAGAAACAAGCACCCACGCCAACCCGTGTTTTTGCCCGATTGAACAAGGGTGCTCCCACTGCTGGTGCCACCACTTCCACTAGGTCGTCTCCTCGTACGTCGACGTCCAACACCGGGGATCCTGTCGTGCTGCAAGATTTGAGGAAGACAATCAAGAAGTGGGTTCTCCCTGTTTTTTATTGTCATAATGCTATTTTTTGTTTGATGCATTATAAATCATATACAACCTTTTACTTGAATCCATTTCTGTGGCAACTACTGTCTGCTTGTCATGGCAGCTGTCTAACTTGCCACATGGGCTACTGCTATCTGTCCCACATGGCAACTGCTGTTTTTCATGATCTAATTTTTGCTGCATGGCAACTCCTGCTTCTTCTGCATGGCAACTTCCAACTAGACCACATCTGCAAATCTTTTGCACTCATATGGCAACTGGTAGCTTTGCACTAACCTCAACCACTTGCATTTTCATGTGTGTTCATCCATACCTTGTTTTCAAATGGCAGCTCTGGCATATCACACATTTTTCATTTTATGATGACTACCATGGCAACTATTCTGCTCACCTTTTTGTACTCTTCATGCGTTTTCTTTGCAGGGTGAAGAAGACTACTACACGCTTGACAAAACGCACTACCAAAGACCCACTTGAACGCATTCACTCCAAGTTGTCGACAAGTGGTAATGCAGATATTCATGAGCCGCCAGTCGACAAAACTGCTGTTGCACCGTCCACTGTTCCCACTAGCTCCGATGCAAGCGGCCGCCCATCTCCGCCGGTTGCACATGTGCAGACTAAAACAACAGCCATCCGTACATCTGGGAGTGACGAGTCAGTATCTGGCAGGACTGCTGAGATATTGCCCACCCTGGTGGCAATGAGGGATGCTGTTGTGACCCATGCCACCCGATCAGCAAGTGTTGAAGTGGACGCTCCCGACATCAACCTAAACAAGGAAGATTCCCGCTCATCTGATATGGATTCCAAGCGTGTGGCTGGTGGCACTTCTGTGTCCACAAAAGAAGGGGCTGCGGCCACATTTCAGAATGAGAGGCCATCCAGAGGTGAGACTCATCGCACAACAGCTCCAGCGGTTGGTGGCACAGAGGCTGCTACTGTGACCGTTGCGCGAGCTGGCCTGCCACCTAGGCGGCGTAGCCCCCGCAAGCATCCTGCGCAGTTATCCAATGCACCAGAGGCAGCTAAGAGCAGCAGAGGTGACTCTGATTACGTGCCTGCTTCCACACTGTTCCCACCATCTGCCGAAAGCAATGTTGTGGAGAAGACGGAAGTCCGAAATACAACAGATGCAGGTGGTAAGCCGTGCACGACTGAAGGAGGTGGACGTTCGGAGCAGACTGCGTCTTTCACCGCCGTGGAGAACACCAGCTTAAATCTGCGCACTTCTAAGCTCCCTGTCAACATTGGTGTCCCCTACAGCCCAAACAGCAAGATAGGCAAGAAAGTTGTGATTGAGATCGCTGACAGCACGCCCCGCCCTACTAATAAGCCTGATGGTCCTGCAGCATACAAGGCAGAAATGTTTGCTGATCTGTCACCTCTAGATTCTGCAAAGCAACTTGTTCGCGATCCGGCTGGTAGGCAAGAGAGGCACCCCATGGCTTTCACCCCACTGAGCTTTAGCCTTGGCATCGATCGCACTCAAGATGAACCAGTGGTGCAAGATCCTGTGCCTGTTGCCTTTGCTTTCCCGGCAGGCACGGCCCCAATGATGGCATAGCCAATGGCTAATGGCAGGAAGGCTGTGAAGTTTGCAGTGCCGATAGTGCAAGGTAAAATCTTGTGTGTTTATCATTTTGTTTCTACATTTTTTGTCTGACATTTGTCACAAGCTTTTTGGTTTCTGAATTGTGATGGCAAATCTCATGGGATGCACATGTAGTTGTCATTTCCATGCACATTCATCAAATGTGTTTTCTGTATAGGTTGTCGCTTGACGACTTCAGTTCGCTACACATGGCAAATGTAGTTACTGCCACACGCCAACTTAAGTGCATTTGCACATGGCAACTGCATGCACATGTCAAGTGCACTATTTGCCACATGGCAACTACAGTTGTTGCCACATGGCAACTCCAGTGCAATGCACATGTCAAGTGCACTGGTTGCCACATGGCAACTGCAGTTCTTGCCACATGGCAACTCCAGTGCAATGCACATGTCAACTGCAGCTGTTGCCACATGGCAACTACAGTTGTTGCCACTTGGCAACTACAGTTCAATGCACATGGCAACTGCAGTGCACTTTTCACCTGGCAAACATTTGTCTACCAAGTGACATTTGACACTGACACTCTCTTATTACCACCTACAGTTCACAGTCTGAACTTTCGCACAATAACTTGTTGTTTCCAAGTTTCTTAACCCACTGTTTTTATTCTTCCAGCCACCCCTGAGGAGATTTCGCCGTCACTCGCTGAAGCTTACCTTAGGATTGAGGAGGAAGCATTGAAGAGGAGGTCCTCACGGGGTCGGGGGCAATCAAGTTCTGACATGCCTGCTGAGTCAGTATCCGAGGATACCGTTAGAAGTGCAACCCATGGATCTGTGAGGCAGGCTAGGGTAGTTCACGCACCAGCAGCGGATGACTTTGAGCCCGATGTTAAGGCCACAAAGGAGCAGAACCAACTATTCGATATTGTCAAGTGTTTTGGAAATGCGAGGTCGAACAGCAAGCACATGAAGGAGCTGAAAGCGTAATGTCCACACCACATAACCCCTCACTTGCTTTTCTCCGATATTTTTTTTGCCCCTTTTTAGCCATGCGTTTGTTTATGTTTATTTTTTTAGTAGACATGATTCTTTCATGTTATATCATTTTCATACAGCTCATGTTTGGACAGAAACAAAATCATACAATGTGATGCGACATTTGTTGACCTGGGTGATCTTGCCGAGTCTATGAGGCCTACTGGTAAAATGTCGAAGAATGTAGTTGCGTGTGGGATTGACTTCATCAACAAGCACGTGGACATTTGTCCCGACAAGACGATCATGCAGTACAGCGTGACCTGCAAAATATGGGACGGTGACTTCAATCATAAAATCCTGAGGAAGCATTTTGCCACGCATGGTGATTTCAAGCTCACAATGAAGAAATATGTGAGTGTTTCTTCTCGTTGTACATATTTTTTTCCATGATATGTTTTTGTCAGTAGTTATACTCCATATGTTGGTTACATACTGTTCGTGACAGACGTCTCATGAGACAACAACTGCCATGTAAAATAAGTGTGAACTTTTAATGCCATGTGGCAACTTTGTTTATCCATGGATGGCAACTTCTTAAAATTGCACATGGCAAATAAACATTTTCCATGTGTGCACTTGGCCACTTGATGCTTGCTTATTCATATATCTCCTACTGCATCTGGCAATATTTTTTACATACCAATTTTCCAACTTTATCATTCTGTTTTGATGTGAACTCTGTTTTTCCTTTCCTCTTTTTTACTTGCAGGTCATGTTTCCCATGTTCCAGGAGCTTGCACCAGACAACCCAGATGACAAGTGTGGTCACCACTACGCGATTTTCCTTGACCTGAAGAACTAACGATTTGAGGTGCTTGATTCAATTCGTTCAGGAGATGATGAAGACCTTACTACACATGCTGAATTCTTTATCAGCAACCTGAAAGAGACATGGATCCGTCATTACGAAAACTCAAAGGTCCAGATCAGTCATTTTCCAATCGAGTATGTCACGACTAAGAAGCAAGGAAACGGGTAATTACTATCTTTTTCATGTGTCCTCCACATCAATTTTAAACCTTTTCACCTCTTCATCGAAGTTTGTCATATTTTCTGTTGGCATGAGTTCACCTGTTTCTTTCATTATAGGCATGACTGCGGCTTTTACACGTTGGAATACCTTGCAAAGTGGGAAGGTCGATGGGTCCCTGTGATCACAGCTGCAATGGTTGTCGAGCTCCGTAAAATATATACATGGAACTGGTTGATGAATGAAGATTTCAACACGCGGGCTTCAGCACGAGAGTTCATAGAGGGAGCTGTCAAATCCGCCAACAAGAAGTACAAGTGATCACGTGATGCTCCATACCGCATGCCTACCTTACATTCTGTGGCTGAGGAATGTAAGGTATCACCTTTGTTATTTAAAACTATGTCCGTGTGCTATGTTATGACTGCATCCCCCGTAGTCTAGTAGTATAGTGGTGGCGTGTGAGTGCCATTGAATATTTGTAATATATGTGTGGATCTGAACCTGCTTATTTGTGACAACAACTACGCTTATGTTCAGTACTATTATGTGTTTGTGATTGTAAGTACCAGTTGGGGGTTTGAATGCGTCTACGATGCCTGAAACATGGCAAATATAGTTGATCAGGCACGGATAGTGAAAGTATTCGTTTCGTTTTATTTTTTGGGTTTTTTGCATTGATAACTGTATCGGTTAGCATGGTAGTTCATAAGCAACTGTTTCTCTCTCGTGTTTTTGCACGTGATCGTTTCAACTAGTTCGTTCAGAGTATGTATACAATACAATGTGCGTGAAACAAAAATGCGTGGACTGAAAACGGAAATCTACGTGATGGCAGATTCAGTAGCAACTACATGGCAGATTCGATGGAAGCTACATGGCAGATTTAGTAGCACCTTCATGGCATTTTTTAGCCATGCATACATGGCAGTTTCTTCAAATTCTGTTGTCCACCAACAGTCATTCTCGCATTTTTAAAATCTTGACCCTCTACTTTACAAAATTGTCTCCAACACCTAAGTTATAATCCTCCACAGCTGCTTACGGATTGCCCGTTCCTTTCTTTGCTTTCTTGTGCTTTGCTTGAATTTCCAACCCCGATTTGTATCTCACCTCTTTTGGACGCCCTTTTGTGATGGAACGGGGCGGGTTCCTGACCTGGGTTTGCGTGCTTGCTGTTCCAGACCCTACCTCCGAGTTTTCAGAGGATGGACCCGTGGACGAAGGCACACTTGAGGTGCGGGGGAACCTGTGTAAGGCTTCTTCAGCCTTCCTCTTTTTGATCTCATCAAGCTCTCTTTTCAGGGCCTTCCTGTGTTTTTCTGCCACCCTCGCTGTCTCATCACTCTTGCATGCTTCATCTATTAGCTCAGCATAGTTCTTGGTTAAGACAACATGCCTCACGACGTCCATGGTTGCCTCTGGTCTGTCATCATGCACAGCCAAAACTGCATTTGATGTTTGTGGCCCCAACGCATCGTCAGCGTCCCAAGTCCATCGCCGTCGTATGAAATGGCGGGGCAACCGCGTGACCGCGTGCATGTCCATTATTTTGAGTATGTGACAGCACACAATCCCGTCCCGTTCGAATTTGCAGCATTGGCAGTAGTATTCGCCTTCGTTTATCGAGGCCTTGACAAAGTAGTTTCTTCCCTTGTCCGGGTCTTCAGGTTCTGAATCGGACATGCCCATTAGAGAACACACCTTGAACGTATGTTCGTCAACCTGGTAAGCTGTGTACATGCTGGCATGCTTTATTTCTTCCTGGAATCTGCATGTTTTTGTGCTCGTTAAACTCTTATATGATGTTTTCAGCACCTTATGTTGAGGTAGGTCACAACATAGCAAACGTATTTAAATCAGTGATGGCATGGAAAGCCCTTTTTTTCCCACATTTTTTTTGGATTCTTTGTTTCCACAGGGCAACTGCATGATATTTAACATGGCAACTGCATAACATTTAACATGGCAAATGCAGTTTATTTAACATGGCAACTGCAGTTCATTTAACATGGCAACTACAGATTTGTCTCACCTAGCAACTACACATCATTTCACATGGCAACTACAGATCAATCCACATGGCAACTACAGATCAATACACATGGCAACTATAGTTCATTTTTACATGGCAACTACATTTATGCTTGTAATGTAATCAGTAGCTATTTTTCAATATACCAGCATGTCAAAAAGTTGGCAACTACAGTGCATTCTACATGGCACCTACTATCTTCATGGTAGTGCAAATAAGACGGTTAGATAATCCACTTACTTGTTAAAAATCTTGTTGGTGTATATCTTGCTCATCTGCCTCTCCATTGGTAAATATGTTAGCAATTTAGGCTACTTGAGCCCGGTGTTTGCTTCTTGCTGTAGCTCAGATCCCAGTATTTTCTGTTGCAAAGCTGTGTATTGCTTGGCAAACTGCAGCAATGAGTTGCCAGGGCTCACGTACCGCTTCAAAACAGCATTGAACCCCTTGCTGCGCTGAGTAGTCTGCAGAAATGGAAAGAAGTACTGCATGAAGTAGGCCGGCACCCAGTACATTCGCTTCTCCCACAGGCTAGTAAGTGTCTCATTGTCTTGTACTTGGTGTGTTTCAATCATAGCCGCCCAGCTCCGTTCAAACTCCTCCACCGTCAAGCTATGGTCCACGCACAACTCGAATGCCTTGTGTAGCTCTGGACGGTCAGCAAAGAATGGTCCTAGCGTCTCCTCAGCCTTCTTAATAATATGCCACCTGCAGTGCCTATGCACTGCCAACGGAAAGACCTCCTCTATGCCTGCACGCATGCTAAAATCCTGGTCTGTTATTATGTTCATCGGAGCAAGTCCACCCATGCACTCCAAGAAGGTTTTGAACAGCCAAGTGTAACCATCCGTATCTTTGTTCCGAACGAGTCCGCAACCGAACTGCAATGACTGATTGTGGTTATTTATTCCTATGAATGGAGCGCATGGCATCTTGTACATATTAGTGAGATATGTCGCGTCGAACGAAATGCAATCACGGAAATGTTTGTAGGCTCTTCTTGCAGCACCATCCACCCAATACATGTTTCTGACACGGTCCTCATCGTCCAATCTTATCCTGTAGAAGAAATCAGTATCTGCTTTTGCTTTCTCTTCAAAGTAGGATATTGTGTCTTCTATGTCAGCCAACCTGCTCTCTCCACGGTACTTTGCCTTTAGGTTTGTGACGTCTGCTGGTATGTAGGGCATGTTACTCAGACTACCATCTCCGCTGTGGATCAGGGACAGTATTTGGACCATTCTTGATGGACCGACGTTACAATCATGCAGCAACTTTATGAATTTCTTCTCGAGGGGGCTGAATCCTCTGTGGGCGCTCAGAAATTTTACCAGGTCAAACTTCTTTATGAGTTCGTGGTTGTGTTCATCGAAATATTCGGTGACCACCCACCATGCTCCATTTGTGTTTAGCTTACACCGGACAGGGCATTCCGTCTTGAGAACGATGCCTCTCTTTCGTTCCGGCACGACAGGCACAACACCTTTACCCTTCTTGTTCCTGCGGGCCTTGTAGCACCTTATCTCACCTCTGCTGTACTTGTTAGTTTTTTTTATTTTCCTATGGTATTCGGTGTTCACCGCAAACCCATGGAACATTGCATATCTCTGGTAGTATTCCTTGGCATCTTCAAACGAACCAAATCTCTGCCCAACATATGGTGGTTGAGGTATCATGATTTCCGATTGCCCATCTTCTTCCTCGCCTTGCGCTTCGTCATCAGTTTCATCATTCACTTCAGTATTGGCGGCTGTTTCATCTGCTTGATTGTTGCTTGTGCTGGTGTGCACAGGTGTGCTTGTCGTCATTGCTGCAACGATTGCCAGTTCCGACACTGATTCTGCATTGTTTGTGGCAGCATTGGTGACTTGCTCGTGGAACGCTCCTTCCATGTGCTCCGAGGTTCCCGTAGTAGATGTCCCCGTGCCGCTGTTGATTGTAGTTGAAGCTCCTGCAAAAAAACAGGTACGTGTGTAAGCAGTATTTGCTTTGAATGGCATGTTTATCGTAATGGAATATAGCATCTGCATCTGATTTGGCATGATATCATTCGTACAGCAAGCCATGGCATCTGCATCTGGCCATGCATGGCAACTGCAGTTTTTCAGCCATGGCAGCTATAGTTCAACAAACATGGCAGCTACTGTTGCCATGTCATGGCAACCAGCATCTTCAACATCAAAACTTGCATTCTACGTACAAGCCCACTAGGCAAATGGAGTTAATGACGAATGGCATACACACGCACACAGTAATTGACAAATCCTGAAGACCATAGACGACTATTGCACGTATCCACTTGGTACCATTTTCGTTGTTTGCCGCCACCACCGTGACAAACCCACTTTCCCCCATGCTTTTCCACAAAAGCAAATGCACTATTTTTTGTTGGTTCACGTTTTTTACCTTGTTGTGCCGCATGTGCCAATCGAAGCTGGTCTGTCACTTCAATTTGCTGTGCTCTATTTGGAATAGCGATGGCCTGCAACGGTGAAGCTTTCCATGATACATTTGCTGTTGTGGTTCCACCATAACAACCTGTGATCATGAGCAGTTGGTCAATGCATGGCAACCGTAGTTTCTACAACATGGCACATGTAGTGGTTCAACCATGGCAAGTAGATTTGTTCACACTTGGCATCCAGAGTTGTTTAGACATGGCAACCACAGTTGATTACACATGGCAACTGCAGTTGCCCAGACATGGCAACTGCGTCTTGTCTTCACACCACATAAAGACCAATGTCACCTATGTTCCTTTTCCTGATTCACTGTCCAGAAAATCACTTCATACGACTCACCTGCGTACGACGTTGATGGCAGGTACCCGGTTGTCGCCTGTCGCCACGTGCTGCATGATGGTCCTGCGTTTTTCCAAAAAACTCGTAAGTCTTGCCATCCTTGCAAGTTTTCTTTTTTGGCCACATTAGTATGCTACTTTTTCTATGCGTTACCTTGATTTGCCACATTTGCTACTTGAAGTCGGTCTCCCGTACATCTATCAGCGTTAGTGCCCTGTGTTGGAACTTGCCATGGTATCCCTGTGTGTGTGCTTGTGTCATAAGAACCTGCGAACAAGGACTTTGTAGCACATAAGTAGAATGCCATTTTCATGCCCACAAACATGTCAACTGTCCTTTTTTTTTATCATGCATCGTACCGATGTTCGCGTACTGCTCTAGTAGTGGCAGCAACGGCCCTGCGGAAATGAGTTGATTGTACTCTACTGCATCCCAAGGTGGCGCTTGCGGCCTTTCAGAAAACCAAGGATCAATGCCGTCTTCATGATTCATTTTTTTTCTACTTTTCTCCCACCGTGTTTTCAGTCACTGCATGAACAAGAACGCATGAATATTCGAAATGCATTCTTGCTATTTCCACATAAAAGAAAGCACGGCAATCTTATCACATTTCTTGCATAAACAACCAATACATCATGGCAAGTAGGACATGCACATTCATTTCTCTTTTCTTCAATCTGGATGCCACCTATCATTTTGAACCGATGGCAACAACCAACATAATATGATGGCAAGTAACAACATAACATGGTGACAGCTAACGGCAAAGATAGGTGGCAACTAACGGCAAAGATAGGTGGCAATTAATTTTCTATCTCCCTATGTACCGCCCAATTTGCTCCTTTCTTTCCCTGATTTTAGTGAATCCTACACATCCTTATGGAGCAACTACTCGCATCAACCCAACCTACAAGCTTAGTTCAGATCTAGGATAAAACATGGTAGATCTTGCGTACGTTGGTGGGCAAAGGGGGAATAAACACAAATCCGTGGTGTGTTTGCCATGACAGTGTGGATCTAGTCGCCATCTTCGTGGGCAATCTGCAAGTGCAATTATTTGGGACAGGGGAAGGAGGAGAAAGAGGAGGAGATCGGAGATCGACCTGTTAGCTCGTCGTCGTGTTTTCTGTCGATCGGGAAGGGGGGGGGGGGGGGTGGGGGGGGGCCTGTGGGCGGGGGGGGGGCTGGTTGGGGGGGGTGGGGTGGGGGGGGGGGGGGGGGGGGGGGGGGGGGGGGGGGGTGGGGGGTGGGGGGGGGGTTGGGTGGCGCTAGAGATCTGGTCTGGTTGCCATGGCAACTAGAGAAGAAAGACGATGGAGGTAGGGGGAAGATTGGCCGATCGAGAGGTAGGAGACGACGGCGGCAGGTCGCATTGTGGTTCGAAGGCGGGTAGGGACGACGGACGCGTTAGGTTGTGCGGGCAGCGGGGTCGTTCGCCCGGACGTGTGGTCGATTGTGCCACACACCGGACATGCGGGCTGTGGCTGGGTGCGTCCAGACGCCGTCGTGCGGACGGGGTTGTCTCCGTGCCACACAGGGCGTGCGGCACAACCCTCTAGATGCCACACGTGTGGCAGTTATAGTCGTCCACACGTGTGCCTCGGTGTGCATGTTTACGTGCCTCGGTGTAATTATAACTCATCAAATCAAAATAATTAAATACTGCTAGAACGGAAGGAAATGCCTCTCCTTTCTCCGTCCGTCTACCTCTTCCAAATCCCCATCCCGCCCCACTTTTCCCCACCCCCACCCAGCGTCCGGATCCCATCTCACCTAGCGGCGCTCACGTGACACTCCGGCTCGCGCTCTCGCTCTCGCTCACGCTCTGCAACCCACCCGTCGACGCGGCTGTTCCAACTGGAGCTTGGGCGTATCTAATTAAGCCACCGGGTTGGAATCGGGGGCGATGGGGCAGGAGGGGATGGGCTACAGCAGCGGCAAGGCCGGCGGCGGTGGGGGAGGGACCCTGCCGATGACGGCGGCGCGGGCGCGTGGGGCGTCGCCGCTCAGCACCCACCATCGGTCGCGCAAGATCAGCCGCACCTTCAACAACGTCAAGATCACCGTGCTCTGCGGCCTCGTCACCATCCTCGTCCTCCGGGGTACCATTGGGCTCAACCTCTCCCTTCCGTCCCAACCCTCCGACGCCGATGCCCTCGCAGGCGCCAAGGCCGTTGAGGACATCGACCGCATCCTCCGCGAGATCCGCTCCGACTCCGATCCCTCCGACCCCACCGACAGCGATCTCGACTCCTCCAGCGTCCTTTCCAACGCCACCGCACTCAACTCCTCGGAAGCCGCCGCCGCCTATGCCGCCGCCGTGGGCAACTACGCGCTCGGTCCCAACGTCTCTGGCTGGGACGAGCAGCGCCGACGGTGGCTCGCGCAGAACCAGGGCTTCCCAGCCACCGTCCCCGGCGGCAAGCCCAGGATCCTGCTTGTCACGGGGTCGCAACCAGGCCCCTGTGACAACCCGCTTGGCGACCACTACCTGCTCAAGAGCACCAAAAACAAGATCGACTACTGCCGCTTCCACGACATCGAGATCGTTCACAACCTTGCGCACCTCGACAACGAGCTCGCTGGTTACTGGGCCAAGCTGCCGCTGCTCCGCCGACTTATGCTCTCCCACCCGGAGGTCGAATGGATCTGGTGGATGGACAGCGACGCCCTATTCACCGACATGGCCTTTGAGCTGCCCCTCTCGCGCTATGACAACCATAACCTCATCATTCACGGTTATCAGGATCTCCTCTTTGAGAAGCACTCTTGGATCGCGCTCAACACCGGCAGCTTCCTCTTCCGGAACTGCCAGTGGTCACTCGATCTTCTTGATGCATGGTCTCCTATGGGGCCCAAGGGCTTCATCCGTGAGGAAGCCGGGAAGATACTCACCGCATACCTGAAGGGCCGTCCAGCATTCGAGGCTGACGACCAGTCTGCGTTGATATACCTCTTGCTCTCGCAGAAGGAGAAGTGGATGGACAAGGTGTATATAGAGAATTCATACTACTTGCACGGTTTCTGGGCTGGGCTGGTGGACAAGTACGAGGAGATGATGGAGAACCACCATCCAGGGCTTGGGGATGAGCGGTGGCCATTTGTGACACACTTTGTCGGGTGCAAGCCATGCGGAAGCTATGGTGATTACCCAGTAGACCGGTGTCTCAAGAGTATGGAGCGAGCATTTAATTTTGCCGATAACCAGGTGCTGCGCCTGTATGGTTTCGCACACAAGGGCCTGGAAAGCCCTAAGATCAAAAGGATCAGGAGTCAGACCACAAAGCCTATTAACGACAAGGAGAACATTGATGTGAAGGCCAAGATGTCGACCACTTCTTGAAGCTACTGAAGATAAGGCAATAGCATAGGCTCTCTTCAAGGTCAGCATTTTGTCACTTGGTTGTTGTTTTAGTTTCTACTATTTTTTGCTTTTTTGCTTATGGATTTTTTTTCTTGTTATGTGTAACAGTTAGAGATTGCACACGTTATGTTTATCATGAACTTAAATGTGGTAGGAGCTCAAATCAGATGGAAGTATCTCAGTTTTGTACTCAATTTCATTTCAGTGCTACTTTCTTGCATAAGTACCCCTAATGTGGAGTTGGTATCTTTTAGTGATTTGTGTTCTATGCAGTGTTGAAGTGCAGTTTTGAGCAAAGCTGATTGCTTAGCTAATTTAGAACATTTGGCCCTATAGGCTATAATAGTGCTATGTTAACTGGAAACATTTAGGACGCGGACGAGGAGCTCTCGGCGACGCACCTCCCTGAAATCCACATGTACGTTATAGTCTTGGGATGGATGCTATTAATGCAATTCAACTTTGCTTTGAACCTATACGGATAGATACTCACTGGTATACAACAGATGAACATTGAATCACATTTATTAGGCCCCCATGACTCTGTTGTGTGATATGCGAGCTTGCTCGGCTGGAGCAGAGTAGAGCATGTTCATGGCAGTCCAGCGGGACCTGGTCGGAGGATGCCGGCCATGCGCAAGCCCAGGTCAAGGATGCCGGCCACGAGCATGAAGCCCACGACCTCGACCAGGGCGAGCACGGCGTGTACTGTTGCCGAGGTGAAGCATGGCCAGACCGAGCTTGACGGCGACGGGAAAGACCAGGATGCGGACACGCAGCTGGAGGAAGCAGCCTTGGTTTAGGAAGCGATGCCGACTGTGATGCTACCGCTGGCCGCGGGAACGCAGACCATGGAGTTGGCGTCCAAGGCAGACGCGGTGGGCAAAACGCGGCTAGCACAGACGACGGCTGCCTAGATTTGCTCATCATGGCTGGCATAGTCTTCCCCATGGCTTTCTTCTCACACGTTGTCGCTGGCCGCCAGCCGCCAGAATTCATAACTTGGTTGCGGCAGCCATGACGGCCGTGGGTGTCGCAGGACAAGGCAAGCTCGGATGATGGCCAGGGCGAACATAGTTTTTCTAGTTCATCCTAGCTTTGCTCCACGTAGCAAGCAGAAGACTAGGGAAGAAGGTGCATGGACTTTAGAAGAGGATCGTGGGGAAGAATGAGTGTCCAGAGGAAGAAGGGTCATGATGTGAAGAGAGGGGTGGGGGCTCATGTGCATTGAATGGACTGTTGGCCCTTGGGTCGTTGGGCGCTGGTGGTTGAGGTCGGACTTATTCATTACAAGCGGGTGAGATACAATCGGGTGAGATACAATCGGGTGAGATATGTTTTTTTACCATGGATGCAAGAGAACAATGTTAGGAATTTAAGGTTTGTGGTCTACCCTAATTCCTCTGTGTTTTTTGGTCCCGCTCACAATTCGCAAATCCACATATATGAGGCTGGGTCGGAAACTTATATTATCTTTTCAAAAAGTCCAACTCTAATATACAAATAACATTTCTAGTTATCTTCTCTGCTATTAAAAGGGAGTTGGTACCGTTGCCTCAATCCTCTTCACTTTTTTTAGAGTTAATTACGCTATTGGTACACAAACTTGCAGCGCGGGTATAATTTCATACAAGAACTTACAAAATGACTCAAATTAGCCCCTAAACTTGCTTTGCGGGTTCGATTACGTACAATTTACGTCTGCGATAGCCACGCCGTACCACTGGGCCCACGCCCAGGTTAATTAACAGGACCCCCCGTTGTATGATGTAATTGTGCCTCCTAATTACAATGCTACCTGTCCTGCTGTCCTTAGAAGCTTCATGATGCATATGGAACCTTTTGAGAAAAATGCATCCAACCTTGCGGCCTCATTTCTACCCTTATTAATTTTAACTCTGTTCCACACTGTATGGAACCAATCTGAAGACATAAATTCATAGTCACTAATTACTGAAGAAAGTTCAGAACTGAAAAGTACTGCTACTTTTTCCCTCCAAATTTTCATTGACAAATTATGAAACTAATCACATCACAGCCAACACTCGCTTCAGTCACAAGATTATGAAAGTAATCGCATCACAAGATTATGAGCACACAACAACAATTCCGCTACAGCAGGAACACTACTTTCTGCAACTCTGAACATCACAACCAACACCGGTTTCAGTACATTATGAAAAGCGGACGGAAATACACATAACAACTCGTTTCATTGCGTGGACGCCCGATTATCAACCATACGCAGCACAGGACAACCACACGCGGGCGAAAATAGCATCGATCAAACCTGATGAAAACCCTAGCGATAAGACATGCCGATACAGGTGGTCACTCCAATAGAGGAGATTCAGGAGAAGGAAGGAGATTTCATACCATAGTTAGGCGGAAACTCGCCAATGCCGTGAGGACGTGGCTCCATCCAGCGTCGATCTCGTCAGCAGCGTCCTCGATGAGTAACGGAGAGGCGCAAGTGAACATGCGAAGGGGTTTGTGGTGGGTTTGCGGTGTAAATGCAGGATTTTGCATAATCTTAGGGGTCGTATTCCAACTTTCTACTCCCAGCTCTCTCTGAGGACTACGGGTTCACTCATTGCTAAACTTAACTTTGGTTGGGGGGGGGGGGGGGGGGGGTTCTACATAATACTTTTTTTTCTCGAATACGTATGAGTGTGCGTACTATATATTAAAGGAGAAAAGGGGGTGAAGAGCCCCTCCATGTTGGTGGCTACATATTGCAATACAAACGCACCCCAACTCCACCGCTAGTTAAAAGAAGCTACGTACTCGCTACTGTACCCACTGAAAGTGCCATGAGAAAATCGTCCACACCCTCTCTAACCAAGCCCGCTGCTCTCCAGGCTTTCCTCTCACTCACTATTCTCTGAATTACAAAACCAATCGATGGTGAATCCCCCTCGAGCACAATACCGTTTTGGTGTTTCCATAGCTCCCAACCAGGATCATGAGCGCCCTGAAATCCTTCTTGCGCAAGTGGCTCCCCTCTTTGTCCATGCACCAATCAATCAAGGTTGCTCCATCCGTTGGGATCCAGTTCGGTTTGTTCAGCGCCAGGCACACTTTGGTCCACACTACTTTTGTAAACACACTGTAGCATGATGTGAAGCAAAGCGACCAACGAATGCCTCTCATCTGACGTGGCAGGTTTCGGAATAATTTGTATCAGTTTGCTCCCGCAAAGCAAGTTTAGGGGTAATTTCAGTCATTTTGCAAGTTTTTGTATGAAATTGTACCCACGCTGCAAGTTTGTGTACCAATAGTGTAATTAACTTCTTTTTTTACTTTCCAACCAATCTATTTAACTAGGTTTTAGCCAACTGATCTATTTAAACTGATTTTTATCTGCCAAATCAGATCAATCTTTTGTATATTTTGTAACGTCTTTATGGAAAGAAATCAATCGTGACTAGTCTCTAATCAATCTCTAAAAACCAAATCTAATCAATCTCTGAAGACCGAATCTACACAAATCGGGCATACCACTCTACAATTATCTGTAAACAAGACAACATTTACGAAAAATAATCACTTAAAAAGATGTAGCGTTCCTTTTCCTGCCCACTCCACCTTAGTTTCGCCACCTCCCTTAGTCCCTCAACTTATTATGTTGTCCCCTCTACTTATTACTTAAACTTAGCAGTGTTCCTTTTCCTGCCAGCATAAGGGCATGTACAATGGTGCTATCTTAGGAGTGCCATATAGGATAAATGATGAGATGGAGGAGAGAGAACTCATAAGAAAAGGTTTGTCTTCTCTTATTTAAGAGAAGACAAGAGATGATCTCTTAGCACAATATG
The DNA here is from genome assembly GCA_011799875.1 of Thinopyrum elongatum. Taxonomy (NCBI): domain Eukaryota; kingdom Viridiplantae; phylum Streptophyta; class Magnoliopsida; order Poales; family Poaceae; genus Thinopyrum; species Thinopyrum elongatum. Next base: position 273,326,792 of record CM022302.1, on the reverse strand, counting down.
TCTCACCACGTTTCTAGGAATTACTAGTTATTGAAGATAAGGCTAAGAGATGACCCATTGAAGACAATTTTTTTGTCATCTCTAAATTACATGCAAGACTTAAGATAAGACTATCTTATCAACCATTGTACATGCCCTAATGCTTCGTCATCCGGTTCCCAGTCCCACCATGTTCCCACATCGGGGTTTTTATTCAATCGGTTTTTTGGCAATGCAATAAATTCACAATAGGTAATGAATCTCTTCTTTGTCAATAAATATTTGGTAACATAATAAATTCGTGAAAAAGAATCAATTATAGTCCGTCGACCCAGTGAGAACCAGGGTCTCACAAACCCATCAAGCATGAGTCATGACAGCGTTGCTTAGCATGCTGGCTCTAGTTACCACCCGGTAACCCAAGGCAAAGATCCAGGGTAAGGAGGGCGTCCCCCCGGACCAGGATTGTCTCATCTTTGCTGGCAAACAGCTTGAGGATGGTCACACCTTGGCTAACTACAACATCTAGAATGAGCCTACCCTTCACATTGTCCTTCATCAACATGGTGGTATGCAGATCTTCGTCAAGACATCTCCTCAAGATGCAGATCTTTGTGAAGACACTTCCCGAGAAGGCCGTCACCCTTGAAGAGGAGTCTTCTGACACCATTGACAACGTCAAGGCCAAGATTCCAAGGAAGGATTCCACCTTTACGGGAAAGGGTAAGTGTTGGCTGCTGTTAAGGCATATCTCTCTCTAGTTGGTTTTGATGATTGATGACAATGCGTTTTGTGGACTAACCGTGTGCATTGAGCATTTCAGATATTCATATATATGGCACAAGACGATTTTATTCCCGTCGGAGAAAGAAAGAGCAAAGGCGGGTTTTTCGGCATTTCTTTTCGTTTGATTTGAGTCGTAGGAAAACCGTACTATCAAGAGGGGGTCTGCATTGGAAGGTATGGGTGGAATCAACACGTACACAAACCATATGCACCCACATATCCTTCCCACGGCTTTGGAGCATCCATCTGTTGTTGCATTGGCATTTTATCAGAGGCCAAGTGGTAGTACTACTGCAATCTACGGTACTACCGCTTAGGCGGTACTTCCGTTGGTCAGTATCGTGGCTAGTGCTGCTTGGGCTTGAGCTTTCTGTTGCTCCCTCAGCATTTCACAGTAGTAACAATGGCTACTTCCGCTTGGTGCTGAGTCTTCTGTATGCCCTTTGACAATTCGCGGTAGTACCGCTGGCACTAACGATAGTACCGCTCCGTGCAGTACTTCCACTCTAGTGTCGTGCTGACTATCGCTGGCTCCTTTGTTACCCTTCGACAATTAGCGGTAGTACCGCTCTGGCGGAGCTACCGTACTAGTACTGGCTCAGTACTTGCTGGGCCGCAGAGAAACTACCATGCTAAGCGATAGTGCCGCTCCCCTGAGTGGTAGTACCGCTTGAGCACAACCTATGCACATAACCGTTGGATTTGAACCCACCACTATAAAAGGGGGTCTTCTTCCCCAAGAAGAACACCTCTTTTCCCCATTGCTCCATTGTTGCCCTAAAGCTCAAACTTGCCCGATGACCCTTCCTAGCCATCAAAACTTGTTGATACTCTATGGTTTGGAGGAGAAGGCCTCGATCTACACTTCCACCAAGAGAAATTTGATTCCCCTACAATCCCTTGCGAATCTTGCTACTCTTGCGTGTTTGGGCACCCTAGACGGAAGAGGTCACCTGGGAGCCACATTCCATTGTGGTGAAGCTTTGTGATGGTGTTGGGAGCCTCCAATTAAGTTGTGGAGAGAGCCCCAACCTTGTTTGTCAACGTTCGGTTGCCACCTTCAAGTGCATCCCTAGTGGAATCACGACATCTTGCATTGTGCGAGGGCATGAGGAGAATACGATGGCCCTAGTGGCTTCTTGAGGAGTATTGTGCCTCCACACCGCTCAAACAGAGAAGTACCTCCCCAAAAGGAGGGAACTTCGGTAACTGATACGTCTCCGTCGTATCTATAATTTTTGATTGTTTCATGTCAATATTCTACAACTTTCATATACTTTTGACAATATTTTATATTATTTTTGGGACTAACATATTGATTTAGTGCTTAGTGTGAGTTCCTGTTTTTTGCATGTTCTTTGTTTCGCAGAAAATCAATATCAAACGAAGTCCAAACATGATAAAGTTTTACAGAGATTTATTTTGGAATATATGTGATTTTTTGGGAGGAAGAATCAAGGCAAGATGGTGCCCAGGGACCCACAAGGCAACATGGCGCACCCTGGGGGGTAGGGCGCGTCGTGTTGCCTTGTGACTCCCTCATAAGTCGGTTGAATCCCTTCTTTCGCCGCAAGAAAGATAATATCGTAAAAAAAATCGTGTTAAAGTTTCAGCCCGATCTGAGTTACGGATCTCCGGGAATATAAGAAACAGTTTTTGGCCAGAAACAGAGACGCGAAACAGAAGAGAAATACAGAGAGAGATCCAGTCTCGAAGGGGCTCCTGCCCTCCGGGAGCCATGGTGGCCAAGGACCAGAGGGGAAACCCTCCTCCCATCTAGGGGAAGTAAGAAGGAGGGGGGCTCTCTCCCGGTGGCGCCGGAGTGCCGCCGGGGGAATCATCATGACGACGATCTACACCAACAACTTCGTCGCCGTCATCGCCAACTCCCCCCCTCTATGCAGCGTGTAACCTCTCTATTTCTGCTGTAATATCTACTTAAACATGGTGCTTAATGCTATATATTATTATCCAATGATGTGTGACAGTCCTATGATGTTTGAGTAGATTTGTTTTGTCCTATGGGTTAATTGTGGTATAGTGTGATTGATATGAGTTGTATGTTGATATGGTGTTGTCCTATGGCGCCCTTTGTGTCACGCAAGCGTGTGGGATTACCGCTGTAGGGTTTTGCAATACGTTCATGATTCGCTTATAGTGGGTGGCGAGAGTGACAGAAGCTTATACCCGAGTAAAGGGGTTGTTGCGTATGGGAGTAACGGGGACTTTATACTTAATGCTATGGTTGGGTTTTACCTTAATGATCTTTAGTAGCTGTAGATGCTTGCTAGAGTTTCAATCATAAGTGCATATGATCCAAGTACGGAAAGTGTGTTAGTGTATGCCTCTCCCTCATTGCATATGATAAGTATCTATCGTGTTATATTCAATTGCCTATGGACAATCTTTATCTTTGTGTTACAAAAAGCTCTGTACTAAAACAAACTATTTTTTATTATGTAGCTAAGTACTTCTAGTTTTATTCTTATTCTAGGTAAAACGAACGTTAAAGTGTGCGTAGAGTTGTATCGGTGGTCGATAGAACTTGAGAGAATACAAATTCTACCTTTAGTTCCTTGTTGGGTTCGATACTTTTACTTGTCAAAAAAGGCTACAGAGGATTCCCTATACTTATGGGTTATTAGTAACACATCCTCATCTCCAACTCCACTTGCTGTTATTTCTTACCTTTACTTTGTGCAAACTTATATTGTGTTTGTATCGTGTGCTTGCATTTGTTGTCGGTGTTGTGCTTATCATATAGGTTATTCATCTAGTTGCATATACCTAGACAACCTATTATCTTGTTGGGCCAAAATTGTTAAAAGAAGTTAAAAATTGTTAGTCGCCTATTCACCCCCCTAGTCGACCATGTCGATCCTTTCAATTGGTATTAGAGCCTCGTCTCTTTATTAAGGGCTTTACAGCCTAAAGAGTATGGTTGACGACGGGGATAGGGATGGAGAGAACTCCGCGGCCGTGGACTCGACCGTGGTCACCTGTGGTGATTTGAATGAGGCCATGGCCCCACTTAAATCATCCGTGATGGACGAGGTCAAGGAAATGCTAAGCAAATTTCTTGAGGGCATGAAACCTCCCACCGAGCCCAAGCAAGTAGTTGATCCTACTTCCTTGAAAACGGATGTCGACTCCGTCAAGGAGACGACTAATATCTTAAAGCCTACCTCGTCTCAAGGAAAGAATGGATCGGGCATTCATGTCGCGATTGTCCCTCATCCAGTCTATGGAGGACCGGTCCTCTCACCTCATATAAACTCTCATGGGCCTCCTCATAAGCTTCATTTGACTAACTTTCCTAATTGGTTTTTTTGTATTAAGTCTCATTTGAATCATAGCTCAACTCAATTTTGGAGGGCCATTCAACAAGGCTTCTATCCGCACGATCCAAGCAATTTGTCCCCAAGAGAAGAAGTGGACAACCAACTTAATGCATCCGCCTTGTTTATTCTTCAAGCCGCCATGCCTCCCGAAGAGCTCGCTCATTAGCAACCTTTCACCATTGCCAAAGATGCATGTGAACACATCAACTCTTTGTAGCTCGAGCATTCAACGCTCCAACTTTGAGGTCATGCTTGATGACGCCGATGAGTTTGTTATGAATGATGATGAAGATCCCCGTGAGCTTTACTGGAGATTGACTACTCTTGTGGTCTCACTCCGAGATCATGGGAGAACGGACACAAATGACAATTGGGTCAAGCGCAAGTTGCTCAAGGCCATCATGCCTTTTAACAAAAGCATGTCTTTCGTGATCCGTCAAAGACCAGACTTTCACACCTTGTCCTCTAGTGACGTGTTGGTTGAGTTTATTGCTATGTGTTGGGTTCTACGGTAGGGCGCGTCTACTACAAATTAAAATTTCCTACCCGCAGAACATCCAGGAACATGCTAACAGAGATGGATCATGGATCGTTACCACTAGACGCGCAGTGTCGTGCAGCGAAAGAAGAGTTGGGGCAGCGCGTCCACGTGGTTCGTCTCCTCCTCGTCCGATCTTCCTCAAACGGCCGATCGTCGGATCCCACGTACTCGTTCACCGAAGCGGCGCAAGTGCACCGCCTCTAACGGTATCCGCGCGTGCAGGAGGAACACCGTGTGGCGGACTACTAGGTCGGATCACACAGTCGGCGGTGAGTGGAGGTGGCTATTCGCAACACATGCAAAACCAAGTGACAGCGCCGAAGCGATCAATCGAATGAGTGTGCTGCACCCCCACTTTATATAGGCATCCGTCGTGGGCTCAACACTTGGGCCTCACACGGATCCTAAAGCCCAAAGTCTGTTCGACCTGGATCCAAGTCCGAGTAGGATCACTTCTGACTCGTGGAGTCAGATCGGGCCTCACATGTTCCTTCCCTTAAGCGTGCGACCCCTTAGGTCCAAGTCGGCTTGGTTGCAGGTCGGATCACCTCTGACCTGCTCGGCTGGTAGCGGCCTCTAGCAAGGCGTGCCGACCACCAATTAGACAATGAAGCCGGTTGGCAAACTTGTACACCATGTCACACTTTTGTTCCCTTTGCCACACGATATATGTTGTGGGGCTCAAGGCGAGTCTGCCATCCTTGTGATAGCCCGACCTCTTTCTCGTTCCAGTGATGCCGACCATAAACCGAATTATCTCATAATCCTTGTCGCATGGCCATGCTTATCTTGGTTGGATCACACGAGGGGACCAAAGTATATCTCTCCCGATCGGAGGGGCAAATCCCATCTTGCTCGACCATGTCTCGTAGCATGGGTCTGGACAATCCCGAAACCTACCTTTGTAACTACCCAGTCACGGAGTAGCGTTTGGTCGGCCCAAAGCAGGTCTGTCACCATCCCGAGTACATGCGCCAGCTTAGGTCTTAGGATATGGAACGTATGTTGTACTAGAGACACACATATGGCATATCGCTAATCTCATAGTTGGGTCTGTCCGACTCGGACCTTATCTCGACTCGGATCCGACTACGTCGAATCCGACCAAATCCTTCCGAGTCCATATTATCCGGCTAGCATCCAATGCTACATGGCTAGTGAGACCGAGCCACCCATCGTGTCATATGCTAGTCCAGTCGACTGCGCGTCCACACAACCCTTTCGACTAGGGACCTTTTAGGACAGTCACCATACAATGCATAGTCCCAAACAAGTCACGTACTTGTTGATACACATCATTGATAATGTCCAAGGACTATCTTTATTCATAAACACATAGGAAATATCATCATACGTGATTGCCTCTAGGGCATATCTCCAACAGTCTCCCACTTGCACTAGAGTTAATCGAATTGACATCGTATGTCCATAGCTCTAACGTGCCCCTCATGCTTGGGTTGTGGAAGCGACTTAGTCAATGGATCCGCAACATTTGCATCCATGTGAATTTTGCATAACTCTACATCACCACTCTTTATGATCTTTCGTATCAGGTGATATTTCCGATCTATGTGTCTGGTCTTGTGGTGATTCCTCGGCTCCTTGGCTTGTGCGATGGCACCAGAATTATCACAATAAAGGTCCTACGGTTTTACCGAGGCTGGGAAAATACCAAGATCATCCAAAAAGTTTTGGATCCAAACACCTTCCTTTGCAGCTTCACAAGCCGCAATGTATTCGGCTTCTGTGGTAGAATCGGCCACCGTATCTTGCTTGGAACTCGTCCAGCTCACTACTCCTCCATTCATGACGTACATGAATCCGGACTGTGATCGACAATCATCTCTGTCGGTTTGGAAACTAGCATCAGCGTAACCCTTTACGCAGAGCTCCTCCTCACCTCCATAAACTAGGAACATCTCTTTAGTCCTTTTCAGGTACTTTAGAATATTTTTCACCACCGCCCAGACCGGGGTTGGCCTGGTATTTGCTTGTTAAGATTATTCCAAATGCAACATCAGGCCTAGTACATATCATGGCATACATGATGGATCCGATTGCCAAGGCATACAGAATCCTACTCATCCTACTTCGCTCATCAGATGTCGAAGGACTCTGAGTCTCGCTTAGCCTTATACCATGTGAGAGTGGCATGAACCCTTTCTTGGCCTCACTCATGTTGAACCGCTTCAACACTTTATCTATGTACGTGCTCTGGCTCAAGCCGAGCAGCCTCCTTGATCTATCTCTATAGATCTCAACTAGTAGGCGTGCACGTGCAACGCACGTCTAGATTAACATAAAAATAGATAAACATGATGCTCATCAAAATTGTTGCTTGTTGTGAAATACATAATATTGTTCATTCAAATTGTAAGTCGTACACATGAACTAATACAAACTTAGTCAAACCGATAAGAAGCACAAAAGATCAAATTGTGGCATATCACGGAACGACAAAGTTTTTTTATTCAAATACCAAATACTTTATTTTTCTCTCCTTTTCCAGACAAGAAGCATCATGCACTTCCAACAACATAGATGAAAGTTGGTGTATTCTGATTATTCTTGCCTCAATAAAGGACAGACCCAGTGCTAAGCTTCCACATCAGGACCTGTTGGGACAGGTGGGCAGTATTTCACCCACTCGAATACATTCACAAAAAGTATCAAGCTGCTCACTTAAGAAACCTAAATTCGTCCACAAAGGCATATCTAAGCACTTGGATACATGTACGGTAGAAACAACACCCTCATCCAGGATCTTGGACAAACTTCCATCAAAATGAACACATACTTGCGGTAGTTTCTAATTTGTTACCCCATGAAACTTTTACAGTTATTTCGAGGACCTGCAAAGGCGGGACTATCATGTGCATGAAGATGGGTTGAAATATAGACTCTGATGCTGTGGTAGATGAAATATAGACACTGTGGTAGATCAGAGGACTCTGATGCTCCACCTTCAGTCCAGTCGGCTATGTACTGGCACCGCTGCCTCCTCCTTCCAGCGACACTCCAAATCAAATCTAATTACAGATAATGATTTCAAAGCTGTTGCAGTCTGAACAATGACCTGCAAACACTCTTAGAGCTCAGGTTATAGTGTAAATTGACTGGCAATATAACTAAGGTATTAAGTTAACCATGGTTGGCAAATAATTGTAACACAACATGCAAATAAATTGACATGATTACACTAGTAGAATAATTGACATTCAAGTTACAGAACACATAACTAACTCTGTTGTCGTTGCTTTGAATCACTCCCAATATGTAATGCACCAAGCATACCTCTGGTTATCATATTGAAGCTAGATGGCAGATAAGGATAAAAAAAGTTATGTTCTTATAACCCTTCTTTTGTACACAGTTATAGAAATATCTTGCAGAATTATTTTATAAAATTCTGAAAAGAAACAACAAGACTACATGAGACAGTGGTGATGCGCTACTAGTTTCTCCATAGCCAAAGAGGCGTATACTAATCAGTAATCACCCAACAGTGGATCTGGTTGAGACTCGATAATTGCACTCACAGATACTACTGGAGCACGCACCATGGTCATTTAATTAACTCTACGATAACACATCATTTCATTGATCAAGGCATCCATCTTGCCTACAATACAATGGAAATAACTATCTCATGCAGGGCCATTGGTCTCTTTCTTCATACATCTGATTGTCATCAGCGGTAGCTTCTATGAAAAAATTGATAGAAAGATAAAGGGTCCCATGACTCACCACAAAGAGACAAATCATATCCTGTAAAGTTCAAAACCAGTTCTTTGGGCCACCCTCTTGAACTGAGAAAGCAAAACTGAACCTAAATTTGGGTTATGGTATTGAAGTGGTCAGTCCCTGATACGTCTCCGTCGTATCTACTTTTCCTAACACTTTTACTCTTGTTTTGGACTCTAATTTACATGATTTGAATGAAACTAACCCGGAATGACGCTGTTTTCAGCAGAACTACCATGGTGTTGTTTTTGTGCAGAAATAAAAGTTCTCGGAATGGAACGGACCTTTTTGGAGATTTTTTATGGAATAAAAGAAAAATACTGGAGCCAAGAACCACCGGAGGGGCCCCCTGGGTGAGCACAACCCACCAGGGCGCGCCCCCCTCCTGGCACGCCCAGGTTGGTTGTGCCCACCTGGTGACCCCGCTGACCCTATCTCCGATGCTATAAAATCCTATTTTCAGAGAAAAAAATGAGGGAGAAAGAATTATCGCGTTTCGCAAGACGGAGCCACCGCCACCTCCTGTTCTTCATCGGGAGGCCAGATCTGGAGTCCGCTTGGGGCTCCGGAGAGGGGGATCTTCGATCTTCGTCATCACCAACCCTTCTCCATCGCTAATTCCATGATGCTCCCCACCGGGAGTGAGTAATTCCTTCGTAGGCTCGTTGGTCGGTGAGGGAGTTGGATGAGATTCATCATGTAATCGAGTTAGTTTTGTTAGGGCTTGATCCCTAGTATCCATTATGTTCTGAGATTGATGTTGCTATGACTTTGCCATGCTTAATGCTTGTCACTTTGGGCCCGGGTGCCATGATTTCAGATCTAAACCGTTTATGTTATCACCATTATATCTATGTTCTAGATCCGATCTTGCAAGTTATAGTCACCTATTACGTGTTATGATCCGTAAACCCCGGAGTGACAATAGTCGGGATACTTTCCGGTGATGACCGTAGTTTGAGGAGTTCATGTATTCACTATGTGCTAATGCTTTGTTCCGGTTCTCTATTAAAAGGAGGCCTTAATATCCCTTAGTTTTCCTCTAGACCCCGCTGCCATGGGAGGGTAGGACAAAAGATGTCATGCAAGTTCTTTCCATAAGCACGTATGACTATTTACGGAATACATGCCTACATTATATTTATGAACTGGAGCTAGTGCCGTATCGCCCTAGGTTATGACTGTTATATGATGAATATCATCCAACGAATTCACCGATCCAATGCCTATGAATTTTTCATATATTGTTCTTGCTAAGTTACTATTGCTATTGTTACTGTTAAACTTGCTACAAAACTATTGCTATCACTATTACCGTTACCGTTACTGTTACTACCATTATCAAAACTATCATATTACTTTGCTACTGATCATATTGCTGTAGATAATTAATCTCCAGGTGCGGTTGAATTGACAACTCAGCTGCTAATACTTGCAAATATTCTTTGGCTCCCCTTGTGTTGAATCTATAAATTTGGGTTGAATACTCTACCCTCGAAAACTGTTGCGATCCCCTATACTTGTGGGTTATCAGTCCCGTAGTTGAAGATTTGATACGGACGCAAGAAAATTTATCAGACTTCATTTGCTCGTGAATTCAACAGTTTTGAAATAACAAGGTAGATAACAAAGTTAGTATTCATATATCTTGTTGCAGACTTCTCTGCACTTCATTTGCCCATTGATAGGACTATAGAAGTAATGAAGGGGAGGATGTAGATACCTGGTAGATCTTGTTGCAGTTGATAGTACACAACTATTCACCCGCATCAGCGTGCTGCAAATAATTCCAAGTACATAATGAAATAATACACATTTATTTTCTGAAAGTGTTTCTTCACACCAGGAACTGCAAGAAATAAAATATTGCCACTAATCCTATGTTTGTAGGCCATGCTATGAATAATACGAACTATCCCAAGCATATTACAAAAATGGAAAAAATATAGATTATATGTACAATTTTATCCAAACACAGCGAAATCATTGTTTGTGAACTTTGTTTGAATCCACATCACCAACAACTAATGGCAAGTAGTTCAATGCCTTACAAAAGGATGTCATGAAAGTTAGCAACCAGCTGATTTCTTTGGAACACAATGAATCCCATGGAAATTTTGCATCCTACTTAGTGTCATCCGGGAACTCATGTAAGTGTGCCAAACAAGCATTATTGATGCCTCAGTCAAAAGATTCAACAAAACATTTCAAAAAGAAAAATCAGCAAACAAATGTAGGTTCTGAACATACAATATTGGTACAAATACAGAAGATATGAAGTTAATCCATCAAGCAATTTCGATGCACAAGAGTTTTGGTTTGAATGAGAAAGGTAGGAAAATCATGTCGATTCTCACCAGTGTCAGGAAGACCGGCCATCTTCCCATGCACAGCGCCTTTGCGCGCCACGGATTGCATCGCGGAGTCCCCCACGCAGCGGCACGGGTGCTCGCCTCTGGCCGGTGACGCGCGGCGAGCATCCTGTTGAAGTGGCGCCCGGTGGTAGTGAAGCAGACGGCCGCGCAGGTCTCCGGCAGCGGACGAGGGGCGGCGGCCGCGGGCGGGGGTCTTCGACAGCGGGCGGTGCCGCGAGCGGGGGTCTCTGTTAGCAGGCGAAGGTGGCGGTCTCTGGCAGCAGGCGGTACGACCGGGCGGCCGGGCGAGTGGGCGGGGGTCTCCGGCAGCGGGCGAGGGTGGTAGTCTCCGGCAGCCGACGGGGCGTGCGGCGGCAGCGGGCGAGGGCGGTGGCGGTGCTCGCGTGGGTGTCAGGCAGCCGACGGGGCGTGCGGCGGCAGTGGGCGAGGGCGGCGATCTCCGGCAGCGGGCGGGGGCGACACTCGCGCGGGTGTAGGGCAGCCAACGGGGCGTGCGGTTGTTCGAATAAAAAAATGTCGCGTGCTTGTGGCTCTCACGATGGAGTCGCTTTCATTGCGACGTGGGGATGGCGTGCATGCGTGCGGCGCTCACATGGGTGGAACTTTTGCTGCTAAACATCTATTTTAGATCAAACATGTTTTAGTGACTAATCTGAACCGTGCAAATGTGATTAGATGGATATGATTAAGTTTTGGATCTCCGCACTTCGTGCTTTTATAGGGGTAGTAGATAGATGCCCAATATGTAAACTGCTTCATCGAGGTCCTTCATTGAAAACTTTCCATTCAATGATTCCTTGACCGAGTTTAGCATCAAAACATCGTTTCCGATTAGCAATATGTCATCCACATACAGGAGCAAAACCACTACCGAGCTCCCACTTAATTGCTTGTATAAACAAGCGTCTCTTCGCTTTTGATGAAACTGAGACTAGTGACGACCTCATCAAAATGAATATTCCAGCTCCGAGATGCTTGCCTCAACCCATAAATGGATCTCTTGAGCTTGCATACCTTGCTAGTGCTAGTCGGATCGATAAAACCCTCGGGCTGTATCATATACACGTCCCCGGTTAAATTTCCGTGAAGGAAAGCCGTTTTGACATCCATCTGCCATATCTCGTAATCGAAGTATGCAGCTATAGCTAGTACGATCCTCATCGACTTCAGCATCACTATAGGCTAGTAAGTCTTGTCGTAGTCAATTCCTTGAACTTGTCCATAACCTTTAGCGACAAGCCAAGCTTTGTGGGTCTGAACATTTCCATCCACATCGATTTTCTTCTTAAACACCCATTTGCAACCAACTGCTGTTACGCTAGGTGGTGGACCAACCAAATCCCAAACTTGATTCTCATCCATGGACTTTAACTCAGATCTCATGGCCTCTAGCCATGCCTCAGAATCTGGGCTCACCATCGCTTCCACATATGTGGCCGGCTCATCGCTTTCTAGCAACAATACATCACGCACTCTGCGCAATCTTTCTGACCTCCGTGGTTCCTGTGCCGCTTCCACTATGGGTTCCCTGACTGACTCCGGTATGACCTCATCACCAGCCGAGCCATCCCCGAGTGGTCCCCGAATTTCTTCGAGTCGGACCGTCCTCCCACTAGCTTCCTGACTGAGAAACTCTTTCTCAAGGAAAACCCCATTCTGAGCAACAAACACTTTGTTCTCTTCCTGGTTGTAGAAGCTATATCCCAAGGTTTCCCTCGGATATCCCACGAATATGCATTTATTTGACTTGGGTGTAAGCTTGTCTGACATAAGTCGCTTGACAAATGCTTCACAACCCCAAATCTTTAGAAAAGACAAACTGGGACTCTTCCCGGTCCACATCTCATGTGGTGTCTTGTCTACGGATTTTGATGGTACCCTATTAAGTGTGAAAGCTGCAGTTTCTAGAGCGTATCCCCAGAATGACAAGGGTAAATCTAATTTGCTCATTATAGATCGAACCATGTCCAACAAGGTCCTATTCCTTTGTTCCGACACGCCATTTCTCTGTGGCGTACCCGGAGGTGTGAGCTGCGGTACTATACCTCGTCTTTCCAAATGATCATCAAGCTCCTGGCTCATGTACTCACCTCAACGATCTGATCGTAGAAGTTTTATAGTCTTGCCGAGATGATTCTCAACCTCGTTTTGAAACTCTTTGAACTTTTCAAAAATTTCCGACTTGTGCCTCATCAAATAGATATATCCATATCTACTCAAGTCGTCGGTGAAAGTCACGAAGTACTGATAGCCACCTCTGGCAGTTGTGCTCATTGGAGTAGACACATCACTGTGTATAAGTGCCAACAGCTCGGATGCCCTCTCGCAACTCTTTGCAAAAGGAGACTTAGCCATCTTGTCGAGCAAGCATGATTCGCATGTCTCAAACGACCTGAAGTCGGACGAAGTTAGGAGTCCATCATCATGGAGCTTTTTCATGTTCTTCAGACTAATGTGTCCAAGCCGGTAATGCCAGAAGTATTTTGGATTTATCTCATTAGGCTTATGCCTCCTGGCAGTCACATTATAGACCGGTTCCTTTTCTAGATTCAATATAAATAGCCCATCAACAATGGGTGCATAGCCGTGGAACATACCATTCAAATAAAACGAACAACCATTGTCCTTCAAATTGAATTCATAATGTTGACTCATCAAGCATGAGGCAGAAATAATGTTCCGACTAAGTGCAGGAATGTAATAACAACTATTCAATTCCAAAATAAATCCAGAAGGAAGTTGGAGCTGCATCGTGCCGACCTCCAACGCATCAAGTCTTGCTTTGTTGCTGACCCTGATGTCAATCTCCCCTTGTGCCACACGCCTAGTTTTTACCAGCCCCTGCATTGAGTTGCAAATATGAACAACCGACCCGGTATCAAATACCCAAGAGCTACTAGGTATGTCAGCAAGGTAAATGTCTATAACATATGTAACAAGTTTACCTTTGCTTGAAGAAGCATTTCTGGCCTTCTTGCCATGCTCAGCAAGCCACTTGCTATAGTTCCTCTTCCAGTGACCAGGTTCCTTGCAATGATAGCAAATGGTCCCCGAGTCTGGTCCTGAGTTCGGTGCAGCAGCGGAGGTTACCATCTCCATGCCCTTTGCCTTAGCCTTCTTCTTGGACCAACTCTTCTTGAACTTAGCTGATTTCTGCACCATCAACACTTGATGCGTGGCTTTCTTAATATCCCGCCACTACTGTAGGATGCTGCTAACGCGACACTATGATCAGAGACCCTTTGACGAAACTGTGTGCGATGCATTAATCGCAAACGGGGATGTAAAAAAACAGTCAAAAAAGATGCAAAACGTTTGCGATGGCAGAGACATCAAACACGGTTCAGATTTTAGTTACGTGTGTGATGCAGGGCATACGGTTGATCCAGAAGAACTATTTGCGATGAGGCAGAACAACAGAAACGGGCAGCCATATCAATGTGTGTGCGATATACGGCATACAGTTCGCTCCGATGAACTGTGTGCTATTAGGGAATGCAACAGAAATGGTCAGCCAGATCAAGGTGTGTGTGATATACGGCATACAGTTCACTCGGACGAACTATTTTCGATTAGGGAAGAGAACAGAAATGGTTCAACTTAACAAGATGTGTGTCATATGCGGCATACAGTTCACATAGATGAACTGTTTGCGATGAGCCAAAAGAACACAAACGATTCATGTAAACAAGATGTGTGTGATACGCGGCAAACAGCCCACTCGGATGAACTATTTGCGATGAGAAATTATAACACAGACGGTTACTATAGTTAGTTCGTGTGCGATTCTGTTCGTACAAAAAACTTTGAAAAATGCAAACTAGTTGCTTGCGGTGGCTAGGAGTATCGCACATGATGCGTCTGTGAGTACTCGTGTGCGATGATTAGTAAGTTACACATATGTTTCCTTATGTTAACACGTGTGTGATAAATAACACGTGGCACCGCATACGGTATTCGGGTTGTGTGTGTGCTCCACTTAGTCTTCCCGCACTCCAGCGAATGCTTCCCGCGCTCCACATGGGTGAATTGTAAAATCCACACCTCTTCCCTCATCGGTTTCCCGCCACAAGCTAATGGCTTGCTGCGTATAAACCAGGCGGCAACACACCGTCGCAACACTCTGTGCAGATCTAGTCCTCACCCATCTACCATTAGTTATTCCAAGCATGCTAAGCAACAACCAAAGCTTCGACGTCGACCCCTACCTGCGTTACATCTTCGGCGAGGAGAACGAGCCGGAGCAGGTTGGGGAGCAAGTGCTTCATCGGCCGGTGCAGGCACCATGGCCCATCGGCAGCGATATCGGCGTGACAGTCCTTGGGCGCACAATCGACATATTGCAGAGGAGGTGTGATGAGCAGTTTGCCATCCACTGTGCAAAAGATCCAGAGCTGCTCGGCGGCATGATCGACGACCCACCCGAAGAGCCGCTGTCACCAGTGCTCATCGAGAGCCTGATGCCCCGCAAGGAATGGGAAGAGGACCTCTGCGATTCAGTCAAGACACAGGCAGCCTGCGGCTTCATCATTGCCTGTGGCGACCGTGTCAACCTCGATCCCGACGATGTGGTGGCCAGGTTCGAGAGCATCCTTGGCGGAGTTGACGTCCCCGACGAAGTAGAACATCACCAACATGATATCTTGAGGATGCAGGTGATGGACGGAGTTTGCTACCAGGCCAGAGACATGGAAATGGAGCGGTTCCACGGAGATATCATGCGCGCGATTGCACGCTGTCAAGCTCTTCTGGAAGAGGCCCAGCAGCCCCAAGAGCCTCCCAGCGCCAGCAGCTCCGTAGGCGGAGGCGGGTCGGGACACTTGGAATGAACGGCCGCAAGGGTGCTATGCTGATCATGGAGTCCGAGAAGACTGTCGTCGGAAGGCCGCCAGCTCAGCCTTTTAGCCTATATTTTATTATAATTGTATGCATATGTAGGTCGTGAGTGTTTTAGGCCTTGCCGCATGTGGCATTTTAAATTATCCTGAATATGTAAGACAATTATTAACCGTTGCCATTGTAAATTTGCCTCAACGGCGAGCAGAGCGCGCGCAGGGACGGCAGTGCGGAGCACGCCGCGGCTGCCTCAATGGCGAGCAGAACGCGCGGACGGACGCGAGCAGAGCGCGCCGTGGCCGCCTCAACGAGGAGCAGAGCGCGCTGCGGCTGCCTCAACGACAAGCAACCACGTGGTCAACTTTCTGGCACCCCGTGGGAGGTGCGACGGCGCATCCATAGGACACGATGGTGATATCTTGACCGTGTGTGATAGTAGGCAGATACGTACACGTACATCCGAGAACACGGGCCCATGTTTCGGGCTTCCGATGCGTGGCATATGGTTGATCCAAAAGAACTATTTGCGATGAGCCAGAACAACAGAAACGGGCTTTGTAGGCCCAGAACCATCAATAAATTTTGACCTTGTTTCTCGTCACATTGCAGATTACAACGCAATAAGTAATTGCAAATCTGTTCACACCTATCAAACTAATATGTGTTCACACTTAGCACCGGGCTATAAAAACTACCCACTCGAAAATTACTTCACAGTTCCTCTCCTCATCACCCACAAAATTGGTCTTTCCTGTCAAGTCGTTCCGCCATGACCGGTAGGAGGAGTTTCGGGTGGACATATAACCAGGCAGCAAAGACCAAGGCCGCGGAAGCACTAGAGAGGTCCCGCCGCGAAGCGGCAGCCACAACAGAGATGTCCCGGCGCGCCGCGGAGCCCTCGAACGAGCTCTCACGGGCACACGAGGGCTCTCACAAGCGCACTCGCCGCGTCGGTGATCGCGATGAGCTGGCGTTGCTGAAGTCCTTGGCCGGCGACGACGACATTCTCGCTGGCCTCATGAAGCAGCAGGAGCTGGTCGACAGCTTGATGAAGCTGCTCGAGACAAGCAATGCCTCGGTTGACAAGGCGACCGGCCTCGTCAAGCAACTCATGGGTGACAATGCGAAGCTCCTCAAGGTGCTCACCGAGAAGGAGGAGGAGGCCGCTGGCTGGAAGATGCTGCATGAGTAGAGCAGTGCCTCGGGGATGACGCTGACAGCGGTCGTTGAGGAACTGATGGGTGACTTGAGGAAGCTCCGGATCAAGCGCGAGCAGGAGGTGGAGGAATCCGTGGCTGCTTCCAAGCAAAGTCGTGAGGAATTGAAGATGGAGCTGGAGGATGTCGTCGCCCGGCGATCCATCGACGAGTAGAGACAGTAGCGACCCAGATCGTTGTCTGCGATTTCCTTCTTCTCTTGCGCCCGTGTCTTCCAGGCTTTGCTGCATGTGGCATTTTAAATTATCCAGAATATGTAAGACAATTATTATCCGCGCCATTGTAAATTTGTCATTGTATTATCCGTTGCCATTTTATTTGTCGTCGTATTATCCATTGCCCTATGTGGCAATTTAAATTAGGCCGGAATACGAGGTGAAAATACGAACAAAGCAAATGCTGCCATCGGATCACAAGCAAACACCCTCCGTCCAGGTGCTTTAATTAACCGCGTGTTAAACAGCGGCTCGGCCGCCATTAATGGAGAAGTTGTGAGCGAGGCGGGCGGCTGGTGGATGGAGGTCAAAGAGCTCGCTTCCCAGTGAGCATGGGCGGCCTTGCTGCTCGCACGTGTCCCGTCGAGCCTGCGAGATGGACAGGATGCACGCGTCCCGTCGAGCCTGCGCGGCGGACTGCTCGCACGCGTCCCGTCGAGCCTGCACGGCGGACTTCTCGCGCTCGTCCCGTCTAATCAAACAGCTGCACGCACGCCACCGGGTATGGTTAAATTTTGGCAGAGGTAGTGGATGCACTTAAATGGTTACGGGAACACACGGTTCATATAATACAACCGTTTGCGATATTAACGTGTCAGCTATTTGTTTCAAAAGGACTTCATTGGCTATTAATGTGTGCGCCTTGTCTCAAACTGGACGATTTTTTTTACCACGGCATATATGTTCCATGTCATGAAACCATGCCAAGTTTCATGTTTTTTGGGCGAGTTTTCGATTTACCGGGATTTAAAAACTGAGATTCTCAATGTTTCAGGACGACGAGAAGTTTGTAATTCATTCCCATTCCTTAAATGAGACCTAAACATGCACCCAATGACACATGTACGATTTCCCACCCATTTTGCTTCACTGGAGCATGTGCTTGTAGTTCAAATTTGAATTATGTACTACATTAAATGCCTAGAAAACTTAATTAATATATACAATGGCCAAACGAACCCTGAACAGTTTCAAATTTCAGCACGACACTGCTGTTATTCTATGTTGCCTGTAGAAAACAAAGTTCAAGGCGAGAAGAGGCAGCGATTATCGTTTCGCCCACAAGAGGGGCATGTTTCCCTACCGGAACCACGAGGGTTGCGAGAAGCTTCGGTTTGTAAGAGGCTTGTAATATAGCTTGGCCCAAATTGAACAATTATTTTACCACGACATATATGTGCCATGTAGTGACACCATGCCAAGTTTCATGATTTCCTGGTGAGTTTTGGATTTACAGAGATTTAAAAACCGAGATTCGCAATGTTTGTGGCCAAGCCAGGACGCCGAGACGGTTGAATTCATTCCCATTCGTTCCATGGGACCTAAACATGCACCCCAAGGACACATGTACGTTTTTTCTAGCCATTTTGGTGCACTGGAGCATGTATTTGTAGTTCAGATTTGAATTATGGACATTAAATGCCTAGAAAACTCAATTAATGAATAAAAAAGGTCAAACGAACCCTGAATAATTTCAAAATTCAGTGCGAATCTCCCATTGTTCCGTGTTGCGTGTAGAAGAAAATACAAGGCTAGAAGAGGGAGCGATTATCGTTCGCCCACAAGGGGACACGTTTCCCTATCGAAACCACGAGGGTTCTTGCGACAGGCTCCGGTTTGTAACAGGTTTGTAATAAAGCTTGGCCCAAATTGGACAATGTTTTTACCATGATATATATGTGCCATGACGTGACACCATGCCACCTTTGATGACTTTCTGGTGAGTTTTGGATTTATGGGGATTTAAAAACTAAGATTCCAAATGTTTGAGGATGAGCCTGGACGCCCGTATGGTTGTAATTCATTCCCATTCCTGGCATGGGACCTAAACATGCACCCAAGGACACATGTATAATTTTTCTAGCCATTTTGGTGAACTGGAGCATGTATTTGTAGTTCAGATTTGAATTATGGACATTAAATGCCTAGGAAACTCAATTAGTGTATAAAAAGGCCAAACGAACCCTGAATAAGTTTAAATTTCAGCACGGATATCCTGTCGTTCCATGTTGCCTGTAGAAGAAAATACAAGGCGAAAAGAGGCAGTGATTACGTTTCGCCCACAAGGGGAACACGTTTCCCTATTGGAACCACGAGGCTTCTTTGAGAGAAGCTCCGGTTTGTAAGAGGTTTGTAATAAATCTTGGCCCAAATTGGACAATGTTTTTACCACGACATATATGTGCCATGACGTGACACCATGCCAACTTTCATGACTTTCTGGTGAGTTTTGGATTTATGGGGATTTAAAAACCGAGATTCCAAATGTTTGAGGACGAGCCAGGACACCGGTACGGTTGTAATTCGTTCCCATTCCTGGCATGGGACCTAAACATGCACCCAAGGACACATGTATAATTTTTCCAGCCATTTGGTGAACTGGAGCATGTATTTGTAGTTCAGATTTGAATTATGGACATTAAATGCCTAGGAAACTCAATTAGTGTATAAAAAGGCCAAACGAAACCTGAATAAGTTTAAATTTCAGCACGGATATCCTGTCGTTCCATGTTGCCCGTAGAAGAAAATACAAGGCGAAAAGATGAAGTGATTATCGTTTCGCCCACAAGGGGGACACGTTTCCCTATCGGAACCACGAGGCTTCTTTGAGAGAAGCTCCGGTTTGTAAGAGGCTTGTAATAAAACTTGCGCCAAAATGGACAAAAAAAATTCCTCGACATATATGTGCCATGTCGTGACACCATGCCAAGTTTCACGATTTTCGGGTGAGTTTTGGATTTACGGGGATTTAAAAACCGAGATTTTTCTCACAAAATGTTTTCAAATAGCACACGGTTCACTCACGAAAGCCGTGTGCCTACCAAACCGTGGCCGATGCCCCCTCCCCCTGCTGCGCGCGCGATCTGAGTCGTGCGTTCTGATTGGCCAGAACCCGAACCCCACGGATCATACATCTGCACCGTTGGATGCTCCCAGATCGAACGGCAATCCTCAGCCCTTTCGACAGCACATGCAGTATATGGGTAAGCACTGTGCGCAAGCGTCGTGCTAGCTCACGCTTCCTTCTCTACTAAGTTTTCTATATTAATGTTGTTATATATCCAAACAGGCTACCGTTTCCCGCCACTCCTCTCATCGGTTTCCCGCCTCTTCTCCCATCGTTTTCCCGCTACCAGTGTCAGTGCTCATTGAAGGCTAGGCGGCGACACACCAGCCATGTAAATATCGCACACAGTTTCTAAAAGCATAAATGTGTGTGATAGGAGGGAGTAGGTCCCATAGGGTGACCAGCGTGAAACACCTTAAAGGCAAGGAGGCAATTCCTATTAGCAAGGTGCGGCTTCCCATCCGCTAGCCTAGTCGAATAGAACGTAGAAGTTAAGCATGCTCGGGCCGGAGTAGTCCA
This sequence comes from Thinopyrum elongatum, assembly GCA_011799875.1. Taxonomy (NCBI): domain Eukaryota; kingdom Viridiplantae; phylum Streptophyta; class Magnoliopsida; order Poales; family Poaceae; genus Thinopyrum; species Thinopyrum elongatum. The sequence continues at coordinate 273,306,391 of CM022302.1, read as the reverse complement.
AGGATGGGTGACCCGGTGGGAAGTTGCATATCTCAAGCTTCATTTAAATGCTATGACACGGTCATTATAGAGATAAAGAGATAAATATCTCTATAGTGACCTGTCATGGCGATTATATAAACCTTGGGATTCTTATTTTGCTAATTTGTAGACTATGTTTTTATTGGTTATTTTTTGCTCTAAAAAATTAAAAAATGATTGACTCTATAGTGACCTGTCATGGCGATTATATAAACCTTTTTCAGGTTGCATGCAGGGTATAGGGGGCAGGGTGTTCTGATCGAGCATGTCTCCCTTGTGCGGTTTATAGACGCTGCACATATCTGTGGGCTCCCCGAGGTATATATATTATCCTTTACCGATAATGAGGGGGGCCCACACAATCTATCCCTTTGACCCAACAACGAGAAGGGTTTGACCATGATGGTTTCCTATTGCTATGTGTGCCATGTTAGACCAAATAAAGTTTGAGCGCATGTGTTGGACGACACCCCCCCGCCGCCTCGAAGTTGGGAAACCGACATCGTACGTATTGAACCAGGCTTGGGGTCGGGTACGGTGTTCGGTTTGTAATGTAGTTGGTGGCCCATCGAAGTTGTGCATTCGGGATTTAAACACATCAAACACCACCGTACCCATACATATTTTCGAGCCGCATGCAGTGTATACGGGGTCTTCTGATCGACCACGTCTCCCTTGTGCGGTTTTTTGTGACAACACGCATATCTGTGGGCTCCCCGAGTGTATATATATCATCCCTTTGACCGATAACGAGGGGTATGTGTTGGCCATGAATGGATGCCTCCTAGTTCTTCGTGTTAGGGCCGGTGACCGTCACATGTCGTTCAACCAAAGCTCGAGCTCATGCATTGTCAGGATTCCCTCCCACATGCTCGGATTGCTGGGTTCGACCTACACCGTACCCCGCGTATCTCGTCCTTAACTACCTGGCCTTCATGGTTGTTGTCTGTATCGAGAGGTAGGCACCACATCTAAATTGTACATTATTCTATATTGAAAACACACATCACCCCTTCCAACGTACATCATTTTGGGCCGCATGCAAGAGGTGCTGGTTTTGTGGTCCCTCTCGTGCGATTTTTATGATGGTTCAATCTATTGGCACAAGCGGTTTATCGACAACAACAATTGTCATTTGACCAAACGATAGATTCACTGGTCCGTCTTATGGTAGGTCATGGCGACATGCATGTATGACCAAAGTATCATTACGTGCATCCGCCCCGCTGACACGAAGCGGGAGGTGGTGGGTCAAGCACCCTAGCTAGCCACGACATTTTTTCATTATAGATATATCCAAGGGTGCTTTCGGGTTTGCGTGGTTGGTGCCACCAAAGTTGTGCATTGTGTATTTAAAGTTTTAAACATCACACCCAATATTCCTACATATATTTGGCCACTTCCAGGTGGTTCTTGACCTCTGGCCCCTCTCATCGATCTTCGACGACGTGCCCAACCATGGGCCCGCGCGGTCAAAGTTGTGCATTGGAATTTTGAACATCACAGACCACCCTTTTCACTCATATATATTTGGGCCACATGATGGTGTGGCTGTCTTCTGACCCTCTCTAACGTTTTTTTTGACGCAAAGACTCTGATGACGCTCAACGGACACAGGTATAATGTCTTAACCGTGTGCGATGAAAGTGCGCTGTGAATCAGCACGACTGCGCAAGCGCGAGCAAAGGTGGAGGTACTGGCTCAACCGTGTGCGATGCAAATGCGCTGTAAAATCACCACGACTGCGCAAGCGCGTGCAAAGGGTGGAGGTACTGGCTTAACCGTGTGTGATGCAAGTGCGCTGTAAAATCACCACCTGCGCAAGCTAAAGGCGGGTAGTTTATTTAGAAATTAGGACAAACCGTGTGCGATAGACCAGCTAGCTAGAAATCTAAAAACAAACTACCCGCCTTGAGCGTTGCAAAAATTGGCGGTTCCGCCACTTTTCCTTATTATCATACACGCATATTCTTATTGGACCGTGCGCGATCTTGGGTACTCCCGCCCCGCATCAATTCCTTTACCCAAATTTTAGTAGCCGCCGTACTTCAACCGTCGCCCACACTCCTCCAGCACCGACCTTATAGTAAAATTGCAGTTGCCGAGGCATTTGAACCGTCGCCCTCCCTCGTCCACCACCATCTCCACCCACCATTACTAAAAAATTTAGTAGCCGCGGCGTATCCTCAAACACCACCCCCCCTCCACAGTCCCCCCACCCAGCCCCCTCCCCCCTCGAACCCTAGCTCGCCGGCGCTACCGGCGCCACCGCCAACCCCTGCCAGTCTGCCCGTTCCTCCTAGCTTAGATAATAAAGTTCAGATTACCCAACGATTCCCATACCGTCGCCCCACTCCCCTGAGTTTTTAGATGAGGCCTGCGGTGTCCCTCCCCGCCAGATCCACATCCCCTGCTCCAGAATGTCATAGCCTAAGCTCGACCACGTATCCCGGGGAGCCCAACGAGCGTTCGGCCAATAAGAGGTTTATCATGGCTGCTCCGACAGACGTTGGCGAGGTGGCCGCCGTTCGCCCCTACCTGTCGATCCCGGAGCAACACGTCGCCGTGGAAGCCGGCGAAGACGTTGACTATGTTGCCATGCCGAAGGCTTCATGTCAGCGAGCTAGCGTATTACTGTATCTCGGGAAAGCTGGCTACAACATCAAGCTCGTCGACAGCGACGGCTTCACGCGGGCCATGTCACATGTTAAGTGGTCCATCCCCAACCCCTCTGGTTCAACCGCCGTCGATCTCTTCGACGGCCCTGCCGCTGATCTCCTCCACCAAGCGGTCAAGGATTTGCGATCCTTGTACGCCATTGAGCCCATTTGTCATTTCTAAAGGACACGTTCTACGGCAGCGGCTTGGGATCCTCAATTGCCAAGTCAGACCTCGTCGACCACGACCACGAGGAGGGCACCCACAAAGGTTCTTCCAAGGTGAAACAGCCCATCTGTGACATTAGAGAGCGCACCATGGGTCTGTGCTCGTCCAACTGGAAGGATCCCGTCCATGACATGTGAGGCAACATCCTATCAGCAAATCTTACCTTTTCTAGCTTGCCAACCCGTACCCTTTGTTGTAGTAGCATTTGTCGTGCGGTGCTTTAACTGTGCCATGTTTAATTATTTCAGTTATGCAAAAAATGTATTGTTCAATAGGGATATGTGATGTTTAAGTATGAATTGTCCACTTCAGTTTCACAAATGGCTATATTTGGTTGTTTATAGTGAGTAGATGCCTTGTTTATCTGTATTTGGTTGTTAGGTTGGTTGTAGTGAGCATTTTTCTAGTTATCGAGCAGATGCCTTGTTTATATGTATTTGGTTCTTAGGTTGGTTGAAGTGAGCATTTGTCCAGTTATCAAGCAGATGCCTTGTTTATCTGTATTTGGTTGTTAGGTTGGTTACAGTGAGCATTTGTCCAGTTTTCAAGCAGATGCCTTGTTTATCTGTATTTGCTTGTTAGGTTGGTTGCAGTGAGCATTTGTCTAGTTTTCAAGCATATGCCCTGTTTATCTGTATTTGCTTGTTAGGTTGGTTGCAGTGAGACTCTGTCCAGTTTTCAATGGCTATATTTGGTTGTTATACTGATCATTTATGCCTTGTTTATTTCAATCATTCACAATGTGATGTTCATTATGTGCAAGTCAGAATTGTGCCGCTCGACTGCATCAATACCAGTTTGAACGACTATATTTGGTTCTAGTTATGCCTGGTGTAGTTAACACATGCCCTTTATTTCAGTTTTACACATTTATCCAGTGTGATGTTTAAGCATTACCTACGTTCTATTCATTTTCAACAATACCAGTTTGAATTGCAATATTTGATGGCTGTTAAGCCTGTTGTCGGTAACATTGCCTTCCATTTTATATCTGCTTTAATAGCATGCTGAAACCAACACATTCAAGCTATCATTTGGAGATGATGTTGTTTACCTTTGCTATATTTGTTTAGTGTTAAGGTTGCTGTACTTATCATGCCTTTCCACTACTTATGCAGGACAACAACGGGAGTGGCCACCATTTTCCGCCGAGGTTAGTTTCATCCCTCGGCTTGTACTCCCCCCGTCATTCCATAATGTAGTGCATATAGATCCAGGCCTGGACACTTGTTAGCTTCTAATATTGACTTGTTGCTTGTAGGTACATATGCCCTTGGCAAGGATCCACGCATCGACCCTTTTTGCATATGGGGCAATGAGATATTCATGAACAAGCATCAAGTGAGGAAACTGATAAGGATTATTAGCAAAAAGATACGAACGGTGGCAAGCAAATTATTTGTTTACGCTCTATCCAACACAATAGTGAGCTGTAGGATGGTAACTACAAACTCTGCAGCCTTCTCTTTTTACTGCCCATAATGAGTTGTTAGACAACAATGTCTGAATCTTTTTCGTTCGCAGTGGTTCCCGAAGCAGTTCACTCAAGATTACCTCGCAAAGTACATGATTGGTGGACACGCAATGAAGGTTAAAGTATTTCATCCAGACTACAATGAGCATCGAGAAGTCCTAATGAAGACAGTGAAGGATGGACGGGCAGCCATCACAAGGGGTTGGCCTAGAGTCGTGCGCGCATTACGCATGGAGGAGGGCACAATATGGGCATTCCGCTTCACCTTCTCCAGCAACCAGAATGTCTTTTGCCTCTCTCTTTACAGTCTTTAGTACAACTGTGGTTCATCATTCTTTACTTGGTGCTTCTGTAGTTCTTCAGTATATGTACATGTGCATCGAATTATGCATTCGTGGTTGAACCTATATTTGTAATAAACATGGTTGGATATGAAATAAGTGATTGCCTACTTTCGAATTCAAAACATGTGATATTTAAATTAGTGATTAATTAGGGATTACACTGCACACGGTTTGCGAAAGCGAAATGTCTGCGATAGACATGGAGATCAGACACGTTTCTAGGATCCACTACGCATGCGATCAATCTCTACTGCACACACGATTAGCCAAGAAAAAACGTGTGCGATTAACAACAGCACCGCACATAGTTCTTTCTTATTAAATGTTTGCGATAGTCACCTTATTACACATGCTTCGCAATTATGGACTGTTTGTGATGTTGTGCGCATCACAAACGTTTGGTCATAGAAGAACGCATGCGATAGGTCGATCATCCGATGCGGGTACGACGGATGAATCGTGTGGGATGTATTCAATCTTCGCATATAGTTTTATAGCGACAACTGTGTGCGCTCTTACATCGAATCGCACACAGTCGAGGAAAAGTAAATGTGTGTGATTGTCTACTTCTATAATCATGAACTATTTGTGATGGGTCGCGCATCGTAAACGTAGCACCACAGAATACTGACTGCGATGGCAATGCGAGCACAAACGAGTAGGGAGTACTGTATATGCATCAAGGCTCCCTATCCCCGACGGTTTCTGGGTCGTGTGGGAAGGACCCCCCTATCGCCGTCACTCACTTGGTGACGGTTCAGAACGCCGTCGCGGAAAGGGGTTAAAAACCGTTTGTATAGCACCTCGCTGTACCAGTGCGCTCTGCCACCTTGAGCATCCCATGCAATTCAGTGAGCTTCTTATCCATGCCATGCATATGATAGTTCGATATGAACGTCCCATAACTAGCTGGAAGAGAACCCAGAACTGCATCGGTAGCCAGCTCATCCAAGAGCGGGAAGCCTAACCGATCCAAAGCTTGCACGTACCTGAGGGTTATGTTATCCGATCATCTTGATCACATGCAAGGACAAGTCCAAGTCCTTTCCCGACAAGAACGACAACTTCACGAAGAAGGTGCCTCAAAAGGGTTTGGTGGTGCAAGAAGAGTACGAATCCGATGATGATGATGATGCTAGTGGTGAAGGGGTTGCAACGACCTCCATTGCCATTACCACCTCTCCATCACCCAAGGTGTCCCTCTTGGACTCCCCCAACGAGAACACCACCACCACCCAATAGTGCCTCATGGCCATGGCCACCAACAAGGTAACCTCCAACCTCAAAACTAGCATTTCTACTAATCCCTCTTTGATGAATTGTGTGGAAGAAAGTATGGAGGCAAAGGTGGAAGAAAATGAGTTTGACAAGTTCTTGGGTAAGCTGAAAGGTGAGACCAAAAATCACTTTGTTGCTCTCTTGGAATAATTAGGTGAGGCCAATGATATCATGAGTCTCATGAAGAGACCATCACTAAGATGGAAGGGCATAGTCATGAGTATGCCGGAGATTGCAGATCTTTCTCATGCTCTTGAGGAAGAGCAAGGTCTTCGTGTGGCTCTTGAGGAGTCACATGTTGACCTTGCTAAATTAAAAAAAGATAATGATCATACTCAAGTTCTTGCTAGAGTGCTTAAATCTGAGAATGTTGAACTTGGGATTGGCTATGCTAGACTCAAAGAGGAGTTTGAGCTACTTAACAAGGCTCACAAGGCCTTGAAAAGTGCTCATGCTACACTCAAGGAGTCTCATGATTAACTCCAAGTGAAGCTATCTAAGGAGATTGCTACTTGTCTCCTTTTGTTTTAATTAATAATGCCCATGCAACTAACCATTATTGTGAGCATGCTCATCTTGTTGAGGAGAATGCTAAGTTGAAAGAACAACTGGAGAAAGGCCTTGTCACATGCGTACAAGGTGAGAAGTAACTCAACCAACTTTTGAGCAATCAAAAGAAAGTTGTGGCAAAGGAATGACTTGGATTTGCACCCAAGTCAAAGAATAAGAAAACAAAGAAGAAAAGCAAGACCAAGCGAGCTCTCCCTCTCAAAGAGGTATTTGTCAAAGAGGGAGAGGGTGATCCTAAGGAGAAGAAGAACAAGGTGGTGGGTGGTGATGCCAAAAGGGGCAAAACCACTCATCCCAACAAAGCTAACGATTTTAACCCTTCCTATGTTTTATGCTGTCCTAGTGATGGGCATGTTTATGCTAAATTTGTTGGTTCTCTTTGTGAGTACATTAAATGGTCTATTTGGGTTCCTAAGACCCTTTTTTACTAACCTCAATGGACACATTCAAGAATGGGTACCTAAAACCAAGCATTAATCTTATATAGGAGTTTGCTTCTGGTGGGGTGTCATGGTTGCTTGATAGTGGAGCGACAAATCATATGACCGAAAGTAAGGACTTGGTGGTGGACGTTCAAGCAAGTGCATCTATGCCTACACATGTCCAATTTGGTGATGCTTCATTATCTAAGGTATTGGGTCTTGGCAAGGTGGCCATCTCGTCGGACTTGTCCATTGAGAAGCTCATGCTTGTTGAGACCCTTGCATATAATTTATTTTCCGTTCATCAACTTGCATTTATGGGCTTTGCAACTTTCTTTGATATTGATACCGTGGTCCTTTTGTGGAGCAATACTCTTAAAGTAGCCTTTGTTGGATATGTAGAGCACGGTCTCTATGTGGTTAACTTCTCGGAGAGACCCACTAAAACCACGACTTGTCTAATGTCTAAAGTTGATGTGGGATGGCTTTGGCATCATCGTTTAGCCCACGTCAATATGAGATCTTTGCAAAGTATCCTCAAAGGGGACCACATCCGAGGACTGATACGTCTCCATCGTATCTACTTTTCCAAACTCTTTTGCCCTTGTTTTGGACTCTAATTTGCATGATTTGAATGGAACTAACCCGGACTGAAGCTATTTTCAGCAGAATTGCCATGGTGTTGTTTTGTGTAGAAATCAAAGTTCTCGGATTGACCTGAAAATTTACGGAGAATTTTTGTGGAATATATAAATGAAAGGATCGAGAAGAGGGGTCTAGGGGGGGTGATTAGACCCTCAACAAGTAAAAGTAGCAATTTTTAAGTTCTTCAAGTTGAGGTGGAGTTTTAGCACAAGTTTAAGCATTCACAATACATTTCAAGCAAGCATCGCAAGAGTATGAGCAGCGGAAAGAGTAAAGCATGCTAATTGCAAGAAAGTAAAGGGATGGGATTGGAGTGTGCAAACGCAATAAAGACACGGAGATTTTTGACGTGGTTCCGATAGGTGGTGCTATCGTACATCCACGTTGATGGAGACTTCAACCCACAAAGGGTAACGGTTGCCCGAGTCCACGGACGGCTCCACCCATGAAGGGTCCACGAAGAAGCAACCTTTTCTATCCCACCATGGCCATCGCCCACGAAGGGCTTGCCTCACTCGGGTAGATCTTCACGAAGTAGGCGATCTCCTTGCCCTTACAAACTTCTTGGTTCAACTCCACAATCTTGTCAGAGGCTCCCAAGCGACACCTAACCAATCTAGGACACACCACTCTCAAAAAGGTAATAGATGTTGTGTTGATGATGAAATCCTTGCTCTTGTGCTTCAAATGATAGTCTCCCCAACACTCAACTCTCTCTCACAGATTTGGATATGGTGGAAAGATGATTTGAGTGGAAAGCAACTTGGGGAAGGCTAGAAATCAAGATTCTTGTGGTTGGATTGGAATATCTTGATCTCAACACATGAGTAGGTGGTTCTCTCTCAGAAAATGTAGGCTGGAAGCACTGTTCAAGATATCTTCCGATATTCCGATAAATCGGCCGATTTATCGCTTACTGTTGTCTGGCCGATAAGATAAATCGGCCGATAAATCAGCCGATATGATGATAAATTGGCCGATATGCCGATAAACTGGCCGATTTACCCCTTATCATGGGTCGACCGATAAGTTCCCGATAAGCGATATCCCCAACATTGGCTGGAAGTGTAGGCACGTTCTGATGGCTCTCTCACATATGGAGAAGGGGGTGGAGGGGTATATATAGCCTCCACACAAAATCCAACCGTTACACACATTTGACCCAACTCGGTCAGACCGAATAGAAGAACTCGGTGAGACCGATTTAGTTCAGAATGTGAACATTAGGAATCTCGGTGGGACCGACTGAAACAACTCGGTGGGACCGATGTGCTAGGGCTAGGGTAAAACCTCATCTCGGTGAAGCCGATTGCTTGAACTCGGTGAGACCGATTTCAGCAAAGAGCAAACAAAGATTGGTCAAGCAAACTCGGTGGAACTGATTGCACATTTCGGTGAGACCGAAATAATTGCAACAGGCAATAGAGAGTTTGTAGGGCCATCTCGGTGAGACCGAGATCCGTATCGGTGTGACCGAGGAGTTAGGGTTTCTGGCAGTGGCTATGTCAAATGAACTCGGTGGCGCCGGATAGATCATTTTGGTGGGGCCGAGTTTGACTTTGAGTTTTGGACATATTTGGAAGTGAGAAAGTGGTTGAGGGTTTTGGAGCAATATCACTAAGCACTATGAGAAAGTAGACCATTAAGCAACACCTCATCCCCTTTTAATAGTATTGGCTTTCCTATGGACTGAATGTGATCTTGGATCACTAAAATACAAATGAAGAGTCTTGAGCTTTTGCCAATATGTGTCCTTAGCATTTTGAAGGGGTTCCACATCCTCTTGTCCTTGCCATGCCATTGTTGAACTTGTCTGAAATACACTAGGTAGAAGTATTAGTCCAATGAGAGATATGTTGACATTAATTACCAAAATCACCCAGGGAGCACTTGTGCTTTCAATGAAAAATACTGGCGGAAAAATATACCAGAGGGGGTCCACCCAGGAGCCACAAGCTCAGGGGGCGCGCCTGGTGAGCTTGTGGGCCCCCTGGACCTCCGGCAACCCTAACTTCAACTCCATATATACCTATTCATAGAGAAAAAAATCAGAGAGAAGGATTCATCGCATTTTACGATACGGATTCATCGCCACCTCGTGTTCTTCATCGGGAGGGCTGATCTGGAGTCCGTTCGGGGCTCCGGAGGGTGGAATCCATCGCCGTCGTCATCATCAACCTTCCTTCACCGCCAATTTCATGATGCTTACCACCGGGAGTGGGTAATTCCTTCGTAGGCTTGCTAGACGGTGATGGGTTGGATGAGATTTATCATGTAATTGAGTTAGTTCTGTTAGGGTTTGATCCCTTGTATCCACTATGTTCTTAGATTGATGTTGCTATGACTTTGCTATGCTTAATGCTTGTCACTAGGGTCCGAGTGCCATGATTTTAGATCTGAACCTATTATATTTTCATGAATATATTTGTGTTCTTGATCCTATCTTGCAAGTTATACACACCTATTACGAGTTATGATTCGCATACCCCAAGGTGACAATAATTGGGATTCTTTCCGGTGATTACCGTAGTTTGAGGAGTTCATGTATTCACTAAGTGCTAATGCTTTATTCTGATTCTCTATTAAAAGGAGGCCTTAATATCCCTTAGTTTCCTTATGGACCCCGCTACCACGGGAGGGTAGGACAAAAGATGTCATGCAAGTTCTTTTCCATAAGCATGTATGACTATATACGGAATACATGCCTACATTATATTGATGAATTGGAGTTAGTTCTGTGTCGCCCTAGGTTATGACTGCTACATGATGAATATTATCCAACACAATTATCCATCGCTGATCCAATGCCTACGAGCTTTTCATATATTGATATTTGCTAAGTTACTTTCGTTGCTGCTACTGTTACAATCACTACAAACTGCTACTGTTACTATTGCCACTGTTACCATTACTATCATACTACTTTGCTACTGATCACCTTGCTGCAGATATTAAGTCTTTCAGGTGTGGTTGAATTGAAAATTCAACTGTTAATACTTGCGAATATTATTTGGCTCCCATTGTGTCAAATCAATAAATTTGGGTTGAATACTCTACCCTCTAAAACTGTTGCGATCCCCTATACTTGTGGGCTTTTTTCTGGCGCCGTTGTTGGGGAGCATAGATCTATTTGCTGAGCCACTTGGGATTTATATCTGTTGATCACTATGAAGAATGTGAAAGATACCAGAACCAAGATCGTTCCCTCTAGGATGAGGGGAGGTAAGGAACTGCCATCTAGCTCTTTACTTGATTCATCTTCTGTTTTGAGTAAGCTTGTGACACCACTACTTGCTATTAATCCTGATATGTCGCAAGTAATTGATGATGCTACTTTTGCTATGAATGATGTTTATGATGATGCTAGTACTTTGCTTGATAAGACTGTGCCACTAGGTGAATTTCTTGATGAACAACTTGCTAGGGTTAATGAAATTGAGAATGCTAAAACTGATGATATTTCTAAAACTGATGAAATTATTGAAACTGAAAACTTTGAAACACCTATTAGACCTAGCACCCCTAGATATGAATTGCCTGATAACCTGAGGGTTATGTTATGGATGGAGAGGTAGCTAGGGACTTTCTTGCTTGTAAGGATAGAGATGATCTTAAGAAATTACTAGTCAAGTTGAAAAAAAAATCTTTGAATGCTAGAATGGAATATGATCCTAAGTTTGCCACTTCACCTATCTTTGTTACTGATAAGGATTATGAATGTTCTGTCGATCCTGAGTTAATTACTTTGGTTGAATCTGATCCTTTCCACGGTTATGAAACTGAAACTGTTGTGGCACATCTTACTAAACTGAATGATATAGCCACACTATTTTCCCATGAGGAAAAAATTCACTACTATTATATTCTTAAGTTGTTTCCTTTCTCATTAAAGGGTGATGCTAGGATATGGTATAATTCTCTTGCTCCTGGTTGTGTGCGTAGTCCCCAGGATATGATATATTACTTCTCTGAAAAATATTTTCCTGCTCATAAGAAACAAGATGCCCTACAGGAAATATTTAACTTTGTGCAAATTGAAGAAGAGAGTCTCCCACAAGCTTGGGGGAGGCTTCTCCAATTACTTTATGATTTGCCCGATCATCCTCTCAAGAAAAATGAAATACTTGATATCTTTTATAATGGACTAACTGATGATTCTAGGGACCACCTAGATAGTTGTGCTGGTTGTATTTTCAGGGAACAAACTATTCAACAAGCTGAAGAACTATTGAATAATATATTTAGTAATGATAATGATTGGACTCTTCCTGAACCACTGCATAACCCAACTCGAAAGAAGAGAGGTATTCTATTTCTCAGTCCTGAAGATATGCAAGAGGCAAAGAAATCTATGAAAGAAAAAGGTATTGAAGCTGAAGATGTTAAGAATTTGCCACGTATTGAAGAAATACATGGTCTTAGTACCCCGACACAGGTAGTAGAGGTAAATTCTCTCTATAGATTTGATGAAGGTGATATTCCTTATACTAAATCTGCTAGTCAATGCTTGGATGAATTTGATAACTTTATTATTAAACAAGAAAACTTCAATGCATATGTTAGTAGACAATTGAAACGAAATGCTTATATGATTGAACGCTTGAGTGACTATATGTTTAGAACTGTTAATGAGGTCAAGGGTGTGAGTAAACATGCATCCATGATAAAAACTCAAGTAGAACAAGTCCTCAAAGCACAAAATAATTTGCTTAATGAGATGAACAATAAGATGAATGATCATGCTGTTAGAGTTATGACTAGGGGTGGTAAAATGACTCAGGAACCTTTGTATCCCGAAGGTCATCCTAAAGAATTGAACAAGATTCTCAAAGAATTAATACCGATGTACCTAGTCCCCCTAAAAAGAAAGATGATAGGATCTTGCATGCCTCTAGTGAACCTACTGTAGACACACCTAAGAATCCAAATGATATTTCTATTTCTGATGCTGAAGCACAATCCGGTGATGAACATGAACCTAGTAACAATGATAATGATGATGTTCATGTTGATGCTCAGCCTAATAATGATAATGATGTGGAAGTAGAACCTGCTGTTGATCTTGATAACCCACAACCTAAGAATAAAAGTTATGATAAGAGAGACTTCATTGCTAGGAAACATGGTAAAGAGAGAGAACCATGGGTTAAAAAACCCATGCCTTTCCCTCCTAAAGCTTCAAAGAATAAAGATGATGAAGAATTTGAGTGCTTTGTTGAAATGCTTAGACCTGTCTTTTTGCGCCTTTGTTTGAATGATATTCTGAAAATGTCTCCTTATGCTAAGTATATGAAAGATATTGTTACAAATAAAAGAAAGATACTGGAAGCTGAAATTTCCACCATGCTTGCCAATTATACATTTAAGGGTGGAATACCAAAGAAACTAGGAGACCCAGGAATACCAAGTATACCATGCTCCATTAAAAGAAACTATGTTAAAACTGCTTTGTGTGATTTAGGAGCCGGTGTTAGTGTTATGCCTTTCTCTTTTTATCGTAGACTTGAGTTGAATAAGTTGACACCCACTGAATTTCTTTGCAAATGGCTGATAAATCAACTGCTATACCCATCGGTATTTGTGAGGATGTGCCTGTCGTAGTTGCAAATGTTACTATCTTAACAGACTTTGTTATTCTTGATATACCCAAGGACGACAGTATGTCGATCATCCTTGGTAGACCCTTTTTGAACATTGCAGGGGCTGTTATTGATTGCAACAAAGGCAATGCCACTTTTCATGTTAATAGTAATGAGCATACGGTACACTTTCCGAAGAAACAACCTCAAGTGAATAGTATCAATTCTATTGGAAAATTTTCTACAATTACTATTGGAGGTTTTGAATTCCCTATTCCTACTATTAAAAAGAAATATAAAATTCTTATTGTTGGGGACATGCATATTCCCGTTGAGGTAACCTAGTGCTATAAGAAAATTCTCTGGTTTCATGCCATTCGAAAGAAGTTTGTTAATAAGACTTGATCAACCTTATTAATGGATTCCTTTTGATGGGCATGTGATGGATGAATTTAGTAAACACAACTTTCTGTACGCACTTTTTACTTTCTGTTATTTAGAGTTAATAAAGTAAAAATGCCATGATTAAACTGTTTTCTGAATTATCCGTGCAATAAAAAATGACGAGAAAATAAAAGTTCTCCAAATGCCCTGAAAATTTAATATGATTTTTTTTGTAATATTTGAATTTTTTTGGCACTGAACACACCCCAGGGGGTGCACCTATGAGCCACAAGCTCACAGGGCGCGCCCACCCCTCTGGGCGTGCCTAGCAGGCTTGTGGGGCCCATGTAGGCCCCCTCACTTATTACTACCACTCATGCACTTCGTCTTCCTCCAGAAAAAATCATCCTCTTTTTCAAACCCGTGTTCTTGCTCATCTTGCTGCCATTCTCGATCTCCTTGCTCGAAACTCCGTTTCCAAAACTGTTTTGGGGGATTATTCATCGGAATGTGACTCCTCCGTTGGTCCAATTAGTTTTTGTTCTAGTGGTTTATTATTTTCACATTTAGCTACTGTTGTTGACCATGTTCTTGAGCTTGCATGTCAAATTTATATGGTTCAAACTAGTTTTGGTGCTTGATATGGCCTCTAGGCACTTGTAGGAGTAGTTGCTATCGCTTTTGTTGAGTTTTGTTCACTTTTATCTTGAGTCACTAAAAATTTCAGAAATTTTCAGAGAAAAGAAAAGCTATGAGGAGGTGGTTAAGGGGCTCATCAAGTCGTAACTCGGAGGAAACTCTGGAGGAGAAGCCCAAATACCATCTTCCGCGTGCGGTGGAAGTTTGGCCATGTGAGTGGCCGTGTGACACATTCTTGAAGGAGGCGGGAATTTACGAGGATTTCTATTTCTTGGCGGACAATGCCGGCATCATCCCCTTCCTCCAACATAAGTGCAACCAATACCTCCTACTCACTAATACATTCGTGCAAAACTTTCGCTTTTATCCTAGGAAGGAACCACCCATGGTATAATTTAACTTGTATGATGTGCCTAAGGAAATGACAATATATGATTTTTGCAATGTTTGCAAAATACCTTATGAGGGCAACGTCAGTGATCCATGTCCTAGAGACATGAAGGATTTCATCTCTGAAACTACTGTGGGAGAGGAGAGAGGAGTGTCGCAAGCGAGAGTGGCTAGTCTACATTTTCTTGTTTACGCTATTATTCATTATTTGCCGGGAGATGTTTGATTGGTCATTGGGAGAGTGAGTCTCTCAGTGCACCTGACCTTGCTATTTTGCGCCATGCTTTATATGCTGACAGAACTTTTAGTTTGGGCGCTATGGTTGCTCGATGGTTACACACAAACCGTTCGAAGGGTATTGTTTATGGTGGTATTTATGCCTCCCGCCTTGCTGCACATTTTGAGATTCCTATTAGACATGATGAGGAGGAGGAGATGCTGCTACCCACTAAATATTTAGACTATGCTAGTATGGTAGCGCATCATTTTATTGACAAGGATAAGCAAAAGCGACTCCTCTACAACTTAGTATTCAGTCAGGGCACTCGGCAGATTATTACTTTGCCTGCACCTTCTTTGTTCAATATTTATTCAGGCATGTACATTATTATGCCCGCAGACATTTATGCACACTGGGGTCTGACACAACCCCCAACACCTGAGCCAACACCCGCACCTGAGACATATCAGGAGCCTGTTTATCAGTGGGAGCCACAGGAGCTCGCCAACCAGTGGAACCCTCAGGACCCTCCGTAGTATCCAGGAGAGGGTTACTACTAGCCATGGCTATAGACCAACTTAGGCCAAAATCCTAAGCTTGGGGGAGTACGTATCTCTCACCGACATTACATTCACGCATCACACATTCATTCCAGTTGTCGGTGTTCATACTTTTTCATTGTATAATCCATGTTAGTTTATTTTTCTTGCTTTCTTCTTGTGTGTTTGAAAAACTTTGATAAATTCCAAAAATATTTCTTGCTTCTTCTTAGTTTTTCTTTCTAGTTCATTTAGTTGTAGTATTAAAAGAAAACCCCAAAAGATTTCTCATTCTTCCTTTGCTTGTTGGGAGCTTTCCCGTGTAAATAGTTTTTCTCATTTTTATTTTTTCTTTCGTTTTGCTTTCTTGAGAAAAACAAAAACTCCAAAAAAATATTTCAGTGTGTTTCTCTGAAATTCTTTTCTTTTTCTTTGGGTCATAAGGAGAAGACAACGATGAAAATGTTGAGTGGCTCTCATATGCATTATTGTTGATCTAACAAAGAGCCCATATTACCTTGTCTTCTCCTTTGAATAAATGTTTGCAGATTCCAGCTTAGTCCACGGCAAGTGCACTGTTATTATTATTCACATTGTTTGGTCGTGCAAGTGAAAGGCAATAATGACGAAATTTGATGAAATGATTGAGATGAGGAAAAGATGGTATGAACTCGACCTATTTTGTTTTTGTAAAAATGATTAGCTCATCGTTCTTGATTCAGCCTATTATGAATGAACATGTTTGCAATGACAATTAGAGATTATAGTTACTCATGTCATGCTTAAATTGTTAGGAATGGATAATGGTTTATCTTGTGTGTTAACATGCATTTTAAAATGGTTATGATGTAGTATGATAGGATGGTATCCTCCTCTGAATAATTTGAGTGGCTTGACTTGGCACATGTTCACGCATGTAGTTGAATAAAAAACAACATAGCCTCCATGATATTTATGTTCATGGTGATTTATATCCTACTCATGCTTGTATTCAATGTTGATTAATCTCAATGCATGTTTATGACCGTTGTCGCTCTCTAGTTGGTCGCTCCTCAAACTATTTGCTAGCCTTCACTTGTACTAAGCGGGAATTACTGCTTGTGCATCCACTTCCTTAAACCCAAAGTTATTCCATATGAGTCCACCATACCTACCTATATGCAGTATTTACCTGCCGTTCCAAGTAAATTTGCATGTGCCAAACTCTAAACCTTCAAATAATAATCTGTTTTGTATGCCCGAATCGCTCATGTAGCGATAGGGGGCTGTCAGTATCTTCCATGCTAGGTGGGTTATTCTCACGATGAGTGTTTATTCACTTGTCATTCATGAGAAAGTGGCTGGTAATCAGTATGCCCAGTCCTATGATCAAAATCAAAATCAAAATCAAAATCAAAATATAATAATGAAACAAAACTCCCCCGGATTGTTGTTGGTATGGAGGGCACCCGAGGATTCGTCTAGCCATGGCTTGTGTTTGTTAGTGGAGGGGGAGTAAAAACTTTACCATTCTGTTTGGGAACCGCCTATAATGTTTCTAGCATGGAAGATAGTGAGATCTCTCGGTTGTTATGTTGACAATGAAAGCATACCTCTCAAAATTATATTCATCTCTGTTTTAAAAGCTTCGAGCTCTGGCACCTCTGCAAATCCCTGCTTCCCTCTGCGAAGGGCCTATCCATTTACTTTTATTGTTGAGTCATCATCCTCTTATTAAAGCACTAGCTGGAGAGCACTACTGTAATTTATATGCTTTGTTTTTAGTTGATGTTGAGTCTGAGTGTGACTGGATCTCTTTTGCCATGAATTATAATGTCTAGTCAGTGCTTGAACTTTAGGGGTGCTCTACATTTATGTTTTGCAGTCTCAGAAAGGGCTAGCAAGATACCATTATATCATATTGTATCATGATTGTTTTGAAAAAGTGTTGTCATCCGAGATATCTTATTATAGCTCGCTAGTCAATTATGCCATTGATATGAGTAAATGTGAGACCTAAATGTTATTGTGAATATGTTTAGTTCATAATCTTTGCTGAAAACCAGAACATTGGTTAGACATATTTGCAACAACAAGATCAAACATAGTTTGTAAAAGTTTTCCTTTGTCACTTTCAGTTTGTCAACTGAATTGCTTGAGGACAAGCAATGGGTTAAGCTTGGGGGAGTTGATACGTCTCCATCGTATCTACTTTTCCAAACTCTTTTGCCCTTGTTTTGGACTCTAATTTGCATCATTTGAATAGAACTTACCCGGACTGACGCTGTTTTCAGCAGAATTGCCATGGTGTTGTTTTCGTGCAGAAATCAAAGTTCTCAGATTGACCTGAAAATTTATGGAGAATTTTTGTGGAATATAAAACAAATATTGGCGGAAAAATATAACAGAGGGGGCCCACCCAGGAGCCACAAACTCAGGGGGCGCCCACCCCCCAGCACGATCCTCGCCCTGGACCTCCGACAACCCTAACTTCAACTCCATATATACCTATTCGTGGAGAAAAAATTCAGAGAGAAGGATTCATCACATTTTACGATATGAAGCTGCCACCACCTCCTGTTCTTCATCGGGAGGGCGGATCTGGAGTCCGTTCGGGGCTCCGGAGGGTGGAATCCGTCGCCGTCGTCATCATCAACCTTCCTTCACCACCAATTTCATGATGCTCACTGATTGCTTGTATCTGCGTTGGTATTTCCCCGAAGAGGAGAGGATGATGCAGCACAACAACGATAAGTATTTCCCTCAGTTATGAAACCAAGGTTATCAATCCAGTAGGAGAACCAAGCAACACTATGTAAACAACACCTGCACACAAATGACAAATACTTGCAACCCAACGCGTAAGAGGGGTTGTCAATCCCTCCTCGGTATTGAGATAGATAAAATTGTATGAGATTTGATAAATAGATCTGATAAAAACACAAAATAAAATAAATAAAGAAAAAGTGCAGCAAGGTATTTCTGGATTTTTGGAATTATAGATCTGAAAATAATATGATAGGAAATAGACCCGGGGGACGTAGATTTCACTAGTGGCTTCTCTCGAGAAAATAGCATACGGTGGGTAAACAAATTACTGTTGGGCAATTGATAGAAAAGCAAATAGTCATGACGATATCCAAGGCAATGATCATGTATATAGGCATCACGTCCAAGATTAGTAGACCGACTCCTGCCTGCATCTACTACTATTATTCCACACATCGACCGCTATCCAGCATGCATCTAGTGTATTAAGTTGATGGTAAAACGAAGTAATGCAATAAGAATGATGACATGATGTAGAAAAGATCTATTCATGTAGGAATAGATCCCATCTTTTTATCCTTAATGGCAATGATACATGCGTGTCATGTTTCCTTCTGTCACTGAGAATAAGCACCGCAAGATCAAACCCATCACAAAGCACCTCTTCCGATTGCAAGAAAAATCAATCTAGTTGGCTAAACCAAACGAAAGTTTCGAAGAAGAAATACGAGGCTATAAAGATCATGCATAAAAGAGTTTAGAGAAGACTCAAATAATATTAATAGATAGATCTGATCATAAACTCGCAATTCATCGGATCCCAACAAACACACCGCAAAAAGTCATTACATCAAATAGATCTCCAAGAACATCGAGGAGAACATTGTATTGAAGATCAAAGAGAGAGAAGAAGCCATCTAGCTACTGCCTATGGACCCGTAGGTCTATGGTAAACTAATCACACATCATCGGAGGAGCACCAATGAGGATGATGAACCCCTCCGTGATCGTTTCCCCCTCCGGTAAGGTGCCGGAAAAGGGCTCTAGATTGGATCTCATGGTTCTGGAACTTGTGGTGGCTGGAATTGTTTTTCGTTGACTCCCCTAGGGTTTCTGGAATATCTGGCTATTATAGAGCTGAGAGGTGGTGGAAAAGATCACTGTGGGCCCCAGAAGGCACTAGGGCGCGCCAGCCTCTGGCACGCCCTGATGTCTTGTGGGCCCCACGAGCCTCCTCTGGTACACCTCCTGGGCTCCCTGGGTCTCTTCTGGGCAGAAAAAAATATCTAAAAAGTTTCGCTGCATTTAGACTCCATTTGATATGGATATTCTGCGAAGTAAAAAATAAGCAAAAAAACAACAACTGGCACTGGGTACTATGTCAATAGGTTAGTCCCAAAAATGATATAAAGTTGCTAGTAAATGAATGTAAAACATCCAAGATTGATAATATAACAGCATGAAACAATCAAAAATTATAGATACGTTGGAGACGTATCACTCACCGTCGGGAGTGAGTAATTCCTTCGTAGGCTTGCTGGACGGTGATGGGTTGGATGAGATTTATCATGTAATCGAGTTAGTTTTGTTAAGGTTTGATCCCTAGTATCCACTATGTTCTGAGATCGATGTTGCTATGACTTTGCTATGCTTAATGCTTGTCACTAGGGCCCGAGTGCCATCATTTCAGATCTGAACCTAGTATGTTTTCATGAATATATTTGTGTTCTTGATCCTATCTTTCAAGTTATACACACCTATTACGAGTTATGATCCGCATACCCCAAGGTGACAATAATTGGGATTCTTTCCGGTGATTACCGTAGTTTGAGGAGTTCATGTATTCACTAAGTGCTAATGCTTTGTTCTGGTTCTCTATTAAAAGGAGGCCTTAATATCCCTTAGTTTCCTTATGGACCCCGCTGCCATGGGAGGGTAGGACAAAAGATGTCATGCAAGTTCTTTTCCATAAGCACGTATGACTATATACGAAATACATGCCTACATTATATTGATGAATTGGAGCTAGTTCTGTGTCGCCCTAGGTTATGACTGCTATATGATGAATATTATCCAACACAATTATCCATCGCTGATCCAATGCCTACGAGCTTTTCATATATTGATCTTTGCTAAGTTACTTTCATTGCTGCTATTGTTACAATCACTACAAACTGCTACTGTTACTATTGCCACTGTTACTGTTACTATCATACTACTTTGCTACTATTCACATTGCTGCAGATATTAAGTGTTTCAGGTGTGGTTGAATTGACAACTCAACTGCTAATACTTGCAAATATTCTTTGGCTCCCCTTGTGTCGAATCAATAAATTTGGGTTGAATACTCTATCCTCGAAAACTGTTGTGATCCCCTATACTTGTGGGTTATCAAGGACTAAAAAATGTTAGTTTTGCCAAAGATCTTGCTTGCAGTGCTTGTATCAAAGGAAAGTTACATGAGACAGCTCACCGACTCATGACAATTATATCTTCCAAGAGGCCATTGGAGCTCCTTCATATGGATCTCTTTGGACCTCCATCATTTGATAGTCTTAGGGGAAGAAAGTATTGCTTGGTGATTGTGTATGACTATTCAAGATGCACATGGGTATATTTCTTCAAGAGGAAGAGTGAGACCCAAAAAACCATGATCGACTTTGCAAATGAAGCTCAACGTCAACATGATGCAAAGATATTGATCATTAGAAGTGACAACGGCACCGAGTTCAATAACTACACCTTGGATGAGTTCCTTAGTGATAAGGGGATCAATCATCAATATTCCGCACCTTATACCCCTCTACAAAATGGTGTTGCAAAGAGGAAGAACCGGACGTTGATGGATGTGACAAGAACAACGATGGCAGAGTTCAAGTCTCCATACAACTTTTTGGCCGAAGCCATCAACACCGCATCTCATGCATCCAATTGGCTCTACCTCCGCAAAGGCTTGAACAAGGCTTCATACGAGATACTTACCGGCAATAAGCCCAACCTTAAGTACTTCCGGGTGTTCGGTTGTAAGTGTTTCATTCTGAAGAAAAGTGTGCTTTTGTCTAAATTTGAAACTAGAGCTCAAGAGGGCATGTTTGTTGGTTATGCTACAAACTCTCATGCTTACCGTGTTCTCAACAAGTCCAATGGACTCATTGAGGAGACATGTAACATGGATTTTGATGAGAATAATGGCTCTCAAGTGGAGCAAAGTGGCCTTTGTGATGTAGGTGCTGAAATTTCTCCTCAAGCCATAAGAAGAATGGGTGTGGGTCAAATCCTACCCACTGAGGAACCCCTTGTGGTGGAAGGAGAAGGACAATATTCTACGCAAGTGGAACCATCATCGACACTAGACCCACACGATTCCGAAAAACAAAGTGAAGGCCCTCAACCAAGTGATCAAGACCAAGGGCAAGATCAACCTCATGTTGATGGTGGTGAGCCAAATGATGACCAAAATCAAGGTCACAACCGCGAGCAATCTCAAGTTGAGCAACAAGCTCAAGATGATCAAGATGATGCTACTCAAGGTTCACTTGAAGAGCAACTAGAGCGTCGTGTCTCCAAGATAGCTTCCAATCTTAAACAAAAGGGGCATATTATGGAGAATGTCCTATGAAGCTTGAGAAAAGGGGTAACTACTCGTAAACAGTAAACAAACTTTTGTGAGCATCATGGGTTTGTTTCTTGTGTTGAACCCCAAAAGGTGTATGAGGCACTCGAGGACCTGAATTGGCTAGAAGCCACATATGAAGAGTTCAACAACTTCGAGCGCAACAAAGTGTGGCAATTGGTGGGAAGACCAAAGGACTATCATAATGTCATTGGAACCAAATGGATCTTCAAGAACATGCAAGATGCACATGGAATAGTGATTCGCAACATGGCAAGATTGGTGGCTCAAGGCTACTCCCAAGTCGAAGGTGTCGACTATGGTGAAACTTTCGCTCCCGTTGCTCGTCTTGAATCTATGCGCATGTTGCTTGCATATGCATCTTATCATGATTTTAAATTGCAACAAATGGATGTGAAGAGTGCATTACTTAATGGTCCCCTTAATGAGTTGGTATATGTTAAACAACTCCCAGGGTTCGAGGATCTCGAGTTCCCCAATCATTTCTATAAACTCAATAAGGCGCTCTACAGCCTTAAACAAGCCCCATGTGTGTGGTATGAGCACCTCACCGAGTTATTAGAAGATCATGGGTTTGAGATTTGAAAAATCGATCCCACTCTTTTTACTAAAAGGGTTAAAGGGGATTTTTCATATGCCAACTATAGGTTGATGATATTATCTTTGGTTCTCCTAACAAAGCTTTTAATGACGAGTTTGGCTCATTGATGTCTATGATGGGAGAGTTGAAGTTTGGATTTGAAGTCAAGCAACGTAGAGAAGGAACATTCATCAACCAAGCCAAATATACCCAATACATGCTCAAAAGGTTCAAGTTAGATGTTGTCAAGCCGACCAAGACTCCCATGCCAACCAAATGCCATCTTGACATTGATCCTTATGTCAAAGCGGTGGATCAAAAGGTATATCATTCTATGATTGGATCTTTGCTTTACCTTTGTGCATCTAGACCGGATATCTTGTTGAGTGTGGGAATGTGTGCATGGTTTCAAGCCACACCAAAGGAGAGCCACTATGTGGCAGTCAAAAGAATCTTTCGATATTTGGCTCGTACCCCAAACTTTGGCTTATGGTACCCACCAAAAGTAGCAAGCTTTGGTCTCATGGGACATTAGGTTTTGGATTGGGCGGGAGACCAAGTGGAGAGGAAGTCCACTTCTGGAGGGTGCCAATTTCTTGGTCGCTCTTTGGTGAGTTGGTCTTCCAAGAAGCAAAATTGCATGTCTCTCTCCACCACCGAAGCCGAGTACATCACAGTCGCAAGTTGTTGTGCACAATTGTTATGGATGAGGTAAACTTTAAAAGATTACGATGTCATTTGTGACAAAATGCCTCTTCTATATGACAATGAAAGTGCAATCAAGATCGCGTACAACGCCGTGCAATATAGCAAGGCGAAGCATATTGAGATTCGTCATCACTTCGTCCGGGATCACATCAAGCATGGAGATATTAGTCTTATGTATGTAGGTACCGGACAACAACTAGCGGATATTTTTACCGAAGCCATTGGAAGAAGCAAGATTTCACGGGTTAAGGCATGTGCTAAATACCATTGATTTAAGTAATGTGGTTTGAGACAATGCACATCCCACCATACTCATCATTTTATCTTGTCTAGATGTAGGCATGGACATAGGGGGGTGTTTTTCTTCTCATGAACTCACACTCCTCTTATTATGCATAAATAAATTCAATCTTTCACATTAGCCATTTTTTATGGTGCTTGTGCTTCAAAAATGAGTTTTGGTTTTGGGCCCGAGGTTAAAATCTTCATGGTGCCGAACCAATTGACTCTTACGTAGGTGGCTTTGGCCGCTGACCCTCTCTTTGAGAGGACTTGGTTCTCTTTGTGTTTTTCTTTCAGGTTTGTAGGTCTTTGTTGTTTGATGTCTCCTAGGTTTGGTTTTCTCATTTGCTTCTTCCAACCTGAGAGAGTTCATCATCGTGTTCCTGGTCTTGTCTCCAACCTAAGCCATCTCTTCTTAGACCTTCTCAAAAATCAAGGGATTTCTATTTCTCTGCCCTCCTTCCTTAACTATGCTCAGTTTTGCCCAACCCTCTAGCTTTTGCTCACTTTTGCCCTCCACTGCTCACCCCGTGCTCACAAAGATCCAAACGGAGCCTTGCCATATGGTCAAAGTAGTTGACTGTTATCTTCTCAGTTACTGACGCGTGGGGACGGAGATCTTAGGAAAGGTGGGCCGCGTATGACAGGTGGGCTGTGGTTGTGACAGCTTATGACGAGTGGGACCTGGCTCGTTAACCTATCACTTTCTTTTGCCTAAATCAGCCTGACCTAGGGTGAGACGCTGCATCACCCATCCAACCCCATGCTACCACCGCCCAATCCGCATCCCCGCCGGCCACTCCGACCGTCTGCCTAAGCTCCGATCATGCAATGTCGTGGTTCTAACGGGTAGCCCTTCCTCCCATATGCCGGATCCATTGGAGATTGTTGGCTGACTGGTACGTTTGTAATCAAAACCCTAGCAATTAGGATTCAGTTATTAGTTGATTGAACGGGCGATTGAGCGATTAAATTGTCATGCATCGAGTTGCTGCAGTTAGCAATCAGTGTGGATGTCTATTTAGGATTGGATTCCTACCATCGGTACTAGTGGCAGCTAGTTTTCAAATAGAAACCCTAGAAATTAGGTTTTCTTGAATGGAGCCCATTTTAGATTGTTTTGTGGTGAATTTGATCCGAATAATCCAATTGGTTTTAAATTATTTGATTTGAAATTGGTGTATGATTGATGGCAAGCAGTTCAAATCTAGAAGAGGGCGATGGATTTGTTTTGCGTCAGGGATGAGCTTTTGCTGGCCAAGTGCAAGGAGATATGCTCCTGGTTTTTGAGCGCGAAATCTCTCGTGATGCACGCGCTTGTCGTGGCGTTGGAAGTGAGACGTACAAGCAAAAGTGGTTACTTCCTAAAGGCAAGGGGCAGTCCCGATTGAGATTCTACTATGGGCAATGGCAAAGGCGATGGAGTCTCCAGATCGTCGATAGTGAGCACGCTGGTACGAGTACCGCTCCCGCCTCTCCTCGCTGAATCTAGAGGCGGAAGGGCCGGTGAATTTGCGTATTATCCAGGACGTCGACGAAGTGACAGAGGAGGATGAAGAAGAGGTGAGCTACCAGGGGGATTACAGATCATCGCATAGGAGGCTGCACAAGAGGAAGGCTATCAGGGGTTGGAGATCATAGCACAGGACGAGGATCCAAAAGAGCAAGGCTATTAGGGTGGTTTGGAGATCATCACTCACGCTGCTCATGCTGAAACGAATCTAGCAATTAATTTGGAAGACGAGGATGAACAGATGGTTGATCAGGAGCACTTGGAGGCTGATGCCGGCAAGCATCTACCGCTGGTCACCGTGGAGGTTGGCTGCAAGAATGCCCCGATAGTTGTGGAGCAGTACAAGATCTCGGTGAAGTTTGAGCAGAATGTTCAACGCTCTAACCCCGCCTCGCTCGCTGTCTTAAGCGTCTCCAACCCCCTTCTAGTTAGTGCTGAGGATCCGACATGTGGATGCCCATTTAACTGCAAACAATATGCCATGTTTAATTAGTATTTGTATGCGATGTTTTGGATTTGCTAAATTGAGTGGGTTTTGCATGTTCAAACATAGTGCAGCATGCAAAATTTGCCAAAAGTAGCAACATGCAGAACTTACCAAAAACAGTATCATGGAAAACTTACTTAAAATGGGGTCAAACTTGCAATGTTGACTTTTTTAAGACTTGTTGTATTGCAAGTTTATGATTTTCCCACCTACTAGTTCACACAATAGGGCTTCATGCACAAGGATTAGAATTTTTGAGGCTTTTTTCATTTTCTTTGATTTTTCAGAAAATGGGGCAAAATTTGAAATGTAGAACTTTGATATGAAATGGTTCGGAATTTCAACTTTGGTTGTCCCAAGTGGATGCACCATCAACATTAGAGCATAAAATGATTTTTAACAATTTTCAGTAGCAAGGTACATCACACTTGTAGTTCAAATTTGAGCAAAATATCAAAATTCACTGTTAATGCAATATATCTTGGAAATATAGCAGTAGTACTCTAAAATTCATGAAACTTGGCCAGTGGGCTTCCAATATGGTCTACCTTCCATAAAAAATGATAAGACCAAGTAATATATGTCATTTCAGGTATTTCCTTCACAAAAAAGCCATTTCTGGCACTTGAAAAATGGAAATAATACTTTTTTTTTCTAAAAAATTACTTCCCCTAAGCCAACAATGTTCACGATAATGAAACCCATAGTTGTGCCAAATTTTAACTTGGTATCATGTAGTATGCCATGGAAGTGGCCATGGGCATGGGCATATCCCTTGAAATCGATGCAACTTCATACTAGATAGGCCATTTTGTGAAGGTTTTTTTCAAGACTTGTTTTATTGCAAGTTTATGATTTTTCCCACCTACTAGTTCACACAAGAGGGCTTCATGTGCAAGGATTATAATTTTTGATTTTTTTTATTTTCTTTGATTTTTCTGAAAATGGGGCAAATTTTGAAATGTAGAACTTTGGTATGAAATGGTTCAGAATTTCAACTTTGGTTGTCCCTAGTGGATGCACCACCAACATTAGAGCATAAATGATTTTTTTCCAATTTTCAGTAGCAAGGTACAACACACTTGTAGTTGAAATTTGAGCAAAATATCAAAATTCATTGTTAATGCAGTAAATCTTGGAAATATAGCAGTAGTACTCTAGAATTCATGAAACTTGGTCAGTGGGCTTTCAATAAGGTTTACCTTCCATAAAAAATGATAAGACCAAGTTTAATAAGTTATTTCGGGTACTTCCTTCATAAAAAAGCCATTTCTGGCACTTGAAAAATGGAAATAATATATTTTTTGTAAAAAATTACCTTTATTATAATAAGGTCATCTATGCTTACTTTGTGAAAGAGATGAAGAAATGATCAAATATCAAATAATTATCTCCTTCACAAAGCGAGCATTGCTGTTCTTATTACAATAGTAGTTTGTTGAATATGATCCTCTCTCCTATTTAAGTAGGTCGGCGAGGCTCTCGCGCGACGATGTAGGACTAAACCACATCATTCAGTACGGTCTTGTGGTGAAGGGGGGACGCTCGGGTGACGTACGTGAATTTTATAAAAATGTACGTGTAAACTACCCTAGTTAATCCCATCGGCGTAAAAAGTCTGTATTTTTTGTAAAATATCCATTATATTCATTGTTATTTTTCTAGACGGGTTTGTTCTAAAATATATATAAATATGAAAGGAAAGGACAGAAATAAAGAGAGAGAGAGAGACAGATGAAAACTACCCTAGCGGCCCAGTCCTTTGCAGCCCACCTATAGGCAACCCCATCTTCAACCTCGCGCCTAGTGGCAGTGGACGACGCGCCAGAGAGCGCTTGCTCCTACTTCGCGCCTTCGAGGCCTTCTTCGTCCCCAACTTTACGCCAAGACACAAGCACAATATCACTAGTTAGAACCTACCTACTATCAATCACTATCCCCTCCTATTGCTTGCTCTCCAACCATGTCGGAGAATGCCATGGCCGTGCCAACGTCAACCAACGTAGCCACTATGCTATCCTCGCTTCACCACCATGTCCTTTAGGTATGCCTTGCCACCTTTAACCTAACTGATGAAGATCGCTAGACCAGAAGCCATGAATCACCGCCATCAACGCCTTCTGAGCTGTGTGCAGTCGAGGATGCAGCTGTCAATTCATCGCCTACCGCCCATCCCCGACCTAGTTAATGTGCTCCACAATCTTCATGTGAGCTCCACAGCTATTCCCGCTCTCCTTGTCAATGTTTTCGTCCCACAATGCCATTAATCACGACCTCCCTTTGCTGATCCGGCATGAGCTCATGAAGACACTCCGGTGACCATTTGGTCACGTGACCGTTTCAAACTGCACAACCAGAAGCCATAGAACAACACCAACACAAAAAATTGTTTGAATCCGAGTTGTACCTTTGTTGCCTACAAACACAGAACTCTGGCGACGATGGTACTCACACACTGCCTTCGTTTCCGTCCACCCCCGGTCACCCTGATGGCGCCCCTCAACGCGCACAAGCACCAGCTATCTGTAGAGGCCAAGATATCTACTGGAATCGGCTAGACAAGGTAAGACGCATGCCGTGCTATGCATCGACGACTAACCGTCGGCTGGCTGAGGTGGCTGTACTTTACAGTGGTCCACGTCTCATATTCTCACTGTAGTGCATGTAGCGGTCAAAGGGGGTTGACCGGATGGAAATGCTGCATTTGGCCATATGTGAGGTTCACCTAGAAAAATTAGGTTAAAGTGAGCACAGGTTAGAGGGTTGGGAAAAACTGAGTACAACTAAGGAACGGAGGGCATGAAAATAGAAATCCCAAAAATCAATGCCTAGCCCCACTACAAATTCGACCTTGGTTGTTCTCTGCGCTACAAGGGGTACTGCCGCGTGTAGTAGGAGTACTACCGCTCTAAGTGGTACCATCGCTGCTTCACCCGTGTACTACCATTGAGGCGATACTTCTAGCCTTCTGCCGTGTAGTACCAAAGCGATACTAATGCTCTCTTGAGCGGTACTACCACTTAGAAGCATTCCGGATGGTTATGTGAAGGGGTACATGAGTTTCTCTAACCCCCATAAACATTCACCTCTCCTTCCCCACGGTTCTCCTATGCAGGGCAACAGGAACCGATGCGGTCGTCGCCTTCGGTGCATCGTATCCGTGCTTCTCCTCTCGATTTCGATCAATGGGATCGATCCCCACCTTCTCCTCTTGCATTGGACGTCAGTATTGCCCCCATTCCTTGTCTCTACGGTTCTATTTTTGAATCTAGGCATTAGGGCACCACGTAGGAGTTCGTCGATTTTTGGATGGATCGAGGCAAGATTGAGTCAAGGGTTGTTGCTAGATAGGAGAGTAGGCCCTAAGTTGATGTTTTTTGAAGTTCTTACGATTCCGGTACTACTGGATTGGACCATGGTTGTGCACCTAAGACACGCATGATACAACCGCTCCTTGAGCGGTACTACCGCTTGTGCCTCAAGTGGTACTACCGTGGTCCAAGCGGAAGTACTGCTTGAACCTGACAATTTTAGAATTGCTGCAATTTAGCTCATATCTCGCCGTTTTATCTTGGGCTTATGCGTTGTATCTTACACATGTTATTCCCTCTTGTTGTGTGTCTGGTTTAGGTGGTAGTGGCTTCTCTCATTAGGGAGCTCGTCGCAGGAACCCAACAAAGTGGCCTCGCTATGTCAACTCTCCGAGTGAGGATGAGGATGTTCCAGAAGTACCAGTCAGGTAGTCAGGAAGGACCAAGGCCACAAGAAAGAAGAAATCACAGGTCAAGACAGTGATGGAGATTAAAGCCAATGAATATTGGGAATACTATCAGGGCAATCCGTATATTTCTCCCAGGAGCCTGCTCTTCAGGGTCGCCCTTTCTGGAACCGGGACCAAGCATTAGTGTATCAGGTCATTATGAACAAGAACTCTTATGTCAGGACAAAGTCAGTTGACATTGACCACATGCAGAAGCACATGGAGTACTTTGCAGAGGCTATTGCTATCTGCGAGCAGTTTGACATCATGAAGATCATCACTTTCAACTATGACTTCGACATTGAGTTGGTGGCTCAATTCTATGCCATGGTTCATTTTGAGACTGATGAGGAGAGTACTATGACTTGTATGTCTCATGGCAGGCGTCTGAAGGCTACTTGGCAGGAGTTCATGACTTGTTCGGGCTACAATGATGAGGGATTGGAGAGTTCCATTTGTCTTCGCCCCCATGCGGGCTCTGCACCTACACACAAGTCCAAGCTGATGCGCTACTACTTTCTCAAAGAGGGGCCAACTGGAGAGACCAAGGAGTTGATCCCATATCTGGATATCATGCATAGGATTTTCAGGCACTCTCTGTTTCCTGGAGAAGGAAACTTCAATATAGTGCATGCTTATCCGGTTGAGATGTTTCTGATGTGCATCAAGGAGAAGGGAAATGGCACAATTCTGAATGTGTCCCATGTTATGTGGACTGAGATCACTCATGCTGTCTATGGTGGCAAAGTGCCTATTTATGCCCCACATGTTTACAAGCTCATTGTTGATACTTGGCACTCTTCATTTCCTGGAGAGAACTTGGAGCATAACCCGTTGGTTTCACATGAGGAGATCAAGTAGAGGCTGAAGAAGACCCAAGCTCCTACACAGATTCCTAAGGTTGAGATCCCCGCCACTGACTCTGATGAGTCTGACTACGTGCCCTCCACGAGAAGACGGGTTGGGCTGCAAAGTTGAAGAAGAAGGTGAGGAAGCTCTTCTGTTTGCAGACCAACATTCAGCATAAGATGCATCTAGCTCACAAGAGGTGTTGGGGATATAACCCTGCGATATGACCAGCCCGTTTAGGGTTGGGTCATTCTGTGGCGACTTGAAGAGGAGGCATGACAAGCGGGCTCCGGTTATCCAGAAGATCAAGGTCCAGAGGATGAGGCGCCAGGTGGGCCGACTCACGGCCCAGGGCCCAGAGTGCCTTTATTGCCAAGACGCCTGAGGAGTTTCTTTAGTTAGGAAGCAAGATAAGTAGGAAGCTTATTAGAACACGGGTTGCAATATGACCCGGACTCTGTTGTAAACCCAGGGCATCAACCTGTATATAAAGGGGAGCCCCTGGGACAGAAAGGACTAAGTTACAAGCTCTCGAGTACTAGGTTAGCCAAGTCGCACCCTTGTAATTGAGATCATCATCATCAATAAACACATAGCAGGACGTAGGCTTTTACCTCCACCGTGAGGGGCCGAACCTGGGTAAACCCTTGTCCTTTGATTCCGATCAACCCTGTTCAAGCTATCACCTTGTGGCGATGGCCTCACGACTAAGTCCTTTCATGAGGACATTTGCCGTGACAAAACCACGACAATTGGTGCCCACCATGGGGCTATCGCTCGATGGTGTTGAGTTCTTGGAGGGAGCTCTCCCAGGGATCGAGGGATATGCGATCGGTCACATGACCAAGAGTCACCGTGGCAAGGTCTACATCGATGACTCGGGCTGGGGCCCTGAGGCCGACTCGATCGAGTACGGGTACCGGGTTCCCTTTGGCAAGATCCATGTCTTCATCGGCAAGATCGGCGAATCAGGACCCGAGCCGGACATCTGCACCAACATTGTTGAGCCAGCTCGGTGCACACAACTCTCCCGGGCTCAAGCCGGTCGGAACCACGTCTTCATTGGCTTCACCCAGGGGGTTGACCTCGCAGACAACTCAGCGTCGGGCGGCGACACCCTGGTCTACTCTGACGCCGAGTCGTTGGTTGGGGAGACAGAGTCAATCTGCCCCTTGTACGACGGCAGGCTTAGGGGCTGCTCCAACAATGAGTCGACCCCGCTTGACCATGAGTCTCCCCGTTGGACCGCAGTCTACATGGCAGGTATCGCCCCGGCCCTTGACTCCTTTGCGGCGGGCACTGTGGGAGGCGCCGTTGCATCGGCGACTGATCCAAACGCGGCTGGCCCTGTCAAGCTGCCGAGCCAAGTTCTCTCGGAGCTAATCACTTCGTTGACAACTCTTCTTGAGTTGCCCCTAACAGCAGAAAATCAGGAAGAGCGCAATGCGGATGTGGCCAAAATCCGCGAGCAGATGACCAAGGCTCAGGATGTTGTCAACACCGAGGACGCTCGCATGGTGCAGTTACAAACCCATATTCAACAGGAGACGGAGGGCCTAAGGACAGAAGCCTGGCGCCTGTGTCTCCATCAGCATGCTTCTAAGGCGGTCCACAGGAGATGACATGTGACTCATTTGGCCCTTGGCTTTGGGGGAAGACGTCTATTCGACACGCCTGCACCAGGCGCCGGGACGAGCACCCCCGCGACACTGGTTATTCCCCAATTAAATCGGGTCATGCCACAAAATGGCAACGGCGGACCACCTCCGGCTCAGCCTCACCAGCCAGCTCCAAACCCGCCGCCGGTCCGGACGACCCCAGATTGCTTCATTACAGCGGCGGGTCACTTTCCCAATCCCGTGGATAACCTGGTAGCAGTAGCTACCAACCTCGCCGCACTCCCGATCACGGGTAATACCCCTATGGAGAGAAAGGCTTTGCATGCCATTGAGTTGTTAAAGACTGCGATCGCTCAACAGGCAAATTACTCTTACAGCCGGGAGCGCCTTCACTCCACCCCACATCCAAGCCGCAGCAGAAGCCGCCATGCTGTGTCGCCTGAGGTCTCTAGCAACGCCCAGAGGAGACAAGTGCAGTAGTGTGACCTGCCGGGGCAGGGGGCTATGGATGCACAGGGGATCGTTGACACGACTTGGGCATGATGAGAAGTAGAGGCTGCCAATGCGACGGCTTATCAGTCGCCTCTTATGACCCCCTTAGCTTCACAAGGTGTTGGGTCGAGCACCCGAACCATCGGGATTCCGTGCCTGGTGCCAGCTCTGCGCAATGAGCGTATGTCTAAGGATTTCAAGGGCCCTCGAAAGGTTTCCAACTACACACCCGACCTCGAGCCAACGGCTTGGATTGAGAGTTATGAAATTGCTATGGACATGCTGGATGGCAGCAACGCGGTCTGCGCCAAGTATTTGACTATGATGCTGGAAGGGCCGGCTCGTACCTTGTTGAAGAACTTGCCCCCCAACTCCATCAATACTTGGGTGGAGTTGAAAGCGCGCTTCATCAAACACTTCCAGGGAACCTGCAAGCATCCTATGACCATTGTTGACCTACAACATTGTGTTCAGCGTGAGGGTGAGTCAACTCATCATTGGTTTTGCCGGGTCGCAGACATCATCCACTCCTCGGATGGCATATTGGCAGCTCAAGCCGTTTTGATCCTGGAGAAAAATTGCCACTTTGACCCTCTCATTCAGAAGCTTGGTCGACTCAAGCGGACGGTTATGGACATGGGAGAGCTCATGGATGTCTTTACCCGGTATGCAGAGTCAGACACCACAAAGGATCCTAACCCAGATGATGATCCGACCAGCAAAGGAAAGAAGAATGGTGGCGGCAAAGGTCAGCAGCAGGGTAACCCGGGGCACAACGGCAACCATGGTGGTCAGAACAATGGTGGCAAGCCAAACAGTCGGAGGGCAGCTCAGACCTCGTTGCTAATACTAATACTGGTTACAAGGGCCAGAGACGGAATAATTCTAGGAGGCCATTTAATGCAAATAAGGCTCATAATTTTGTGGAAGCCCTCAAAGGTCCGTGTCCAAAGCATAGTACCCCGGATAGGCCGGCAAGTCACTCTTGGGAAAACTGTCACATCATGCAGGTCTATCGCAATCAAGTCCACCAGAATCATCAGGGTGGTGGTGGTGGCAACCCTGAACAACCAGGGGATGGCGGCTCAAATTTTCCAGGGGCAGCTCATCAGGTAATTATCAAAACTCGGGTTATCAGGGCTCGGGCGGCTCAGGATCTGGATACTAGGGGTTTGGAAATCATGGTGGAAATCAGCATTCTGGCCAAGGTGGCAATCAACATCAGAACAACCAGACATGTTTTCAGAGCAATCCTAAGCATTTAAACAGTGGGCAGTATCACGTCTTTACCACCAGTACATGCAAGCGGGACAACAAGGTTCAGAAACATGCTGTTAATCTGGTTGAGCCGGTGGTTCCTCAGTATTTGAATTGGTCGGAGCAATCAGTCACTTGGAGTAGGGCTGATCACCCATCACGGGTTGATAACCCGGTAGCCTAGCTTTGGTTGTGGCGCATCAAGTTGATGTATATAAGCTCACAAAGGTACTGATGGATGGAGGAAGTAGCATCAACATCCTGTATTATGACACCTTCAGGCGTATGAACTTGTCAGAAAAGCAACTCTCATCTTCTTCGACCGTTTGTCACGGAATTGTCCCTGGAAAATCTACATACCCCATTGGGCGGATCAAGCTAGAGGTTGCGTTTGGTGATGAGTACAACTACAGAACATAGTTTCTGACATTTGAGGTGGTCAAGATCAAGAGTCCTTATCACGCCTTGTTCGGGCGGCCGACTTATGCTCGTTTCATGGCTCAGCCCTGTTATGTGTACCTCAAGCTCAAGATGCCTGGGCCGAAGGGTACTATCACAGTCAATGGGGACATAAAGATTGCTCGCGAGTGTGAAGAAGGAGATGCGGCTTATGCTGAGATGACCTGGGCAACGGAGGAGTTGAAATTCTACATGACCAATGTTGACTCGGCTGATATGACGTCTCTGAAGAAGCCCACCACAGAGTCTGACCCGCCCCTCAAGTTTAAGTCGGACGAAGACACAAAGCAAGTTGATTTTGTCCACCGCGACTCATCTCAGCAGTTCACTATTGGGACCAGCATGGATCCCAAATAGGAAAGCGCGCTCATGGAGTTCATCCATGAGAATCGGGACATCTTTGCATGGAAGCCTTCTGACATGCCTGGTGTACCGAGAGAATTCGCTGAGCACCACCTTAATGTTGATCCTAAGATGAAACCAGTCCAGCAATACCTCCGCCGTTTTACCAAGGAGAGATGCAAGGCTATTGGGGAAGAAGTGGCCCAGCTCCTAGCTGCCGGGTTCATTGTGGAAGTATTCCATCCTGAGTCGCTGGCCAATCCAGTACTTGTTCTAAAGAAGAATGGTACTTGGCGTATGTGTGTTGATTACACATATCTCAATAAGGCTTGTCCCAAAGACCCGTTTGCCCTCCCCCGCATTGATCAGATCACTGATTCCACCGCTGGTTGTGAGAGTTTGTGTTTCCTGGATGCTTACTCTGGCTATCATCAGATTAAGATGGCTGTTGAGGACTAGGAGAAGACAACCTTCATCACGCCTTTTGGGGCTTTCTGCTATGTCTCGATGCCTTTTGGACTTAAAAGTGCAAGGGCGACTTATCAACGCTGTGTGCACAATTGTTTCCACAATCAGAGTGGGCGCAACATTCATGCTTATGTTGATGATATTATGGTCAAATCTCGAAATAAGGAAACACTGCTGGATGACCTCAAAGAAACCTTTGACAATCTTCGGGTTTATAAGATGATGCTTAACCCGGCCAAATGTGTGTTTGGAGTTCCTGCGGGCAAATTGTTGGGTTTTCTGGTGTCTGAACGAGGAATCGAAGCTAATCCAGAGAAAATCAAAGCAGTGACCTCCCTTGCCAAGACGGCCAACATCAACGATGTTCAGCGTATGGCGGGTCGTATCGCTGCTTTGAGCCAGTCCATAAGCCGCCTCGGTGTGAAGGCAATCCCTCTATATCAGATGCTGAAGAAGACTGACAACTTCATCTGGAGTGATGCTGCAGATAAAGCTTTTGCAGCCCTCAAGAAGCAGTTGGCTGAGCCGCCTGTCTTGGCTGCCCCTATTGACAAAGAGCCTATGCTCATGTACATTGCTGCTAATAATAATGCGGTAAGTGTTGCAATTGTCGTAGAGCGCAAGGTGGCTGGAAAAGAATATCCTGTTCAACAGCCAGTTTACTATGTAAGCGAAGTTTTAACAGAATCCAAGCAGAGATACCCACATTGGCATAAGATGGTTTTTGGGGTCTTCATGGAAAGTCGCAAGCTGAAACATTATTTTGTGGAACACCCAATAACTGTGGTTAGCTCTGCCCCATTGGGAGACATCATCCAAAACAGGGAGGCCACAGGTCGGATTGCTAAGTGGGCAATTGAGCTTGTGCCACATCATCTCAAATATGTGCCCTGAACGGCTATTAAGTCTCAAGCACTCGTGGATTTCATCAATGATTAGACTGAACTTCAAGTCCCCGAAGAGAAGCCACACAAAACATATTGGACAATTCACTTTGAGACAGTTGGAGGGCTCGGGGGCTGGAGTTATCTTATCTTCCCCAGGAGGTGATAAATTTTGTTATGTTCTGAGGATAATGTTTCCTTGTACTAACAATGTAGCTGAGTATGAAGCTCTCCTCCATGGTCTTCGGATGGCTAAGGAGATGAATCTTAGCCGGGTCAGATGCCTGGGCGACTCTGATTTGGTTGCTCAGCAAGTTTCTAGAAAGTGGGATTCCAAGGACCCCCTCATGGCGGCTTATCAGCAGGAGGTGACTGTCGGCGTCCTGGGACTGGGGGTACCCAGACCCGTCTGCCTGCGGCCCAGCGCGTGGCTCCGCCAAGGGCCCAATACGGCCCAAATCCAAGGCTTCACGAGTAGGACCCTCATGAGGGACCCCCGCCTCGCGAGGCGAACGACATCAAGTCCTCCCGCGGAGCGGCCCCCCGAGGAGCGGATATCTCTAAGCAAGCACCCCACCTCGCGAGGCGCGCAGTGACGTGAGCCATGACGACCAAGGCAAGCAGGGTGCCAGCGGGCGCAGTCCAGGACAGTTTCCTCTTTGGTGCTAAGGAGGCAAGGACGTACGCGGGTCCATTCCAGTGCAACAAGACCAAGACCACGGGGTCGACAGGATGGAGGTCATCACCGAGCCCACCGCTACGTCACGACCAGAAGCTTTGCAGACGAAGACCACATTTAGTCAGGATAGGGTGTACTCCTGTCCCCCTTCAAATTGGCCGTTGTGGTATCCCTTCTCGCCTAAGCTATGAGGGAAGAGGACCAAGGCCACTATAAATATAGGCTAGTCTCCATCGTAGAGAGGGATCGAATCCTTCCACCATTGAGCTCTCCCGAGGTAGCTCACACTTTTACTAGTTCATCCTCATCCTCCTCGCGAGGCAATCTACCACAAAGCAGGAGTAGGGTTTTACATCGCAAGGTGGCCCGAACATGGGTAAATCACTATGTACACTTCTTCTCCCCGCTCGCTTGAGCTTGACGGAGCCAGGCCGTGAGGCGGTGTGCAGCAAGCCGTAGCTAGGCAAGATCCTTCGCACACGCCCCAGAGTCCGAACCTTGTTTGGGTCCATGCAGCCCGGGTTCCGACAATTGGCACACCAGGTAGGGGTGTGTCGATGTTCTTCCTTCCACTCTGCTTTTTCCTTGCTTCGCCGCTCCCATGGCCGACGCTCTACGCTCGTCGAGTTCGCGCTGAGCGCCGGGCTGCCCATGTCACCCAGACGGCACTGGTGGGCCGCGGCGCCCCCCGACGCTCCACTTCTCTCGCAGCCAACACCGCCACCGACCCTGCCGCCCACGAGCAGCAGGACTCTTTGCTGCCGCCTTCCGTGCAGCATGATGGCCGCACAGCCACGACTTCCCTCACTCCCGCCACGGCCTCGTCTTCCCGCGCTCATCGCGGGCCGACGAACACGCAGGCTGCGCTGCTCATGGCGCGCGAGCTGCTGGGCTACCGTCCCGCCAATTAAGGCTACGACGCCTAGCTGGGCCGCATCACCAAGCTCGTCAAAGCCGCCGGAGAGGTCCCGGCGCCTTCCCACTCGCTCCGTCCCCCACTGTCTCGTTCGGGTGACGTGGCTCATGGCGCGCCTCCGCTTCCTCCTCTGCACAACGCTGATGTCAAGCCAAGGCGCGACGCACGTCCGTGCGACCCGCCGTGTGGAGCGCCGACGCCGGCCCGAGACGAGGCCAGCTGCCAGGTCGTGCAGCAGCCGCAGTGCGAGGCGCGTGCACTCCCGGCGCCGTCACGCCAACACCAAGACCGGGCCGCTCTGGAGGCCGCCGCGCATGGGCATCAGGACCGTGCCCCCCTCGCACGAGCCGCGCCCATGAGCGCGGCGGGCTACCGCGCCTTCACTCATGAGCTGCGCCGCGTTGTCTGGCCGGTCAAGTTCAAGCCAGATCAGCCCCCGCGCTATGATGGCATCCCCGACCCTACGAAGTTCCTCCAGCTCTACTCGCTGAGCATCGAGGCGGCAAATGGCGACGACAAGGTCATGGCAAAGTAGTTTCACATGGCCCTTAAGGACGGCGCACGCTCCTGGCTGCACCTCCTAGAGGGGTCGATCTCCTCGTGGGATGAGTTCCATGAGTGGTTCATCACCAACTTCCAAGGGACCCGTGACCGCGCCCTCACCGTCAACGACCTGCGGCATGTGAAGCAGCAGCCGGGTGAGACCCTCCGCAAGTACATGCAGCGCTTCACCCAAGTTCGCCTCAAGATCTCGAAGGCTTCGGACAAGGCCATCATCTCCACATTCACAGAGGGTGTCACAGACGTTAGGATGAGCGAGGAGCTCGCCATCAACGATGACATGTGTTCAACATTGGAGCTGTTCAACCTGGCCGACAAATGTGCCAAGGCCGAAGAAGGCTGGCTCTCCCTCCTCAAGCACCCAGACGTCAACCTTGACGACAAGAAGGCCAATGCCAAGGAAGCAAAGTGCAAGGGCCCCACCGTGCTGGCAGCAGAGCCTGAGATGAAGCGCGGTCGTGATCGCGATGAGCCCCCCAAGGATGCTTGCCCATTCTGCATCTTCAACAACGTGCATACCCACAACATCGACGACTCTCAGGAGCTCAGGGCGCTCCGGGACGAGCGCCTGGGTCGCCGCCCCGACCGCAATGACCGTGGCTTCGGCCATGGAGGGGGCCACGGCGGAGGCCGCTGGGATAACCACAACCCTCGTCAGGCCTGGCACGATTAGCCTCGCGAGGGCGGCTGGCGTGACTAGCCTCGCGATGGTGCCTGGCGCAATCAGCCTCGTGAGGTCCGTCCTCAGGGCAACGCTGGCCTTCCGCCTCTGCCACCGCCGCCCAGGATAAACAACGACAACCAGCAAGATGAAGGGGCCGGGGACTACCAGGAGCCTCGCGCGATTGCATGCATCCTTGGCGGAGCTCAGGCACCCGCCTCGAACCGCATCTTCAACCAGTACTCTCGCGAGGTGAATGTTGCCCTCTCGGGGATTGAAGTTGCGCATCCCCTCAAGTGGTCACAGTACGCCATCACCTTCGACTCCAAGGACCACCTCAAGTGTTCGGCTACTGCTGGCGCGCTCCCCATGTTGTGCACGCTCACCATCAGCAACATCTCAGTCACCAAGACCCTCATTGCATCCAACCCCCACCAGGAACTGTTCATCCAACCCCCAACAACGGTCACTGTTCATCAAGCGGCAGGTTCGATCGGCTTCATTTAGCAGCAGTAGCGAAGGAATCGTTCGGGTTCAGTTAATAGCCAAGGGATCGATCGCTCGGGTTCAGTAATGTAGCTAGTGCAATCGCTCGGGTTCAGTAAGCAAACGCCTCGCTCAGGTTCAGTTAGAGCCCAACGCCTCGCACACACGCGCGTACGTGTACGAGAGAAATGCGCAAACCTCCGTGCATCTCTCGGCCCTGACCACCCACCATAACCGGGAACTCGCCAAAATTTTCCTCGCCCTCGCTTCTAGCATGATATTTTCCGTCATGGACGGCCCAAAGAATGTCATGCATGTGCGTCTCCGGCCCGCCCAGGATGAAAAGCCCATCTTCTGTCATGATTTTTTGTCATAGAAGTAGGAGCCCACCACATCTATGATGATACGTGGTTTTGTCACAATTATCGTCATAGAAGTGTCATAAGCATGACAATTTTTTTCGTTCGGCCCATAATGTCACGGATGTGTCTTTTTTGTAGTGTGTTCTGCTTATTATCGTACTTCTTCTGCATGCCCGACGATGTCAGCAGTGAAGATCTCCACCCAAACACTTGCCAGCGGGAAATGGGTGATGGACTCACGCTGAGGGCTGCGATGGGGGCTACGTCGAGGACTAGGCTCTGGGCTGATGTCGACTATCTCCGGATTAGCCAGGTGCTTGCTAGTGGATCGGCGCCAGTCAAGGTATTTGCCCTCTTCGCTTGCCTCTGCGCTAGCGTTTCTGCATCTTTGCAGAAAACAAAACAAGACAAGTCAGAATCAACAAGTCAAGAAATCAAAGACTGGAAGATGCGACAAGATCTCTTACTCTTCTATCTCGCCTTCGCTCATGGCAGAAATGTCGAATTCGACTTCTAGTCTAGTGCTTGTGCTGGGACGTGGAGTCGGGGTCCTCACGCGCTTGGCCGCAGCAGGAGCGGGAGGTTGAGAATACCCCACTACTCAAGTTGTTGGCGCGGCTGTACGCCTTGTGCGCCACGTGGTCTACTGCCGAGTTCCTTGCCGCTGCGTGGCCTTGCCGGTCTTCTTCTTGTCAGCAACCCCGCTGCTTTAAGATGGATGCACCGCGTCACTGGAAATGGCCTTCCGAAGGATGCGTGGTTTCTTTGCCAGAGCAGGGGCCTCCTCATTGCGCTGCTCTTTAGCGGCGTCTTCATCAGTGGAATCCCCGGCAGCCTCGTCGCCTTGCTCCTCGGCAACCACCCCTTCATTGACTGGATCTTCCTCGGGAATCCATATTTCTTCTTCACCAGTCTCGGCCACCAAGTAATCAAAATTGCTAGCCTCTGCAGTGAGTCAAGCTTCCTCTGCTCTGCTAGCAATGTGGGCCACTTCCTCGTCGGTGGTTGGGCAAATGAGCTCTTGCTCCTCTCTGATGGCCCTCTCTGACAGGTTGTCGAAGAAATCTTGTACTCGCTCTGCAGGCGGTTCAGCCCAGGTTCCAAGAACACCATGAGCGTCGTGCTCCGGCATCATGGCAATGATCGTGCTTAGGGAGGAATTGTTACACAGAGGAATTATGCTTGCCGGCAACTTATACTTGCGGTTCGGCCTGAACAGTGCATGGAAGAGAGAAGTATGTTGTAGGGCCGTCAAGTTGTTTTTCAGCCCTGGATGCAACCTCATGATGTCGGCAGCATTCTTGAACACCCATGTTGGTCTTCCTTTGTTCTGAAGAGGGGCAATTCGGTGACAAAGAAAATCAGCGCCAACCATTTCAATTGTGAGCCCAACATTTCTGAGGCGATGGATCCTAGTAACGACAATGGTGAGCTTCTCGTCGTCTTTGTCCAGGTCGCTCCAATCTTTGCCGTGGACTACCTTCGTCTGCCGGGACGAGCAGAATGGCGGGAAGCCTGTCTCTTTTATCCAGCACCACTCCGCCTACCACTCATCCCATTTTCGATGGAGGTTGCCTTCTGGGTAAATATCCTTGTTCCAGCCCCTTGGAATCCAAGTGATAGCCCCGGAAAGGCGTCCCCTGTTTTGACACATGGGACTGTATTGAGGACTATTCCGGCAAAGTTTTCGGAAAGATGCATAAAGACTGACATGCACGTGGCAGCATTTGGCGTGAAATCTAGGAGGTGGAAGCCATATGTGTACATGATGTCGTTGAAGAAATCAGAAAAGGGGGGCAGAGTCCATAGTAAAATATTTAACGAAGAAGTGGTATTTATCTGTACTGCTCTTGATGGAGCCAGGAAGTACATGGGGGGCATTGTGAGCTTTCGTCTTCCTCCCCCACGTGTATGCGTACTGCTCCACTAAGTCGCTCTTGTCAAGCACCAGCTTGAAGATGACGTGTTGTCCTCACGCCTCTACCAGAGCTTCTTTCCTCACTTCTACATTCGGATGGACGACCTTCTCCACCTTGTCCTTGCTCGCCTTGGGGGCCATGGCGGCTATGGAAGCAGGTGCTGAGGAGAAGCAGAAGTGTAGGGGGCGGCGGATGAGTGCAGGGTGCTCTGTTTTGGGTGCAAGGAGGAAGATGATGATGACTGCTAGATTGGAAAGGAGAGGAGGTATGAGCAGCGCCTCACACATATTCCTTTTTATGGGAAAGGCGTGGGGCTGACTCTTTACTGTCCGACGTGGATGCACTTTTGCAGGCGCATTACCTCTGCAGCCGTTTCGTCCCACCTCTCCCATGTTTCGCATTTAATGCGCGTCATGGGGGCCATGGTTAAAGAGAAGATTATGACAGTTATCCTCTGCCACGCATGCGTGTGCACTGTTTGGGCCTAGCCCAACGACCCCTCGCATGTGTGTGTGGCCCAGGCCCAGGGGCTCCTGTCGGTGTACTAAGATTTGGGTCCTTAGTACCATAGACTTGTGCACATGCAGTAGCAGCCTTCCCGGCGGCAAGGCTTATTAGAGGGAAACTAAGAACAAGATAAAGACCAATTGACGAGATGTGAAGAAGACACCCATGCTAGTGATCAGAAATGCAGAAGGTCAAGCTTGGAGTCGCTGGCAAGATCCTTGCCGGCGAGCAAGTGAAGACCCGGCGAGCTCCGGATCCGACAAGCTTCCACTACCTTGCCACCACTCCACCTCAGCGATTAGCTTGTCACTTGTTGCATAGGTGTCGAGCGGGCAGGCAGTTAGGTGAGCTTTGTCTGGGCACGTGGCAGGTCGCCGCCGAAGACACAACTTTAATGACACCCGTCCCAGGATCATGTCAAGATAATATGAGGTAGATGGGCGAACAACACAGAAGGAGAGATGATCCTTTTCGGGGAGCTTCATCAACATGACACCTCAGGGCACATTTAATGCCCTTGTCCTAACCCGTCTGGGTTAGGTATGAAAGCACTATAGCCACAATTTGCAGTTTGTATTTACCATTTCACCATTGTGGTGACCCCTTAGTCTATAAAGGAGGCCCATGGCTACCTGTACAAAGGTCGACACTTTGCACAAACACACACATAGTTGCACTTCCCGCGCAACCTTGCCGGCAAGTTGCACTCCTTGTAATTGTGCTCATACATCCAATACACCAAAGCAGGAGTAGGGTTGTACGCTTCACAACGGCTTGAACCTGGGTAAACTTCATGTGATCTGCTAGTTCTACTCTTTGTGCTTGTCAATCTCCCCAGTCGAACCGCAAAGGGGCCTTTGCTGGTCCCATAGATCATCATACACACAACACCAACATTCAAATGTTAAAAAAGCCCAATGTTCAAATCTTTTACACAGGTTGGTCTCACCGAGCTTTGGTTAGGTGCCACTAAGTTGAGTCAAAAGGTTGTAACAGTTGGATTTTTGGCGAAGGCTATAAATACCTCTCCACCCCCACTTACTCTAAGAGAGAGACATCCGAACGAAACTACACTTCCACCATTCATTTTCTGAGAAAGAACCACCCACTCATGTGTTGAGACCAAGGCATTACAATCCATCCATTTGAACCTTCATTTCTTACCTCCCCAAGTTGCTTTCCCTCCAATCCTTCTCCAACCAAAGCCAAATCTATGAGAGAGTGATTGAGTGTTGAGGAGACTATCTTTTGAAGCACATGAGCAAGGAGTTCATCATCAACAACAACATCTATTACCTTTTGGAGAGTCGTGTCTCCTAGATTGGTTAGGTGTCACTTGGGAGCCTCCAAGATTTTGTGGAGTTGAACCAAGGAGTTTGTAAGGGCAAGGAGATTGCCTACTTCATGAATATTTACCCTAAGTGAGCTAGTCCTTCATGGACGTAAGCCATGGTGGAATAGACAAGGTTGCTTCTTCGTGGACCCTTCGTGGGCGGAGCCCTCTGTGGACTCACGCAACCATTACTTCCGTGGGTTGAAGTCTCCATCAACGTGGACGTACGATAGCACCACCTATCGGAATCACGCCAAAAATCACCTTGTCCTCATTGCGTTTGATTTCTTCTATCCCTCCTTTATGTTCATATGCAAAATCTTTACTTTCCGCTTCACTACTATTAGACTTGCATGTGTAGGGTGTTACTTGACTTGGCACAATTGCTAAAAATTTCCTACACTAAAATTGGGAAAAGGATAAGTTTTTATTTGGTCAAGTAGTCTAATCACCCACTCCCCTCTAGACATAATTTCAATCCTATAGGTGGTATCAGAGCTTTGGTCTCCATTGCATTGGTTTCACGACCTAGGAGAGTATGTCGTCTGGTGAGGGTAATTCTCACCGTAGAGGTCCATATTTTGATGGTACAAACTTTGCTAGTTGGAAGCATACCATTAAAATGCATATTATTGGTCATAACCCTATTGGTTGAGCAATTGTTTGTGTTAGCTTGCAAGGTGAACTCTTTGAGGATGGAAAAGAACCGGATCGTGAAGCAACCCCAGAAGAATTGAAGATGTTGCAATATAATTCTCAAGCATGCGACATTCTCTTCAATGGTTTGTGCCCCAAGGAGTTCAACAAGATTAGTTGCCTTGAGAATGTGAAG
The DNA here is from genome assembly GCA_011799875.1 of Thinopyrum elongatum. Lineage (NCBI taxonomy): Eukaryota > Viridiplantae > Streptophyta > Magnoliopsida > Poales > Poaceae > Thinopyrum > Thinopyrum elongatum. The sequence goes on along the minus strand of CM022302.1, from coordinate 273,262,662 downwards.
GAAATTTGGGATACTTTGGTTGATATGCATGAAGGTACCGAGTCCGTCAAGTAATCCAAGTTGGATGTGCTTCAAAGTCAACTTGACAAGTTCAAGATGATGGGTGGTGAAGGAGTCGCCAAAACGTACTCGAGGCTCGCTCTCATTACAAATGAGATTGTCGACTTAGGAAGTGAATAGATGATCGACAACTTCATCATCAATAAGATCCTTTGAGCCTTGGTTGGAAAATATGATACCGTGTGCACATTGATCCAAATGATGCCCAATTACAAAGATCTCAAGCCAACGGAAGTCATTTTAAGGATTGTTGCTCATGAGATGTCACTCAAGGACAAGGAGCTCCACAACAAGTCAGTGGTGTTTCCAAAGCCTCAAGAGATGCTCCCACAACATCAAGCGACAAGCTAGTATCCAATGGAAAGGTAAGCCTAATGGTCAAGAACTTCAACAAGTTCTTCAAGAATAGAAGCAAAGAGATAAGCTCCAACTCAAGACACTATGAGCTAAGATCATCAAGTCATAACCGAAACTGCTATAATTGTGGAAGACCCGGACACTACTCCAATGAGTGTACGACACCTCATAAGAAAAAAGATGAATCACCTAGAAGAAAGAGTAGAAGAGATGAATCACCTCATAGAGAGAGGATTAGAGATGATCGTTATAACGAAGACCTTCTCGGAGAAGCAAGGATTCGGAAAGGAAATACAAGTCAACCAAGAGCTACTCTAGAAGAAGACATCACGCTTATGTTGGTGAATGGGTTTCCAGCTCTGACTCCGATAACCATTCCGAGAAAAGTTATCACTCTGACTCAGACTATAGTCAAGAATGAAGGTGTTGCCAGATGATACGTCTCCAACGTATATATAATTTATGAAGTACTCATACCATGTTTACAACAATTTTATATGGTTTTGGTATGCTTTGATTAGAACTAACCTGGACTGACGCTGTTTTCAGCAGAACTACCGTGGTGTTGTTTTTTCTGCAGAAATAAAAGTTCTCGGAATGGGCTGAAAATTTACGGTGATTTTTTATGGACCAAAAGAGACCCCTGAAGCACTGGAGGGTACTCCCGGCTTGTGGGCCCCTCGAGCACCCCCTTGACGTCAGACTGACGTAAAAAATTCTTATAAATACCCAAACCTCCGAAAAGAACCCTAGATGAGAAGTTCCTCCGCCGCAAGCCTCTGTAGCCACAAAAAATCAATCTAGGCCCTCTCCGGCACCCTGCCGGAGGGGGCCATCATCACCAGAGGCCATGGAGGAGGAAGCCGGAGGGGGCCATCATCACCATGGAGGCCAAGGACCAGAGGGAGAACCTCTCCCCATCTAGGGGGGGAGGCCATGGAGGAGGAAGCACAAGGGGGAGACTCTCTTCCCCTCTCTCTCGGTGGCGCCGGAGTGCCGCCGGGGGAACCATCGCCACGGTGATCGTCTTCATCAACATCACCTTCTTCATCACCTTCCTCATCTCTTTTAAGTGGTCCACTCTCCCGTACCCCGCTGTAATTCCCTACTTGAACATGGTGCTTTATGCCACATATTATGATCCAATGATCTGTTGCCATCCTATGATGTTTTGAGTAGATTTCTTTTGTCTTTTGGGTTGATTGATGATCTAGATTGGTTTGAGTTGTATGTTTTATTTTGGTGCTGTCCTATGGTGCCCTCCATGCCGTGCACACGTGAGGGATTCCTGCTGTAGGGTTTGCAATATGTTCATGATTCGCTTATAGTGGGTTGCTAGAGTGACAGAAGCTTAAAACCGAGTAAGGGGGTTGTTTGCGTATGTGAGTAAAGAGGACTTGATACTTTAATGCTATGGTTGGGTTTCACCTTAATGATCTTTAGTAGTTGCGGATGCTTGCTAGAGTTCCAATCATAAGTGCATATGATCCAAGTAGAGAAAGTATGTTAGCTTATTCCTTTCCTTCATATAAAATTGCAATAATGATTAGTGATCTTGTTAACAATTGCCTAGGACAATTCTACACACCGTTCCATCATTATTCCACACTCACTTTTTGTAATATATTGTGATATATTCTAACTTTATGATAACATCACCTATTTTTATATTTTAGTTCTCTGATATCATGCAAAGCTATCCTCTTCATACCCGCAACGTAGTTTTATTTCTCGTTTCTAGATGGAAGCAAACGTTCGGTGTACGTAGAGTCGTATCAGTGGCAGATAGGACTTGAGAGAATATTGATCTTACCTTTAGCTCCTTGTGGGTTCGACACTCCATACTTATCACTTCCACCTTTAGAAATTGCTACGATAATTCCTTGCACTTGGGGATTATCAAGCTCTTTTCTGGCGCCGTTGCCGGGGAGCAATAGCATGGGGTTGATATTCTCGTGTGTGCTTGTTTGCTTTCTTCACCAAGTAGATTTTGTTTTCTCTTTTGTTTTTGTTTTATTTAGTTGTGGGTGAAACAAACAATTTTTTTTAAATAATGCAAAATACAAAAAAATTTACTTGCCTCTTATGCCTAAAAACTTTTTCAAAAAAGAGAAGTGATTGGAAGGTTATGCATTGGAGAAGTGAGGATCGACCTTGAACACTTGTGTTCATGCTCATGGAAACAATGTAGAATTTTTCATGTAAGTTTCTCAAAAATAATTATCCCCTTGTATATATCCATTATATTATAAAAATAATGTGCCAAGATTTGGCTTTAGGATGATTAGATTGCTTGTTTGCTATGTGCGGTGCAAAAACAGAAACTTTGGCTGTAGTGCGTGAATTTACATTTTTTACTGGAACGTCAAAAGCTTCGGAAATTTTTACACAGTACTTACATGCAATTTTTTTATTTTTTCTATGTTTTCATAATTTTTGGAGTTACATAAGTATGGTAAATATTCAGATTTCTATAGACTGTCCTGTTTTTGACAGATTCTGTTTTCTATGTGTTGTTCGCTTATTTTGATGAATCTATGGGTTGTATCGGGGGGTATGAACCATGGTGAAGTTGGAATAAAGTAGACATAATGCTAATATGAAATTGGAATGAGTTTACAACAGTACCTAAAGGTAGTGATTTGCCTTATTATACTAACGGATCTCACAAGGGTTTTTTGTTAAAGTTTTGTGTGGATGAAGTGTTCAAAGATCGAGGAGGTATCGATATAAGAAGAATACAGAGAGACAAGAGTTCAAGCTTGGGGATGACCAAGGCAACCCAAGTAAATATTTAAAGGAGACTCAAGCATCTAAGCTTGGGGATGCCCCGGAAGGCATCCCATCTTTATTCTTCAACAATTATCGGTATACCTCGGTTTTTGTTTGTTCACATGATATGCGTCTTTTGTGTTTTTCTTTTCCTTTATGCACAATGCTAGTATGAGTAGTCCTTCATTAATTTATAGAATGCTTCACGCGCTTCACTTAAATCTTTTGAGTATGGCTTTATAGAATGCTCTTTGTGCTTCACCTAAATCTTTTGAGTATGGCTTTATAGAATGCTCTTTGTGCTTCACTTAAATCTTTTGAGTATGGCTTTATAGAATGCTTCGTGTGCTTCACTTATATATTTTGAGATTGGATATTGGTCAATCTATATTAATTGTAGAATGCTCTATGAACTTCACTTATATCTTTTAGAGTATGAATAAAATTATCGTCGAAATTGGGCTTGGAAGAGTATCATTAAAATATCACTGCTTAGCTAAAAAGCTTTAAAGAAAAGTTCTTGTTTAGAGACAACCTAATATTTATCCTTACTGTTTTTGTGTGTTCACATGATTAATATACTGTATTAATAATGTTTTATAGTTTTTGTTTCAATAAAGTGCCAAGTAAAGCCTTTGGGATAGTGTGGTTGATAGTTGATTTGATTCTGTGCAAAAACAGAAACTTCTGTGTCCAGTAACAGAATTGTTAAAATTCACTGGAACATGGAAAAACTCTGAATTTTTTACAGAGGATTTATATACAAATTTTCTACGTTTTAATAATTTTTCAGAATATTTGAAGTAACATAATTATGAGCATAATTCAGATCTTTACAGACTGTTCTGTTTTTGACAGATTCTGTTTTCAATGCATAGTTTGCTTGTTTTATGGTTTCTATGGCTTATATTGCTTAATATAAATTTTGGAAATTATAGAGTATAGTAGGAATTATGTGGAAACAATTATGAATCTTGTCTTTGACATTACCCTAGTGAATGATTTGTTTTACTATACTAACCCATCTCACAAAGTTCCGTTAAGTTTTGTGTGATTGAAGTTTTCAAGTTTTGGGTGAGATATCGATATGAGGAGAATAAGGAGTGACAAGACCCTAAGCTTGGGGATGCTCAAGGCACCCCAAGATAAAATTCAAGAAATATACAAGCAACTAAGCTTGGGGATGCCCCAGAAGGCATCCCCTCTTTCGTCTTCAAAACTATCGGTATACCTTACTCTGAGCTATATTTTTATTCGACACATGATATGTGTTTTGCTTGGAGCGTATTTTCATTTTACTAGATGTTTGAATAAAATCATTGGATCTGAAATCTTGAATGAGAGAGAGTCCTCACATGGCTATTTAACTAATAGGCTACGCATTGGTCTTCACTTATATCTTTTTGGAGTAGTTTTGTCATTTACTCTCGTGCTTCACTTATATCCTACGAGTAAATGGTTGAATGAATTGAATATCATAAATCTGAAATTATATATGTTTCATATGCTTATCCCATGGGGAGTAATGACTTCACTTATAAGACGTATAGGTGGTAAAATTTATTGAAATTTAGCAAACACCGCATTGGTCACTTGAACAATTCATGAAAGAATATTGAAGGAAGAGAGATTTCACATATAAATTTACTATCTTGGACATCTTCTATGATTGTGAGCCCCATTAATTATTTTCCAACTTGAGCAAATTAGTTGAAGTTGGACAAGGAAGGCAACGTAATGAGTTATGTTTGGGTATATTTGTATAGAAGTTATATTGTTATGGATCCTCCAACATGTGGTGCTTGCTTAGGATCTTTTGCTAGCCAAAAAATTGTACTAAGTAGAGATACTACTTCTGCGTCCAAAAACCCTTAAATCCCGTTTCTTGCCATGAGTGTCCACTATATCTACCTACGGATTGAATAAGATCCTTCAAGTAAGTTGTCATCGGTGCAAAAAGCAATAAAAATTGCTCCTAAATATGTATGATCTTTTATTGCAAGGGAAAATAAGCGTTGTACGAACTTGTGATGGTAAAGAAATAAAAGCAACGGACTGCATAATAATGGTTGCTATCACAAAGGGTAATACAACATGACGTTCCTTTGCATTAAGGGTTTTCACATCCAAAAATAAAAAGCGCATGACACCTCTGCTTCCCTCTGCGAAGGGCCTATCTTTTACTTTCATGTATTTACTTTTATTCAAGAGTCAATAGTATTCCTTCTTATTTCAACTCAATTATTCTTAAGTTGGCAAGCATCATGTGGTGGGAAATATCCAAGCATATATGGACATTCAAATATATTTGATCATCAATTATTATTGTTGACAATTATCTATATGGTAAATAAGTTGGGAGGCGAAACATTAAGCCCCTATCTTTCTTTGTGTTCGACGGATGCTATTTGTTCTAAAAATATGCTTTGAGTGTTAGCAATCATGGAAGACTATATGATAGTTGAGTATGTGGAATTTTCTAAATCAAAGCTCTTACATAGACCCTTCCTGAAAGTAAGATGAATTGCAATTGTTTGGTGACTAAGAACATAGTTTGTTAGTTTTCAAGAAACTTTATGGTCTATACTTTAACATGTGAATAGCTTGTTACTTGATCATGAGAAGTCTTATAAGATGAGCTACTGTTTATGATACATAATGATGCTAGAAAAAGTGTTTGTAACTATCATTGATCAAATTTATGCACTATGCTAGCATTCACACTTCATAAATTATTTCTTTTATCATTTACCTACTCGAGGACGAGCAGGAATTAAGCTTGGGGATGCTGATACGTCTTCAACGTATCTATAATTTATGAAGTATTCATGCCATGTTTACAACAATTTTATATGGTTTTGGTATGATTTGATTAGAACTAACCCGGACTGACGCTGTTTTTAGCAGAACTACCGTGGTGTTATTTTTTGTGCAGAAATAAAAGTTCTCGGAATGGGCTGAAAATTTACGGTGATTTTTTACGGACCAAAAGAGACCCCTGAAGCACTGGAGTTGGGCCAGGAAGTGACCGAGGAGTCCACAAGCCTAGTGTCGGTGTCAAAACCGGCAGACCTCGGGGTAGGGGGTCCCAAGCTGTGGATTCTTGGATCAATGGTAACAGGAACGAAGGAGACGATGTTTTACCCAGGTTCGGGCCCTCTTGATGGAGGTAAAACCCTACGTCCTGCTCTTGTTTATATTGATGAAGTATCAAGGTACAGAGTTGATCTACCTCGAGATCATATGTTGTGGTCTAAACCCTAGGGGTATGATGAGTAATGTCATAATCTATCTATCAATGAGCCTGGCCTCGGCTTATATAATGTACCGGAGGCCTAGGATAACAAGAGTCCTAGTCGGCTACGTTGGTGGAGAGGAGTCCTTGTCTTGATCACCAAGTCTTGTGGAATCTTCCTCGTATATGTCATCGGCTATCCGAACTGGCCCATTAGTGAACCGCCATGGGGGTCCTCGACCCGACCCACTGGTCGGGAGACGACATGGTGAGTACCCCCTAGTCTAGGACACCGTCACCTAGGGGCGCGCCCTACCCCCAGGGAGGGTGCTCCCGGCTTGTGGGCCCCTCGGGCACCCCCTTGACGTGAGACCGACGCCAAAAATTCTTATAAATACCCAAACCTCCGAAAAGAACCCTAGACGAGAAGTTCCGCCGCCGCAAGCCTCTGTAGCCACAAAAAATCAATCTAGGCCCTCTCCGGCACCTGCCGGAGGGGGCCATCATCACCAGAGGCCATGGAGGAGGAAGCCGGAGGGGGCCATCATCACCATGGAGGCCAAGGACTAGTGGGAGAACCTCTCCCCATCTAGGGAGGAGGCCATGGAGGAGAAAGCACAAGGGGGGAGACTCTCTCCCCCTCTCTCTCGGTGGTGCCGGAGTGCCACCGAGGGAACCATCACCACGGTGATCGTCTTCATCAACATCACCTTCTTCATCACCTTCCTCATCTCTTTTAAGTGGTCCACTCTCCCGCACCCCACTGTAATCCCCTACTTGAACATGGTGCTTTATGCCACATATTATGATCCAATGATCTGTTGCCATCCTATGATGTTTTGAGTAGATTTCTTTTGCCTTTTGGGTTAATTGATGATCTAGATTGGTTTGAGTTGTATGTTTTATTTTGGTGATTTCCTATGGTGCCCTCCATGCCGCGCACACGTGAGGGATTCCCGCTGTAGGGTTTGCAATATGTTCATGATTCGCTTATAGTGGGTTGCTAGAGTGATAGAAGCTTAAACCCGAGTAAGGCGGTTGTTTGCGTATGGGAGTAAAGAGGACTTGATACTTTAATGCTATGGTGGGTTTTTACCTTAATGATCTTTAGTAGTTGCGGATGCTTGCTAGAGTTCCAATCATAAGTGCATATGATCCAAGTAGAGAAAGTATGTTAGCTTATGCCTCTCCCTCATATAAAATTGCAATAATGATTACCGATCTTGTTAACAATTGCCTAGGACAATTCCGCACACTGTTCCATCATTATTCCACACTCGCTATTTGTAATATATTGTGATATATTCTAACTTTATGATAACAGCTCCTATTTTTATATTTTAGTTCTCCAATATCATGCAAAGTTATCCTCTTCATACCCGCAACGTAGTTTTATTTCTCGTTTCTGGATGGAAGCAAACATTCAGTGTACGTAGAGTCGTATCAGTGGCAGATAGGACTTGAGAGAATATTGATCTTACCTTTAGCTCCTTGTGGGTTCGACACTCCATACTTATCACTTCCACCTTTGGAAATTGCTACGATGATTCCTTGCACTTGGGGATTATCACCAGACTTGCTCGTGTATCCTCCAACTCCCATGACTTATTTCATTCACCGTATGAAGGAATTAGAAGATGCTTCATGGCTAAAGGCCCCAAGGTATCACACCCCATGTATCTTGATTTTGATGGTGATGAGGATGATTTGCTAGGTGATGATGACTTGCTTGTTGATAAATCTACTGATATGATCCATAATGAACTTGCTAGTAAGCATGATAGTCAAGATGAAATGAATGAAAATGCTGAGAAGGAGACTGAGCATTTAACTAAAGTACTAAACACTCTTAAATTCGCTCATGAAACAACTCAAGAAATTCATAGAGAGCTCCTAAGAAATCATGAGAAGCTATGCTTCGAGAAGCTAAATTTAGAGCAAGAGCATGAGCTTCTAAAAGCAATCGATGATGATCTTCGAAAGAAGAGTTCTTCTTACATTGCTGAACGTCTTCTCTTTTCTACTTTTATGCCACTAGTTAAATCTATGCAACTAGTAACAAGAGTAAGAAAGGTTCTACCTCCAGTAGTAACAATAACAATGCTAAATCCAACGTTTTTGCTTCTAGTAGTTCTATTGATTCCACTAATGATTCTTGATGTCGCTTGAAACTATGTCGGTATTTCCCCAAAGACGAAGGGATGATGCAGTACAGCTACGGTAGGTATTTCCCTCAGTTATGAAACCAAGGTATCAATCCAGTAGGAGAACCAAGCAACACTATGTAAACAGTACCTGCACACAAAGAACAAATACTTGCAACCCAACGTGTAAGAGGGGTTGTCAATCCCTCCTAGGTAACGGCGCGAGAAATTGGCAAGTTGACGGGAGAATATTTGATCCTCCCCAGTAAAAAGATAGATAAATTTGTGATTGATTGGATAAATAGCTCTCGATAAAATGCAAAATAAAATAAGTAATAAAAAACTGGAGCAAGGAATTTTTGGGTTTTTGGAATAATAGATCTGAAAATAAAAGTGAATAAAAATAGATCTCAAAGCAAAAGAATAGACCCCGGGGCCGTAGATTTCACTAGTGGCTTCTCTCGAGAAAATAGCACACGGTGGATAAACAAATTACTGTTGGGCAATTGATAGAAGATCGAATAATTATGATGATATCCAAGGCAATGATCAATATATAGGCATCACGTCCAAGATTAGCAGACCGACTCCTGCCTGCATCTACTACTATTACTCCACACATCGACCGCTATCTAGCATGCATCTAGTGTATTAAGTTCATGGAGAAACAGAGTAGTGCAATAAGAACGATGACATGATGTAGACGAGATCTATTCATGTAGGAATAGCCCTCATCTTGTTATCCTTAATAGCAACGATACATGCGTGTCTTGCCGCCCCTTCTGTCACTGGGAAAGAACACCGCAAGATTGAACCCATCACAAAGCACCTCTTCCCATGGCAAGAAAAATCGATCTAGTTGGCCTAACTAAACCAAAGATTCGAAGAAGAAATACGAGGCTATAAATAATCATGCATATAAGAGATCAAAGAAAACTCAAATAATATTCATGGATATAGATCTGATCATAAACTCAAAGTTCATCGGATCCCAACAAACACACCGCAAAAAAAGTTACATCAAATAGATCTCCAAGAGAGAACAAGCCATCTAGCTACTGCCTACAGACCCTTAGGTCTATGGTGGACTACTCACGCATCATCGGAGAGGCACCAATGAGGATGATGAACCCCTCCCTGATGGTGTTAGATTGGATCTCATGGTTCTGGAACTTGCGGCGGCTAGAATTGTGTTTTGTCGACTCCCCAAAGGTTTCTGGAATATTTAGGAATTTATAGGGCGAAGAGGTGGTGCAGGAGGTCTCCGTTGGGGGCACAACTCCCTTGGGCGCGCCCTGGAGGGTTGTGCTCCCCACGGGCCTCCCCTCTAGTGCTTTCTTGGCCCACTAGGTGTCTTCTGGTCCAGAAAAAATCTCAAAAAAGTTTCGCTGCGTTTGGACTCCGTTTGGTACTGATATTCTATGAAGTAAAAAACAAGCAAAAAAACAGCAACTGGCACTGGGCACTATTTCAATAGGTTAGTCCCAAAAAATGATATAAAGTTGCTATAAAATGAATATAAAACATCCAAGAATGATAATATAACAACATGGAACAATAAAAAATTATAGACATGTTGGAGACGTATCAGCATCCCCAAGCTTAATTCCTACTCGTCCTCGAGTAGGTAAATGATAAAAATAGAATTTTTGATGTGGAATGCTGCCTAACATGTTCATCACATATTCTTTTCTTTTGTAGCATGGGCATTTGGACTTTTATATGGTCCAAAGCAATAGTCTAATTTTGACATGAAGATTTCAATACTCAAGCATATCAACAAGCAACCATGTCTTTCAAAATATCAACACTAAAGAAAGTTATCCCTAGCCCATCATGCTCAATCATTGATCCATTCATGAAACATACTTGCATATTAGCTACATCCAATGCTTAAGTATGATCATAGTGCTCCCTAGTTGGTGCTTTATAAGAGAAGATGGAGACTCAAATAAAAATAAAAATTGCATAAAGTAAATAGATAGGCCCTTCACAGAGGGAAGTAGGGATTTGTAGAGGTGCCAGAGCTCAAAGCTTAAATTGAGAGGTAATTTTTTTTGAGAGGCATACTTTTCCCGTCAACGAAAACGACTGAGTAATTCCCAACACTTTCCATGCTAGATATATCATAGGCGGTTCCCAAATATAAAATAAATTTTATTCCTTTTTCCATCATTCTTTCACAATCCATGGCTAGCCATATCCACGGGTGCCTTCCATACCAACAATTTCCAAGGAATTTATTATTTGACAACATCAAGTAAATTTCTTTTTCATTTTGGGACTAGGCTTCCCTATTACCGCCGTACTCTCGTGCAATGACAAGTGAATAAACACTCATCTTGAGAATAACACATCTAGCATGGAAAATATTGGCCACCCCCTGCCGCTTCATGAGCGGTACGAGCACACAAAAAGGAAATTCATTTTGAAAATTAGAGATGGCACATACAAATTTGCTTAGGACGGCATGGAAATACCGCATATAGGTAGGTATGGTGGACTCATATCGCAAAACTGGGTTTAGAGATTTTGGATGCACAAGTAGTATTTCTACTTAGTACAAGTGGAGGCTAGCAAAAAGATTGAGAAGCAACCAACCAAGAAATAAAAATTCACATAAGCGAGCATTAGGCATAACTAACACCGAATAATGCACCACAAGTAGGGTGTAATTTTATTGCATAACTATTGACTTTCGTGCTTGCATAGGGAATCACAAACCTTAACACCAATATTCTTACTAAAGCATAATTACTCACCAACACGAATCACATATCACTATCATCATATCTCAAAACTATTACAAAGAATCAAGTTTATTTTGTCCAATGTTCTTCAAGAAAGTTTTTATTATATCGCTCTTGAATATCTATCACTTTGGGACTAGTTTCATATATTGCAATTCCTTTTGACAAGCTCAAATAAATCTAAGTGAAGAACATGAGCATAAATTTTTTTATCTCTCAAAATAATATATGTGAAGCATGAGAGAATTTCTTCAAAAATTTACTAATTCTCAAATTAATCTAAGTGAAGGATGAGAGCATTTCTTCAAAAATATTAAAGCACACCGTGCTCAAAAAGATATAAGTGAAGCACTAGAGCAATTCCATAGCTCAAAAAAATTTAAGTGAAGCATAAAGAGCAATTCTAACAAATCATCGCATAATTTTGGATCTCTCAAATAGGTGTGTCCAGCAAGGATACTTGTGACAAACTAAAAAGCAAAAAAAGCAAAGACTCATACAATACAAGACGCTCCAAGCAAAACTCATGATATGTGACGAATAAAAATATAGCTCCAAGTAAAATACCGATGGTCGTTAGAATAAACAGGGGATGCCTTTCGGGGCATCCCCAAGCTTAGTTGCTTGGTTCTCCTTGAATATTAACTTGAGGTGCTATGGGGCATCCCCAATCTTAGGCTCTTTTCACTCCTTATTCCTTCATCCATCGCGATCTCACCCAAAACTCAAAAACTTTAATCACACAAAACTTGCCAAAACCTTCGTGAGATCCGTTAGTATAAGAAAACCAATCTTTACTTTAAGTACTATTGTAAACCCATTCATATTTTGTTATTGCATTATATCTACTGTATGCTAACTTTGCATTGCTTATACCCCCCCGATACAATCCATAGATTCATCAAAATAAGCACAATGCAAAGAAAACAAAATCTATGAAAAACATAATAGTCTGTAAATATGCGAATTGTTATCATACTTATCTAACTCCAATTTTTTTGAAAAATTAGGACAACATAGGAAATTTCCATATTAATCTTGTGTAAATAATTCAGAATTTTTCGTCACTTCTATGAATTTAAACAATTCTGTTACTGGATGCAAAAGTTTCTATTTTTCAACAGGATAAAATCAACTGTCACCAAAGCTATCCCAAAGGCTTTACTTGGCACAAATACTAATTAAAACATAAAAAAAACACAATCATAAAAGAGGAATAATTGTGCAAACACTCAATAATAGAAAGAAAAAGGCAAAAATATATTTTATTCATTGGGTTGCCTCCCAACAAGCGCTATCGTTTTATGCCCCTAGCTAGGCATAATGCAAAGATTCAAGTATTGTCATCTTTAGTTTTTGATCCATAGAATGCCCTCGTGATTGATTCATATGGTGGCTTAATTCTTGTTCTAGGTAAGTGTTCCATACCCTTTCTTAGTGGAAACTGAAATATAATATTGCTGTCTTTCATATCAATCACGGCACCAATAGTGCGTAAAAACGGTCTACCAAGTATAATTGGACAAGACGGATTGCAATCAATATCAAGAACAATAAAATCTATGGGCACATGGTTCCTATTTGCAAGAATAAGAACATAATTAATTCTTCCCAAAGGCTTTTTAATAGTAGAATCCACCAAGTGCAAATTAAGAGAACATTCTTCAATATCGGTAAGACCAAGCACATCACATAAAGATTTCAGAATTGTGGAAACACTAGCACCCAAATCACATAAAGCAAAGCACTCATAGTTTTTAATCTTGACTTTAATGGTAGGTTCCCATTCATCATGTAATTTTCTATGAATTGAAATCTCTAATTCCAACTTTTCTTCTAAAGCTTTCATCATGGCATCTACGATATGTTTAGTAAAAGCTTTATTTTGTTCATAGGCATGAGGTGAATTTATCATGGATTGCAACAAAGAAATACATTCAATCAAAGAGCAATTATCAGAATTAAAGTCTTTGTAATCCAAAAGAGTGGGCACATCACTAGTTAAAGTTTTGACCTCTCCAAACCCACTTTTATCAATTTTCTCATCAAGATTTTCACCCTCCTAATTATCGGGACGCCCTCTAGCTAAAGTTGACTCTTCTTCAGTCCCTTTATCATCAATTTTAATTTTACTAAACAAGGAATCAATTGAAGAAACACCAATCACTTTAAGATCTTCATCATTTTTATGAAAGCAATCATTAGAAAACGCTCTTTCTAAAAATTCTCTTTTAGCTCTAAGCATAGCGGTTCTTTTCTTACTTTCATCCATAGAAACATATAGAGCTTTAATTGACTCATTAATATCAACCTTGGGTGGAAAAAATTTAATCTTGAGATTTTCTACATCATGGGAAATTCTATCAATGCTTCTAGACTTATCATCAATCTTATTCAACTTTTCTTTTATCGTAGTATTGAAAAAAAATTGAGCATTGATAAATTATTTAATATTATTCTCAAGATCAGAGGGGTTCCTATTATTATTGTAAGAAGAATTACCATAATTATTAGAGGAATTTCCAGGAAAAGGCCTAGGATTAAAATTACCTCTATAAGCATTGTTATTAAAATGTTTCGCGAGACAAAATTCACATCTACGGGATCACTATTTTGCTCAATCAAAGTAGAAAAAGGCACATCATTAAGATCAATAGGAGCACTTTTATTAGCAACCAATTTCATAAGAGCATCAACCTTTTCACTCAAACTACTAATTTCTTCAACCGAATTAACTTTTTTACTAGAGGTGCTCTTTTAGTATGCCATTGTGAATAATTTGCCGTAATATTATCAAGCAATTTAGTAGCTTCACCCAAAGTAATTTCCATAAAAGTACCACCCGCAGCGGAATCTAAAAGATTTCTAGAAACAAAGTTCAATCCCGCATAAAATTTTTGTATGATCATCCAAAGATTTAAACCATGAGTAGGACAATTTCTTAGCATCAACTTCATTCTTTCCCAAGATTGTGCAACATGTTCATGCTCAGGTTGCTTAAAATTCATGATTTGAGTTCTAAGGGAAATAATTTTCGCGGGCGGAAAATAATTGGTAATAAAAGCATCTTTGCACATATCCCAAGAATCGATACTATTGCGAGGCAAAGAAGAAAACCAAAATTTTGCACGATCCCTCAAAGAGAAAGGAAATAATTTCAACTTCATAATATCATTGTCCACATCTTTTTTCTTTTGCATATCACACAATTCTACGAATGTGTTTAGATGGGACGCAACATCCTCATTAGGAGTACCGGAAAATTGATCTTTCATAACAAGATTCAATAAAGCGGCATTAATATCACAAGATTCCGCACTAGTGGCGGGAGGAGCAATCAGAGTGCTAATAAAATCATTATTATTGGTATTGGAAAAATCACATAACTTGGTATTTTCTTGAGACATCGTGACTACGCAAAAAATATTGCAAACAAAAAGATAGATCTGATGCGAAAAAGGAGAACGAAAAAGAGGGCGAATAAAACGACAATTTTTTTGTGAAGTGGGGGAGATGAAAACGAGAGGCAAATGGCAAATAATGTAAATTGCAAGGAGATGAGATTTGTGATTAGGAACCTGATATATGTTGATGATGTCTCCCTGGCAACGACGCCAGAAATTCCTTTTGATGTCGCTTGAAACTGCGTTGGTATTTCCCCAAAGAGGAAGGGATGCTGCAATACAGCTACGGTAGGTATTTCCCTCAGTTATGAAACCAAGGTATCAATCCAGTAGGAGAACCAAGTAACACTATGTAAATGGTACCTGCACACAAAGAACTAATACTTGCAACCCAACGCGTAAGAGGGGTTGTCATTCCCTCCTAGGTAACAGCGCCAGAAATTGGCAAGTTGACGGGAGAATATTTGGTCCTCCTCGGTAAAAAGATAGATAAATTTGTGATTGATTGGATAAATAGCTCTCGATAAAACACGAAATAAAATAAGTAATAAAAAAGTGCAGCAAGGTATTTTTGGGTTTTTGGAATAATAGATCTGAAAATAAAAGCGAATAAAAATAGATCTCAAAGCAAATATGATAAAGAATAGACCCGGGCCCGTAGATTTTACTAGTGGCTTCTCTCGAGAAAATAGCACACAGTGGGTAAACAAATTGCTGTTGGGCAATTGATAGAAGATCGAATAATTATGATGATATCCAAGGCAATGATCAATATATCGGCATCACGTCCAAGATTAGTAGACCAACTCCTGCCTGCATCTACTACTATTACTCCACACATCGACCGCTATCCAGCATGCATCTAGTGCATTAAGTTCATGGCGAAACGGAGTAATGCAATAAGTACGATGACATGATGTAGATGAGATCTATTCATGTAGGAATAGCCCCCATCTTGTTATCCTTAATAGCAACGATACATGCGTGTCGTGCTGCCCCTTTTGTCACTGGGAAAAAACACCGCAAGATCGGACCCATCTCAAAGCACCTCTTCCCATGGCAAGAAAAACCGATCCAGTTGGCCTAACTAAACCAAAGATTCGAAGAAGAAATACAAGGCTATAAATAATCATGCATATAAGAGATCAAAGAAAACTCAAATAATATTCATGGATATAGATCTGATCATAAACTCAAAGTTCATCGGATCCCAACAAACACACCGCAAAAAGAGTTACATCAAATAGATCTCCAAGAGACCATTGTGTTGACAATCAAAAAGAGAGAACAAGCCATCTAGCTAGTGCCTACGGACCCTTAGGTCTATGGTGGACTACTCACGCATCATCGGAGAGGCACCAATGAGGATGATGAACCCCTCCGTGATGGTGTTAGATTGGATCTCGTGGTTCTAGAACTTGTGGCGGCTGGAATTGTGTTTCGTTGACTCCCCTAGGGTTTCTGGAATATTTGGGAATTTATAGGACGAAGAGGTGGTGCAGGAGGTCTTCGTGGGGGGCATAACCCCCCTGGGCGCACCCTGGTGGGTTGTGCTCCCCACGGGCCTCCCCTCTGGTGCTTTCTTGGCCCACTAGGTGTCTTCTAGTCCAGAAAAAATCTCCAAAAAGTTTCGTTGCGTTTGGACTCCGTTTGGTACTGATATTCTGCGAAGTAAAAAACAAGCAAAAAATAGCAACTGGCACTGGGCACTATTTCAATAGGTTAGTCCCAAAAAATGATATAAAGTTGCTATAAAATGAATATAAAACATCCAAGAATGATAATATAACAGCATGGAACAATAAAAAATTATAGATACGTTGTTGACGCATCAATTCTCTTACCCAAGTTACACTTGAGCAAGAAAACAATTTATTGAAAGGTTTTATAGAAAAGGGTGTCTACAATAGCCTTGATGAGAGTAAGCAATTTGATGTGATTGTATGTAAGCAAGGAAGGCACCGGAAGAACCAAGGTGTTGGTTTTGACCGAAAGTTCAATGCCTATGGAGTTGAGTGGGAAGAAGATCAATACCCCAAGAAGAAGTTTGTTCCTCAACCAGAGAAGTATGATCCTACTTCCTTCAAGGGGACACAAGCTCAATATGATCTTACACCACAAGACCGCACGCAAAAAGGCATGGACAAGCTTCAAGAAGAGATTCACTCATTTGAAGATCCACCTCAAGCTTTGGTCAAATGTGTTCCTAAGACTTCATCAAGTTCTACTTCATAAAGTACAGCTACAACTCCGAGGATTCCAATCAAGTTGATCTGGGTCCCAAACAAGAAGAACTAGAGAGTTCTTGAGGGTGACTCCGCCAACAAACTTTACTCATAATCTTGCATGGCAAGAACTTGTGCAAGCAACTTCGACATCTTGCATTAGTTCATGGAGTCACAAACCCTCTTGTTGGTAAGTCAAGGAACAAGGTATTCAATGCATTCATGGACATTATCTTTGTGCATTTCACTCTACGTCTATGGATATCCTTGTTTGTTCCGTGTGGGACTACCCCAAGTAGGTATTGAAAGTTCTAAAATCCAAAGGATTGCTCTCAACTCTTGATGGTCTACATCAACATTGAGCATCCACATCTACAACATCTACATGAAGTCATCATCAACAAAACACAAGGTTAGTTCATTCCTCTTTAGGGGATATCACATTTAGGGGGAGCTTTGCTCTAAGACTTGAGCTAAAGCAACTCTAATGGTCTGAACACATTAATGCTTTATGTAAAAGTGGCAACCCCACTTATGCTTAAACGGTGAGTATGACCTATGATCAAATGTTCTCATTTGGCTCCTAAGTCAATATACTCATATATAGATGACTATGTCATCCCCCATTTCTTGATAGTTGCTAGAATTGGTTGTGCATGTTTGACATATTTCATTTGTTATCTCTATTGTGTGAGCATGTTGCAATGCATATCTCTCATTCGAGGACACCAATTGTTGTTTGGTTGATTTGGATTTCTTTTGGCCAATTGGATGTACAAGAATGCCTAAGAACCTTCTCTAGATATGTATCTCAACTTGTCTCAAATTCTTTCTTGCTACATCACAAAACTTGAACAAGTTCCTTTCCGGACCCTCCGAGTGAGGAGCACACGGAGCCACTAATCTGATTAGGGCTAACTTCCAAAACCCTCAAGTGTCTTTCGGTCAGACCAACACACTCCTATTTGGTCTCACCGATTGCACTTGGACTGGTCTATATTTCAATCTTGGTAAAACCGATTTGAAAATCTCGGAGTCACCGATGAGCTCTGTGAGTGGCAGTTATGCACTTCGGTGAGACTGAGTTGTTTCGTTCGGTGGTACTGACAGCTAAAGGGTATATAGATCCCCACCGACCGTACGTTGAAAATTTCTTCAAACGCCACGACCCCACACCCCTTTGCTGCCGTCGCCCTAGTCCATGGATCGTCTTTGTCATCTCAAGCGCGCCCTCGCCATCGGATTCTATCACCGTCAATGGGACTCTCTGCCGCCGTAGCAGATCTCCACCAAGTTATGGTGAGATTCGAACCCCTAGTGCTTCCCAATCCGATTCAATGCACTAGTGGATGCGCCCGTATTCTTGCCACCGTATGAAATTTTCTATCCAGGAAATGAATCCTTAGAAGTAGATTCGACCAAAAATTTTACGTTTAGGGTTCCGCAAAATTCATCTCGGACAGACCGAACTGAACTAACCCGAAGTCACCGATTCGGCTTCAACCATTGCACTCAGTACATCTCGGTGAAACCGAAATGTACTGATCGGTGAGACCGATTTAGATATTTCTGTAGTACCATGTGCACTTCGGAGAGACCGAGTTTCACACTGGTCCAACCAAAATAGTGAAACCTAATTTCTGTTGTTGCCTTGGTACTTCCAAAATTGTCAACTCAATAGTTCCGAAATGACTTCTATGACAACCTGAAACTAAACTTTGAACTCAATTTTTTGAAAAAACAGCTGTGGTTTGTGATGCTCATCCATTCCTCTCTACTTATTGTATTTCATAGGGTCAGTGTTTAGCATGTCAGATTCAGATGATAGCCAGAATATTTATGTAGAGGTCAGTGTTAACTTGGAAGCAGGAACTAGTCCTGAAGGAAGCTTTGAATACCTAGGCACTCCCAGCTCTCATGGTCTTCCTAAGGCTACAACTAGGGCCAGCAAGAAGAAGAATTCAGATGAGGAGGATGCTGAATTCCAACCAGAGGAGGTCACCTCTAAGAATAAGAATGCAGTAGTTGCCAAGGAGTATGTCAATGCTCAAAAGGAGAGGCCTAGAAAATTTTCTGAGATGCAGGTAGCTCAAACCAAGGTCAAGGAAAACCTATGGCCAAAGTGGCTGGCAAGAAAAGAGATAAAAAGCAGAGTGCCCATGTCGAGTTCAAGCAAACATCAATGAGGAGAGAGGAGGAACTAGCAGCAGATGAGCCACCTCCCAAGCAACAAAAGTTGATGGCTGATGCAATGCCCAAGAAGGAAGCTACAACTTCCAAAGCCAAGAATGCAGCTGCCACCAAGCCCAAGGGAAAGACTACATGAAATATATCTGCTACTGAGAAGAACAAGATCCCAGTGCCTGAGAGAGCTAATGATGATGACGAAGCCATAGTGCTCAAGAAGCTGAGAGCAAGATTGCCAGATCATGATGATTCTAACCAAGTTGCTGAGAACATGAAGGAACGAAAGGACAAGGGTCTGAGGAAGTGGGGAAACTAATCCCTATGCCACCAGGAGGAGAATGATATGTCCATTTTGCATCATGTTTTCCTACTGTTATTTATATTATTTTTATGCATAATAATGTTTTTTGGAGTAATTCTAATGCCTTTTCTCTCATAATATGCAAGGTTCACACAAGGAGGGAGAATACCGGCAGCTGGAATTCTGGACCTGAAAAAGTTACGTCAGGCCACCTATTGTGCACAACTCCAAATGAGCTGAAACTTCACGGAGAATTTTTATGGAATATATAAGAATTATTGGAGCAAATAACTACCAGAGGGGGCCCACCAGGTGGGCACAACCCACCTGGGGGCTCTAGGGAGCCCAGGCGCGCCCTAGTGGGTTGTGCCCTCCTCGGCCCACCTCCGGTGCCCCTCTTCTGGTATATAAGTCATTTTGACCGAGAAAAAATAAAGAGAGGACTTTCGGGACGAAGCACCCCCGTCTTGAGGCGGAACTTGGCCAGGAGCACTTTTGCCCTCCGGCGGAGCGATTCCGCCGGGGGAACATCCCTCCCGGAGGGGGAAATCATCGTCATCATCATCACCAACAACTCTCCCATCTTGGGGAGGGCAATCTCCATCAACATCTTCAATAGCACCATCTCCTCTCAAACCCTAGTTCATCTCTTGTGTTCAATCTTTGTACCGGAACCTTAGATTGGTGCTTGAGGATGACTAGTAGTGTTGATTACATCTTGTAGTTGATTACTATATGGTTTATTTGGTGGAAGATTATATGTTCAGATCCATTATGCTATTTAATACCCCTCTGATCTTGAGCATGATTATCATTTGTGAGTAGTTACTTTTGTTCTTGAGGTCACGGGAGAAATCTTGTTGCAAGTAATCATGTGAACTTGATATGTGTTCGATATTTTGATGGTATGTATGTTGTGATTCCCTTAGTGGTGTCATGTGAACATCGACTACATGGCACTTCACCATATTTGGGCCTAAGGGAATGCATTGTGGAGTAGTTATTAGATGATGGGTTGCGAGAGTGACAGAAGCTTAAACCCTAGTTTATGCGCTACTTCGTAAGTGACTGATTTGGATCCAAAAGTTTAATGCTATGGTCAGATTTTATCTTAATACTTTTCTCGTAGTTGTGGATGCTTGCGAGGGGGTTAATCATAAGTAGGAGGTTTGTTCAAGTAAGAACAGCACCTAAGCACTGGTCCACCCACATATCAAATTATCAAAGTAGCGAACAGAAATCAAACCAACATGATGAAAGTGACTAGATGAAATTCCCGTGTACCCTCAAGAACGCTTTGCTTATCATAAGAGACCGTTTTGGACTGTCCTTTGCCTCAAAAGGATTGGGATACCTTGCTGCACTTTTGTTACCATTACCGTTACTTGCTCGTTACAAATTATCTTGCTACTCGTTACTTATAATTTCAGTGCTTGCAGAGAATACCTTGCTAAAAACTACTTGTCATTTCCTTCTGCTCCTCGTTGGGTTCGACACTCTTACTTATCGAAAGGACTACGATTGATCCCTTAAACTTGTGGGTCATCAAGGCTCTTTTTTGGCGCCATTGCTGGGGAGTGAAGCGCTCTTGGTAAGTGGAAATCGGTAAGGAAAAATTATTACTACGTGCTGAAATTTATTGTCACTTGTTACTATGGAGAACAATCCTTTGAGGTGTTTGTTCGGGGTATCTTCACCTCGACCGCAACCAAAATTAGTTGCCCCTCAACCTACTGCACCTACTGAAAATATTGGTTACGAAATTCCTTCGGGTATGATAGAACAACTGCTAGCTAATCCTTATGCAGGAGATGGAACCGAACATCCTGATATGCACTTGATATATGTGGATGAAATTTGTGGATTGTTTAAGCTTGCAGGTTTACCCGGAGATGAAGCTAAGAAGAAGGTTTTCCATTTATCTTTGAAGGGAAAAGCATTGGCATGGTATAGGCTATGCGATGATATTAGATCTTGGAATTGGAATCGTTTGAAATTGGAATTTCACCAAAAAATTTATCCTATGCATCTAGTTCATCGTGATCGGAATTACATATATAATTTTTGGCCTCGTGAAGGAGAAAGTATCGCTCTAGCTTGGGGGAGGCTTAAGTCAATGCTATATTCATGCCGCAATCATGAGTTCTCAAGAGAAATTATTATTCAAAATTTTTATGCTCGGCTTTCTCGTGATGATCAATCCATGCTCGACACTTCTTGTACTAGTTCCTTTATGAAGAAGACTATTGAATTCAGGTGGAATCTTTTAGAAAGAATTAAACGCAACTCTGAAGATTGGGAACTCGACGAAGGTGAGTCAGGTATTAAGCTGAAGTATGATTGTGTTAAATCTTTTATGAATACCGATGCTTTTCAAAAGTTTAGCACTAAATATGGACTTGACTCTGAGATAGTAGCCTCCTTTTGTGTATCTTTTGCTACTCATGTTGATCTCCCTAGGGAGAAGTGGTTTAAATATCACCCATCTATTAAATAAGAAATTAAAGAACTGGTAATAACTAAAGATGAAACTATTATTTATAATGTTGATCCAGTTGTTCCTACTGCTTATATTGAAAAACCGCCTTTCCCTGTTAGGATAAAGGAACATGCTAAAGTTTCAACTGTGGTCAATAAAAGTTATATTAGAGCACCCAAACCTACTGAACAAATCAAAGTAGAACCTAGTGTTGCTATAGTTAAAGATCTCCTAGTAGAAAATATAGATGGGCATGTTATTTACTTCTCTGATGAAGCTGCTAGAATTGCCAAACCCGATGAAAAAGATAAACATAGACCTGTTGTTGGCATGCCTGTTGTCTCGGTCAAAATAGGAGATCACTGTTATCATGGTTTATGTGACTTAGGTGATAGCTTGAGTGCTATTCCTTTTACCTTATATCAAGAAATTATGAATCATATAGCACCCGCTGAAATAGAAGACATATATGTTACTATTAAACTTGCTAATAGAGACACCATCACACCACTTGGGATTGTTAGAGATGTTGAAGTCTTGTGTGCGAAAATAAAATATCCTACTGATTTTCTTGTTCTTGGTTCCCCACAAGATGACTTTTGTCCCATTATCTTCGGTAGACCTTTCTTAAACACCGTTAATGCTAAAATAGATTGTGAGAAACAAATCGTCGGTGTTAGTTTTGGTGATGAGTCTCATGAGTTTAATTTTTCTAAGTTTATTAGAAAGCATCATAAGAAAGAATTACATAGTAAGGACGAAATAATTGGTCTTGCTTCTATTGCTATGCCTCCAACTGATCCACTAGAACAATATTTGCTAGACCATGAAAATGATATGCATATGCATGAAAGAAATGAGATAGATAAAATTTTCTTTGAACAACGACCTCTGCTTGAACACAATTTGCCTATTGAAACTCTAGGAGGTCCTCCTCCACCTAAAGGTGATCCTGTGTTTGAATTACAACAATTGCCAGACACTTTGAAATATGCTTATCTTGACGAGAAAAAGGTATATCCTGTTATTATTAGTGCTAACCTTTCAGAACATGAAGACGAAAGATTATTGAAAATTCTGAAGAAGCACTGAGCTGCTATTGGATATACTCTTGATGATCTTAAGGGCATTAGTCCCACTCTCTGTCAGCACAAGATTAATATGGAACCTGATGCTAAACCCGTTGTCGATCACCAACGACGTTTAAATCCCAAAATGAAAGAAGTGGTAAGAACTCAAATACTGAAGCTTCTAGAAGAAGGTATAATCTATCCTATAGCTGATAGTAGATGGGTAAGTCCTGTTCATTGTGTCCCTAAGAAGGGAGGTATTACTGTTGTTCCTAATGATAAAAATTAACTTATTCCACAAAGAATTGTTACTGGTTATAGAATGGTAATTGATTTTAGAAAATTAAATAAAGCAACCAGAAAAGATCATTATCCTCTACCTTTTATTGATCAAATGCTAGAAAGGCTATCTAAGCACACACACTTTTGTTTTCTCGATGGATATTCTGGTTTTTCTCAAATACCTGTTTCACAACCTGGTCAAGAGAAAACCACCTTTACTTGTCCTTTTGGAACTTATGCTTATAGACGTATGCCTTTTGGTTTATGTAATGCACCTGCTACCTTTCAAAGATGTATGACTGCTATATTCTCTGACTTTTGTGAAAAGATTGTTTAGGTTTTCATGGATGATTTTTTCGTTTACGGAACTTCTTTCGATAATTGCTTAAGCAACCTTGATCGAGTTTTGCAGAGATGCGAGCAAATTAATCTTGTCTTGAATTGGGAGAAGTGCCACTTTATGGTTAATGAAGGTATTGTCTTGGGACATAAAATTTCTGAACGAGGTATTGAGGTGGATAAAGCTAAAGTAGATGCAATTGAGAAAATGCCATGTCCTAAAGATATCAAAGGTATTCGTAGTTTCCTCGGTCATGCTGGTTTCTATAGGAGGTTTATTAAAGACTTCTCTAAAATTTCTAGGCCTCTTACAAATCTACAAAAGGATGTTCCATTTGTTTTTGATGATGATTGTGTAGAAGCCTTTGAAACACTTAAGAAAGCCTTAATTTCTGCACCTATTGTTCAACCACCTGATTGGAACTTGCCTTTTGAAATTATGTGTGATGCTAGTGATTATGCTGTTGGTGCTGTTCGGGGACAAAAAGTTGATAAGAAATTAAATGTTATTCATTATGCTAGTAAAACTCTAGATAGTGCCCAACGCAATTATGCTACTACTGAAAAAGAATTCTTAGCAGTTGTGTTTGCTTGTGATAAATTCAGATCTTACATTGTTGATTCTAAAGTGATTGTTCACACTGATCATGCTGCTATAAAATATCTTATGGAAAAGAAAGATGCTAAACCTAGACTCATTAGGTGGGTTCTCTTGCTACAAGAATTTGACTTACATATCACTGATAGAAAAGGAGCTGACAACCCCGTAGCTAATAACTTGTCTAGGTTAGAAAATATTCTTGATAACCCACAACCTATTAATGATAGTTTTCCTAATGAACAATTAGCTGCAATAAATGTTTCTCATAACACTCCCTGGTATGCTGACTATGCTAATTATATTGTTGCTAAATATATACCACCCAGCTTTACTTATCAACAAAACAAAAAATTCTTTTATGATTTAAGACATTACTTTTGGGATGACCCACATCTTTATAAAGAAGGATAGATGGTATTATTAGACGTTATGTACCTGAGCATGAACAGGGACAAATCCTACGAAAATGTCAGTCCGAAGCTTACGGAGGGCACCATGCGGGAGATAGAACTGCTCACAAGGTATTGCAATCTGGTTTTTATTGGCCTACTCTCTTCAAGGATGCCCGTAAGTTTGTTTTATCTTGTGATGAATGTCAAAGAATTGGTAATATTGGTAAGTGTCAAGAAATGCCTATGAATTATTCACTTGCTGTTGAACCATTTGATGTTTGGGATTTTGACTACATGGGACTTTTTTCTTCCTCTAATGGGTATACACATATTTTGGTTGCTGTTGATTATGTTACTAAGTGGGTAGAAGCTATTCCAACTAGTAGTGCTGATCACAACACATCTATTAAAATGCTTAAGGAAGTTATTTTCCCAAGGTTTGGAGTCCCAAGATATTTAATGACTGATGGTGGTTCACATTTTATTCATGGTGCTTTCCGTAAAATGCTTGCTAAGTATGATGTTAACCATAGAATTGCATCCCCCTATCATCCTTAGTCTAGTGGTCAAGTTGAACTTAGCAATAGAGAAATAAAATTAATTTTACAAAAAACTGTCAATAGGTCCCGAAAGAATTGGTCTAAGAAATTAGACGATGCACTTTGGGCTTACAGAACAGCCTATAAAAATCCTATGGGTATGTCTCCTTACAAAATGGTTTATGGAAAAGCTTGTCATTTGCCTCTTGAGTTAGAACATAAAGCATATTGGGCAATTAAAGAACTCAACTATGATTTCAAACTTGCCGGTGAAAAGAGGTTATTTGATATTAGCTCACTAGATGAATGGAGAACCCAAGCTTATGAAAAATGCCAAGTTATTTAAAGAAAAAGTTAAAAGATGGCATGATAAAAGAATCCAAAAGGGTGAGTTCAAAGTTGGAGAATATGTTCTTTTGTACAACTCTCATTTCAGATTCTTTGCTGGAAAACTCCTCTCCAAATGGGAAGGACCCTATGTTATTGAGGAGGTTTATCGATCTGGAGCCATCAAAATAAATAATGCCGAAGGTACTAACCCGAAGGTTGTCAATGGGCAAATAATAAAACATTATATCTCAGGTACACCCATTAATGTTGAAAACAATATTATCCAAACTATGACACCGGAAGGGCACATAAAAGAAACCTTCTGGAACACTCCAGAATCGTGAAAAAAGAGGAGGTACGTGATACGGTAAGTAAACGGACTCCAAAAAATCCAAAAAAAAAAATTTCTGTCAGTTTTGGAATATATTAAAAATTAGGAAAATAAGAAACAACCAAGAAGGTAGCCCTGGTGGGCACAAGACACCAGGGCTCGCCTGGCAAGCCAGGCGCACCCAGGTGGGTTGTGCCCACCTCGGGTACCTTCCGGACTCCCTTTTTTTTCCGTTTGCTTGTTTCCCGAGATAAAAAATCTTTATATACCCCCCGAACCTATTGACCACCGTATCGCGGAGAAATCTTCTGTTTTCTTTTCTCGCTGCTTTCTGTCAGATTTGTCAAGCTAGGCATCATGTCTTCCTCTCCCTCCAACAACGTAGAAGAGGATGCTTGGTTGATGAAGTTGGAATTGAAGAGAGAAGAACCCAAAGAGGCCTGCAAGGGGGGCAAGAGCAAGGAAGCTATCGAAGATCAAGCTCCAGCTGTAGGGCAAGCCTTGCCTGCAGAGGAAGAGGAAGAAGATATCTTTCAACCATACTATGAATATCTCACTCCCACTGAGATTGAAGCCTTTAGGATCATTGAAACGGTTCGTGTTCAAAACAAATATCTCACTCGTGAAAATATTTTATTGCAAGAGCATATCATTACCCTTCGGAGCGTCATCCGAAGATTGGAGTATCTTTTGAGCCTGAAGGATAAGATCGCGACTACCTCACCACCACCACCACCTTCTTCATCACGAAAGGAAACTTGAGTATCGGGTATGGGCACTGCCCTTGGCTTGTGCCAAGCTTGGGGGAGGTGCCCCGGTATCGTATCACCTCCATTACCTTTTGCCTTTACTTATCTTAGTTCGATCCTTAGTTATCTTTTGCTTTAGTTGAATAAAAGTTTAGTTCGATCCTTTCTTTTCGAGTGTTTGCTTACTGATCTATTCTTGTAATCGGCTGCGAGATATATAATAAAGTTTAGTTTGAGTTTTGTTTTCTTTACTTTCTTGTTCAATAAAAAGAAAGGAAATAAATGAAAAAGATCATATGCTAATCTTATGGTAAGTAATGACATCACATAAGGAAGAGTATAAGTAGAAAATTTTATTGGAGATTTACAAACATAGCATTGGTCAATGATGCAATTCATGAAAGAATTAATAAGGGAAGAGAATATTCACATGCAAATACACTACCTTGGACATCTTTTGTGATTGTGAGCCCCCATAAAATATTATATGCCAAAATTGTTGACGTTGGACAAGGAAGACAACGTAATGATTTATGTTTGTTCATATTCACATAGAAGTTATATTGTCATAGATCCTTTAACATGTGGTGCTTGTCCCCCATCTTTGCTAGCCAAAAATTCCGCACTAAGTAGATATACTACTTGTGCATCCAAAAACCCTTAAACCCAAATCTTGTTTTGAGAGTCCACCATACCTACCTATGGATTGAGTAAGATCCTTCAAGTAAGTTTTTATCGGTGCAATAAGGAAATAAAAATTGCTTCTAAAAGTGTTGGATCATTTAGTGTAAGAGAAAATTGAGCGTTGTACGAACTTGTGATGGCAAAGAATAAAAGCGACAGACTGCATAATAAAGGTTGCTATCATAAGGGGCAATATAACATGACGTTCTTTTGCACTAAGAGATTGAGCATACAACCAAAAAGCGCATGGCAACCTCTACTTCCCTCTGCGAAGGGCCTATCTTTTACTTTTATGTACTTACTTTTATGTAAGAGTCAAAGTATTTCTCTCTATTCCTTTTTATTTTCTCTTTTGGTAAGCACCATGTGGTGAGGAAAGATCTAGGCACATATATCCAGTTGAATATGAGTGGGCATGAGTTATTATTGTTGACATCACCGTTGAGGTGAATACGTTGGGAGGCGAAACTATAAGCCCCTATCTTTCTATGTGTTCGGTTGAAACTTTTTGCTCATGTGTATGCGGTGAGTGTTAGCAATCATAGAAGACTATATGATGGTTGAGTATGTGGACTTGCCATAAGGCTATGATACATGACCCTTCCTGAAAAGATGATGAATTGTAGTTGCAAAGTTGACTGAGAACATAGTTTGTTGATTTTCAATAGAGTTTATGCTTTATACTTTGATGTTGTGGTGAATTGTTACTTGTCCATGAGAAGTTACATGATAGAAATTATATGATAATTGTCGGGGTACGACACCTATGGGATCCAAAGGGACCCCTTTACGATTCAGCGGGGGGAGAGGTATACGCAAAGAGCAGAACCAATGATCGACGCGGGAAGATTTTACCCAGGTTCGGGCCGCTGATCAGCGTAAAACCCTACTCCTGCCTTGTGTTCTTATTAGTGTTCTTGAGCCCAGCCTTCAGGAGCGCTCGCTGTGAACAGTACGTTCAAAGAGCAGCTACGCATGCAGAATGGGCCAGAAGTTCTCCTCCCCTGTAGCAGTTGCCTTGGGCCTCCTTTTATACGCTCAAAGGGGTCACCACAGTGGCAAAATGTACATACATTGAGGTATAAAGTAGCTATAGGGTAATCATACCTAACCCCTGACGGACTAGGACGAACGCATTTAATGCACCGTGAGGTGTCCGTTTAGGTGTCCTTACTTTCTTGGGGATGGAAAAAGGGGCCATCCCATCAGCACCGCTTAAGCTCTCCTCCATTGGTGCATCGCCACGCATCCAAAGAAGGACCCAGAATGTCGGGTTTGTCGCTGTGCTAGAGCGGTGGCACAGCAACAAAACCTTGCCGGGTGTCAAGCCCTGCCGGGCGCCGAGCCTTGCCGGGCAACGATCCTTGCCGGGCTCCGTAGGCCACCCCGGCAAGATCTTGCCGGGGAAGCTGGCCTTCGGATTCCAGCTCTCCTTATCTGCTGATCCTCAGATCTCTGACTGGATGGTTTCTTTGATGGCTTGAATCAACCTCGAACTGTTCCCCGGCAAGCCTTGCCACGAGGATGGCTACAACTGCCCGTGCACAAGTACGGGGTACTAGTGGCCCAATACTTAGTACACCGACAGGAGCCCCTGGGCCTAGGCCATACATGAGTGCGAGGCGTTGTTGGGCTAGGCCCAAACAGTGCACGGGCACGGGTGGCAGGGGATTAACTGCTCGTAAATATCCCGTTTACTGTGCCCCCCACTACGCACGTCTAACGCTCGGTGTGGGGAGCGTGCCTCAAAGGCTGCAACTGCGACGCGCCTATAGAGGCGCATTCACATTGGGGAATAAAAGAGGCGGCCCCGCTCCTTCCCCATAAAAAGGAGAAGCCGCAGAGGCACAAGCCTATTTACCCCCCTCCTCTTCTCAATCTGGCCGTCGCCATCGCCTTCCTCCTCTCGAGCTCAGAGCAAAGCTTTTCCCCTTCCGCCCGCTGCTTCCACCCTCGCCTCATCTCCGGCCTCCGCCCTCACAGCCGCCATGCCGCCCAAGACCAGCAAGAGCAAGAGCAAGGAGGCGAGAGCCGATGTTCTGGAGAGCGAACTGGTGAAGATGCGGAAGAAGTATGTCGTCTTCGCCCCATCGCTCGATGCAGAAGCTCTGAAGAGGCGGTACCAATGCATGTGGGCGAAGGAGACGCAAGCTCACCCCGCCAGACGCGTGATTCCAGGTTCTTGTTCCAAAAGTGGGTCGGACAGATACCCCTTCTTTGCTGCGTATTTCTATTGCGGGCTCTACCCCCCATTTTCCGACTTTTTCAATGATATCATGTACACATACGGCTTTCATCTTCTCGATTTCACGCCGAATGCGGTACTATGCATGTCCATCTTTGCCCATCTTTGTGAAAACTTTGCCGGAGTGATTCCCAACTCTACTCTTTTTCGCCATTACTTCTTCCCCCGTATCCAAAAAGGAGAGGCCCTCTCTGGTTCTATCGCCTGGATTCCAAGGGCTTGGAATAAGGAAATATACCCAGAAGGAGTTTACCGCGAAAAGTGGGACGAATGGCGGGCTGAATGGTGCTGGATCAAGGAAGCAGATCCCCATCCGTTTTGTCTTCCCTGGCAACAGAAGGTGTTCCGCGGCAGCGGTTGGAGCAGTCTTGCCGCTGATGACGAAAAGCTCGCAATCGCCACCACCAGGATTCTTCGCCTGAAAGCTGCCGGGCTGACAATGGAGATGATTGGCTTCAACTTTCTCTGCCGCCGCATCGCCCCCTTGCAGATCAGGGGAAGGCCATCTTGGGAATACCGAAACACGGTAGATATTATGAGATTGCGCCCCGGGTTGAATAATAATCTGACCACTATGCAGCTTGGCGCTCTCCGTCAAAAACTATTCCAGCGCGAAGACAAGCATCGGCTGCCGGCAAGGATTGTCCCTTTGTGCAACAACTCCGCCTTGGGGTCAATCATCGCCTTCATGCCGATGTTCAACGCCTATGGTCTTGACGCGACTTGGGCCGAGCCAACCGAGGAGGAAGCACATAAGTTTTTTGACAACTTGACGAAGAGACCCGTCCGGCAAGAGACAGATTTCATCCGAGCCACCACTGACCAAGAAGTAGCTTACATTGCTACTAGGGTGGAGGAGGCAAATCTTGCCGCTGAGGCCTGCAGCATTGGTTTCATAGAATGGGAAACCAGCGACGCAGAGGTAGTAGTGGAGGTAAAACCTGCCGGGAAGGACAAAGCCGCCGTGGAACAAAGCAGCACAGCCGCTGAGAGCTCGTCCGATGAGGACACGGCCGAAGAAGAACCGCAAGAAGAGTTCCCAGCCCCGAAGAAGACGAAGCGTGTTCTTCGGAAGGCTGCATCTGGCATCCCGGCAAGCCAGCCTTCTTCGAGCGGCGAGGCTCCTGGCAAGAAAGTGGCCGGCAAGACTGCACCGCGGCAAGGGGTTCGTCAACAACCTGCGCGGCACGCGAGACCCACACCAGCGGCCATTGCTGGGGCGGCAGGGGTGTCTCGCACTACCGCACCGGAAGCTGCCCCGGCGCCTGCCACAGCCAAGCGACCTAGGACTCCTCCTCCGCCTCCCCACTCAGACATCGCAGCGAGGCCGATTTCGACATCTCCGGCTTTAGTCCGGAGCGAGAAGAAGAAGAGTGAGTACTTTGCCACAGCCTTTATATTCCAATCTTGGATCGATCTTACTGACTTGCTCGTATTGTCTCTGCAGTGATGCAGAAACCTTGCTGGAGAGGATGGCGAAGAGGACAAAGACTTCCACGGGCGACGAGCCCTCGGCAGTCTCCACGAGCGTGCCAGAAACCGTCGTCATCAGCCCGGAGCCCAGTCCTCAATGCAGCCCCCAGCACAGCCCCCAGCACAGCCCCCAGCGTAAGTTCATTGTTCTTTTTCCGCTGGCGGGTGCTGAGGCTTCCATTCTTGCTGCTGATATCCTTGGGCTCGCAGGAGAAGAATGGCAACAAGGAGAGTTGTCGGAAGACATCCCCGTCGTGCCACCTTCATCGACCACGCCGCCCACAAGCACGTCCCCGGCAAGAGATCCTACCGACGAGCCCATCCTAGCTGAGGAGGAGCCGGCAAGCATGGACATCGGCAACCCTCCCCCGGCAACCGAAGTTGCCGGGAGGGGCGAGGCCACCTCTCAACAGCTCGACGCAGGTAATCGATTGCCTCAGAACGCTTGTTACTCTTTCCCTTATCTCTCTGTCTTTAGTCGCTTCAAACTTCAATCTTGATCTTATTCTGTTCTCCTCCTTCGTCCTTCAGAGTTCCCTGTGATGGAACACATGGATGTCGACGTTGTCATCAAGGAGACCGCCAGGGACGCCGCTACTGAAGTAGACAGGATCGCTGCCAGCGAGGCCACCAAGGATGACACTATCGAGGCTAGTGGTGGTCTTGACGGGGAGGCCTCCAAGACTGCACAGGAGGAACCCGCCAAGGAACCTACTGAAGGGGGCGACAGGGAGGCTGATGACCGTACTGACGGCATTCCTGCCGCAGGAGCGCCAGGCGCTGCACCGGCCACGGAGCCCCCTGCCACTGGTGAGGCGGTCGCTGAAGACCATCGCTGCTGCCGGGCTCGAGGTTGTTGACGATCCCAGCGCTAGCAGTGGCAAACCTGAAGAGGATCAGCTCCTCCAGGCCATGGGCGAGAATTTCCGCAAGCTCCAGGCTCTCCACAGCGCCCGGAAAGATAAAGCGGATTCCAGAATGGCAGTTGTCGAGGCGGCTGAGGCAGATTTCCAGAGGCGCGTCGAACAAATGCAAACCTGGTACGCCGAGGCCCTCCAAGAGCTGACTGCTGGCCAGGAACAGGTGAGCCAACAGTGGACAGAGATCCTCTTGAAGCAATCTGATATGGAGAAGGCGCAGGATGAAGCTACTCAAAGGATTGCTGCTGAAGATGCCCTCCTGACGGGGCGCCGCGTTGCTCTTGATGCTCATGAGGAAGATCTCACCGCACGTGAGCAGGCGCTCGCCGCCAAGCTTCACAGCAAAGATGAAGATATCGAGAAGCTTGTCGCGCGGCGGACCCAGGAGCTGGAGCAAAAACATAAAGAGGCACTCGAAGCTCTAACTGCAAGTCACGCCGGCAAGCTCAAGGAGGCCGTCGATGCTGTCAAAGCTGCAGAGGCCGCCAAGAATGAGCTGAGCGACAAGGTAAAGAAGCTGGAAATAGATCTCGAAGAGCACGGCAAGGAGCTCTCGACGCTCAAAGGTGATAGGGAAAAACCCTCTATTCCTTGGCGGAGATGCAAGTTGCCCTGTCCAACAAAACCAAGCAGCTCTCCTCTGTGGCTGATGCTATTGCAGTTCTGGAATTGAAGCTGACCACGTTGCAGAATTCTCTCGAGGCCGGCAAGGCCCGTGAGAAGGCTCTACTCAAGGATCTCCAAGGAGAGAGGAACCTGCTCAAGAGCACTGCCGCCGCCCAAATCGATTACGAGAAGGGGGTGGAGATCTGGACTGGACGTCTCATCGCCGCTGCGGAGAAGCTTACGGTAGAACTGTCAACCATGGGCCTATCGAACTTCAGGTATTCTTCCGAGGAAAGGATATCTTCAAGTGCCAGGTTGACGATGTTCTTTGAAAGCATCATCGATGCCTTGAGGGTGCTCCAGTCTAGCCGGGCGACCCAATTGGCCAACGAGACTCACCGGCTTTGCCGGGCCGTCCTTCGCAAGGTGCTTATCAAGGTGGTGCACAGCAATCCCGGCATCGACCTCTCCAACACGCTCGGCCACCTGCCAAGGGACGCAAATGTCGAGGCGCTTGAAGAACTTATCGCACCTATCCTTGAGAAGGTGGACTCCATCAAAAGGATCGAAGGCCAGCGCAGGGATTAAGTGCTCTGCCTTTCCTTGCCGTCATCATTCCATGTAAAAGACAATTAAGTCTCAAGTTAGAATTGCGGCAACTCATGAATGTAATATAACTCGCCTATGTTTAGGTTCATGCTTGCTATTTTCCTTGTCTGATTCCTTTATGTATGGAGTTCACCCTACGCTTACTGAAAAACTTGCCAGTGCGCAACCTGCCGCGAGCACTGGGTGCGGGACTTCAGCAGCCTGCTGGAGGCGCAGCGGCCGGCAAGACTCCTTGGCATTCTCAGTGCAGCCACTTAAATCGTTGAGCGGGCTCGAAACAAAATAAGGGCGCAACTGATTACAACAAGGGTTCCTTCGGGTGCAGATTTTCCATACAAGAGTCGGAATCGTCCAAGGAAATAACTTGCAATAAAGGAAACTTGCTCTAAGTTTTAAAACTTAGCTTTCTGTCACTGTCCTTCCTCCGGCAAGCATCGATTCCGAACGTCGCCAACTGGTACTCATATCTCCCTTCCCCCCCGGCAAATATGCACGCGAGGAATCCTTCTGTCTTTTAAAAAGAAAGAAGAGAAAATAAACACATGAAACCTTGGCGGTTCGTTAGAACTTACCGGGAGTAGGTGTTATACAACATCTTAGACAAACATGCATATATAAATATGAACATGGGAATCAATAAGGGAATGTACAACACTTAAATTTATTCATCTGTGCTCAGGGTCTACGCCTGGCTTTGTACAAAGGATCACATGCTTTGCCGGCAAGACTTGTACAAAAGGGTGGTTGCCGGAGCCCCCGGCAACCGCGCCTTATGGGTAGAACTTGCGAAGATGTTCGATATTCCAGGAATTGCTCACTGGAACGCCATCTTCGGTCTCCAAGCGGACAGTGCCGGGCCTGGTGATTCGTACTACCCAATAAGGGCCTTCCCACTTTGGCGTCAACTTGTTTGAATTCTTGGCGGACTGAATCCGCCGAAGAACAAGGTCACCTTCCTCAAGGCTTTGGGCATGAACTTTGCGGCTATTGTAGCGGCGCAAAGCTTGCCGGTAGCGTGCAGCTCGCACAGCAGCCTGAAGACGATTCTCCTCAAGGAGCACAGCGTCATCTTGCCGCAGTTGCTCTTGCTCAAGCTCATCATAAGAGAGCACTCGAGGTGATCCGTACGTGAGTTCCGTGGGGAGAATTGCTTCCGCTCCGTAGACCAGAGCGAAGGGCGTCTGGCCGGTGGCTCGATTTGGTGTCGTTCTGATTGACCAAAGAACCGCCGGCAACTCATCAATCCAGCGTCTTCCGCACTTTTTCAGCCTGTCAAAAGTCCTGGTCCGGAGACCGCGCAGCACTTCAGCATTAGCCCTCTCTGATTGGCCGTTGCTTCTCGGGTGAGCAACAGAGGCAAAACAAATTTTGCCGCCAAGGTCTTGGACGTACTGCATGAAGGTGCGACTTGTGAACTGCGTGCTGTTATCGGTGATGATCCTGTTGGGTACACCGAAACGGCAAACTATCCCTTTAAAGAACTTGACGGCTGATTGTGCTGTCACCTTCCTCACTGCTTCCACCTTCGGCCACTTTGTGAACTTGTCGATAGCAACGTACAAGTACTCAAAGCCCCCGGTAGCACGGTGGAAAGGGCCCAGTATGTCGAGCCCCCAGACCGAAAATGGCCAGGAGAGAGGGATTGTCTGAAGAGCTTGAGCTAGTTGATGTGATTTCTTCCAATGAAACTGGCACGCTTCACACTTGGTGATTAGGGCAGTTGCATCCTGGAGAGCGGTGGGCCAAAAGAAACCTTGCCGGAATGCCTTCCTGACAAGTGCTCTTGATCCTATGTGAGAGCCACATACGCCTCCATGTATTTCTGCCAACAGCTCTAGTCCATCCTCCCGAGGAATGCACTTCAATTTCACACTGTTTGGTCTCTTTCTATACAGGACATCATCGACGAACTTGTACATAACAGACCGATGGGCTACTCTTTCCGCCCCTTCCTGTTCCTCCGGGAGTTGTCCTGTCTGAAGGAAATGGACAATGTGCTACGCCCATGCTGGAGCCTGAGGCTCGACGGCTAGGACTAAAGGCATCTCCTCCGCCGGGGGAACGTTTGTCTCGACAGCAAGGGCCTGAGGCCCTGCCGGAGCCTGTTGTTCCCCGGCAGGCATGTCGATCCCGGCAACTTCCTTGCTGGCGGCTCCGGGGAGCTCTGCCGGGAAGTACTGACCAGAGTTCAACTTTCTTTTCTTTTCTTGCCGCATCGATGGCGCCACGGATGGTTGAGTCAATTGGAGCATAAAAGTTCCTGGTTCCACAGGCAACTTGAGGGCGGCACGCTTTGACAGGTCGTCAGCAACACTGTTCTCGGCACGAGGAACGTGCTCCATTTGCAGACCGTCAAAGTGCTCTTCCATTTTCCTCACTTCATCCACGTAGGCTTGCATCAATGGACTTTGATAACTCTTGTTAACTTGCCTGACGACAAGTTGTGAATCGCCTTTGATAACGAGCTTTTTGATACCAAGGTCTGCCGCGATCCTGAGACCGGCAAGCAAACCCTCGTATTCTGCAGTGTTGTTGGTCGAACTCTCCCGGGGAAAATGCATTTGGACTACGTACTTGAGGTGCTCTCCGATGGGTGCGACAAGTAGCACGCCAGCACCGACGCCTTGCAGCGAAAAAGCCCCATCAAAGTACATAACCCATTGCTGATCGATTTCCTTGCCGGGGAGAGTTGTTTCCTGAGCCTCTTCGTCCGGTGTTGGGGTCCATTCTGCAATGAACTCCGCCAAGGCCCTGCTCTGAATCGTCGAAGTGCTTTCAAACTTGAGGCCAAAGCACGACAACTCCAACGCCCACTCCACGATCCTGCCGGTTGCTTCTGGATTTTGCAAAATCCATTGCAACGGAAAGCAGTGACGACGGTGATTTCATGTGCTTGAAAATAATGGCGCAGCTTCCTCGAGGCCATAAGAAGGCCGAAAAGCAACTTCTGCACACCAGAATACCTTGACCTAGCTCCTTGTAAAAGAGAGCTAACAAAATAAACTGGGCGCTGCACCACCTTCTTCTTCTGCACTGGTTCTTCTGTTTGCGCAGATCCTGTCTTGCCGGGATCAACCCTTGCCGGGGAAGATCTTGCCGCGTCACCTGGCGGTCCTGCCGCTGGTGTTGCTTCCTCATCAGCCTCTCTCTGCACCACTAGCGCAGCACTAACCACTTGATTTGTTGCTGCCAGATACAGCAGCAACGACTCTTGTGGTTTAGGCACGACTAGCGTCGGCGGAGAGGAAAGGTATTTCTTCAAATCTTGCAGCGCAGCCTCCGCCTCCGGAGTCCATTTCATTGGACCTGCCTTCTTCAAAATTTTGAAAAAGGGCAGGGCGCGCTCAGTAGATTTGGAAATAAACCTGCTTAGAGCAGCAACACAACCGGTAAGACGACGCACATCCTTGACGCGTCTCGGCGCTTCAATTTGCTCAATAGCTTTGATCTTGTCGGGGTTTGCTTCGATTCCCCGGCAAGATACAAAGAATCCGAGGAGCTTGCCGGAAGGAACACCGAACACGCACTTCTCAGGATTGAGCTTCAAGTTGATCTTGCGCAGATTTGCAAATGTTTCTTCTAAATCTTGAATGAGCGTCGCTTTGTCTTTGGTTTTGACCACTATATCATCCATATACGCCTCCATATTTCTATGGAGTTGAGGCTCAAAACCAATTTGGATTGCTCTCGCAAATGTTGAACCAGCACTTTTCAACCCGAAAGGCATTCGTATAAAACAATACGTACCACATGGGGTGATAAATGCGGTCTTCTCTTCATCTTCTTCTTTGTCTCGGCCCCGAGCGGGCCTATCCTTCTGTTGCTTGGCCTTGCTGCGGTGCCCCCCCGGCCACCGCGCTTCTTGCCGGATCCATTAGCACCGTCTTGGGCCTTCTCCTTATCTCGCCTTTCATATTCGGCCCTCTGTTTCTCGGCAAGCTGTTCAACTTGCCGACAGTTCTGGAGGTCGTGGCCCTTGGTGCGATGGATCTTGCAATACTGCTTGCCGGAGTTTTCCGACTTGTCGGCAGCCGCCAAGGCCTGACAGGAAGGGCACCCGGCAAGATCCTTGCCGGGGTCACCAACCTTGGCCTTCTTGGCGGCGCCGGGGTTGTCGGATTCCTCGACAGCAAGCACGGCCTTGCCTCCGCATTTCCTGTTCCGCCGCCGGCCTTTCCTTGATGGGGCCGCGGCATCTTCTTCTTCGGATTCGCCCACTGCGCCGACAGCCTCGCCAGGGAGTTTCTTCCCCTCTTCAGCTCGAGCGCATTTATCGGCTAGAGCGTAAAGCTCGGCAATACTCCTGACTTTGTTCATTGCCAGCTCTTCCCGCATTCTGCGGTTACGCACGTTCTGGTGAAACGCGCTAATGATAGCGGCAGGGTGAACGTCAGGAATATTGTACTGCACCCGGCTGAACCTCTGCATAAACTTGCGCAGGGACTCGCCCTCCTTCTGAGGGATGATATGCAAATCACTCTCTTGGCCAGGAGCTTGGTGGCCTCCAACAAAGGCGCCAACAAACTGATGGCACAGATCTGACCAGGAAGAAATAGAATTCTCCGGCAGATGCATCAACCACGACCTGACATTGGGTTTGAGCACCAACGGGAAGTAGTTGGCAAGTATCTTGTCATCTCGGCCCCCGGAAGCCTGCACCGCAATGGTGTAGATGCTCAGGAACTCCGAGGGATGGGTCTTACCGTCATATTTCTCCGGGACCTCCGGCTTGAAGGTTCGGGAATTGGGCCACTGGACTTGCCGCAGCTCATGGGTAAACGCTGGAGTCCCTACCTCATAAGGCAAGTCTCCTACGTCCCCTGGCGCAGGCTCGTCGACAGCCGGCCCTGCGTGCTTATCAGACTGATAGCGCGCTTCCCGTCGCTGCTTGATGGTAGTTCGAGCGTCCTCCTTGCCTCGTTCCTGGAGAACTTGACGCGGATCGTGGCGCATCCGTGGATCGGATGACGCCGTGGACACTTCTTCACGGCGGTCGACCTGCTGGGTTGTCAGCCGCCGCTGGTGCCGCGGAGGGGAGTGCACTGTGGTTGCACCACCTCCGGTTTTCTCCACATCGGCTCGCGCCGGATCGATGGGCCTTCGCTGCAAGGGCCCTGCCTCTTGCGGTCCATCTTTGTTGGCGAAGCCGATAAGGCTCTGGATAGTAGCTCGCCACTCCTCCATCTTCTCCGGGGCAGGAGGAAAATCGAGGAGCAGCTGCGCACGTGCCAAGGCTTCCGCTGGCGTGGGCGGCGGCGACAGGTTTGAGGTACGTGAGGTGCTCTGACTCCTAACCATATTAGAAGGAGCACCACCACGGTCATGCGACCGCGCGCCACCCCCGCAAGCAGCTCGGTGTGCATGCTGGTCCCGTGCATCTTAGGATCGATGCGTAGAAATCTTTTCATGGGGACGCCCTGAACCACCAGCGCCATGACGTCGCTCATCATGCATGACCTGGGTAGGTCGTGATGCTTGCGCCGGCGCGGGAGCTCCAGCAGGTGCCCTCCGATCTCTGGAATTCGTTGTGCCACCCGTAGGCAACACAGCGCCGTCTCTAGACCCAGCGGTGTGCAGGTTGCCACTGCCACTGCGAACGATGCCGCTCGCCTGGCTCGGATCACCAGAACGCCGTGGGGGTTCTAGTCCTCTTCCTTCTGCACCCACGCCGTCACCCGTACGTGAAGGCGTAGGCAAAACGGACGTGGATGGTTGTGCCGTTGCGGCGCTCTTTTTCTTGGGCGGCATGATGATGAAAAAACTAAGGCGCCGATCACTAGATCAGGTTCACGCAACCTTTAATCCCCCTACCTGGCGCGCCAAAGATGTCGGGGTACGACACCTATGGGATCCAAAGGGACCCCTTTATGATTCGGCGGGGGGAGAGGTATACGCAAAGAGCAGAACCAACGATCGACGCGGGAAGATTTTACCCAGGTTCAGGCCGTTGATCAGCGTAAAACCCTACTCCTGCCTTGTGTTCTTATTAGTGTTCTTGAGCCCAGCCTTCAGGAGCGCTCGCTGTGAACAGTACGTTCAAAGAGCAGCTACGCATGCAGAATGGGCCAGAAGTTCTCGTCCCCTGTAGCAGTTGCCTTGGGCCTCCTTTTATATGTTCAAAGGGGTCACCACAGTTGAAAAATGTACATACATTAAGGTGTAAAGTAGCTACAGGGTAATCATACATAACCCTGACAGACTAGGACGAATGCATTTAATGCACTGTGAGGTGTCCGTTTAGGTGTCCTTACTTTCTTGGGGATGGAAAAAGGGGCCATCCCATCAGCACCGCTTAAGCTCTCCTCCATTGGTGCATCGCCACGCATCCAAAGAAGGACCTAGAATGTCGGGTTTGTCACTGTGCTAGAGCGGTTGCACAGCAACAAAACCTTGCCGGGTGTCAAGCCCTGCGGGGCGCCAAGCCTTGCCGGGCACCGATCCTTGCCGGGCTCCGCAGGCCACCCCGGCAAGATCTTGCCGGGGAAGCTGGCCTTCGGATTCCAGCTCTCCTTATCTGCTGATCCTCAGATCTCTGACTGGATGGTTTCTTTGATGGCTTGAATCAACCTCGAACTGTTCCCCGGCAAGCCTTGCCGTGAGGATGGCTACAACTGCCGTGCACAAGTACGGGGTACTAGTGGCCCAATACTTAGTACACCGACAGGAGCCCCCGGGCCTAGGCCATACATGAGTGCGAGGCGTTGTTGGGCTAGGCCCAAACAGTGCACGGGCACGCATGGGAGGGGATTAACTGCTCGTAAATATCCTGTTTACTGTGCCCCGCACTACGCGCGTCTAACGCGCGGCATGGGGAGCGTGCCTCAAAGGCTGCAACTGCGACGTGCCTATAGAGGCGCCTTCACATTGGGGAATAAAAGAGGCGGCCCCGCTCCTTCCCTATAAAAAGGAGAAGCCGCAGAGGCACAAGCCTATTTACCCCCTCCTCTTCTCAATCTGGCCGTCGCCATCGCCTTCCTCCTCTCGAGCTCAGAGTGAAGCTTTTCCCCTTCTGCCCGCTGCTTCCACGCTCGCCTCG
The DNA here is from genome assembly GCA_011799875.1 of Thinopyrum elongatum. Classification (NCBI taxonomy): domain Eukaryota; kingdom Viridiplantae; phylum Streptophyta; class Magnoliopsida; order Poales; family Poaceae; genus Thinopyrum; species Thinopyrum elongatum. The sequence continues at coordinate 273,222,542 of CM022302.1, read as the reverse complement.
TCTCCTGCGTCCGCCCTCACAGCCGCCATGCCGCCCAAGACCAGCAAGAGCAAGAGCAAGGAGGCAAGAGCCGATGTTCCGGAGAGCGAACTGGTGAAGATGCGGAAGAAGTATGTCGTCTTCGCCCCATCGCTCGATGCAGAAGCTCTGAAGAGGCGGTACCAATGCATGTGGGTGAAGGAGACGCAAGCTCACCCCGCCAGACGTGTGATTCCAGGTTCTTGTTCCAAAAGTGGGTCGGACAGATACCCCTTCTTCGCTGCGTATTTCTATTGCGGGCTCTGCCCCCCTTTTTCCGACTTCTTCAATGATATCATGTACACATACGGCTTTCATCTTCTCGATTTCACGCCGAATGCGGTACTATGCATGTCCAACTTTGCCCATCTTTGTGAAAACTTTGCCGGAGTGATTCCCAACTCTACTCTTTTTCGCCATTACTTCTTCCCCCGCATCCAAAAAGGAGAGGCCCTCTCTGGTTCTATCGCCTGGATTCCAAGGGCTTGGAATAAGGAAATATACCCAGAAGGAGTTTACCGTGAAAAGTGGGACGAATGGCGGGCTGAATGGTGCTGGATCAAGGAAGCAGATCCCCATCCGTTTTGTCTTCCCCGACATCTTTGGCGCGTCGGGGTACGACACCTATGGGATCCAAAGGGACCCCTTTACGATTCGGCGGGGGGAGAGGTACACAGAAAGAGCAGAACCAACGATCGACGCGGGAAGATTTTACCCAGGTTCGGGCCGCTGATCAGCGTAAAACCCTACTCCTGCCTTGTGTTCTTATTAGTGTTCTTGAGCCCAGCCTTCAGGAGCGCTCGCTGTGAACAGTACGTTCAAAGAGCAGCTACGCATGCAGAATGGGCCAGAAGTTCTCCTCCCCTGTAGCAGTTGCCTTGGGCCTCCTTTTATACGCTCAAAGGGGTCACCACAGTGGCAAAATGTACATACATTGAGGTGTAAAGTAGCTACAGGGTAATCATACCTAACCCCTGATGGACTAGGACGAACGCATTTAATGCACTGTGAGGTGTCCGTTTAGGTGTCCTTACTTTCTTGGGGATGGAAAAAGGGGCCATCCCATCAGCACCGCTTATGCTCTCCTCCATTGGTGCGTCGCCACGCATCCAAAGAAGGACCCAGAATGTCGGGTTTGTCGCTGTGCTAGAGCGGTGGCACAGCAACAAAACCTTGCCGGGTGTCAAGCCCTGCCGGGCGCCAAGCCTTGCCGGGCGCCGAGCCTTGCCGGGCACCGATCCTTGCCGGGCTCCGTAGGCCACCCCGGCAAGATCTTGCCGGGGAAGCTGGCCTTCGGATTCCAGCTCTCCTTATCTGCTGATCCTCAGATCTCTGACTGGATGGTTTCTTTGATGGCTTGAATCAACCTCGAACTGTTCCCCGGCAAGCCTTGCCGCGAGGATGGCTACAACTGCCCGTGCACAAGTACGGGGTACTAGTGGCCCAATACTTAGTACACCGACAGGAGCCCCCAGGCCTAGGCCATACATGAGTGCGAGGCGTTGTTGGGCTAGGCCCAAACAGTGCACGGGCACGCGTGGCAGGGGATTAACTGCTCGTAAATATCCCGTTTACTGTGCCCCCCACTACGCGCGTCTAACGCGCGGCGTGCGGAGCGTGCCTCAAAGGCTGCAACTGCGACGCGCCTATAGAGGCGCATTCACATTGGGGAATAAAAGAGGCGGCCCCGCTCCTTCCCCATAAAAAGGAGAAGTCGCAGAGGCACAAGCCTATTTACCCCCTCCTCTTCTCAATCTGGCCGTCGCCATCGCCTTCCTCCTCTCGAGCTCAGAGCGAAGCTTTTCCCCTTCCGCCCGCTGCTTCCACGCTCGCCTCGTCTCCTGCCTCGGCCCTCACAGCCGCCATGCCACCCAAGACCAGCAAGAGCAAGAGCAAGGAGGCAAGAGCCGATGTTCCGGAGAGCGAACTGGTGAAGATGCGGAAGAAGTATGTCGTCTTCGCCCCATCGCTCGATGCAGAAGCTCTGAAGAGGCGGTACCAATGCATGTGGGTGAAGGAGACGCAAGCTCACCCCGCCAGACGCGTGATTCCAGGTTCTTGTTCCAAAAGTGGGTCGGACAGATACCCCTTCTTCGCTACGTATTTCTATTGCGGGCTCTGCCCCCCATTTTCCGACTTCTTCAATGATATCATGTACACATACGGCTTTCATCTTCTCGATTTCACGCCGAATGCGGTACTATGCATGTCCATCTTTGCCCATCTTTGTGAAAACTTTGCCGGAGTGATTCCCAACTCTACTCTTTTTCGCCATTACTTCTTCCCCCGCATCCAAAAAGGAAAGGCCCTCTCTGGTTCTATCGCCTGGATTCCAAGGGCTTGGAATAAGGAAATATACCCAGAAGGAGTTTACCGCGAAAAGTGGGACGAATGGCAGGCTGAATGGTGCTGGATCAAGGAAGCAGATCCCCATCCATTTTGTCTTCCCCGACATCTTTGGCGCGTCGGGGTACGACACCTATGGGATCCAAAGGGACCCCTTTACGATTCGGCGGGGGGAGAGGTATACGCAAAGAGAAGAACCAACGATCGACGCGGGAAGATTTTACCCAGGTTCGGGCCGCTGATCAGCGTAAAACCCTACTCCTACCTTGTGTTCTTATTAGTGTTCTTGAGCCCAGCCTTCAGGAGCGCTCGCTGTGAACAGTATGTTCAAAGAGCAGCTACGCATGCAGAATGGGCCAGAAGTTCTCCTCCCCTATAGCAGTTGCCTTGGGCCTCCTTTTATACGCTCAAAGGGGTCACCACTATGGCAAAATGTACATACATTGAGGTGTAAAGTAGCTACAGGGTAATCATACCTAACCCCTGACGGACTAGGACGAACGCATTTAATGCACCGTGAGGTGTCCGTTTAGGTGTCCTTACTTTCTTGGGGATGAAAAAAGGGGCCATCCCATCAGCACCGCTTAAGCTCTCCTCCATTGGTGCGTCGCCACGCATCCAAAGAAGGACCCAGAATGTCGGGTTTGTCGCTGTGCTAGAGCGTTTGCACAGCAACAAAACCTTGCTGGGTGTCAAGCCCTGCCGGGCGCCAAGCCTTGCCGGGCGCCGAGCCTTGCCGGGCTCCGCAGGCCACCCCGGCAAGATCTTGCCGCTGAAGCTGCCCTTCGAATTCCAGCTCTCCTTATCTGCTGATCCTCAGATCTCTGACTGGATGGTTTCTTTGATGGCTTGAATCAACCTCGAACTGTTCCCCGGCAAGCCTTGCCGCGAGGATGGCTACAACTGCCCGTGCACAAGTACGGGGTACTAGTGGCCCAATACTTAGTACACCGACAATAATAGTTTTATGTTAATGTTTGTTGCTGTTATAATAATATACATGATGCTTCTATATCCGTATTTTGTTTTTATCGACACCTCCCTCTCTAAGCATGTGGACATGTTTTTTGATTTCAGTTTTCGCTTGAGGACAAGCGAGGTCTAAGCTTGGGGGAGTTGATACGTCCATTTTGCATCATGTTTTCCTACTGTTATTTATATTATTTTTATGCATAATAATGTTTTTGGAGTAATTCTAATGCCTTTTCTCTCATAATATGCAAGGTTCACACAAGGAGGGAGAATACCGGCAGCTGGAATTCTGGAGCTGAAAAAGCTACGTCAGGCCACCTATTGTGCACAACTCCAAATGAGCTGAAACTTCACAGAGAATTTTTATGGAATATATAAGAATTATTGGAGCAAATAACTATGAGAGGGGGCCCACCAGATGGGCACAACCTGCCTGGGCGCGCCAGGGAGCCCAGGCGCGCCCTGGTGGGTTGTGCCCTCCTCGGCCCACCTCCGGTGCCCCTCTTCTGGTATATAAGTCATTTTGACCTAGAAAAAAATAAAGAGAGGACTTTTGGGTTGAAGCGCCGCTGTCTCGAGGCGGAACTTGGGCAGGAGCACTTTTGCCCTCCGGCTGAGCGATTCCGCCGGGGGAACTTCCCTCCCGGAGGGGGAAATCAGCGTCATCATCATCACCAACAACTCTCCCATCTTGGGGAGGGCAATCTCCATCAACATCTTCAGCAGCACCATCTCCTCTCAAACCCTAGTTCATCTCTTGTGTTCAATCTTTGTACCGGAACCTTAGATTGGTGCTTGTGGGTGACTAGTAGTGTTAATTACATCCTGTAGTTGATTACTATATGGTTTATTGGGTGGAAGATTATATGTTCAGATCCATTATGCTATTTAATACCCCTCTGATCTTGAGCATGATTATCATTTGTGAGTAGTTACTTTTGTTCTTGAGGTCACGGGAGAAATCTTGTTGGAAGTAATCATGTGAACTTGATATGTGTTCGATATTTTGATGGTATGTATGTTGTGATTCCCTTAGTGGTGTCATGTGAACGTTGACTACATGGCACTTCACCATATTTGGGCCTAAGGGAATGCATTGTGGAGTAGTTATTAGATGATGGGTTGCGAGAGTGACAGAAGCTTAAACCCTAGTTTATGTGCTACTTCGTGAGGGACTGATTTGGATCCAAAAGTTTAATGCTATGGTTAGATTTTATCTTAATACTTTTCTCGTAGTTGTGGATGCTTGCGAGGGGGTTAATCATAAGTAGGAGGTTTGTTCAAGTAAGAACATCACCTAAGCACCGGTCCACCCACATATCAAATTTTCAAAGTAGCGAACACAAATCAAACCAACATGATGAAAGTGACTAGATGAAATTCCCGTGTACCCTCAAGAATGCTTTGCTTATCATAAGAGACCGTTTTGGCCTATCCTTTGCCTCAAAAGGATTGGGCTACCTTGCTGCAATTTTGTTACCATTACCGTTACTTGCTCGTTACAAATTATCTTGCTACTCATTACTTATAATTTCAATGCTTGTAGAGAATACCTTGCTGAAAACTACTTGTCATTTCCTTCTACTCCTCGTTGGGTTCGACACTCTTACTTATTGAAAGGACTAAGATTGATCCCTTATACTTGTGGGTCATCATAGAACAACTATTGATTACCGCTTGCACACCAAAGAATAACAAGATTTGTATGAGACAGTGTTGGTCGACCAGAAGCCAGTTGTGAGTGACATGAGATTGGTTGTCTAGAAGTACATTGACAGAAAGGAGGATCACTTTCCTCATGTACATGAGAGCTTCAGGATGGTTGGTGTGGACAAGATCATAAGGGAGAAGATGACTGATTGGAACGATGAGATGATTATGCAATTCTAATCCATTGCACACTTCTACCCATCATCTAATAATGGAGAGGATGAGTGGGCTGAGTTGATAGGTGCTCTAGAGGCTGATGAGAATGACATAGACGTATGTGCCAAGCCCAAGATGGATCACAACACAATGCAGAACATGCACACTCCTAGCCCTGAGGACGAGCTCGAAGGTCACAAGCTTGGATCTGTATATCATTTGTTGGCTAGACTTGCTACCTCCCACATTATCATGATGCAGACTTTGATGCCCAAATCTAGAGATGATAAGATGATCAGAGGCCACTTCATCAACATGCTGCATCACATCGATGGCCATTAGAAGTTCAAGGTGAAGGATCTCATTGTAGAGACTGTGAAGAGGACTGCCGCGGATCAAAAGCGATCATGTGGCTTCGCACCACACATTCATGTGCATTAACTCAAAGTTTGGTAGCAAGATATATCTACTTGATCGTCCACATCTGTTGCTACAGCCTGAGTTTGAGGACAATGCTGTGAGGATGGATCCCTCCCATCCCACCTCGGCTGCAGCACAAGCATGGATTGAGGCAACGACAGAAGCCAAGGCTGCAAGAGCTGCTACTAGCTCTTCCACAGCTTCAGTTCTGAAGACCAAAGCTGATCAGAGACTATATCTTGTCCAAGCTACTCAGAGGATTGAGTGGAGTCTGGCCAACCTCTTGAAGAACCAAGAGAGCTTCGAGAGTATTATAGAGACCAAGTTCCATGACATGGATGTTAAGGTCACTAAGGTGCAAACCACAGTTGAAGGTCTGAAGAAGGAGGTGGATGAGGCAAAGTTGCATTCTACTAGTGATGAGGAGCACCAGGGCACATGCCTTCCTACGATCACTCAGTTCCAGATGATGCCCAGGTTAGCAGCCGTGCCAGTCATAGACACTAGAGCCACAGTCTCGGCTCCAGCTGTTGCACCATTAGTTGCTGCTATAGTCCCTCCAACCATTTCTACTAAACCTGCCCAGCAGACATCGACCAAGATCTTTGCAAACACACTTCTCTCTACTCCAACCATGCACACTAGAGCTGCAAGTGAGAGTACTTCTTCACCAGGAGTTGTCGGAGATCGAGCCCAGAGCGATGTTTAGCTCTTTACTCATTCAAACTTTTTGGTACTTGTTGCCAAAGGGGGAGAATTAGTATAGAACTTTACTGCTTCGAGAGAGAGTGTTTTGCTCTGCTTGTTTGATTTCTTTGAGTTTCTTCCTACTTAGTGATACTTTTGTTTGATGCTTGTATGAGACAGTGTTACTTTGGTGCTTGATCATATCGTACTTCGATGATATGCATGCTTATCTATCTATCCATATGCTTCTTCTATGACCATTCACTTGTATGATTGGTGATGAGTGCTTGTTACATTTTAATTATATCATTTTTAGTCCTCCACCAAGATGTATGTGACATGGAAGAGTGGCCAATGATCCTAATCGATTCTGCATTTGCATTCAAACTCAAAGTTTTAATAATGCACAAATTTAGGGGGAGCTCTTACTTATCACATACTTCTCAAAGCAATGATGTTTTTCATTGATTATATCATTTGTCGAAGCTTTGATCTATATGTTGTCATCAATTACCAAAAAGGAGGAGATTGAAAGTGCAGCTAATCCTTGGGTGGTTTTGGTAATTCATAACAACATATATGTTACTGAACTAATGCCTATTCAAGATAGATTTCAAAAAAGTTCAATGATTGGCATGGCAAGGACATGACAATGTGGACCCCTCAAATGCTAAGGACATGGATTGGCAAAGCTTCAAGACTCAACATTTTTGGTTAAGTGATCCAAGATCACATTAAGTCCATAGGAAAGCCAATACTATTAAAAGGGGATGAGGTTTTGATCATGACTCAATTGCTCAACTACTTGACGATATTGCTCTAAAAACCCTCAACCACTTTCTCCAAATCACATATGTCCAGACCCTAAAAGTCCAACTCGCTCCCACCGAAATCATTCCATCTGGACTCACCGAGATGATCCTATACTATGCCAGAGCGAAACCCTAGAGTTTCAGTCTCATCGAGATGACGACCGGTCCTACCGATTTGCACTGACCAAGTTTCTGTAAACCAGTCGCTTCACTTCGGAATTACTGAGTTGAACCAATTTGACTTACAGAAACGCAATCTCGCATAGGTCATCACATATCGGTCCATCCGAGATTCTTTCTTTGATCCCACCAAAAATCCCAATGTTCAACTGTTCAAAAAAAAGCCCAACGTTCAAATCTTTTACACAGGTTGGTCTCACCGAGTTTTGGTTGGTGCCACCGAGTTGAGTCAAAAGGTTGTAACGGTTGGATTTTGGGCGAAGGCTATAAATACACCTCCACCCCACTTACTCTAAGAGAGAGCCATCAGAACAAAATTACACTTCCACCATTCATTTTCTGAGAAAGAACCACCTACTCATGTGTTGAGACCAAGCCATTCCAATCCATCCATTTGAACCTTGATTTCTAGCTTTCCCAAGTTGCTTTACACTCCAATCCTTCTCCTACCAAAGCCAAATCTATGAGAGAGTGATTTGAGTGTTAAGGAGACTATCTTTTGAAGCATAAGAGAAAGGAGTTCATCGTCAACAATACCATCTATTACCTTTTGGAGAGTGGTGTCTCCTAGATTGGTTAGGTGTCACTTGAGCCTCCAAGATCTTGTGGAGTTGAACCAAGGAGTTTGTAAAGGCAAGGAGATCGCCTACTTCATGAAGATCTACCCCGAGAGAGGCTAGTCCTTCGTGGACGTAAGCCATGGTGGAATAGACAAGGTTGCTTCTTCGTGGACCCTTCGTGGGTGGAGACTTCCGTGGACTCGCGCAGCTGTTACCCTCCGTGGGTTAAAGTCCCCATCAACGTGGATGTATGATAGCACCACGTATCGGAACCATGCCAAATATCACCGTGTCTTCATTTCGTTTGATTTCTCTGATCCCTCCTTTATGTTCATATGGAATGTCTTTACTTTCTGCTGCACTACTCTTAGAATTGCATGTGTAGGGTGTTACTTGACTTGGTAGAATTGCTGAAACTTGCCTACAACTAAAATTGGGAAAAGGATAAGTTTTTATTTGGCCAAGTAGTCTAATCACCCCCCTCTAGACATACTTTTGATCCTACAGGTGGTCCTCTGGGGGGTTCCCAATATTTGAGAATTTATAGAAGTGGAATGAGGTCAGACGGAGCCACGTGGGGCCCACAAGGTAACAAGGCACGCCTACCCCCCAGGGCGTGCCTTGTTGCCTTTCATCTCCTTGTTTGTCATTTGGACTCCCCCGAATCTTCTAGTGCCTCTTTTTTCCAGAAAAAATCGTCAAAAAGTTTCGTAGCATTTGGACTCCGTTTGGTATAGATTTCCAAGAAAACAAAAAATAAGAAAAAAACAGCAACTGGCACTAGGCACTGAGTTAATAGGTTAGTCCCCCAAAATGATATAAAATTGTATGAAAAGTATTAAAGATTGATAATATAATAGCATGAAACAATAAAAAATATAGATACGTTGGAGACGTACAGAGATGGCCTATGTTGGCGTTCCTCCGGGATACGTACGCAATCATACCACTAGTCTATCTCTTCCGAGATACACACGAGTGCCACCTAATTTTTTCCTATAGTTAACATAGCCCAATTAGTCAGGAAACACTTAGTCCAGAATCCTTGTGGTTTCGCTCAGGTCATGATTAGTTAACACTTGGCGACGTATTTTGGGTGCTTATGTAGCACTCTGTTCAAGTCAACGGTTCAGCTAATTCGTCCTACAAAACCTAAACCAATTCGGGGCCTAGTGATGGGGTCACCCACTTAGGGTAGTGTCGGTGTAGTGAACTTTGGGTATTCATTCCCTTGACTGTGCACAGACAGTTGTAGCCTCCCTGCCGGGAAGGGCTTGGGGGAAGATGGATCTACTCCATAGAACTCAAGACATGGTAATAAAATCGTGAAGAAGACCTCCAGGCATGTCATCGAGAAGTACAAAAGAAGTACTCAAGGTCAAGATTCGGGTTGGCAGGAAGCTACCTTCTCGGCATGGTGTTTTCCACTTTACTGACAAGCTCCAGACCGACAAGCTCTGGACTGGCAAGCCCAAGCTTCTTCCACCGCTTCGCCGCACCTACTTGTCAGGACCTTGCTGTCAAGTGGCAGGCACGCATGCAGTTAGGTAAAGCTTGTCAAGGCACGTGGCGATCCACCATCTGAAGATCAACTTTATTGACACCCGTCCAGGGGCGTGTCTTAGTAATAAAAGGTAGCTGGGCTGATGGTATAGGTGGAGCGGCGCTCCCTTGATAGCATCCGTCCCATCATGACACCTAATAGCGCATTTAATGTGGTTGTCCTATGCCGTCAGTGTTAGGTATGTTAACACTGTAGCCACTATTCACCTTGTAATTACCATTTTGCCACTCTGGTGACCCCTCTCATATATAAAAGGAGGACCTTAGCAATCTTTACAAGGGTCGAAACATTGCTCATTTGCAGTAGCTTAGTAGGACCTCCCGAGCATCTTGCCGGCAAGGTTCTGCTCTCTGTAAACGCATGGCTCAACACTCATAAATCCACCAAAGCAGGAGTAGGATTTTACACATACTACGGCCCGAACCTGGGTAAGCACTCTAGTGCTTTCATGATTGTTGTTGCTCTTTCTGTGCTGCTTGCCCTCGCCGAATGTAGAAGGGGATCTCAGCCCCATAGATTGTCGTACGCTGACATTTTCGGCGCGCCATGCAGGGGCTTGACGCACGTGAATCTGCATCAGCCGCGTCAGCAGCTTCTTCTTCATCCATGGCACCCAACAAAGCCACGGGCGCTTTTGCTCCCTCCACCTCCAAGGAGCTGTCTGACGTGCATACAGGGGATGGAGGCGGAAGTGGCCAAGCTTCACACTCTCGCGCCGGAGATGGAGACGGAGGCGGCCAGGTCCCTCGTCGTTCGGGTGATCCCAGTCACCAGACCGGCGGTGAGAAGAGCGTAGTGAGTCTCAATGGCAAGGCGACATCAAAGGGTGGTATGGAAAACGATGCGCCGAAACCGTCACAGGAGAAGCATGACCCGCCGCGTCACGAGTCTCAAGATCTAGGCCATGAGCGCAACTTTGAGGTGCACTCCAAAGATGACCATGGCCAACCAACACGTCGTGTTGCCGGTGACTAGCAGGTCCAACCACAGGATCGAAACATAGATCCTCTTGGTTCAACTAGGAGTCAAGAGTCATCCCGTACACCTGGCGGTCACTAGGTGCCATCACATGCACGGGGCAGAGCTCCTCCTGGCCCGACTAGGAGTCGTGAGCTGTCCCATGCTTCGGCACCATACAGAGCACACACTTCAGCAGACGGGATGGCACAAGCCCAGCTACTGCTCAAATTCCCTTTGGCGGCTCCTCAAATGGATGAGTGGCATCCACTATCCAGAGCCTGCTTGCTCTCACCAACAATGATAGCGCCCGTCGAGGGGAGGCTTCGCGGCGACCGCAGACGGAGCCGACAAGGGTAGCCGGAGAGCGAACTAGAGGACCAGCGCCAATGGGAGCACCGATGATGCAGTCTCCACAACGCACACCACACCAAGACCGGCGCAATGACGTTCGAGGTGAGATATCTATGGCCTCATCCTATCCATGAAGCCAGCAGAACCAGCGTCAAGTCTAGTTGGGCCGATAGGGAGAAGATGACTGCGTATGCATCATGCGGCACCGAGAGGCTCACTGACAATCTGATGCGCGCGCTGAGCTGGAAGCAAACGTGCCTGTACCGGGGTATCCTAGGGCCTTGTCGTATGACACGGGCTGCCCAGCATTTACCCACGAGTTGTGGCAAGTTCGTTGGCCTTCTTCCCGGAGCTTCAAGCTAGACATGCCCGATAAGTATGACGGCAAGGTCAATCCATCTGAGTTTCTCGGTATCTACACCAAAGTTGTTCAAGTTGCTGGTGGTAGAGACTAGAAGGTGCTTGCCAACTGGTTTCCGTTGGTGTTCAAACCCAACATTCATTCCTGGTTGATGAACTTGCTGGAGGGGTCGATATCATCATTGGCTGAATTGTGCCACCAGTTCGTTGGCACCTTCCAGGGCGATCACAAGCCGCCCGGGAAGCCCAGTGACCTACACGTGTTGCCGCGAAAACCCTATGGGACTCTCCATAAGGTCATATAGAGATTCAGCCAGGTGCAACATAAAATACCCGCTGTGCAGCTTACCATCGTGATTGCCGCGTTTCACAATAATCTCCACAATGTCAGAATGCGGGAGAAGATGAACATCAAGCAGGTGAAGGATATTGCTGAGCTATATGCTCTCGCTGACAAGTGTGCATGTGCTGAGGAGGGGAGGTGGATCCATGGGGAGGACGTAGTTGCTGTCAATTCTGAGGAGGACAAAATTACTCCGAAGAAGAAGAACGGCAGGAAGCATCCTCGAAAGCACAAGTGTAAAGCTGTGATGGCATTTCAGGGCACCGCCGACAAGAAGCCCAAGACTGACGATGCAGGCAAGGAGGTTGCCATCTGCACCTACGGTCATGTGGCTGCCGGAGAGAAGACTAGCGTCCCATTCTACAAGAGACATCGTACTGCTGGCCATGACCTCCGAGAGTGCTACCAAGTAGTGCTTCTAGTTGAAATTCAAAAGTAGGAGTATGAAAAGTGCAACAAGGAGAAAGGCCAAGACGGTGCTAGTAGTCCCGACAAAAAGAATCTCGGCGCCCGGGGGGGTTGACGCAGCAAGGCCGGGAAGTAAAAAGAGAGGCCCACTCACGGTCGTGGCAAGAAAGAAGGTGAAGAAGAGCAAGATGATGATGATGAGGAGTCTGAAAATGAGTTCCAAAATGTAGTGGACTGCGTCTGCATTGACGAAGGGGCATCTTTGCACTCCTCTCACCGACAGCTCAAACAGTGGGCCCGGGAGATCAATGCAGCCGAGCTGGCAGCTGAAGCACAGAAACCTTTGAAGTGGTCAGACACACCCATCATCTTTGATACTGAGGACCACCCAGATCGCACGACTAGTGTTGGTTTGTTGCAATTGTTGGTATGACCAACAATTTGCAACATCAGTTGAAGGTGGTGTTGGTCTTAACTTGATCTCCCATGCGTTGATCAAGAAAATGCAAATCCCCGATGAGGACCTCCAAGAAATGGGAACATTTCAAGGAGTGAACCCAGGAAGGACCAAGCCCAATGGATAGATCACCCAGCCATTCACTTTTGGTGATTCACTGAATTACAGAACTGAGAAGATAGTGTTCGACGTTGTCAAGTTGCCACTGCCCTACAATAGTTTACTGGGTCGCCCTGCCCTGGCCAAGTTCATGGTAGCATCTCACTATGCCTACAACACTTTGAAGATGCCAGGGCCCATGGAGGTGATTACAGTCCATTCCGACAAGAAGGACGCGGTGATTTGTGCTGACATGTTGTGCACGGAAGTAGTTGCAGCATCTGCCGGAAAGGCACCTGCTCCTGCCAACAAAGTTTCCGGGGGGCAAACACAAAAGACACCTACTAAAACCGGCAACACCTCCGGGAAGCACACCACCGAGTGCAGCACACCCAGAGAGGAAGCTAAGACTACTGCCGGCAAGAGCAAGAAAGCAGCCAAAGTTGCACCTGCAATCAAGCAGATTCCTAGAAAGGAGGATGGCACCGACACTTTTACTATAAGTGCCACACTTCCAGCAAATAGGAAAGCATGCTCATCACTTTCCCATGGGAAAATGTCGATGTGTTTGCATGACAACCATCCAACATCCCCGGTGTTCCTAAGGAAGTGATTGAGAACCACCTTGTTGTCTGCCCGAATGTGAAACCCATTAAGTAGAAGGTCAGGAAGCAAACTTTGGAATGACAGGAGTTCATAGCCCAAGAAATCCAAAAACAAGAAGTTGTAGGTCTTGTAAAAGCAGTGCTACATCCCACATGGTTGGCTAATCTGGTAGTAGTTCGTAAGGCTAATGGGAAATGGAGGCTTTCCATTGATTTCAGAGATACCAAGAGAGCTTGTCCCGAAGATCCTTTTCCGTTACCATGAATTAACCACATTGTAGACTCCACTATCGACTGCGATTTCCTCTCTTTCCTTGACGCCTACTCTGGATATCATCATATTTTTATGGCTCGGGAAGATGAGGAGAAAAACTCATTTATCACTCCATGTGGTACATACTGCTTCTGCATATGCCTTTCGGATTGAAAAGTGTCGGAGCGACATTCCAAAGAGCGGTGCAAATTGGCTTTGGTTCACAATTGCATAGAAATGTAGAAGCTTACATGGATGACATTGTGGTCAAAACCAAGTGCCAATCGCCGCTCATTCAACATTTAGAAGAAACATTTGCAAACTTGCGCAGAATCAACTTGAAGCTCAATCCTGAGAAGTGACGCCTACTCTAGATATCATCATATTTTTATGGCTCGAGAAGATGAGGAGAAAAACTCATTTATCACTCCATGTGGTACATACTGCTTCTGCATATGCCTTTCGGATTGAAAAGTGTCGGAGCCACATTCCAAAGAGTGATGCAAATTGGCTTTGGTTCACAATTGCATAGAAATGTAGAAGCTTACATGGATGACATTGTGGTCAAAACCAAGTGCCAATCGACGCTCATTCAACATTTAGAAGAAACATTTGCAAACTTGCATAGAATCAACTTGAAGCTCAATGCTGAGAAGTGTGTGTTTGGTGTCCCATCCGGCAAGCTTCTTGGCTTCTTTGTATCTCGGCGTGGAATTGAAGCAAACCCTGACAAGATCAAGGCAATTGAGCAAATTCAAGCACCAAAGTGCGTCAAGGACGTACAATGTCTTGCCGGCTATGTTGCCGCCCTAAGCAGGTTTATTTCCAAGTCAGCTGAGCTCCTTGCCGTTCTTCAAAATTTTGAAAAAGGCCAGTCCTATGAAATGGACCCCAGAAACAGAACTCGCACTCCTAGACTTGAAAGGGTATCCCTCTGCTCTACTGGTGCTGGTTGCACCTAAACCACAAGAGTTTTTATTGCTATATTTAGCAGCAACTAATCAAGTGGTAAGTGTTGCACTAGTGGCCGAAAGGGAACCAGACGAAGAAAATACCGGCAATAGCAGAGCCAAATGCCAACAAGCTGGAATCTTCTCCACAAGTGTCGGGTGCCAACAAGTCTAAATCAGGGCAAGCAAATGAACAAGAACAGCAACAAGTTGTGCCAAAGAAGAAGATGGTGTAGCCCCCAGTGTACTTTGTGAGCTCATTGTTGCAAGGAGCCAGATCAAGGTACTCTGGGGTGCAGAAATTACTTTTCAGTCTCCTCATGGACTCCGGCAAGCTGTGCCATTACTTTCAAGCACACCCAGTAACTATCGTCACTTTCTTTTTAATCAAACACATTTTCCTCAGGTGGTGCCAACTTGTCTGTGTGCTGAGGAGGCTGTACCAACGCGTTGGTTTGCTGAGCAGGCAGTGCCGACGCATTGGTATGTTGATCACGCGGCTGCGGACTGATGAGCAGTCGGTTCTTGTCCTCCAGAATGCTTAGCAGGTGGTTCTGAAGCATCGGACTCTTTAGCAGTCCATTCCACCAGGTTGGTCTACTGAGCATGCGGTGCCGCAAGGTCCCCCCCCCGCTACTTCAGGGGCCGGCACCTGAACCGGTGGTGCATCTTGCCACTGGTTGCTCTGGGGCAGACGATGACATGGCCTCTACGGCACAAAGTTAGGCGGGCTGATCACAGGATGATGCGTCAGCCGTCGGATTTCGAGTATTAGGTTCCTTGGTGGAAGCACGCTGTCGGGGCTCTGGGACTGGGGGTACCCAGGACCGTCTGCCTGCAGCCGATCGTGCGGATCATCAAAGGGCCCAACGCGGCCCAGCTTCAAGACTCCACGAGCAAAGCCCTCGCGAGGCCCCCGCCTCGGGAGGCAAGCAGCGGCAAGCTTCATCTGGCGCCCCAAGGCCTCCGTGAGGGGCGGCCTTTTGAGGCTGCATCCCAAGGCCCCTCATGGGGCGGATACTTCTAGGCTCACCACCCCGCCTCGCGCTGCACGTGGGTGACGTGGGCCATGACAGGCGTCACCATGACCGGTGCCAGCGGGCGCGGACAGTGAGGCTTTCCTCTTTGGCGCCAACGGAGCAAGGCCAACACGTGGGTTCCCAAGGCAGCCCCAAAGGTTGCCTCTTTGGTGCAACAAGACCAGGAGGATGGCTCGGCAGGACGGAGGTCATCGTCGAGCCCACCGGCGTGTCATGGACAAAAGCTTTGCAGGCGAAGACCACCTTTAGCCAGGATAGGGTGTACTACTGCCCCCCTTCAAAATTGGCCGTTGTAGCATCCCTTCCCGCCGAGCTTTGGGGGAAGAGGATCGGGCCATTATAAATAAATATAGGTTAGTCTCCACCATAGAGAGGGATCGAATCTTGGCATCCCTAGAGCCCTCGAGAGGCAGTTCATCCTTGTACTAGTTCATACTCATCCTCCACACGAGACAATCCACCACAAAGCAGGAGTAGGGTTTTACACCGCAAGGTGGCTGGTGGCTCGTGTCCGCGTCAGTATTTTCCCCGAAGAGGAAGGGATGATGCAGCACAGCTACGGTAGGTATTTCCCTCAGTGATGAGACCAAGGTTATTGAACCAGTAGGAGAACCACGCAACACTATGTAAACGGTACCTGCACACAAAGAACAAATACTTGCAACCCGACGCGTAAGAGGGGTTGTCAATCCCTCCCGGGTAAAAGATAGATAAATTTGTAGTAGATTGGATAAATAGATCTCGCGAAAACGCGGAATAAAATAAATAACAAAAAATTGCAGCAAGGTATTTTTGGGTTTTTGGAATAATAGATCTGAAAATAAAAGAGGCAAATAATAGATCGGAAAGCAAATATGATAAAGAATAGACCCTGGGGCCATAGATTTCACTAGTGGCTTCTCTCGAGAAAAATAGCATACGACGGGTAAACAAATTACTGTTGGGCAATTGATAGAACTTCAAATAATTATGACGATATCCAGGCAATGATCATTATATAGGCATCACGTCCAAGATTAGTAGACCGACTCCTGCCTGCATCTACTACTATTACTCCACACATCGACCGTTATCCAGCATGCATCTAGTGTATTAAGTTCATGGAGAAATGGAGTAATGCAATAAGAACGATGACATGATGTAGACAAGATCTATTCATGTAGGAATAGACCCCATCTTGTTATCCTTAATAGCAAGGATACATACGTGTCATGTCCCCTTCTGTCACTAGGATTGAGCACCGTAAGATCGAACCCATCACAAAGCACCACTTCCCATGGCAAGAAAAATCGATCTAGTTGGCCTAACTAAACCAAAGATTAGAAGAAGAAATACGAGGTTATAAGCAATCATGCATATAAGAGATCAAAACTCAAATAACTTTCATGGATAAAATAGATCTGGTCATAAACTCAAAGTTCATTGGATCCCAACAAACACACCGCAAAAAGAGTTACATCAAATAGATCTCCTAGAGACCATTGTATTGAGAATCAAAAGAGAGAGAGAGGAAGCCATCTAGCTACTGCGTACGGACCCGTAGGCCTACAATGAACTACTCACGCATCATCGGAGAGGCACCAATGAGGATGATGAACCCCTCCGTGATGGCGTCTAGATTGGATGTGGTGGTTCTGGAACTTGCGGCGGCTGGAATTGTGTTTCGTCGACTCCCCTAGGGGTTTTGGATTTTCGGGGTATTTATAGAGCAAAGAGGCGGTGCAGAAGGCCACCGAGGTGGGCACAACCCACCAGGGCGCGCCTGGGCCCCCAGGCGTGCCCAGGTGGGTTGTGCCCCTCTCGGGGCACCCCCTCTGGTACTTCTTCGGCCCAAGTTGTTCCTTCTGGTCCAAAAAAAATCTCCAAAATGTTTTGCTGCATTTGGACTCCGTTTGGTATTGATTTTCTGCGAAGTAAAAAACAAGCAAAAACCAGCAACTGGCACTGGGCACTATGTCAATAGGTTAGTCCCAAAAAATGATATAAAGTTGCTATAAAATGATTATAAAACATCCAAGAATGATAATATAATAGCATGGAACAAGCAAAAATTATAGATATGTTGGAGACGTATCAGCATCCCCAAGCTTAATTCCTACTCGTCCTTGAGTAGGTAAATGATAAAAATAGAATTTTTGATGTGGAATGCTGCCTAACATGTTCATCACATATTCTTTTCTTTTGTAGCATGGACATTTGGACTTTTTTATATGGTTCAAAGCAATAGTCTAGTTTTGACATGAAGATTTTAATACTCAAGCATATCAACAAGCAACCATGTCTTTCAAAATATCATCACTAAAGCAAGTTATCCCTAGCCCATTATGCTCAATCATTGATCCATTCATGAAACACACTCGCTTATTAGCTATACCCAATGCTCAAGTATGATCATAGTGCCCCTTAGTTGGTGCTTTGTAAGAGAAGATGGAGACTCAAATAAAAATAAAATTACATAAAGTAAATAGAAAGGCCCTTCGCAGAGGGAAGTAGAGATTTGTAGAGGTGCCAGAGCTCAAAGCAAAAGAAATAGAGATAAAACATTTCGGGTGGCATGCTTTTCCTATCAACAAAAACAATCGAGTAGTTCCCAATACTTTCCATGCTAGATATATCATAGGAGGTTCCCAAACAGAAAATAAAGTTTATTCCTTTTTCCACCATACTTTCACATTCCATGGCTAACCGTATCCACGGGTGCCGTCCATACCAACACTTTCCAAGGAATTTATTATTTGACAACATAAAGTAAATTCATTTTTCATTTCGGGACTGGGCATCCCTAATACCTTTGCCGTACTCTCGTGCAATAACAAGTGAATAAACACTCATCTTGAGAATAACACATCTAGCATGGAAAAATATCAGTCACCCCCTACCGTTTCATGAGCGGTACGAGCACAGAAAACGGAAGTTATTTTGAAAATTTAGAGATGGCTGCTACTTCTTGAGCTTGCGTTGGTTTTTCCCTTGAAGAGGAAAGGGTGATGCAGTAAAGTAGAGATAAGTATTTCCCTCAGTTAGAGAACCAAGGTATCAATCCAGTAGGAGGTACAAGCAAGTCCCCAATCTATGCACCTGCACAAACAATCAAACACTTGCACCCAACGCGATAAAGGGGTTGTCAATCCCTTCACGGTCAATTGCAAAGGTGAGATCTGATAGAGATAGGTATATAAGATTGCCAAAACCTAAAACAAAATAAAAGTAAATAATTGCAGCAAGGTATTTTTGGTATATAGATCTGAAAATATATGATGGAAAATAGACCCGGGGGCCATAGGTTTCACTAGAGGCTTCTCTCTTGAAAGCAAATAATACGGTGGGTGAACAAATTACTGTCGAGCAATTGATAGAAAAGCGCAAAGTTATGACGATATCCAAGGCAATGATTATGCATATAGGCATCACATCCGTGTCAAGTAGACCGACTCCTGCCTGCATCTACTACTATTACTCCACACATCGACCGCGATCCAGCATGCATCTAGAGTATTAAGTTCATAAAGAATGGAGTAACGCCTTAAGTAAGATGACATGATGTAGATGGATAAACTCAAGCAATATGATGAAAACCCCATCTTTTTATCCTCGATGGCAACAATACAATACGTGCCTCGCTACCCCTACTATGTCACTAGGTGAGGACACCGCAAGATTGAACCCAAAACTAAGCACCTCTCCCATTGCAAGAAATACCAATCTAGTTGGCCAAACCAAACCGATAATTCGAAGAGAAATACAAAGATATGAAATCATGCATAAAAGAATTCAGAGAAGATTAAAATAATATTCATAGATAATCTGATCATAAATCCACAATTCATCGGATCTCGACAAACACACCGCAAAAGAATATTACATCGGATAGATCTCCAAGAACATCGAGGAGAACATGGTATTGAGAATCAAAGAGAGAGAAGAAACCATCTAGCTACTAGCTATGGACCCGTAGGTCTGAGATAAACTACTCACGCTTCATCAGACACTACTAGAAAAGGCCTGTTAGTGGCGCACCTATTTTTGCCATTAATGGCGCACTACAGGTGCGCCACTATTATCACGCCATTAGTAACAAATACTAATGGCGCACATTTGGTGTGCCATTACTATCACAGATAGTAATGGCGCACCTATAGTGCGCCATTAGTATGCCTAGAAGTGCGCCATTACTATCTCACTTAGTAATGGCGCACCACATAAGAAGTGCGCCATTACTAACAATTAGATGATTTTTCGAGTAGATGATTTTTCATATAAAAACTTTTTAATCCGAGTTCGCATGCAAAAGTTATGCCCATTTTACTAAATTCCAAAGAGATTTTGCAAATAAAGTCGAAATTCATATTTGTAAATTTTCCCAACAACTAGACCACATATCACGTGGGAAACTTATTTTCTTTTATTTTTTTGACATTTCCATCATTTTCTTTTATTTTTTTAACTGAAAAGGCGATCCACAGGGGGGGGTGCATTTTTTCAAGTCATACACATAGTAATGGCGCACCTGTACAAAGTGCGCCATTACTATGTGTATGACTGGGTCAAACCTCGGTCAAACTTAGTAATGGCGCACTTTGCATAGGTGCGCCATTACTATGTCAAACTTAGTAATGACGCACCTATGCAAAGTGCGCCATTACTAAGTTTGACCGAGGTTTGACCCAGTCATACACATAGTAATGGCGCACTTTGTACAGGTGCGCCATTACTATGTCAACTAGTAATGGCGCACTATACCCTGGTGCGCCACTACTAACAAAAAAAAATTTAATCTTTTTTTTCAAAACTAGTAATGGCGCACCACACACCAGGTGCGCCATTAGTAATATGCCATTAGTGGCGCACCTGTATATGGTGCGCCACTGCTATATAGCAGTGGCGCACCACATACATGGTGCGCCATTAATGTCCATATTAGCTATAGCCGTTTTCCTAGTAGTGGGAAGGGCAATAGGGTTGATGTAGATGCCCTCCGTGATCGAAACCCCCTCCGGCAGATTGCCGGAAAAGGCCCCAAGATGGGATCTCACGGGAACAGAAGGTTGTGGCAGTGGAAAAGTATTTTTGTGGCTCCCTCCTAGGGTTTTGGAATATATGTAAATTTATAGGATGAAGAAGTAGGTCGGTGGACTCCCGAGGGGGCCACAAGCTAGGGGGCGCCCCCCCTAGGGCGCGCCCCTACGGCTTGCCGTCTCCTTGTGGGTCTTCTGACTTTGACTCCAAGTCTCGTAGGTGTCTTCTGGTTCAAGAAAAATCATTGTAAAGTTTTATTCCGTTTGGACTCCGTTTGATATTCCTTTTCTGCGAAACTCAAAAACAAGGAAAAACAGAAACTGGCACTGGGCTCTAGGTTAATAGGTTAGTCCCAAAAATAATATAAAATATCATATTAATGCATATAAAACATCCAAAACAAATAATATAATAGCATGGAACAATAAAAAATTATAGATATGTTGGAGACGTATCAAGCATCCCCAAGCTTAATTCCTGCTCGTCCTCGAGTAGGTAAATGATAAAAACAGAATTTTTGATGTGGAATGCTACCTAACATATTTATCCTTGTAATTTTCTTTATTGTGGCATGAATGTTCAGATCCATAATATTCAAAACAAAAGTTTAATATTGACATAAAAACAATAATACTTCAAGCATACTAATAAAGCAATCATGTCTTCTCAAAATAACATGGCCAGAGAAAGTTATCCCTACAAAATCATATAGTCTGGCTATGCTCCATCTTCATCACACAAAATATTCAAATCATGCACAACCTCGATGACAAGCCAAGCAATTGTTTCATACTTTTGATGTTCTCAAACTTTTTCAACTTTCACGCAATACATGAGCGTGAGCCATGGATATAGCACTATAGGTGGAATAGAATATGGTGGTTGTCGAGAAGACAAAAAGAAGGAGATAGTCTCACATCAACTAGGCGTATCAATGGGCTGTGGAGATGCCCATCAATATATATCAATGTGAGTGAGTAGGGAATGCCATGCAACGGATGCACTCGAGCTATAAGTGTATGAAAGCTAAAAAAGAAACTAAGTGCGTGTGCATCCAACTCGCTTGCTCACAAAGACCTAGGGCACTTTGAGGAAGCCCATCATTGGAATATACAAGCCAAGTTATATAACGAAAATTCCCACTAGTATATGAAAGTGACAAAATAGGAGACTCTCTATCATAAAGATCATGGTGCTACTTTGAAGCACAAGTGTGGAAAAAGGATAGTAGCATTGCCCCTTCTCTCTTTTCCTCATTTTTTTATTTTGGGCTCTTTGGCCTCTCTTTTTTCTCTTTTTTTTCGTCCGGAGTCTCATCCCGACTTGTGGGGGAATCATAGTCTCCATCATCCTTTCCTCACATGGGACAATGCTCTAATAATGATGATCATCACACTTTTATTTACTTACAACTCAAGAATTACAACTCGATACTTAGAACAAAAATATGACCCTATATGAATGCCTCCGGCGGTGTACCGGGATGTGCAATGATCAAGAGAGACATGTATAAAAAATATGAAAGGTGGCTTTGCCACAAATACGATGTCAACTACATGATCATGCAAAGCAATATGACAATGATGAAGCGTGTCATAATAAACGGAACGGTGAAAGTTGCATGGCAATATATCTTGGAATGGCTATGGAAATGCCATAATTGGTAGGCATTGTGGCTGTTTTGAGGAAGGGTATATGGTGGGTGTAGAGCACCGGCGAAAGTTGCACGGTACTAGAGAGGCTAGCAATGGTGGAAGGGTGAGAGTGCGTATAATCGATGGACACAACATTAGTCATAAAGAAGTCACATACTTATTGCAAAAGTCTATTAGCTATCGAAACAAAGTACTACACGCATGCTCCTAGGGGGATAGATTGGTAGGAAAAGACCATCGCTCGTCCCCGACCGCCACTCATAAGGAAGACAATCAATAAATAAATCATGCTCTGACTTCATCACATAACGGTTCACCATACGTGCATGCTACGGGAATCACAAACTTTAACACAAGTATTTCTACCAATCCACAATTACTCACTAGCATGACTCTAATATCACCATCTTTATATCTCAAAACAATCATAAGGAATCAAACTTCACATAGTATTCAATGCCCTTTATATGAAAGTTTTTATTATATCCCTCTTGGATGCCCATCATATTACGACTAAATTCACAACCTAAGCAAATTACCATGCTGTTTAGAGACTCTCAAAATAATATAAATGAAGGAAGAGAATTCAACAATTTCTATAAAATAAAGCCACCGCCGTGCTCTAAAAAGATATAAGTGAAGCACTAGAGCAAAATTGCCTAGCTCAAAAGATATAAGTGAAGCACAAAGAGTATTCTAATAAATCATGATTCATGCGTGTCCCTCTCAAAAGGTGTGTACAGAAAGGATGATTGTGGCAAACTAAAAATAAAATACTCATATCATACAAGACGCTCCAAGCAAAACACATATCATTTGGTGAATAAAAATATAGCCTCAAGTAAATTTACCGATAGACGAAGACGAAAGAGGGGATGCCTTCTGGGGCATCCCCAAGCTTAGGCTCTTGGTTGTCCTTGAATATTACCTTGGGGTGCCTTGGGCATCCCCAAGCTTAGGCTCTTGCCACTCCTTATTCCATAGTCCATCAAATCTTTACCCAAAACTTGAAAACTTCACAACACAAAACTCAACAGAAAACTCATGACATCCGTTAGTATAAGAAAATAAATCACCACTTTTTGGTACTGTTGAGAACTCATCCTTTATTTATATTGGTGTAATATCTACTGTATTCCAACTTCTCCATGGTTCATACCCCCCGATACTACCCATAGATTCATCAAAATAAGCAAACAACACATAGAAAACAGAATCTGTCAAAAACAGATCTGAATTGTTCTAATATTTATGTAACTTCAAAAATTCTGAAAATTTAGGAAAACGTAGGAAATTTCTATATCAATCTTTTGTAGAAAATTCAGGGTTTTTCCACGCTCCAGTGAATTTAAACAATTCTGTGACTGGACGCACAAGTTTCTGTTTTCAGCAAGATCAAATCAACTATCACCGTAAGCCATCCCAAAGGTCTTACTTGGCACAAACACTAATTTAAACACCAAAACACAATTACTACAGAGGTAATAATATGTATTTTATTCAAGAAAAGAAGCAAAACAAAAAACACAAAAATAAAATTGGGTTGCCTCCCAACAAGCGCTATTATTTAACGCCCCTAGCTAGGCATATTGCAATATATCTAGGTATTGTCATCTTTGGTATGCACTTCCTCAATTGCATACCTATACCCTCTAGGAGATTCTCTGGTATTATCAATAATCACACTCCTAGGTAGGAAATCAAGAAATTCACTAGTAGCAATCGGTTCCTTAATAATATTGAGAAATTTGGGGTGAACACTTATCATCTTAAGATCTCCGTTTTCTTTACTAGAAGAATCACCCTTATCTTTAGGAACATAAATAAACTTGGTAGTTTTAGTAGGAGGAAGTTTTGGAGTAGTTTTAACAGCGGCAAAAGCGGAACCCAAGTTGGTAATAATATCTTCTAATTTATCAATTATAGAGGAATCTTGATCAATTTTGTCCTTAACCATGGGTTCTTTTTCCTTAAAGTTCTTCAAAGTAACCCCCACCTTCGATCCAAGTTGAGTAATGTGATTATGGAACTTTTTATCTAAACTCTCAAATAGCTCTACAGTGGGGATTTTATTTTCAATAATATCAACCCGTTGCATCACATGTTCCAAAGTTAAAACCGTTTCATTAACCATAAGTTGTGGAGATCCTACGAGATTTAACATAGCATTGTAGGCATCCATAGTGTGGCTACCCAAGAAATTTCCCCCAGTAATGGTATCTAGCACATATCTATACCAAGTAGTCACACCCACATAAAAATTTCGAAGAAGAACGGTAGTAGATTGCTTACGAGTAGATCTATTTTGAGCATTGCAAATTCTATACCAAGCATCTTTAAGATTCTCCCCACCCCTTTGTTTAAAATTAAGAACCTCATTTTCCGGGGTATCGATCACGATAGAGGATCTAGCCATAAAAGAAAATCGAGCGAGCAAACAAAAGGCAAACGAAAAAGACGAACGGAAGAAGGGCGAATAAAAAGGCAAATCTTTTAGTATTTTTCTGAAAATCGTTTTAGAAGTGGGGGAGAGGAAAACGAGAGGCAAATGGCGAATAATGTAATGCAAGAGATGACAGTTTATGATGGGTACTTGGTAGGCTTGATGTAGACCTCCCCGACAATGGCGCCAGAAATTCTTCCTGCTACTTCTTGAGCTTGCGTTGGTTTTTTCCATGAAGAGGAAAGGGTGATGCAGCAAAGTAGAGATAAGTATTTCCCTCAGTTACAGAACCTAGGTATTGTAACATCTCCACTATCACACTACAGTGATCTCTCTCTAACAGTGGCCATGTTACCATGATCACTCAATCAATCTGCCACTTGTCCAAAATCAAACCCAAATTCAATTTGAAATGCAAGTCAAATAATTATTTCTTCAAACAGTAAATCAAAAATGTTCATAATATTGCAAATAATCCAGAAGCAATTATAAAAATATAATCAACATTAATTGAATTCCTAAAAAGACCCTAACTTCTAGAAAACAGCACCCAAGTCAGCTATTTAAATCCAATTCTAATTAAATAAAATTCAAATGAATTCAAAGGAGGTTCAAACTTGTCATGGCAGTGGCACATTTTTGCAAAGTCATTTGATGGCTTAAAGTAAATGAAAATAGCTACTGTTAAGAAATGCAGAAACCGAAAAAGGGAAAAGGCTAGATGTACTGTGCACTTAAGCCTCTGGGCTACACGAGCCGGCCCAGCCCAGCCGGCCTGCCTCCGCCCTCTCTCTCTCTTCCTCGTCGCCGTGTCGCCGTCCCCGTGGTCGCCGCGCGCTGCTCCGGCGGCTGGACGACACGACGACGCGCACCGACGCGGAGGGGATAAGAGCAACCCCTCGTCCCTCACCCCTGGTCGCCGCACCACTTCTCTCCTCTCTCCCTCACTCGGCCTCCTCCATCCCCTCTCTGCCGAGCGCCTCCGCCGACGCGCTGCCGCACTGCCGTGGCCACCGGCATTGTCGAGCCCGGCGTCCGTGTCCGGGAGGTGCGCCAGCCTCTGCCTCTTCCTCCTCGACCGACGGATGGAGCCGGGGTGCACCGCAGGTGGCGAATCGGGCCGCCCCCTTTCCACCTCTGCCTTCGGCAAGCGATGCCGTCTCCGTCAACCCGCTGCGCTCCTAAGCCGTCGAGGGTTTTTCATAACCGCGCGGTGAGCTCTCCCCTCCCCACCGCCGCTCTCCCGAGCCGCTCTGCTCCCTCATATCCAGCTCGCCGCCGTGCCATGCTCTGACCACCGCCATTGCTGCCATTAGCGCGCTCCCGAGACCCTACGGCTTGATCCAGTGGCTCTAGCGAGCTTCTGGAGTGCTGCTGCCGCTGCCTAGATAGCTAGCTCGAGCGCTGGCGCCGCGCTTTGCTGGTTCCGCAAACTATCGAACTCCGGCACCGCCCGCGAGCTCGCCGTCGTCGCCACACCGCATCTCCGGCCACGGCACTGCCACGGTTAGATGCGGCATTGAATGTCCGATCGAATGAGCCCGACCCGCGTCGAACGGACCACCGTAAACGATTTCCGGCCACCGCCCGAGCGCGCCGCCGTGCGAAATGCTCACCGGAGCAACTCCGGTGACTGACGCCGATGTGGCTGCCACGTGGGTCACCCTGGCTCACTGACCAGTGGGCCCAGGGGCCCCAGTTGACCGTGCTGACCGGTCAACGGGCTGACGTGGCAGTGCTGAGTCGCTGACATACGGGTCCCACCCCCCTTAATCGACATTTTATAATTAAAACTGAATTAGCAAATTAGTTTTGACACTGACAGTGGGCCCCCACGTGCTAATTAACCTAACTAGTTAATTTTAACCCCCTCTGTTAGCCTCTGAGTCACTGATCGGTGGGTCCCACTGGTCAGTTTGACCTAGTTAGCGAGTCAGCTGGTTGCTGACGTCATTCCCCTGTCATGCTGACGCCATATTCCTTTTCTGTTAATTTTGTTATTTAAAATAGATCCAGAAAATGTTTAACTCTTTGAAAAATCGTAGAAATTAAATCGTAGCCCAGATCGAAAAACTTTATACATGAAAGTTGCTCAGAACGACGAGATGAAGCCGACCGTGCTATCTGTTTTCGTGTCGGAGGTGAACCCGCAACTTTTAGCCTGTTTCCGGTAGATGAATAGTGCATATATACCGGTTAATAAATCCAACTTTAATCCTAAAATAACTAATATGATTATGACATGTCTTTAGGCAACCCTGCACTGCACGTTAGCATAGCATGCTCTGTGTTGTATATGTTTTCTGTGTATTTATCTGTTTCCTCCCCCTCTTCTCTCTCGGTAGACCCCAGTACCGACGCAGTTCCCGAGACCGATGCAGCTCAGGAGCCCGACGACACCGTAGACAACCTTGCCCTTGCCGCCGAGCAACCAGGCAAGCACCCCCCTTTTGAACATGCCTATATCGCCTATTCTCTTCTCTCTTGTGCTTGCATTAGAATTGCTGCTGCTACTACTTTACCTATTCTGATGCATAGCCTGATTTTTGTAACCTGCTTTTGATGATTACTTGCTTATCCTAAACTGCTTAGATTAGGATGGTTAGAGACCCCAGTGAACCCACTTGTCCCGATTGCCCCGCTGGATTATCAGAAGACTCGACAACCAGGCCTCGGCACCGCACATCACCTTCCCTTTATCTGTACGACACTGCAGCGTTACTATCGAGTGCCGAGGGTGATACCTCTGTAGAGTAGCTATTTTGTCATGGTCACCGAGGGTGGTTCCTCCTTCACCACTTCCAATAACGACGCTATCGTGCAACATCTCAAGTGTGAACCCATCGAGGGTGATTCCTCCGAGTTTACCTTGACGGATACATCGAGTAGGAATCCAACGAGGGTGATACCTCGGATTCCCTGATGTTATGGACACACGGATACTTGGACTTTACAACTGTTGCTTGGAATGGCGGGTCGACCCTGAGGGGTACCCGCGAGTGATGTGAAGACGGGATGACCTGGACGGTACCCGAGAGATGAATACGAGGCGTGGCCGGGCATTCCTAGCCCTTGCCGCAAGTCCTCGAGACGGGGCGACGGGGTCACATCTATCGTGAGTCTCTGCTCGTTACCGCACTACCAAAACACTAACGATTTGGATATTTGATCTGAGTGGGCCTTTGGCCTGATAGCACTAACCATCATGTGGGAATAGTTATGGGCACTCTGCATCGTAGCATCAGCCAAAAGCTCTGTCAGACGTCCAGTTCAGCAGTGCGGCATGGAGTGATTGGCGCCATCCACGACAAAGGTGGTGCTTGGATCTGAGCCATGTGCGCAACGACCCGGAGGGCGAGGGGTGATGGCCCAAGACCCTCGAGCGCTTTGGATGTAGACCGACGGGGACCTCTCTGCTGAGCTCTAGGTAGGGTTGCGGTGTATCGTTTGGCCGAGGCCGGGCATGACCCAGAAAAGTGTGTCCGGCCGGAGTTAATCGAGCGTGGTGGGTAAGTTGGCGCACCCCTGCAGGGAAGAACTAATCTATGCATAGCCGGATCCTCGGTAACGGACGCTCGGAGTTGTATCCCTATCGATACAACTAGAACTGGATACTTGAGATGAGATATGGATAGTAGGGCTCTGGGATTGTTTTCTCGCAGGGAGTCGAGGAAGGATCTCTGGCCGAGGTTGATACTTGGATATTAGGGCTCTGGGATTGCTTTCTCGCAGGGAGTCGAGGAATGATCTCTGGGCAATGTTGATAACACTACTGCTATGGCTCTGGGATTGCTTCCTCGCAGGGAGTCGAGAAAGGATCTCTGGGCGAGGTTGATTACACTACTACTACTTTACATCATGCTGATCTACCCTCTTCTAATGCTGCAAGACCGCTGAAGATGTTGAAGATGCTAGTCTTCGATAGGACTAGGCCTTCTCTCTAATTCTGGCATTTCTGCAGCCTAGTCCACATATATAGCCTTTCTTTGATAATGTTGCATATGTAGTGTAGATCCTTGCTTGCTGAGTACTTCAGATGAGGACTCACGGTTGCTTTGCTTCCTCTTTTTCCCCATATCCGTTTGATGCAACCAAATGACGGAGCCCAGGAGACGGCTGCCCCCGTCGACGACCACTACTACTACCCCGAGGATGACTTCTACTACGAGTTGGCTGACGACCATGAGTAGGTTTGGAGGGTCCCAGGCAGGAGGCCTGCGCCTTTTCGATCGTAGTGTTTTGTTTTGCCCCGCCTTCTTAAGGCCTTTCTGTTTTATCTTTTATATCTGTACTCAGATATCTGATGCTTTCACTGACGCTTGTATGCGAGCTTATGTATTCCAGTCCTCGAGGCCACTATCTTGTAATATAAAGCTTGTATGACTTTATTTATGTTTTAGAGTTGTGTTGTGATATCTTCAAGTGAGTCCTTAGGCTTGATCGTGTGCATTTGCGTGTATGATTAGTGCATGATTAAGCCGAGGCGTCACAGGTTTGTATCAGAGTCGACTGCCTGTAGGAATCCCCCTTTCCAACTCCTTGGCTGAAGTTGAGTCTAGATTTTCGAAAACTATTTTACTAACTTGGTTGTGTGGCTTACGGGCCCACGTTGCCAACTGGGTGGTATTAGGATCTTTTAATCCTCGTCTATACTCTGGGACTCTGATCTCTCTTCTATTCGGGTTAAATAATTTTGCTAACTCTAACACTAGGTTCTCGTAACCGCTTCCTCCCGGAGAGCTCCTTCACCACAGATGATCATCTGCTTCATCAGAAGATTCTGCAGAGACTCCTTGATGTTTCCCGAGACCCTGTGCCCACTGCTTTGCAGTTCACTACTACCGATAATCCCGTGAATAACATCCTTGCCGCTTGTACCTTCATTCCCAGTTGCTTCTGTTGTTACAAGATACCCCTAGTACTCTCCGTTGTTCCGAGAATCCTTTGAGCCTACTGCCGTGCAGCTTCTTTCGCACTGCAGATAATTCCTCACATTTACTAGAGATCCGTTCATCCCCAGTTGTTCAGGTTTTTCGCAAAATACTTTCCATTGTTAGTCGATCTTCCGAAAATCCTCTCCAGACTATTGCTCTTGAAATTCTTGCCTGCTGGCATTACGGTTAATTCCATATGTTTAGCAATCTTCATTGACATTCCTTGTCAATGCCGTTGCATCCCTTCTCCCTGTGATTGATTACCAATACTCACATCAACTCCGTCGTGAATCACCAGATCCATTGTTGGGTTGTTATCCAACAGTGTCCTTAACATCTGAAATCTTGTAAGTTCTCCCCTCATACATAAAGCCTTTGGTAAATTGTATCCTCTGCGTTTGTCAATCATGCTCTGCTTCCGAGCTTGAGTTCATTACTCCTGAAGTTCGTGGTATATGTTCCTAAGATACCCCTATGGGTTAAACATATGCCTTCCCTAATCAGTGTGAACTGAAAGTTATGCGGGTTATATCTACTCGCGTTCCGTCGGATAAATTTTCAATTCTACAACTTCTTCAAATACGAGAAGGGAATGAAACGTTATGCATTGAAGAAGTGGGAGTCGACCTTGAGCTTTGTGTTCATGCCCATGGACCCGATGTAGAACTTATCATGGAAGCTGCTAGTAAAAATAAATATTTCCTTGGTATAAGTTCATCTTGTATCTATGAACTGATCCTTTGCTATTGTGGTTCCGACTATATTTCCTCCTTGATTCCATTTCCCGGATAAGGTCAAATACTTGTCACCCACCTCGAGGGTCCTGGAGCGGATGCTGCGGCAGTGGTACCACCGCAGCGCCTGCTGGTAACTCGCAGCACAGAGTGAGACTTGGTGGCGGGCCTCCTCCCCGAGCACGAGATCCGTCCCTCGTGAGGCGTCCTGGCGTGCCTCGTCAAACGCCAAGACCCGCGGGGAGTGATGCTTGACCTCGTGCGGGAGGACCGCCTCTGCCCCGTAGACGAGGAAGAACGGGGTCTCGCCGGTGGGCTTAGTCGCGGTGGTGCGGATGGACCACAACACAGACTGAAGCTCACCGAGCCAACCCCTGCCGCAGGCCTTGAGTTTCTTATTGAAGCTCCTTGTCTTGAGGCCCCTCGGGACCTCCACGTTAGCACGTTTAGCTTGGACATTGCTCCGTGGGTGTGCCACCAAAGCGTAGCATATCTGCGTTCCAAGGTTAGCACAATATGTACTGAAGAGATTGCTTGTGAACTGGGAGCCATTGTCAGTAATGATATGGTTGGGGACCCCGAAATGGCTCACGAGGCCCTTGATGAACTTGACGCCAAGCCAGCAGGGATGGTGCGCACGGGCTCCACCTCCGCCTACTTGGTGAGCTTGTCGATGGCGACATAGAGGTAGCGATATCCCCCAGCCGCCCGAGAGAACGGGCCCAGGATATCCAGCCCCCAGACCATGAATGGCCACAAGAGCGGAATGGTCTGGAGACCTTGCGCAGGCTGATGAATCTGCTTGGCATGGAACTGGCAGGCCTCGCAGGACCGTACAAGCTCAGTGGCGTCGTTGAGCGCTGTGGGCCAGTAGAAGCCGCTACGGAACACCTTGCCCATGAGGGTGCGCGACGAGGAGTGGTGCCCGCAGTCCCCGCCGTGGACATCAGCCAGCAACTCGCGCCCTTGCTCGCTGGATATGCACCACAGCGAGACGTCGTTGGGGCGTCGCCGGTACAACTCGCCCTCCTGCAAGCAATAAGCAGTGCCCTGGCGGACCACACGCTCTGTGTCCTCCTCTTTCTCCGGCAGGGTGCCACGGGTGAGGTACGCCTTGAACTCCTCGGTCCAGCAGCCTGCCTGAGGTTCCAGCGCCAGGAGTAAATGACCTCCTGAGGCCGGGCCGCAGGTCGGGGCTCCTGAAGTTGGGGCTGGCGGTAGCTCCTCCCTGAGCAACGTCGAACCTGCGGCCAGGGGAGCCGCGGACGGCTTCTGAAGCCTTTCTTCGAAGACGCCAGGCCTCTAGGGCTTGTTGCAGGATGCCCTCTTGGCGATGTCGTCGGCTTCCTTGTTCGCGCCCCGTGGGATGTGCTGCAATTCCAAGGCCAGGAAGCGTTTTTCAATCTTACGTACCTCCTCCAAGTAAGCTTCCATGTGTTCGTCCTTCAGCTTGTACTATTTGTTGGAGAAGTTGACAAGGAGTTGGGAGTCGCCCTTCATGGTAAGGCGCTTCATTCCCAGGCCAGCTGCGGCCCTGAGGCCGGCAATCAAGCCCTCGTACTCTGCGATGTTGTTGGAGACCTTCTCGCCGCGCTGGAAGTAGAGTTGCACGGTGTAGTACAACTTGTCCTTGGTCGACGAGATGAGCACGACTCCAGCCCCCGCGTGTTGCCGCACAAAGACACCGTCGAAGTGCATGACCCATCCGTCGGGTGCTTCGTCGCAGGGCACGAGGGATTGGCCCTCATCCAGTCCCCGATCAGGGGCGTCAGTCCACTCCGCCACGAAGTCGGCCAGGGCCGCCCCCTTGATGACCCTGGTCATGCTGAACTCCAGCTGGAAGGCCTGCAGCTTGATGTTCCACTCCGCAACCCTCCCCGCAGCATTGGGGCTACAGAGCACCTTCTCCAGGGGTACGCGGAGACGACCTTGATTGGGTGGCCTTGGAAAAAGTGGCGTAGCTTCCTGGAGGCGACGAGGAGTGCGAACAGGAGCTTATGTGGCATGGGGTAGCGCGTGCGTGCATCACGCAGCACTGCGCTGACGAAGTACACCGTGAGCTCGACGAGTGGTGAGGAGTCGGGGGCGCCTTGCTCCATCGGGGGCGCGAGGGACTCGCGAGGCTCGGGGGTCGATGAAGCAGCGGGGTCCTCAGGAGTATCACCCTGGGATAGTGAAGGTTGCTCGGCTTCCTGCTGGCCGCTCTGCCTCGGGATTGCGCCAGCGGGCCCCTCTCTGACCGCCATGAGCGCCGCACTGGCCGAG
The DNA here is from genome assembly GCA_011799875.1 of Thinopyrum elongatum. Lineage (NCBI taxonomy): Eukaryota > Viridiplantae > Streptophyta > Magnoliopsida > Poales > Poaceae > Thinopyrum > Thinopyrum elongatum. The sequence goes on along the minus strand of CM022302.1, from coordinate 273,190,244 downwards.
TGGGGAGTGGCCGCCAAGTAGAGCACCAGAGGCTCACGCGGGCGGGGAGCCACCATGACAGGTGGGCTCGTGAGGTACCGCTTGAGGTCTTCGAAGGCCGCCTCAGCTTCCGGGGTCCACTCGAACGGGCCCTTCTTCTTCATCAGCTTGAAGAAAGGGAGGGCGCGCTCACCAAGCTTGGAGATGAAGCGCCCCAAAGAGGTTACGCACCCTGCGAGCTTCTGCATCTCCTTGAGGGTCTGAGGCGGGCTCATCCACTCTATTGCCTTGACCTTCTCGGGGTTGGCTTCTATCCCTCTGTGCGACACCAGGAAATCCAGCAGCTTGCCGGACGGGACCCCGAACACACACTTCTTCGGATTGAGCTTCAGGTTTATGTTGCACAGGTTAGCGAACGTTTCTTCTAGGTCTTTGATTAGGGTCCTTGCTTCCTGTGACTTGACCATGATGTCATCGACGTATGCCTCCGCGTTCCTCCCCAACTGTGGCCCGAGCGCTATGTGCATGAGTCACTGGATAGTGGCGCCAGCGTTCCGCAGCCCGAAGGGCATGCAAGTGTAGCAGTACACACCGCACGGCGAGATGAAGGCTGTCCTCTCGACGTCCTCCGCCGCCATCTTGATTTGATGATATCTCGAGAAGGCATCCAAGAAGCATAGCAACTCGCACTCAGCGGTGGAGTCCACGATCTGGTCGATACGTGGGAGCGGGAAAGGATCCTGAGGGCAGGCCTTGTTGAGGCTGGTGAAGTCGACGCACATGCGCTCCTTCCCGCCTTTCTTGGGGACGATCATAGGATTCACCAACCAGTCCGGGTGCCGCACCTCCCAGATGACGCCGGCCTCTTGGAGCTTCCCAACCTACTGGACGATGAACACCTGCTTCTCCTGTGCCTGGCACCGTGCTTTTTGCTTCACCGGGCGCGCGCCAGGGCTCACCATCAGGTGATGCTCAATCACCTCCCTCGGGACACCGACCAAGTCTGACGCTTCCCAAGCAAACACGTCTTTGTTGGCCCTCAGGAATGCCACTAGTGCCTCCTCCTGATCCAGAGGAAGGCCCGCACCAATGGTGAACGTGGGCCTCGAGCCCCCGGTGTCGATAGGCATCTGCTTCGTCTTGGCCCAGTCCTGAGAGAACAGCTGCTATTTCTTCATGGGCGCGGCCTCCTGAGCCACCGCTGCGCCTGCGGCGGCAGGGCGCGATGCGGCCGCGGCCCTGTAGACAAGCTCGAGGGCCTGGACCACATCCTTCGTATCCCCGACCACCGTCATGATGCCGCTGCTGTCCGACATCTTGACGACGTTATAACCCGGATGGGTAGCCGCCATGAACTTGGCGAGGGCCAGATACCCCAGGATGGCATTGTACGGGAGGCCGATATGGGCGACGTTGAAGTCGATGAGCTCGGTGCGATAGTTGTCGCGCATGCCGAAGGTGATGGGGAGGCGTATCTGCCCCATGGGAGTGGCTGCGCCCTTGACCACCCCCGAGAAAGGCCGGGTGGGGAGTAGCTGATCATATGGTACTTGAAGCAAATCGAAGGTTTCCACTGAGAGGACGTTTAGGCCGGCACCTCTGTCGATGAGGGTATTGGTCACCGCGATGTTCCTGATGGTGGGAGTACACAACATGGGGAGAGCACTCGCTTCTGTCGTGGCCTTGGGGTGGTCTCTGGAATCGAAGGTGATTGCGATCTCAGGCCCGGAGCGGCCTTGCGCCGCCACGCGCTGCGGTCGGGCGGTACCTTGCTGACGAAGAAGCTGCTTGATGTGGCGGCCTGATGCAGCCGCCTGCGATCCACCGATGATGCACGCGACCGCGTGGGGCATTGGGGTCGCGTAGCGTGTGACGAACTGGTCGCAGAGTTCCTCCCAAGAGGAGATCGAGGCGCGCGGGAGGTCGCGGAGCCAGGATCGAGGAGCCTCCGCGAGAGCGAGGGGGAACCAGTTTGCCATGGCCTTGTCGTCGCCGCCCGCTGTCTCGATGGCCTGCGCGTATGACTGGAGGAACCCTTCAGGGTCCACGACACCTCCGTATCGCGGGGGCAACGCCGGCCTGAACTTCGCGGGCCACTGCGCCCGCCGCAAGCTGGGGGTAAAGGCCCGATGGCCCGCAGCACCTCCGCAGGCGCCCGGCAGCCCGGCGGGTGGGGCGGCACCTGCCATGGGAACAACGAAGCACATCCGGAGCGCGGTTGATGAAGAGGCAGAGCTTCGACACGCCCCTACCCGGCGCGCCAAATGTCAGGTTCAGGGCTCCGCAGACCCAAGAAGGTTCGAACTCTGGGGCGTGTGCGAAGAACTCAACCTCTCGAGCCTGCCCACTCATCGCCCCACAGCCTAGCTTAGCCGGACATGTGTGAACAATGAAGAAGATGAACACAGCAGTTTACCCAGGTTCGAGCCACCTTGCGCTGTAAAACCCTACTCCTGCTTTGTGGTGGATTGGCCTCACGAGGGGCTGAGGATGAACTAGTACAGAGGATGAACAACCTCGCGAGGGCTCGGGGGTGAGAATGAGTCGACCCCTTCTATGGTGGTGGCAAACCTATATTTATAGTGGCCTTGGTCCTCTCCCTCCAAAACGTAGGCGGAAAGGGATACCACAACGGCCAATTTGAAAGGGGACAAGTAGTACATCCTATCCTGACAAAAGGTGGTCTTCTCCTGCAAAGCTTCTGGTCGTGACGCAGCAGTGGGCTCGGAGATGACCTCCGCCTTGCCGAGCCTGTGGTCTTGGTCTTGTAGCACCGGAATGGAAATCTTTGGGGGATTCCTCGGGAACCCACGTCTGTCCTTGCCTCCTTAGCACCAAAGAGGAAACTGCCTCCTCTGCGCCCGATGGCGCCCGCCTGGCCTTGGTCGTCATGGCTCACGTCATCGCATCCTCGTGAGGCTGGGTACCTGCATAGAAATCTCTGCTCCTCGGGAGGCCGCCTAGGGAGGCCGCTCCCTCGGGAGGTCTTGGTGTCATCCGCCTCGCGAGGGTCTTGTCTTGGTGGTCTTGGAGATGGGCCGTACCAGGCCATTGAGGGAGCCACGCCATGGGCCACAGGCAGGCAAGTCTGGGTATCCTGGTTCCCAGAACGCCGACACATCTATACACTTGGTAAAGGGTGGAAGGCTCAGCCTTTTGCCTGGTGTTTTGTTCCACTCTTGCCGCCCTAGTTTCCATCATAATGGTGTTATGTTCCTTGATTTGTGTTCCTAACACGGTTAGGGTTTATGGGCCCCCCTTGACAGTTCGCTTTGAATAAAACTCTTCCAGCAAGGCCCAACTTTGGTTTTACCATTTGCCTAATAACAACTAAAATTTGCATAGGGACCGGCTAGCACCCGAGGATAATTAATCAACAACCCGAGCCAGTGCTCCTCATGAGTGTTGGTCCAAACTGGGTAGACTGTGGGGCCACCATGGGCAAACTTGAGGATTTGTTTTATTCGTAGGATGTCCCATCCGATCGTGGCCTGAGACGAGATACGCGTGGCTCCTATCAGGGTGTCAGCACATTGGGAGGTCTTCCTGGTTTTGTTTTACTATTGTCGAAATGTCTTGTGCACCGGGATTCCAAGTTTGATCGGGTTGTCCCGAGATGGAGATTTTCCTCCGCGGATCATGAGAGTTTATGATGTACTAAGTTGGGACACCCCTGCAAGGTTTAATCTTTTTGAGAGCCGTGCCCGTGGTTATGTGGCAGATTGGAAATTTATAATATCCGGTTGTAGAGAACTTGACACTAAACCCGAATTAAAATACACCAACCGCATGCGTAACCGTGATCGTCTCTTTTCGAGGGAGTTTGGGAAGAGAACACGGTGGGATTATGTTTGACTCGTAAGTAGTTCAGGATCACTTCTTCATCATTACTAGTTGTGACCATTATGCGTAGTTTACTATTCTTACTCTTGTACTCGTAAGTTAGCCACTATACAATGCTTAGTGCTTGCTGCAACCTCACCACTTAACCATTTCCATACCCATTAAGCTTTGCTAGTCTTGATACCCATGGTAATGCACTACTACAGGATGCTGCTAACGCGACACTATGATCAGAGACCCTTTGACGAAACTGTGTGCGATGCATTAATGGAAAACGGGGATGTAAAAAAACCGTCAAAAAAGATGCAAAACATTTACGATGGCGGAGACATCAAACATGGTTCAGATTTTTGTTACGTGTGCATAGCTGAGCATACGGTTGATCCATATGAACTGTTTGTGATTAGACAGAACAACAAAAACGGGCAGCCATATCAATGTGTGTGCGATATATGGCATACAATTCGCTCCGATGAACTGTTTGCTATTAGGGAATGCAACAGAAACGGTCAGCCAGATCAAGGTCTGTGTGATATACGGCATACGGTTCACTCTGATGAACTATTTTCGATTAGGGAAGAGAACATAAATGGTTCAACTTAACAAGATGTGTGTGATATGCGGCATACAGTTCACATAGATGAACTATTTGCGATGAGCCAAATGAACACAAACGATTCGTGTAAACAAGATGTGTGTGATACGCAGCAAACAACCCACTCGGATGAACTGTTTGCGATGAGAAATTATAACACAGACGGTTACTATAGTTAGTTCGTGTGCGATTCTATTTGTACAAAAAACTTTGAAAAATGCAAACTAGTTGCTTGCGGTGGCTAGGAGTATCGCACATAATGCGTCTACGAGTACTCGTGTGAGATGATTTGTAAGTTACACATATGTTCCTTATGGTAACACGTGTGTGATAAATAACACGTGGCACCGCATACGGTATTCGGGTTGTGTGTGTGCTCCACTTAGTCTTCCCGTGCTCCAGCGAATGCTTCCCATGCTCCACATGGGTGAATTGTAAAATCCACGCCTCTTCCCTCATCGGTTTCCCGCCACCAGCTAATGGCTTGCTGCATATAACCCAGGCGACAACGCACCGTCGCGATACTCTGCGCAGATCTAGTCCTCACCCATCTACCATTAGTTATTCCAAGCATGCCAGGCAATGACCAAAGCTTCGACATCGACCCCTACCTGCGTTACATCTTCGGCGAGGAGAACAAGCCGGAGCAGGTCGGGGAGCAAGAGCTTCATCGGCCGGTGCATGCACATGGCCCATCGGCAATGATATTGGCGTGAGAGTCCTTGGGCGCACAATCGACATATTGCAGAGGAGGTGTGATGAGCAGTTTGCCATCCACCATGCAAAAGATCCAGAGCTGCTCGGCGGCATGATCGACGACCCACCCGAAGAGCCGCCGTCACCAGTGCTCATCGAGAGCCTGATGCCCCGCAAGGAATGGGCAGAGGACCTCTACGATTCAGTCAAGACACAGCCAGCCTGCGGCTTCATCATTGCCTGTGGTGGCCGTGTCAACCTCGATCCCCATGAAGTGGTGGCCAGACTCGAGCGCACCCTTGGTGGAGTTGACGTCCCCGACGAAGTATAACATCGCCAACGTGATATCTTGAGGATGCAGGTGATGGACGGAATTTGCTACCAGGCCAGAGACATGGAAATGGAGCGGTTCCGCGGAGATATCATGCGCGCGATTGCACGCTGTCAAGCTCTTCTGGAAGAGGCCCAGCAGCCCCAAGAGCCTCCCAGCGCCAGCAGCTCCGTAGGCGGAGGTGGGTTGGGACACTTGGAATGAACGGCCGCAAGGGTGCTATGCTGATCATGGAGTCCGAGAAGACTGTCATCAGAAGGCCACCAACTCAGCCTTTTAGCCTATATTTTATTATAATTGTATGCATATGTAGGTCGTGGGTGTTTTGGGCGTTGCCGCATGTGGCATTTTAAATTATCCTGAATATGTAAGACAATTATTAACCGTTGTCATTGTAAATTTGCCTCAACAGCGAGCAGAGCGCGGGCAGGGACGCCAGAGCGGAGCGCGCCGTGGCCGCCTCAATGGCGAGCAAAACATGCGGACAGACATGAGCAGAGCGCGCCGCGGCCGCCTCAACGACAAGCAGAGCACGCCGCGGCTGCCTCAACGGCGAGCAACCATGTGGTTAACCTTCTGGCACCCCGTGGGAGGCGCGACGGTGCATCAATCGGACACGATGGTGATATCTTGACCGTGTGTGATAGTGGGCAGACACGTACACGTACATCCGAGAACGCAGGCCAATGTTTCGGGCTTCCGATGCGTGGCATACGGTTGATCCATAAGAACTGTTTGCGATGAGCCAGAACAACAGAAACGGGCTTTGTAGGCCCAGAACCATCAATAAATTTTGAACTTGTTTCTCGTCACATTGTAGATTACAACGCAATAAGAATTGCAAATCTATTCACACTGATCAAACTAATATGTGTTCATACTTAGCACCGGGCTATAAAAACTACCCACTCGAAAATTACTTCACAGTTTCTCTCCTCATCACCCACAAAACTGGTCTTTCTTGTCAAGTCGTTCTGCCATGACCGGTAGGAGGAGTTTCGGGTGGACATATAACCAGGCAGCAAAGACCAGGGCCGCGGAAGCACTAGAGAGGTCCCGCCACCAAGCGACAGCCGCAACAGAGATGTCCCGGCACGCCGCAGAGCCCTCGAACGAGCTCTCGCGGGCACGCGAGGGCTCTCACAAGCGCACTCGCCACATCGGCGATCGCGACGAGCTGGCGTTGCTGAAGTCCTTGGCCGGTGACGATGACATTCTCGCTGGCCTCATTAAGTAGCAGGAGCTGGTCGACGGCTTGATGAAGCTGCTCGAGATTAGCGATGCCTCGGTTGAGAAGGCGACCGGCCTCATCGAGCAACTCATGGGTGACAATGCGAAGCTCCTCAAGGCGCTCGCCGAGAACGAGGAGGAGGCCGTCGGCAGGAAGATGCTGCATGAGTAGAGCAGTGCCTCAGGGATGACGCTGACAGCGGTCATCGAGGAACTGATGGGTGACTTGAGGAAGCTCCAGATCGAGCGCGAGCAGGAGGTGGAGGAATCCGTGGCTGCTTTCAAGCAAAGTCGTGAGGAATGGAAGAAGGAGCTGGAGGATGTCGTCGCCCGGCGATCCATCGAGGAGTAGAGATAGTAGCGACCCAGATCGTTGTCTGCGATTTCGTTCTTCTCTTGCCCCCGTGTCTTCCGGGCTTTGCCGCATGTGGCATTTTAAATTATCCGGAATATGTAAGAATATTATTATCCGCGCCATTGTAAATTTGTCGTCGTATTATCCGTTGCCATTTTATTTGTCGTCATATTATCCGTTGCCCTATGTGGCATTTTAAATTAGGCTAGAATACGAGTTGAAAACACGAACAAAGCAAATGCTAACGTTGAGCGGGGCCATGGGATCACGAGCAAACACCCTCCGTCCAGGTGCTTTAATTAACCGCGTGTTAAACAGCGGCTCGGCCGCCATTAATAGAGAAGTTGTGAGCGAGGCGGGCGGTTGGTGGATGGAGGTCAAAGAGCTCGCTTCCCGGTGAGCATGGGCGGCCTTGCTGCTCGCACGTGTCCCGTCGAGCCTGCGAGGTGGACAGGATGCACGCGTCCCGTCGAGCCTGCGCGGCGGACTGCTCGCACGCGTCCCATCGAGCCTACACGACAAACTTCTCGCTCGTCCCGTCTAATCAAACAGCTGCACGCACGCCACCAAGTATGGTTAAATTTTGGCACAAAATACAAAGATGACCAATGAACGAGGACGGAGGTAGTACTATCCCATAAGAAAAGAGGGACGCGTGGCCGCACTTAAATGGTTACGGGAACACATGGTTCATATAATACAACCGTTTGAGATATTAACGTGTCAACTATTTATTTCAAAAGGACTTCGTTGGCTATTAATGTGTGCGCCTTGTCTCAAATTGGACGATTTTTTTAACCTCGACATATATGTGCCATGTCATGAAACCATGCCAAGTTTCATGTTTTTGGGCGAGTTTTCGATTTACTCGGATTTAAAAACCAAGATTCTCAATGTTTCAGGACGACGAGAAGTTTGTAGTTCATTCCCATTCCTTCAATGAGACCTAAACATGCACACAATGACACATGTACGATTTTCCACCCATTTTGCTTCACTGGAGCATTTGCTTGTAGTTCAAATTTGAATTATGGACTACATTAAATGCCTAGAAAACTCAATTAATATATATAATGGCCAAAAGAACCCTGAACAGTTTCAAATTTCAGCACGACACTCCTGTTATTCTTTGTTGCATGTAGAAAACAAAGTTTAAGGCGAGAAGAGGCAGCGATTATCATTTCACCCACAAGAGGGGCAAGTTTCCCTACCGGAACCACGAGGGTTGCGAGAAGCTTCGGTTTGTAAGAGGCTTGTAATATAGCTTGGCCCAAATTAGACAATTATTTTACCATGACATATATGTGCCATGTAGTGACACCATGCCAAGTTTCATGATTTCCTGGTGAGTTTTGGATTTACAGAGATTTAAAAACCAAGATTCGCAATGTTTGTGGCCGAGCCAGGATGCCGAGATGGTTGAATTCATTCCCATTCCTTCCATGGGACCTAAACATGCATCCCAAGGACACATGTACGTTTTTTCTAGCCATTTTGGTGCACTGGAGCATGTATTTGTAGTTCGGATTTGAATTATGGACATTAAATGCCTAGAAAACTCAATTAATGAATAAAAAAGGTCAAACAAACCCTGAATAATTTCAAAGTTCAGCGTGAATCTCCCGTTGTTCCATGTTGCGTGTAGAAGAAAATACAAGGCTAGAAGAGGGAGCGATTATCATTTGGCCCACAAGGGGACACGTTTCCCTATCGAAACCACGAGGGTTCTTGCGACAGGCTCCGGGTTGTAAGAGGTTTATAATAAAGCTTGGACCAAATTGGACAATGTTTTTACCACGACATATATGTGCCATGACGTGACACCATGCCAACTTTCATGACTTTCTGGTGAGTTTTGGATTTATGGGGATTTAAAAACCGAGATTCCAAATGTTTGAGGACGAGCCAGGACGTCGGTACGGTTGTAATTCATTCCCATTCCTGGCATGGGACCTAAACATGCACCCAAGGACACATGTATAATTTTTCTAGCCATTTTGGTAAACTGGAGCATGTATTTGTAGTTCAGATTTGCTATGGACATTAAATGCCTAGGAAACTCAATTAGTGTATGAAAAGGCCAAACGAACCCTGAATAAGTTTAAATTTCAGCACGGATATCCTGTCGTTCCATGTTGCCCGTAGAAGAAAATACAAGGCGAAAAGAGGCAGTGATTATCGTTTCGCCCACAAAGGGGACACGTTTCCCTATCGGAACCACGAGGCTTCTTTGAGAGAAGCTCCGGTTTGTAAGAGGCTTGTAATAAAACTTGCGCCAAAATGGACAAAAAAAATTCCTCGACATATATGTGCCATGTCGTGACACCATGCCAAGTTTCACGATTTTTGGGTGAGTTTTGGATTTACGGGGATTTAAAAACCGAGATTCTTCTCACAAAATGTTTTCAAATAGCACACGGTTCACTCATGAAAGCCGTGTGCCTACCAAACCGTGGCCGATGCCCCCCTGCTTCGCACGCGATCTGAGTCATGCATTCTGATTGGCCAGAACCCAAACTCCACAGATCGTACGTCTGCACCATTGGATGCTCCCAGATCGAACGACAATCCTCATCCCTTTCGATAGCACATGCAGTATATGGGTAAGCACTGTGCGCATGCGTCGTGCTAGCTCACGCTTCCTTCTCTACTAAGTTTTCTATATTAATGTTGTTATACATCCAAACATGCTACCGTTTCCCGCCACTCCTCTCATCGGTTTCCCGCCTCTTCTCCCATCGTTTTCCGACTGCCAGTGTTAGTGCTCATTGAAGGCTGGGCGGCGACACACCGTCCATGTAAATATCGTACACAGTTTCTAAAAGCACAAATGTGTGTGATAGGAGGGAGTAGGTGTGACGCCCCCGGCCCGACCATGCACTAATCATACACGCAAATGCACACGATCAAGCCTAAGGACTCACGGGAAGATATCACAACACAACTCTAAAACATAAATAAAGTCATACAAGCTTTATATTACAAGCCAGGGGCCTCGAGGGTTCGAATACATAAGCTTGCGAACAAGCGTCAGCGGAAGCATCAGATATCTGAGTACAGATATGAAATAGAAACAGAAAGGCCTTTAGAAAGGCGGGGGAAAATAAAACACTACAATCGAAAGGCGTAGGCCTCCTGCCTAGGACCCTCCGATCCTACTCCTGGTCGTCAGTCAACTCGTAGCAGTATCCATCCTCTGGGTAGTAGTAGTAGTCGAACGACGGGGCATCTGTCTCAGGGGCTCCGTCCTCTGGTCGCAACAAACTGATATGGGGAGAAAAGGAAAACAAAGCAACCGTGAGTACTCAGAAGTACTCGGCAAGCAAGGATCTACACTACATATGCAACATTTTCAAAGGGAGGCTGTATATGTGGACTGGGCTGCAGAAATACCAGAATAGAGAGGAGGCCTAGTCCTATCGAAGACTAGCATCTTCAGAGGTCTTGCAGCAATAGAAGAGAGTAGCACATATCACTATAAAGTAGCAGTATCATTAAGTCTCATCCTCACCCAGAGATCCTTTCTCGACTCCCTGCGAGAAAGCAATCCCAGAGCCATACAGTCATCAACCTCGTCCTGAGATCCCTTCTCGACTCCCTCCGAGAAGCAATCCCAGAGCCATAGTATCCAAGTATCCAGTTCTAAAATATATCAATCAGGATACAACTCCGAGTGTCCTTTACCATAGGACCGGCTATCGATAGAAATGTTCTTCCCTGCAGGGGTGCACCAACTTAGCCAACACGCTCGATTAACTCCGGCCGGACACACTTTCCTGGGTCATGCCCGGCCTCGGTCAAACGACACACCGCAACCCTACCTACAGCTCAGCAGAGATGTCCCCGCTGGTCTACATCCTAAGCGCAAGGGGGTCTTGGCCATCGCCCCTCGCCCTCCGGGTCGTTGCGCACACGGTGAAGCCAGGCACCAACACTACAGGAAGGCGCCGGTCCGTCTGTGCCGCCATGCTGAACTAGATGTCTGACAGAGCTTTTGGCTGATGCATACGATGCAGAACGCCCATACTATGCCCACATGATGGTTAGTGCTATCAGGCCAGAGGCCTGCTCGGATCAAATATCCAAATCGTTAGGACTAGGGGCTTGCGGTAACGAGCAGAGACGCACGAAAGATGTGACCCCGTCGCCCCGTCTCGAGGACTTGCTGCAAGGGTTAAGAATGCCTGGCTGCGCCTCGTATTCACCACTCGGGCACCACACAGGCACCCGTCTTCACAACACTCGCCTCTCAGGCGCACGCGGGTACCCCTCAGGGCCGACCCGCCTATCCAAGGAACAGTGTAAAGTCCAAGTATCCGTGTGTCCATAACATCAGGGGAATCCGAGGTATCACCCTCATTGGATTCCTACTCGATGTGTCTGTCAAGGTGAACTCAGAGGATTCACCCTCGATGGGTTCACACTTGATGTGTTGCACGACAGCGTCGTTACCGGAAGTGGCGAAGGAGGAATCACCCTCGATGACCACGACCGAATAGCTACTCTACAGAGTTAACATCAGAAGTGCTACATGAGGTTTCACCCTCGGCACTCGATAGTAACGCTGTAGTGTCGTTACAACTAAGGGGGGGGGGGTGATGTGCGGTGTCAGGTCCTGGTCTTCAATCCCGTTGATCGGGTCTTCTGACGATCCAGCGCGGCTGTCGGGATAAGTGGGGTCACTGATAGGTCTCTACCCAGCCTAGACTAAACAGTTTAGGATATGCAGGTAATTATCAACAGCAGGTTACAATGAACAGGCTATGCATCAGAATAGGTAAAGCAGCAGCAGCAGCAATTCTAATGCAAGCATGAGAAATAGAATGTGCGATATCGGGATGATCAAAAGGGGGGCTTGCCTGGTTGCTCGGCGGCAAGGGCAAGGCCTTCAGGGGTCGTCGAACTCCGGAGCTGCGTCGGTACCGGCTCTATCGAGAGAGAAGAGGGGGAGGAAACAGTATAAATATAGAGCAAACATGAGCAACACGGAGCAGGCCATGCTAACGTGTAGTGCAGGGTTGCCTGAAGACATGTCCAAGTCATTTAGTTATTTTAGGAATTTGTTTGGAATTATTTTATTAAGGTCATACACTATTCATTTATCTGAAACAGGCAAAAAGTTGCATGTTCAGATAGTTAGAGGCATCTAACAGGTATGTGGGTAGCGTATTCGGATCCGTCTCATTTTTCTGATCATTTTTCATATATAAATTATTTTCATCGGAGTTACGGATTAAAAGATATGATTTTCTAAAGTTTTATTGACTTTCTGGAATTTATTTAATTATTTAAATCAACATTATCTAGAACAGTAAAAGATGACATCATCATGACGTAAAGCTGACGTCAGCAGTCAACTCTGGCTGACCAGAGTAAAATTGACATGTGGGGCCCACATGTCAGTGGCTCAGTTAATTAAACAGAGTCAGATTAAGTTAATTAGGTTAATTAGCAGGTGGGGCCTACTGGTCAGTGGGTTATTAGTGTTTTAATTAATCAATCTAATTAATTAACCGAATATTTATTTAATAAAATCATTTTAAACGGCGGGACCCACATGTCATAGACTCAGGGCCCGCCCAATCAGCGTTGACCCTGGTCAACGGGGGCCAGGTGGGCCCACGGGCAGTGACACTGGGGCTGGGGCCCGCGTGCCACGTCGGAACCGGCCGGCGGTGAGGCTCCGGCGAGCTCGCGCGGCGGCGTCTTCGCCGGAGAGCTTCGGAAAACGGCTACGCTGCACCTTTTTACGCGATTTAAGTTGCGTTCGAACGGCCGCTTCGCCCCGAGTCGATCTACGGTCTTGGAATGACCGGAAGTGGCCGGAAAATACGCCGGCGTCGAGATTAGGCGGAAGCCGAAACCCGGCGAACTCGCGCGCGGCGCTGCAGAGGCAAAAACAGCCAGCGCTCTACCCCTACGACATCTGCTTGGCATCACGAACGCGACAGCGGGCTCGGTGGTTCGTGACGACCATGGTTGCGACGGCCCCGAGCTCGACGACGGAGCTCGGTTCGGGCGGCCATGGCGTGGCGGCTATGAAGGCGCAGAAGTATAGGGGAGCGCGGGGAGAGCAGGATTGGATCACCTAGCGGCACAGGAAAGGCCGTCGGAGGCTTAGGAGCTGCCGTGGCGCTGCCGGAGTCGAGGAAGACGGCAGTGACTGAAGGGGGAAGAAGACCGTTGGCGGCGTCTCGAGGTCGCTCCGGCTCGTGCGCGTCGACGAGGATGTCCAGGACAACGAGGCGCAGCTTCTGAACAGCAAACGGCGGCTCGAGCAGGCCGGTGGCCGCGGTGAAGCAGCGGTGCAGCGACGACGGCGCCCGGTTGCGGTAGCAGAGAGGGGAAAAGAGAGAGCGAGCGCTGGGAGAAGGGAAAGAAGTGGTGCGGTGACCAGGGGGAGGGAACGGGGACTCGCCCTTATCCCCTCGCTGGCCGCGGTGGCCGCTGTCGAGCAGGGGCAGGGGGGCCAGGGCGGTGAGTGCGGCGGAGGTGACAGCGCGCGAGAGGGAGGAGCAGTAGCGAGAGGTGGGAGAAAGGCCGGGGATGATGGGTCGGGCCGCACTGTGGCTCTACTGGGCTGGAGTGCACAGTAGCATTTTTCTAGTTTCCTTTTTATTTTCTGTTTCTTTTAATTCCCTTCTGTTTTGTATTTTCTTTAGCAAGTATTTGACTTTTATAAAATAGGCCATTGGTCAATTAAAATACTCTCCAATATACAGTACTGCCACAAAAAGTTTGGAGGGAAAATCACTTCAATTGAATTTTGTATTAAAAGAAAAGGGATTAAAAGTGGCTGCTTTATTGCTGTTTGAGTTATTTAACTAGTTCCACAAATGTTGATTATAATTTTATAATTGCCTCTGAATTATTTGCTATTTAATGAACAATTTAGTTTTTTTGTTGGTCAACTTTTATTTTCCACTTTCATCTAAATTTGAATCTTGAGTTAGGAGTACAAATGCATTATGATGCAAATGATGATCATGCACTGTTAATCATGCTGACTTGGCATTATCAAAATGGAATTACTGTGGCTAACCACTGGGGGTGTTACAAATCTCCTCCACTAATAAGAGTTCTCGTCCCGAGAATTAAGAGGTAGAAGGAAAAAGTTTGGGGTATTCAGCACGGAGGTTATCCTCGCGTTCCCAAGTGGCTTCATCTTCCGTATGATTTGACCACTGCACTTTGAGGAACTTGGTAACCTTCTGACGGGTTCAACGTTCAGCTTCATCGAGAATGCGGATCGGATGCTCCTTATAAGATAGGTCATCTTGCAATTCGAGCACCTCGTGATCCACAGCTCGGTGCGGAGATTCTTTGAAGCATTGACGAAGTTGCGACACATGGAAGACGTCGTGGATATGGGAGAATTGCGGTGGCAATTCCAATTTATACGCCACCTGACCACGTCTAGCAATAATGCGGAAAGGACCAATGTAGCGTGGGGCTAGCTTGCCCTTGATTCCAAAACGGTGAGTGCCCTTCATAGGAGTGACACGAAGATAAGCCTGATCACCAGGTTGATAAGTCAAACCCCATCGTTTGCGATCATAGTTGCTCTTCTGGCGGTCCTGAGCCGCCTTGAGATTTTCACGGACGATACGGACTTGTTCTTCGGCGTGTTGAATAATATCCGGACCCACGAGCGGTCGTTCCCCAGTTTCTGACCAATTCAGAGGGGTTCGACACTTACGTCCATAGAGTACTTCGAAGGGAGCCATTTTCAAACTGGCTTGATAGCTGTTGTTATAGGAGAACTCGGCATAAGGAAGAGATTCTTCCCACTTCTTGCCAAAAGAAATAACACAAGCCCGAAGCATGTCTTCAAGCACTTGATTAACTCGTTCAACTTGACCTTGGGATTGGGGGTGATAAGCTGAACACTAGGTAATATGAGTTCCCATAGCTGTTTGGAAACTTTCCCAGAATTTGGAAGTGAAAAGACCGCCACGGTCCGAACTGATCTCCTTCGGAATACCGTGGAGTGAAACAATTCTGGAGATATACAACTCTGCTAACTGACTAGCAGTGATAGTTTCTTTGACAGGCAAAAAGTGTGCAACTTTAGAGAGTTGGTCGACGACGACAAGTATAGCATCATGACCCTTCTGTGACCTGGGAAGTCCTGTAACGAAATCCATCTGAACCTTATCCCATTTCCATAGAGGAATAGGAAGTGGTTGCAGAATTCCAGCTGGTTTCTGATGTTCTGCTTTAACGCGACGACACACATCACATTCAGCAACATATCGAGCAATGTCTTGCTTCATTCTAGACCACCAGTACCTTTGACGGAGATCACGATACATCTTGGTGCTACCCGGATGAATAGACAGCGGGGTATCATGTGCCTCCTTCATGACCTAGTCAGTCATAAGCTCGAAGCGAGGTACGACAATGCGGTTTCTGAAATACAAGGTTCCATCTTCAGACAGCGAGAAATCACTGTACTTTACAAGGTGAAGGTCTTTCTTCATCAGATCAATTTCAGCATCTTTAGCTTGCGCATTCTTAACAACTTTCTCAAGATCTGGTTGTATCACAAGGTTATTAAGAGAGCCCTGTGGAACAATACGCAGATTTAGCTTGCACAGTTCTTCAAAAAGACGAGGTTGAGCTCGCCTAACCATGAGGTTGTCGCAATAGGACTTGCGGCTTAAGGCATCAGCCATCACGTTAGCCTTGCCAGGGGTATAGGAAATACCCAAATCATAGTCCGCAATGGCCTCCATCCATCTTTGCTGACGGAGGTTTAGAGATGGTTGAGTAAACAAGTACTTCAGACTTTTATGATCCGTGTAGATCTCGCAACGATTACCGAGAAGGTAATGTCGCCACAACTGCAATGCATAGATCACAGCAGCTAGTTCTAGATCATGTACCGGATAATTCTCTTCATGTGGGCACAACTGACGAGAGCCATAAGCAATCACTTTACGCTCTTGCATTAGGACACAGCCTAATCCTTCACGGGATGCATCACAATAAATCACAAAGTCTTTGCGGGTATCTGGAGGAGAAAGTACTGGGGTATTGTAACGGATTGACATCTGCCCCAGTGGATAAAGGTTGTACTCTGGATGTATCCCTGCTCGAACAGCTGGTAGCTGCGTCGCAGGGTGTGGTGGAAACAAACGATCCATCTGAAACAGAGGAAACTCATGATTGTCAAAAGACAAGGAGAAGTATAACCGATCTCGGAGAGAAAGGTTAAACAAAACAATGGAAAGGAAAATGATTATCAGACTAATCAGATCAATGTCAGGGAAATCGCACAGATATCCAGCTCTCCGAGTGGACGAGAATTACGAGATCCTAAGTGTCGGCGTTAGTAAACTTTAGTTAACCCGAAAGGAAGAGAGATCAGAGTCCCAGAGTAAAGGTCGAGGAGTAAAAGATCCTAATACCACCCAATTGGCGACGTGGGCCCGTAAGCCACACAGCCAAGTTAGTAAAATAGTTTTGGACCACTAGACTCAACTTCGGCCAAGGAGTTGGAAAGGGGGGGTTCCTACAGTCAGTTGGCTCTGATACCAACTTGTGACGCCCCCGGCCCGACCGTGCACTAATCATACACGCAAATGCACACGATCAAGCCTAAGGACTCACGGGAAGATATCACAACACAACTCTAAAACATAAATAAAGTCATACAAGCTTTATATTACAAGCCAGGGGCCTCGAGGGCTCGAATACATAAGCTTGCGAACAAGCGTCAGCGGAAGCATCAGATATCTGAGTACAGATATGAAATAGAAACAGAAAGGCCTTTAGAAAGGCGGGGCAAAATAAAACACTACGATCGAAAGGCGTAGGCCTCCTGCCTGGGACCCTCCGATCCTACTCCTGGTCGTCAGTCAACTCATAGCAGTATCCATCCTCTGGGTAGTAGTAGTAGT
The DNA here is from genome assembly GCA_011799875.1 of Thinopyrum elongatum. Classification (NCBI taxonomy): domain Eukaryota; kingdom Viridiplantae; phylum Streptophyta; class Magnoliopsida; order Poales; family Poaceae; genus Thinopyrum; species Thinopyrum elongatum. The sequence continues at coordinate 273,173,310 of CM022302.1, read as the reverse complement.
CGAACGACGGGGCATCAGTCTCAGGGGCTCCGTCCTCTGGTCGCAACAAACTGATATGGGGAGAAAAGGAAAACAAAGCAACCGTGAGTACTCAGAAGTACTCAGCAAGCAAGGATCTACACTACATATGCAACATTTTCAAAGGGAGGCTGTATATGTGGACTGGGCTGCAGAAATGCCAGAATAGAGAGGAGGCCTAGTCCTATCGAAGACTAGCATCTTCAGAGGTCTTGCAGCAATAGAAGAGAGTAGCACAGATCACTATAAAGTAGCAGTATCATTAAGTCTCATCCTCACCCAGAGATCCTTTCTTGACTCCCTGCGAGAAAGCAATCCCAGAGCCATACAGTCATCAACCTTGTCCTGAGATCCCTTCTCGACTCCCTGCGAGAAGCAATCCCAGAGCCATAGTATCCAAGTATCCAGTTCTAAAATGTATCAATCAGGATACAACTCCGAGTGTCCTTTATCGTAGGACCGGCTATCGATAGAAATGTTCTTCCCTGCAGGGGTGCACCAACTTACCCAACATGCTCAATTAACTCCGGCCGGACACACTTTCCTGGGTCATGCCCGGCCTTGGTCAAACGACACACCGCAACCCTACCTACAGCTCAGCAGAGAGGTCCCTTCCGGTCTACATCCTAAGCGCAAGGGGGTCTTGGCCATCGCCCCTCGCCCTCCGGGTCGTTGCGCACACGGTGAAGCCAGGCACCAACACTACAGGAAGGCGCCGGTCCGTCTGTGCCGCCATGCTGAACTAGACGTCTGACAGAGCTTTCGGCTGATGCATACGATGCAGAACGCCCATACTATGCCCATGTGATGGTTAGTGCTATCAGGCCAGAGGCCTGCTCGGATCAAATATCCAAATCGTTAGGACTAGGGGCTTGCGGTAACGAGCAGACACTCACGAAAGATGTGACCCCGTCGCCCCGTCTCGAGGACTTGCTGCAAGGGTTAAGAATGCTCGGCCGCGCCTCGTATTCACCACTCGGGCACCACACAGGCACCCGTCTTCACAACACTCGCCTCTCAGGCGCACGCGGGTACCCCTCAGGGCCGACCCGCCTATCCAAGGAACAGTGTAAAGTCCAAGTATCCGTGTGTCCATAACATCAGGGGAATCCGAGGTATCACTCTCGTTGGATTCCTACTCGATGTGTCTGTCAAGGTGAACTCGGAGGATTCACCCTCGATGGGTTCACACTTGATGTGTTGCACGACAGCGTCGTTACCGGAAGTGGCGAAGGAGGAATCACCCTCGATGACCACAACCGAATAGCTACTCTACAGAGTTAACATCAGAAGTGCTACATGAGGTTTCACCCTCGGCACTCGATAGTAACGCCGCAGTGTCGTTACAACTAAGGGGGGGTGATGTGCGGTGTCGGGTCCTGGTCTTCAATCCCGTTGATCGGGTCTTCTGACGATCCAGCGCGGCAGTCGGGATAAGTGGGGTCACTGATAGGTCTCTACCCAGCCTAGACTAAACAGTTTTGGATATGCAGGTAATTATCAACAGCAGGTTACAATGAACAGGCTATGCATCAGAATAGGTAAAGCAGCAGCAGCCGCAATTCTAATGCAAGCATGAGAAATAGAATGGGCGATATCGGGATGATCAAAAGGGGGGCTTGCCTGGTTGCTCGGCGGCAAGGGCAAGGTCTTCAGGGGTCGTCGAACTCCGGAGCTGCGTCGGTACCGGCTCTATCGAGAGAGAAGAGGGGGAGGAAACAGTATAAATATAGAGCAAACATGAGCAACATGGAGCAGGCCATGCTAACGTGTAGTGCAGAGTTGCCTGAAGACATGTCCAAGTCATTAGGTTATTTTAGGAATTTGTTTGGAATTATTTTATTAAGGTCATACACTATTCATTTATCTGAAACAGGCAAAAAGTTGCATGTTCAGATAGTTAGAGGCATCTAATAGGTATGTGGGTAGCGTATTCGGATCCGTCTCGTTTTTCTGATCGTTTTTCATATATAAATTATTTTCATCGGAGTTACGGATTAAAAGATATGATTTTCTAAAGTTTTATTGATTTTCTGGAATTTATTTAATTATTTAAATCAACATTATCCAGAACAGTAAAAGATGATGTCATCATGACGTAAAGCTGACGTCAGCAGTCAACTCTGGCTGACCAGAGTCAAACTGACATGTGGGGCCCACATGTCAGTGGCTCAGTTAATTAAACAGAGTCAGATTAAGTTAATTAGGTTAATTAGCAGGTGGGGCCTACTGGTCAGTGGGTTATTAGTGTTTTAATTAATCAATCTAATTAATTAACCGAATATTTATTTAATAAAATCATTTTAAACGGCGGGACCCACATGTCATAGACTCAGGGCCCGCCCAGTCAGCGTTGACCCTGGTCAACGGGGGCCAGTTGGGCCCACGGGCAGTGACACTGGGGCTGGGGCCCGCGTGCCACGTCGGAACCGGCCGACGGTGAGGCTCCGGCGAGCTCGCGCGGCGGCGTCTTCGCCGGAGAGCTTCGGAAAACGGCTACGCTGCACATTTTTACGCGATTTAAGTTGCATTCGAACGGCCGCTTCGCCCCGAGTCGATCTACGGTCTTGGAATGACCGGAAGTGGCCGGAAAATACGCCGGCGTCGATATTAGGCGGAAGCCGAAACCCGGCGAACTCGCGCGCGGCGCTGCAGAGGCAAAAACAGCCAGCGCTCTACCCCTACGGCATCTGCTTGGCATCACGAACGCGACAGCGGGCTCGGTGGTTCGTGACGACCACGGTTGCGACGGCCCCGAGCTCGACGGCGGAGCTCGGTTCGGGCGGCCATGGCGTGGCGGCTATGAAGGCGCAGAAGTATAGGGGAGCGCGGGGAGAGCAGGATTGGATCACCTAGCGGCACAGGAAAGGCCGTCGGAGGCTTAGGAGCTGCCGTGGCGCTGCCGGAGTCGAGGAAGACGGCGGCGACCGAAGGGGGAAGAAGACCGTTGGCGGCAGCTCGAGGTCGCTCCGGCTCGTGCGCGTCGACGAGGAGGTCCAGGACAACGAGGCGCAGCTTCTGAACAGCAAACGGCGGCTCGAGGAGGCCGGTGGCCGCGGTGAAGCAGCGGTGCAGCGACGACGGCGCCCGGTTGCGGTAGCAGAGAGGGGAAAAGAGAGAGCGAGCGCTGGGAGAAGGGAAAGAAGTGGTGCGGTGACCAGGGGGAGGGAACGGGGACTCGCCCTTATCCCCTCGCTGGCCGCGGTGGCCGCTGTCGAGCAGGGGCAGGGGGGGCCAGGGCGGTGAGTGCGGCGGAGGCGACAGCGCGCGAGAGGGAGGAGCAGTAGCGAGAGGTGGGAGAAAGGCCGGGGATGATGGGTCGGGCCGCACTGTGGCTCTACTGGGCTGGAGTGCACAGTAGCATTTTTCTAGTTTCCTTTTTATTTTCTGTTTCTTTTAATTCCCTTCTGTTTTGTATTTTCTTTAGCAAGTATTTGACTTTTATAAAATAGGCCATTGGTCAATTAAAATACTCTCCAATATACAGTACTGCCACAAAAAGTTTGGAGGCAAAATCACTTCAATTGAATTTTGTATTAAAAGAAAAGGGATTAAAAGTGGCTGCTTTATTGCTGTTTGAGTTATTTAACTAGTTCCACAAATGTTGATTATAATTTTATAATTGCCTCTGAATTATTTGCTATTTAATGAACAATTTAGTTTTTATGTTGGACAACTTTTATTTTCCACTTTCATCTAAATTTGAATCTTGAGTTAGGAGTTGAAATGCATTATGATGCAAATGATGATCATGCACTGTTAATCATGCTGACTTGGCATTATCAAAATGGAATTACTGTGGCTAACCACTGGGGGTGTTACAGTAGGTCCCATAGGGTGACCAGTGTAAAATGCCTTAAAGGCAAGGAGGCAATTCCTATTAGCAAGGGGTGGTTTCCCATCCATTAGCCTAGTCGAATAGAACGCGGAAGTTAAGTGTGCTCGGGCTGGAGTAGTCTAAGGATGGGTGACCCGGTGGGAAGTTGCATATCTCAAGCTTTATTTAAATGCTATGACATGGTCATTATAGAGATAAATGTCTCTATAGTGACCTGTCATGGCGATTATATAAACCTTGAGATCCTTGTTTTGCTAATTTGTAGACTATGTTTTTATTGGTTATTTTTTGTTCTAAAAAATCAAAGTATGATCAACATCTCTAGGCCCACACAAATTATCCCTTTGACTCAACGCACGAGAAGGGTTTACTCTTTGCTCCGTGTGCTATGTTAGAGCAAATCAAGTTTCAGCACATGCGTTGGACAGCACCCGACCCCTACCCCCCCCCCCCCAATCTGCCTCGAAGTGGCTTTCCCGACATCGTACGTCTTTAACCTGGCCACGGGGGGTACGATGTTCAGTTTGTAATGTTACTGATGTAGTTGGTGCCCCATCGAACTTGTGCATTCGGGATTTGAACAAATCACACACCATACCCATACATTTTTTTCAGGTCGCATGCAGGGTATAGGGGGGCGGGTGTTCTGATCGAGCGTGTCTCCCTTGTGCGGTTTATAGACGCTGCACATATCTGTGGGCTTCCCGAGGTATATATATTATCCTTGACCGAGAACGAGGGGGCCCACACAATCTATCCCTTTGACCCAACATACGAGAAGGGTTTGACCATGATGGTTTCCTATTGCTATGTGTGCCATGTTAGAACAAATAAAGTTTGAGCGCATGCGTTGGACGACACCCCCCTGCCACCTCGAAGTTGGGAAACCGACATCGTACGTATTGAACCAGGCTTGGAGTCGGGTACGGTGTTCGGTTTGTAATATAGTTGGTGGCCCATCGAAGTTATGCATTCAGGATTTAAACACATCACACACCACCGTACCCATACATATTTTCGGGCCGCATGCAGTGTATACGGGGTCTTCTGATCGACCACGTCTCCCTTGTGCGGTTTTTTGTGACGACACGCATATCTGTGGGCTCCCCGAGTGTATATATATCATCCCTTTGACCGATAACGAGGGGTATGTGTTGGCCATGAATGGATTCCTCCTAGTTCGTGTTAGGGCCGGTCACCGTCACATGTCGTTCAACCAAAGCTCGAGCTCATGCGTTGTCAGGATTCCCTCCCACATGCTCGGATTGCTGGGTTCGACCTACACCGTACCCTACGTATCTCGTCCTTAACTACCTGGCCTTCATGGTTGTTGTCTGTATCAAGAGGCAGGCACAACATCTAAATTGTACATTATTCTATATTGAAAACACACATCACCCCTTCCAACGTACATCATTTTGGGCCGCATGCAAGAGGTGCTGGTTTTGTGGTCCCTCTCGTGCGATTTTTTATGATGGTTCAATCTATTGGCCCAAGCGGTTTATCGACAACAATAGTTGTCGTTTGACCAAATGATAGATTCACTACTTCGTCTTATGGTAGGTCATGGCGACATGCATGTATGATCAAAGTATCATTATGTGCATCCGCCCCGCTTACACGAAGTGGGAGGTGGGTCAAGCACCCTAGCTAGCTATGACATTATGTCATTATAGATATATCCAAGGGTGCTTTCGGGTTTGCGAGGCAGGTGCCACCAAAGTTATGCATTGTGTATTAAAAGTTTTAAACATCACACCCTATATTCCTACATATATTTGGCCACTTCCAGGTGGTTCTTGGCTTCTGGCCCCTCTCATCGATCTTCGACGACGCGCCCAACCGTGGGCCCGCGCAGTCAAAGTTGTGCATTGGAATTTTGAACATCACATACCACCCTTTTCACTCATATATATTTGGGCCACATGCTGGTGTGGCTGTCTTCTGACCCTCTCTAATGTTTTTTTGCTGCAAAGACTCTGATGACGCTCAACGGACACAGGTATAATGTCTTAACCGTGTGCGATGCAAGTGCGCTGTGAATCACCACGACTGCGCAAGCGCGAGCAAAGGTGGAGGTACTGGCTCAACCATGTGTGATGCAAGTGCACTATAAAATCACCAAGACTGCGCAAGCGTGAGCAAAGGTGGATGTACTGGCTTAACCGTGTGCGATGCAAGTGCGCTGTAAAATCACCACCTGCGCAAGCTAAAGGCGGGTAGTTTATTTAGATTGAATTCCACGTCTGCGTCTGAAAATTAAGATGAACCGTGTGCAATAGACCAGCTAGCTAGAAATCTAAAAACAAACTACCCGCCTTGAGCGTTGCAAAAATCGGCGGTTCCGCCACTTTTCCTTATTATCATACATGCATATTCTTATTGGACCATGCGCGATCTTGGGTACTCCCGCCCCGCATCAATTCCTTTACCCAAATTTTAGTAGCCGCCGTACTTCAACCGTAGCCCACACTCCTCCAGCACCGACCTTATAGTAAAATTGCAGTAGCCGAGGCATTTGAACCGTCGCCCTCCCTCGTCCACCACCATCTCCACCCACCATTACTAAAAAATTTAGTAGCCGCGGCGTATCCTCAAACACCACCCCCCTCCACAGTCCCCCACCTGGCCCCTCCCCCCTCGAACCCTAGCTCGCCGCCGCCGCTGCTGCCAACCCCTGCCGGTATGCCCGTTCCTCCTAGCTTAGATAATAAAGTTCAGGTTACCCAGTGATTCCCATACCGTCACGCCACTCCCCTGAGTTTTTAGATGAGGCCTGCGGTGTCCCTCCCTGCCAGATCCACATCCCCTGCTCCAGAATTGTCACACCTTGATTTTCATGACACAACACTTAGGGTTAATCAAGCAAAAGAATTGGATCCAACAATAACTTTTGTGTTGATTTGCCGTTGATTTGGATTTCTGTTTCTGTTGTTTTCAAGTGCTCTTAAATCAATTAAATCCTCTAACTATTATACCCCTTCTCCTTGATCCAAAACTTTGCCCAATGATCATGCCATGTGTGTAGGACAGAATAGTATTTTCTTGCAAAAATAATTTGCCCAAAAAGTATTTTCTAAATTAGGTTTTCCAAAAAACCATGAGTTAAGGCTTGAACTACAAGTACTTAATTTGGGATTTGAAAAATCTTTCAAAAATTATATTTGAATCCTATTATATATAGGACTCCCTAAAACCACAAAAATATTATTTTAAAAGTTATTTTGCTATTTTATTTAAAGGCTTTTTCGTAAGGACAGAAAAGGTCTTTAATAGAATAAAATTATTTTAAAGTTTCAAAAGTATTTAAGAAAATTTAGGGAAACTCAGTGGACTTATATTTTCCATATATATGAGTTTCAACACATGGTCAAGTTCAAAATATTGGACAAAACCATCCAAAACCATCTCTCCACATTTCAAGCATTTGAAATATTTCTGTAAGCAATACTGTCAAATAAATCCAGGAAAATTCTAGCAAGTCACATATGCCTAATGTGATGATCTTGCAAAGTTTCATCCCAATAAAAATAGTTCTGGTTCAAAAAAGTGCCCAAAAACCATTCCTGACCAGATCCAAATTTGAGCAACTCTACATTGCCAATTGTCTCCTTTTGATCCTAGATTTTGTGGAAATTCTCTAATACCTAAATGATGACACTACACCAAGTGGTGCATCAAGGAGAATAGATTTGCATGACTAAATCTTGGGAAACCCATTTCTGTTGATTTATATGCTTTGCCAAAGTTACATTGGCAACTTTATTAAAATAAGCTCAAACTTGGTGGACAACCTTATTTTTATATACCATATGGTCCTGTAAAATTTCATGGCAAGGAGAATCATTTTACTAGCTCAAACTACCATCAAACACCTTATGTCATTTTTCCAAAATCACCATTTTGACCCCTTCCACTATTCTCCTTGAGCTACAATTTTTACCACAGCAACATCTCTCGCTCTCCCCCTAGTAAGTTTCCTGGTGGCCAGCTCCATGATTGAGGGGGGTGAAAAGCTCTCTTTCCCTCTCTGGACAGCATCATTTCCACTCTCTCTCAACCCCCTCTATCCTCCAGTGGCTCCCCAGGGCATCCAATGCCACTTTACCATTGTTTACTCCCCCTGCAGCTGCCAGACACAAGTGGACGCATTGGTGCACGTGAAAAGCAGCGGACGCCGGCCAAAGACGCGCTCTGGAGCACGTCATCGCGCTCCCGACCATTGACACCACGTCCCCGGCCAGCTTTGGCCTCCCCAGCGCGCCAGTCGAGGCCCTTGACGTCCGCAACACGACAGTCGTGCAGGCCCCCTTCTCTCCCCCTCTCTCTCACCCCCTGCTGACCGTGCCCAATGCCGCCCGGCTCGGCCAGTGGGCGCACGAGCTCGGGGCCCGCCAGGAGATCGCCCTGCTCCCCCTCTCCTTCTCCCTCGACATGGAACTCGCCCACGAGCACCCCAGGCACGCCCCAGAGCACCCGTATGGCCTCTGGCGACGCTCCGGGCCGTGGCCGTGAGCTCCGCCTACGGTGCACCTCGCCTCCTTCTATTTTAGGCCACCCCTGAGCCCCCTCTCTACTACTTTGGCTCTCTCTCCCTCCGGTGCAGCCTCTGGACCAAGCCAATCCTCTCCCCGTGCCCTCCATCGTCCTCCATGGCCGAAATGCCGCCGTCGGCCTTCTCTCAAATTCGAGTGAGCTGGAGATCCTCCCCCCATACTCTCCCCTCCAGAGTAGTCCCAAGCCACCTTAGAGCCTCCCCGTTGAGCCGTTCATCCTCGGGAGCATCCGTTCGGTTGCCCCAGACATGGCCGTCGCCGGCGTCCGCCACCGTCATAGTTTCACGTGGTCCTGAGTTCTCCGGCAGGCGTATAACACCCAGGCAGATGCGGCTCTTCACCTGAGCTCTCCGGTGTGCCGAGCATCGCCAGAGATAGCCGGAGTCGCCGGCACGGACATAGCCGAGCCCCTGTTCCGACGGCGTCCGCGGGCGCAAGGGGAAGGCACTACCTCCCCCTGCCTCCTCCTACGGGCGCGGTCTAGCCCGGCGGCTCCGTTCCCACCGCCGGCCGGCGCGGACGGGCAGAGCAGTGCCAGCGATGAGCGAGGCCGCATCTCCTCTGTCCCTTCATCGCAAGGTGGAAGACGACCGAGGCGAGGAGGCAACCTGTAGGCGGGCCCCGCTCGTTAGTGGCTCAGCCCACCGGGTCACGCTGGAAGTGGACACGGGTCCAGTTCCGAGCCGCCTCCCACGTGGGTAGACGTATTACGCTCGTGCGCCTTTGACGTCACCGCTATCGCCCGCGCGGCCGTGCTATTTGGCCGGCCCTCTGGCTATCTCTCGCCTAGTGCTTGTTTTAGGTATAAACCTAAACCTTTTTGTTTTCTTTTCCAGTGAGTTTCAAAAATCCATAAACAATTCAAATGGACTCCAAATTTGATGATTCAAATTTCTAGTAGTTCATAAAATCATGATATATCTCGTGGTTCAATTTGCACATTTTTCCAGAAACTTTCTCTTCTCAAATATTTATTAAATCCTATTTTTCCATTTCTGTGATGAACTTTGGAAAATCACAGAGAGCTCAAAATTGATCCAAATGCCATGATTAAAATTCCTAGATACTTCTAAGTTCATAACTTAGTTTTTGAACATTTTTCCCAATATTTTCTGTGCCACATCAAATAATGGTCAATTTCTTCATGTATAGTCAACTTGGCAAATCCCTAGGAAAATCATTACAACTCCAAATCCAGTGAAAAAAATTCCTAGACGCTTCTAAGATCATGCTTTGTTAAATGGGTGCCTTTGCTCATTTTTCAAAATAATGATTCTGTACACTTCTTGCAAATCCATAAATCCCTTGATCCCATCATATTGAAATGCTCAGAAGTATCCATTGATCCACTTCCAATGAAACTACTTTGGTCATTTTTCATATGACCAAAGGTATCCTAGAAAAGTCCAACCCACATTTTTAGAGCACTTTTGTTTTTGCCTTGTTGTGTTGCTTGTGGTGATTTTTTCCGACGTTAGTTGACGCAGTAGACGGAATACTCGAAGATGGACCAGAAGGATTGAAGACCATGCAGAGCCAGGTAAGCAGCCCTTTGACCACGATGAACCATTTTGCATCATAATAGCATTTTTCGTTGTTTCATCGAATGCATAATATCTTGAATGGCAACCTTGCCAGGCTTGCCTCCATTGTATACTCCGTTGATACTTGCATTGTTCATGATGCTACCCTTGCTTAGAGTCATGTTGGTGGGAAGTAGATAGGTGTTACAATAGTTGGCTAAGCAAAACGGGGCAGGGTTCTGCATGGAAAGAAACAAGTGTGGTTTGACATACATGCAAATAGCCGCAGTGGGTGCCACTAATGCCCCTGGGAGATGATGATGAACTAGGTCACTACTTGGTGGAGAAGTAGTGTACCAAGGCTTGATGAAAGTGTTGTTTACAGAGACAGATTAGATTTAAGATTTGTCGACCGTCCCAACCAAACATGTGCAACCACTCTACCCTTATATGGGAAAGGGCATTATTGATTACCTAGTTCGTGCTAGCACGGATACCCGCATTACTAGTGACGGGAGTGGCATGGTCATTCTCGGGAAGGGGTCGTGCTTGGATAGGCGGCCATGACTGTTTTTATAGGGCACCGGACACACCGTTGGTACCCCGTGCTTGTGTTGTGTGATGAATATGGGAGCGTGGCTCCACCAAATTAAATCGTGACAATGTTTGGCACGGGGGCTGCTACCAATCGAGTGGACTCTATGTTAGTCACGTCTATGGAAAGGTAGTGATCAGGTGCTTAGCCTGGGTACTTGAGGTACCGCGGGTCGTGGATGACAGGGAAGTTCCCCGGATCTTGTGGGTAAAGTGTGCAACTTCTATAGAGTGTCAAACTATTTGAATAGCCGTGTCCACGGTCAAGGACAGTTGGGTAGTGCTGCTTAGACTATGTCCATATGTTTCTGGCAGACAACACGGTTTGGTAATATTGTTGATATGATTCGGGAGGAAGTCACGATGAGCTTGAGCATGAGTTGTTCATAACTCTTTCTCGATGTTGATGTCTGTAACCTCCTGATACTTGTTGCAAACGCATTCATGTCCTTGATAAATGCTGATCATACTTGCATGAGAAAAACTAGCTTTCCGCAAAAATGCCAATTTAGTAGTAGAGCCTTGCATAATTATTCTGTTATCACTCTTGGGTTGCTTGTGAGTACATTCAAACGTACTCACTGGCTTGTCCCTGGCTATTTAGTTGGCCAAGCCTGGAAGAGCAGGTATACGAAGAAGAGTTCTTGGTGACAATCATGCGAGCTAGGAAGCTTTCCCAGTCACAATGCCTGTAGGGTTAAGGCAGAGGGCATGGGTCCAAGTTGTCAACGAAGATTTCCACTGCGATGATATACTCAAGACTTGACCATAATGGTTTTGATTTGTGTAAGATAGTACGTATGGATGTAAGACTCTTGTTATTCAGCTTCTGTGTGTTCAGTGAGAATTGATCTATGGGATCACTGTGCATGGGTAACCGGTGGCTTCAACTGTGTAGGTCGGGGTCCCCACAGAGCTGGTATCAAAGCCATCCGGACTATAGGAAGCCTTAGTTAGCATGGTCGTTAGTTAGGATAATACCGCTTAGAAAACTATCACTAATTTTTCGAAACTATCTCTACTTCTCTTCCCTTCTGAAGTTTTGAAAAACTAAGATATAATTTCCTTATTGATCTCTTCCTCTTCAAAACTTTTGTAAATGGTCGCTAGAACCCTTATGCCCTTGACCACTGGATTCCTTGTAATCCTCGCAGGGAACGTAGAAGGAAAGCACCTTGCCAGGCATTCACCCCATTTTCTGAACACAAGTTTGGCGACACCACGACAAGACAATACCAACAGAAGATTTCTTCTCGAGGAATGAGGACATCAAGACCCAGAAGATGGTAACACCCTCGACACTACCCCAGGATGATTCAACCTTGGCCTACAATGATCAGGGCATAAGATATGCAGGATCATGATATGCATCGCTAATAGAGCAACCCTGCCCTTACCGTTGTTGTATCGGCAACCACTGGTGGATGAGAACCTAGCCATTTGGTCTGCCTCACTATAGTGAGCAGGAAAACGGTTCTCTTCATCCCTCGCTCTTGGTGTCGATGTTGTCATCAACGTAACCAACAGGCTGGACCTCTACCATACCTTGTTAAGGTTACTGCATAAAGAATTGCCTACTTGGTACTGTCGACGCCTTAGAAGGCAAAAGGGATCATCATGATTAAAAAGACAAGAGAAGACTGAGCCAATACCAGCTACGAGGAACCACCTTCACCCTGTCAGCTCATCAGGTGAGAAGTTGTCAAAGATTCTTCAGGCTCAACCCGGGTGATTTCATCAAACAACTACAAGAGACATAGCAACACCTGAGGAAAACCCAGAAGACTGCACGAGACACGAAGCAAGCATGACTACTAAGTCCGAGAACCCCTAGTGTAGGATGAGTCTTGTATCCCCTATGCGAAGTCGAATCTGTGCGATGGTACAATGGAACCATGATCCATGTTGCTTGTTTTTATTTGTTTGTGTTCTGATATAAGTCGCACTTTTGCCCTAGGCAACAAGTACGCGACTATATGACCTAACTTGCCTTGTTGTTTGTGTTTGGCCCTTTCGACACTTGTTTGATTGCACATGCACTATTGACCTCCCTTTAGACACCTCCTCTATGCTGCTTTTCCCTCTCATCTCTCTCATCAACTGAAGACCAGCAAGACAAGATGCACCAAGGATTCCACCTCGACGACCAACTAGCACTGAAGACTTTTGCTATAGCCTCCTCGACCAAGTGTGGCCCCGTAAAGTTATGTGTACCCCTCAAGATTAGAAACACATCCCTAGACCCTTCGAGACTTCACGAGATACCCTAGCTCGAATCCTTAACCATGTGCTTAACTACGGAATCGCAAGAGAACCAGTTAAGCTTCAGTAACCTTTTCTCATCACTGGGTTCATTGTGGAACTAGTGGGCATAGTGAGCGAGCACATTATCATCCTAAGGTAGCACCAGAATTGATGATACCATATGGAAGACCAATTTGAGGGTATATGATATGGGACAAATTACTTGATGAGGCTATGCGAGTAACCTTGAGGAAATATCTGAGACACTTCGGTGGATTATGAGGCTTTCATGTTGGTAGATGAACTTGGTGGGATCATGATAATAGAGTAGCATACTTTCATTACCCCCTGAGTAAATTGGATTTAGTAGGATAATTATGTTCGCAAGCTGAAATTCTTGGAGGTGTAAGGATTTGACTTAGCCAGGGGATATTGATAGGAGATAGTTGAAATTACGATAATGACTTGGGGGAACATGAAGGAATTCTCGTAGGACATGAGATTTGGATTAAATAGGTGATCCTAGTTGAGTATAGATGCTAAGTAAGTATACATGGTTCAGAGTAAATTGGATTTAGACTGATGATCTCGATCATGATACCATGTTACTCGGTGGACGATAAACTAGGAGATTGGATTAATTGTCAAAGTTGATTTAGGAATCTATATAAGCTTGACGTTGGAGGTCACTTGACCCCGATAGTGGAAATTGGTGGACTGATTATAGTAGGGATTTCCCGTTCAAGGATTTGGGAGTTATAGGGACTTTAGAAGATCATGTGGGACGCCATAGATATTGGATTTGTAGGATTAATGGGTCATGTAGTGATTGATGGAAGCTAATGGGCTGTTGGAGTTGATTCATAGGAAGGAAACAAGCTCTTGGATTGGTATACGACATGTTCCCTTAGGATAGAGATGCACTATCTTGGACCTTGGAAGAATAGGTTGAGCAGTTGGATTGTCATGTTTAATTCAAGCTTAGCAGCTGTATGTTCTACCCATTTTACATAAGGGTGACCATACATATGAGTTTGGGGATAGTTGACATGTATGATTTTGTTAGACCTCCTCTCGGGGGTCATGAGGATATGAATAGCATGAGTGATGATTGGAGTTGATCTATACGCGATGCTGCTTTCGGTGGTATAAGGTGATTTGTTTGAAGGACTAGATATAACAATTGGCATCTCAGAAACTGTGCTCAAGGATAAAATGATAAACGTTCACTCGCACCCTAGAATCCTTTAAACCCTTAAGCCCTACCAAGCCACAACATGGTCGGATCATGACCATGGGCTTTGGATCTAGGACAAGAAGACCTTGGCCAATACTCAACCGTGACCACCACCAATACGCCAGCCTACTTTATGTACCCCGTGAACAAGTCTTCATGGAGTACTTGGACAAGTTGGTTGTCATCCTTATTGGTGACATAATTGTCTACCCAAAGGCGAAATAAGAACCGTTCAGCTGGTCAGAGAACATCTGAAGACCTCCATGTCAAGAAAGAAGAGCTATGCCAACCACCATCGTCAAGAGGTAAACTTCCACATCAAAAACCATGTGTATCTGCGAGCCACTCCTCTGAAATAACCAAGCATTTCCATGTCAAAGGGAAGCTCACACCAAGATTATCGACCCTCCTTCGAGATCACTACAAAACGAAGAGAAGACGGTTACCAACTGGATTTGCCACTTGAGTTATCGGATGTGCACCACGTTTTCCACACAACACAACTCCGGAAGTGTTTCCAACTTCCTTACTGGCCTGATCTCTACAAGGACATCGATCACCGAGCCATCGACCTCCAGCCCAATCTGACCTACGCGAGAGACCTCTTGGCAACCTGGATTAAGTGGAATGTCATACACGAAGCCGCACCATCAAGTACTTCAAGGTTCAATGGAGCACCACACAGAAGTAGAAGCAGTATTAGGACGTGAAGACTACCCCACATCAAAGTTTCCGTATTCCTTTCCGCGCCTAGTTTGGGAATCTCAGGGACGAGATTCTTGTAAGGGGGGTAGGTCTGTCACACCCTGATTTTCATGACACAACACTTAGGGTTAATCAAACAAAAGAATTGGATCCAACAAAAACTTTTGTGTTGATTTGACATTGATTTGGATTTCTGTTTCTGTTGTTTTCAAGTGCTCTTAAATCATATAAATCCTCCAACAATTATACCCCTTCTCCTTGATCCAGAACTTTTCCTAATGATCATGCCATGTGTGTAGGACAGAATAGTATTTTCTTGCAAAAATAATTTGGCTAAAAAGTGTTTTCTAAATTAGGTTTTCCAAAAACCCCTGAGTTAAGGCTTGAACTACAAGTACTTAATTTGGGATGTGAAAAATCTTTCAAAAATTATATTTGAATCCTATTAGATATATAGGACTCCCTAAAACCACAAAAATATTATTTTAAAATTTATTTTGCTATTTTATTAAAGACTTTTTCGTAAGGACAGAAATGGTCTTTAATAGATTAAAATTATTTTAAAGTTTCGAAAGTATTTAAGAAAATTTAGGGAAACTCAGTGGACATATATTTTCCATATATATGAGTTTCAACACATGGTCATGTTCAAAATATTGGACAAAACCCTCCAAAACAATTTCTGCAATATTCAAGCATTTGAAATATTTCTGTAAGCAATATTGTCAAATAAATCCAGGAAAATTCTAGCAAGTCACATATGCCTAATGTGATGATCTTGAAAAGTTTCATCCCAATAAAAAAAGTTTTGGTTCACAAAAGTGCCCAAAAACCATTCCTGACCAGATCCAAATTTCAGCAACTCTACATTTCCAATTGTCTCCTTTTGATCCCAGATTTTGTGGACATTCTCTAATACCTAAATGATGACACTACACCAAGTGGTGCATCAAGGAGAATATATTTGCATGACTAAATCTTGGGAAACCCATTTCTGTTGATTTATATGGTTTGCCAAAGTTACATTGGCAACTTTGTTAAAATAAGCTCAAACTTGGTGGACAACCTTATTTTTATCTACCATATGGTCCTGTAAAATCTCATGGCAAGGAGAATCATTTTACTAGCTCAAACTACCATCAAACACCTTCTGTCATTTTTCCAAAATCACCATTTTGACCCCTTCCACTATTCTCCTTGAGCTACAATTTTTACCACATCACAAGCATCTCTCCTCCTCCCCCCAGTAAGTTTCCTGGTGGCCAGCTCCATGATTGAGGGGGGGGGTGAAAAGCTCTCTTTCCCTCTCTGGACAACATCATTTCCACTCTCTCTCAACCCCCTCTCTCCTCCAGTGGCTCCCTAGGGCATCCAATGCCACTTTCCCATTGTTTACTCCCCCTGTGGCTACCAGACACAAGTGGATGCGCTGGTGCGCGTGAAAAGCCGCGTACGCCGGCCAAAGACAGGCTCTGGAGCACGTCATCGTGCTCCCGACCGTTGACACCGCGTCCCCGGCCACCTTTGGCCGCCCTAGTACACCAGTCGAGGCCCTCGACATCCACAACACGATAGCAGTGCAGGCCCCCTTCTCTCCCCCTCTCTCTCAACCCCTACTGCCCGTGCCCGACGTCGCCCGGCTCGGCCAGTGGGCGCGTGAGCTCGGGGCCCGCCAGGAGATCGCCCTGCTCCCCCTCTCCTTCTCCCTCGACCTGGAACTCACCCACGAGCACCCCAGGCACGCCCCAGAGCACCGTTATGGCCTCTGGCGATGCTCCGGGCCATGGCCGTGAGCTCTGATTACGGTGCACCTCGCCCCCTTCTATTTTAGGCCACCCCTAAGCCCCCTCTCTACTCCTTTGGATCTCTCTCCCTCCCGTGCACCCTCTGGACCAAGCCAATCCTCTCCCCATGCCCTCCATCCTCCTCCATGGCCGAAATGCCGCCGTCGGCCTTCTCTCAAATTCGAGCGAGCTGGAGATCCTCCCCCCGTACTCTCCCCTCCAGATTAGTCCCAAGCCACCTTAGTGCCTCCCCGCTGAGCCGTTCATCCTCGAGAGCATCCGTTCGGACGCCCCAGAGATGGCCGTCGCCGGTGTCCGCCACCTCCATAGTTTTACGCGGTCCTGAGCTCTTCGGCAGGCGTACAACACCCAGGCAGATGCGGCTCTCTCCCCTGAGCTCTCCGGTGTGCCGAGCATCGCCAGAGATGGCCGGAGTCACCGGCACGGACATAGCTGAGCCCCTGTTTCGATGGCGTCCGCGCACGCAAGGGGAAGGCGTTGCCTCCCCCTGCCTCCTCCTACGGACGCGGTCCAGCCCCGCGGATCCGTTCCCACCGCCAGCCGACGCAGACGGGTGGAGCAGCGCCGACGACGAGCGAGGCCGCATCTCCTCTGTCCCTGAGTCGCAAGGTGGAAGACGACTGAGGCGAGGAGGCAACCTGCAGGCGGGCCCCGCTCGCTAGTGGCTCAACCCATCGGGCCATGCTGGCAAGTGGATACGGGTCCAGTTCCGAGCCGCCTCCCACGTGGGAAGACGTATTATGCTAGTGCGCCTTCGACGTCACCGCTATCGCCCGCGCGGCCGTGCTGCTGGGCCGGCCCACTGGCTATCTCTCGCCCAGTGCATGTTTTAGGTATAATCCTAAACCTTTTCGTTTTGTTTTCCAGTGAGTTTCAAAAATCCATAAACAATTCAAATGGACTCCAAATTTGATGATTCAAATTTCTTGTAGTTCATAAAATCATGATATATCTTGTGGTTCAATTTGCACATTTTTCCAGAAACTTTCTCTTCTCAAATATTTATTAAATCCTATTTTTCCATTTCTGTGATGAACTTTAGAAAATCACAGAGAGCTCAAAATTGATCCAAATGCCATGATTAAAATTCCTAGATACTTCTAAGTTCATAACTTAGTTTTTGAACATTTTTCCCAATAGTTTCTGTGCCACATCAAATAATGGTCTATTTCTTCATGTATAGACAACTTTGCAAATTCCTAGGAAAATCATAACTACTCCAAAGCTAGTGAAACAAATTCCTAGATGCTTCTAAGACCATGCTTTGTTAAATGGGTGCCTTTGCTCATTTTTCAAAATAATGATTCTGTACACTTCTTGCAAATCCATAAATCCCTTAATCCCATCATATTGAAATCTTCAAAAGTATCCATTGATCCACTTCCAATGAAACTACTTTGGTCATTTTTCATATGAACAAAGGTATCCTAGAAAAGTCCAACCCACATTTTTAGAGCACTTTTGTTTTTGCCTTGGTGTGTTGCTTATTGTGATTGTTTTCAACGTTAGTTGACGCAGTAGACGGAATACTCGGAGATGGACCAGAAGGATTGAAGACCTTGCGGAGCCAGGAAAGCAGCCCTTTGCCCATGATGAACCATTTTACATCATAATAGCATTTTTCGTTGTTTCATCGAATGCATAATATCTTGAATGGCAACCTTGCCAAGCTTGCCTCCGTTGCATACTCTGTTGATACTTGCATTGTTCATGACGCCACCCTTGCTTAGAGTCATGTTGGTGGGAAGTAGATAGGTGTTACAATAGTTGGCTAAGCAAAATGGGGCAGGGTTCTGCATGGAAAGAAAAAAAGTGTGGTTTGACATACTTGCAAATAGCCACAGTGGGTGCCACTAATGCCCCTAGGAGATGATGATGAACTAGGTCGCTACTTGGTGGAGAAGTAGTGTACCAAGGCTTGATGAAAGTGTTGTTTACAGAGACAGATTAGATTTAAGATTTGTCGACCGTCCCAACCAAATATGTGCAACCATTCTACCCTTATATGGGAAAGGGCATTATTGATTACCTAGTTCGTGCTAGCACGGATGCCCGCATTACTAGTGATGGGAGTGGCGTGGTCATTCTCGGGACGGGGTCGTGCTTGGATAGGCGGCCATGACTATTTTTATAGGGCACCGAACACACCGTTGGTACCCTGTGCTTGTGTTGTGTGATGAATATGGGAGCGTGGCTCCACCAAATTAAATCATTACAATGTTTGGCATGGGGGCTGCTACCAATCGAGTGGACTCTATGTTAGTCATGACTAGGGAAAGGTAGTGATCGGGTGCTTACCCCGGGTACTTGAGGTACTGCGGGTTGTGGATGACACGGAAGTTCCCCGGATCTTGTGGGTAAAGTGTGCAACCTCTGTAGAGTGTCAAACTATTCGAATAGCCGTGTCTACGGTCAAGGACAGTTGGGTGGTGCTGCTTAGACTATGTCCATATGTTTCTGACAAACAACACGGTTTGGTAATATTGTTGATATGATTCGTTAGGAAGTCACGATGAGCTTGAACATGAGTTGTTCATAACTCTTTCTCGATATTGATGTCTGTAATCTCCTGATACTTGTTGCAGACTCATTCATGTCCTTGATAAATGCTGATCATACTTGCATGAGAAAAACTAGCTTTCCACAAAAATGCCAATTTAGTAGTAGAGCCTTGCATAATTATTCTATTAGCACTCTTGGGTTGCTTGTGAGTACATTAAAACATACTCACTGGCTTATCCCTTCCTATTTACTTGGTCAGGCCTGGAAGAGCAGCTATGCGAAGAAGAGTTCTTGGTGACGATCATGCGAGCTAGGACGCTTTCCCAGTTACAATGCCTGTAGGGTTAAGGCAGAGGGCTTGGGTCCAAGTTGTCGACGAAGATTTCCGCTGCGATGATATACTCAAGACTTGACCATAATGGTTCTGATTTGTGTAAGATGGTATGTATGGATGTAAGACTCTTGTTATTCAGCTTTTGTGTGTTTAGTGAGCATTGATCTCTGGGATCACTATGCATGTGTAACCGGTGGCTTCGACTGTGTAGGTTGGGGTCCCCACAGAGCTGGTATCAGAGCCATCCTGACTGTAGGAAGCCTTAGTTAGCATGGTCGTTAGTTAGGGTAATACTGCTTTCAAAACTATCACCAATTTTTCAAAACTATCTCTACTTCTCTTCCCTTCTGCAGTTTTGAAAAACTAAGATATATTTTTCTTATTGATCTCTTCCCCTTCAAAACTTTTGTAATTGGTCGCTAGAACCCTTATGCCCCTGACCACTGGATTCCTTGTAATCCTCGCGGGGAACCTGGAAGGAAACGACCTTGCCAGGCATTCACCCCCATTTTCTGAACACAAGTTTGGCGACACCACGACAAGACAATACCAATAGAAGATACCTTCTCGAGGAATGAGGACATCAAGACCCAGAAGATGGTAATGCCCTTGACACTACCCCAGGATGATTCAACCTTGGCCTACAATGATCAGGGCATAAGATATGCAGGATCATGATATGCATCGCTAATAGAGCAATCCTGCCCTTACCGTTGTTGTATCGGCAACCACCGGTGGATGAGAACCTTGCCATTTGGTCCGCCTCACTATAGTGAGCTGGAAAACGGTTTTCTTCATCCCCCACTCTTGGTGTTGATGTTGTCATCAACGTAACTGACAGGCTGGACCTCTACCATGCCTTGTTAAGGTCACTGCATAAAGAATTGCCTACTTGTTACCGTCGACGCCTTAGAAGGCAAAAGGGATCGTCATGGTTAAGAAGACAAGAGAAGACCGAGCCAATACCATCTATGAGGAACCACCTTCACCCTGTCAGCTCATCAGGTGAGAAGTTGTCAAAGATTCTTCAGGCTCAACCCGGACGATTTCATCAAACAACTATAAGACATGTAGCGACACCTGAGGAAAACCCAGAAGACTGCACGAGACATGAAGCAAGCACGGATACTGAGTCCAAGAACCCCTAGGGTAGGATGAGTCGTGTATCCCCTATGCAACGTCGAATCTGTGTGATGTTACCATGGAACGATGATCCATGTTGCTTGTTTTTATTTGTTTGTGTTCTGATATAAGTCGCACTTTTGCCCTAGGCAACAAGTACGCGACTATATCACCTAACTTACCTTGTTGTTTGTGTTTGGCCCTTTCGGCACTTGTTTGATTGCACGTGCATTATAGAACCACCTTTAGGTACCTGTTGAAGCAGTTGGATTGTCATGTTTAGGTACCTTTAGGTACCTGTTGAAGCAGTTTGATTGCACGACATGAAGCAAGCACGTGCATTATAGAACCACCTTTCGGCACTAGAACTGATGATACCATATGGAAGACCAACTTGAGGGTATATGATATGGGACAAATTACTTGATGAGGCTATGCGAGTAACCTTGAGGACATATCTGAGACTCTTCGGTGGATTATGAGGCTTTCATGTTGGTAAATGAACTTGGTGGGATCATGATAATAGAGTAGCATAAATTTCATTACCCCCTGAGTAAATTGGATTTAGTATTATAATTATGTTCGCAAGTTGAAATTCTTGGAGGTGTAAGGATTTGACTTAGCCAGGGGATATTGATAGGAGATAGTTGACATTACAATAATGACTTGGGGGAACATGAAGGAATTCTCGTAGGACATGAGATTTGGATTCAATAGGTGATCCTAGTGGAGTATAGATGCTAAGTAAGTATACATGGTTCGGAGTAAATTGGATTTAGACTGATGATCTCGATCATGATACCATGTTTCTCGGTGGACGATAAACAAGGAGATTGGATTAATTGTCGGAGTTGATTTAGGAATCTATATAAGCTTGACGTTGGAGGTCACTTGACCCCGATAGTGGAAATTGGTGGACTGATTATAGTAGGGATTGCCCGTTCAAGGATTTGGGAGTTATAGGGACTTTAGAAGATCATGTGGGACGCCATAGATATTGGATTTGTAGGATTAATGGGTCATGTAGTGATTGATGGAAGCTAATGGGCTGTTGGAGTTGATTCATAGGAAGGAAACAAGATCTTGGATTGGTATACGATGTGTTCCCTTAGGATAGAGATGCACTATCTTGGACCTTGGAAGAATAGGTTGAGCAGTTGGATTGTCATGTTTAATTCAAGCTTAGCAGCTGTATGTTCTACCCATTTTACATAAGGGTGACCATACATATGAGTTTGGGGATAGTTGACATGTATGATTTTGTTAGACCTCCTCTCGGGGGTCATGAGGATATGAATAGCATGAGTGATGATTGTAGTTGATCTATACGCGATGCTGCTTTCGGTGGTATAAGGTGATTTGTTTGAAGGACTAGATATAACAATTGGCATCTCAGAAACTGTGCTCAAGGATAAGATGATAAACGTTCACTCGCACCCTAGAATCCTTTAAACCCTTAAGCCCTACCAAGCCACAACATGGTCAGATCATGACCATGGGCTTTGGCTCTAGGACAAGAAGACCTTGGCCAATACTGAACCGTGACCACCACCAATACGCCAGCCTACTTTATGTACCCCGTGAACAAGTCTTCATGGAGTACTTGGACAAGTTGGTTGTCATCCTTATTGGTGACATACTTGTCTACCCGATGGCGAAAGAAGAACCGTTCAGCTGGTCAGAGAACATCTGAAGACCTCCATGTCAAGAAAGAAGAACTATACCAACCACCATCGTCAAGAAGTAAACTTCCATGTCAAAAACCATGTGTATCTGCGAGCCACTCCTCTGAAATAACCAAGCATTTCCATGTCAAAGGGAAGCTCACACCAAGATTATCGACCCTCCTTCAAGATCACTACAAAAAAAGAGAAGACGGTTACCAACTGGATTTGCCACTTGAGTTATCAGATGTGCACCACGTTTTCGACACAACACAACTCCGGAAGTGTTTCCAACTTCCTTACTGGCCCGATCTCTACAAGGACATCGATCACCGAGCCATCGACCTCCAGCCCAATTTGACCTACATGAGAGACCCCTTTGCATCCTGGATCAAGTGGAACGTTATACACGAAGCCGCACCATCAAGTACTTCAAGGTTCAATGCAGCACCACACAGAAGCAGAAGCAGTATGAGGACATGAAGACTACCCCACATCAAAGTTTCCATATTCCTTTCCGCGCCTAGTTTGGGAATCTCGGGGACGAGATTCTTTTAAGGGGGGTAGATCTGTCACACCTTGTTTTTCATGACACAACACTTAGGGTTAATCAAGCAAAATAATTGGATCCAACAAAAACTTTTGTGTTGATTTGCCATTGATTTGGATTTCTGTTTCTGTTGTTTTCAAGTGCTCTTAAATAAAATAAATCCTCCAACTATTATACCCCTTCTCCTTGATCCAAAACTTTGCCCAATGATCATGCCATGTGTGTAGGACAGAATAGTATTTTCTTGCAAAAATAATTTGGCCAAAAAGTGTTTTCTAAATTAGGTTTTCCAAAAACCCCTGAGTTAAGGCTTGAACTACAAGTACTTAATTTGGGATGTGAAAAATATTTCAAAAATTATATTTGAATCCTATTAGATATAGGACTCCCTAAAACCACAAAAAAATTATCTTAAAAGTTATTTGCTATTTTATTTAAAGGCTTTTTTGTAAGGACGGAAATGGTCTTTAATATATTAAAACTATTTTAAAGTTTCAAAAGTATTTAAGAAAATTTAGGCAAACTCAGTGGACATATATTTTTCCATATATATGAGTTTCAACACATGGTCATGGTCAAAATATTGGACAAAACCCTCCAAAACCATCTTTGCACATTTCAAGCATTTGAAATATTTCTGTAAGAAATATTGTCAAATAAATCCAGGAAAATTCTAGCAAGTCACATATGCCTAATGTGATGATCTTGCAAAGTTTCATCCCAATAAAAATAGTTCTGGTTCAAAAAAGTGGCCAAAAACCATTCCTGACCAGATCCAAATTTGAGCAACTCTACATTGCCAATTGTCTCCTTTTGATCCTAGATTTTGTGGAAATTCTCTAATACCTAAATGATGACACTACACCAAGTGGTGCATCAAGGAGAATATATTTGCATGACTAAATCTTGGGAAACCCATTTCTGTTGATTTATATGCTTTGCCAAAGTTACATTGGCAACTTTATTAAAATAAGCTCAAACTTGGTGGACAACCTTATTTTTATATACCATATGGTCCTGTAAAATTTCATGGCAAGGAGAATCACTTTACTAGCTCAAACTACCATCAAACACCTTCTGTCATTTTTCCAAAATCACCATTTTGACCCCTTCCACTATTCTCCTTGAGCTACAATTTTTACCACAGCAACATCTCTCGCTCTCCCCCTAGTAAGTTTCCTGGTGGCCAGCTCCATGATTGAGGGGGGTGAAAAGCTCTCTTTCCCTCTCTGGAGAGCATCATTTCCACTCTCTCTCAACCCCCTCTATCCTCCAGTGGCTCCCCAGGGCATCCAATGCCACTTTACCATTGTTTACTCCCCCTGCAGCTGCCAGACACAAGTGGACGCATTGGTGCACGCGAAAAGCAGCGGACGCCGGCCAAAGACGCGCTCTGGAGCACGTCATCGCGCTCCCGACCATTGACACCACGTCCCCGGCCAGCTTTGGCCTCCCCAGCACGCCAGTCGAGGCCCTTGACGTCCGCAACACGACAGTCGTGCAAGCCCCCTTCTCTCCCCCTCTCTCTCACCCCCTGCTGACCGTGCCCAATGCCGCCCGGCTCGGCCAGTGGGCGCGCGAGCTCGGGGCCCGCCAGGAGATCGCCCTGCTCCCCCTCTCCTTCTCCCTCGACATGGAACTCGCCCACGAGCACCCCAGGCACGCCCCAGAGCGCCCGTATGGCCTCTGGCGACGCTCCGGGCCGTGGCCGTGAGCTCCGCCTACGGTGCATCTCGCCTCCTTCTATTTTAGGCCACCCCTGAGCCCCCTCTCTACTCCTTTGGCTCTCTCTCCCTACCATGCACCCTCTTGACCAAGCCAATCCTCTCCTCGTTCCCTCCATCCTCCTCCATGGCCGAAATGCCGCCGTTGGCCTTCTCTCAAATTCGAGCGAGCTGGAGATCCTCCCCCCGTACTCTTCCCTCCAAATTAGTCCCAAGCCACCTTAGAGCCTCCCCGTTGAGCCGTTCATCCTCGGGAGCATCTGTTCCGACACCCCAGAGATGGCCGTCGCCGGCGGCCGCAACCGCCATAGTTTTACGCGGTCCTGAGTTCTCCAGCAGTCGTACAACACCCAGGTAGATGCGGCTCTCTCCCCTAAGCTCTCCGGTGTGCTGAGCATCGCCAGAGATGGACGGAGTCACCTGCACGGACATAGCCGAGCCCCTATTCTGACAGCGTCCGCGCACGCAAGGGGAAGGCGCTGCCTCCCCCTACCTCCGCCTACGGGCGCTGTCCAGCCCCGCGGCTCCGTTCCCATCGCCGGCCGGCGCGGATGGGCGGAGAAGCACTGGCGATGAGCGAGGCCGCATCTCCACTGTCCCTGCGTCGTAAGCTGGAAGACGACCGAGGCGAGGAGGCAACCTGCAGGCGGGCCCCACTCGTCAGTGGCTCAGCCCACCGGGCCACGCTGGCAAGTGGACACAGGTCCAGTTCTGAGCCGCCTCCCATGTGGGAAGACGTATTACGCTAGTGCGCCTTCGACGTCACCGCTATCGCCCGCGCGGCTGTGTTGCCGAGCCGGCCCACTGGCTATCTCTCGCCCAGTGCGTGTTTTAGGTATAAACCTAAACCTTTTCGTTTTCTTTTCCAGTGAGTTTCAAAAATCCATAAAAAATTCAAATGGACTCCAAATTTGATGATTCAAATTTCTAGTAGTTCATAAAATCATGATATATCTCATGGTTCAATTTGCACATTTTTTCAGAAACTTTATCTTCTCAAATATTTATTAAATCCTATTTTTCCATTTCTGTGATGAACTTTAGAAAATCACAGAGAGGTCAAAATTGATCCAAATGCCATGATTAAAATTCCTAGATATTTCTAAGTTCATAACTTAGTTTTTGAACATTTTCCCAATACTTTCTGTGCCACATAAAATAATGGTCTATTTCTTCATGTATAATAAACTTTGCAAATCCCTAGGAAAATTATTACAACTCCAAATCCAGTGAAACAAATTCCTAGATGTTTCTAAGATCATGCTTTGTTAAATGGGTGCCTTTGCTCATTTTTCAAAATAATGATTCTGTACACTTCTTGCAAATCCATAAATCCCTTGACCCCATAATATTGAAATGTTCGGAAGTATCCATTGATACACTTCCAATGAAACTACTTTGGTCATTTTTCATATGACCAAAGGTATCCTATAAAAGTCCAACCCACATTTTTAGAGCACTTTGGTTTTTGCCTTGTTGTGTTGCTTATTGTGATTGTTTCCGACGTTAGTTGACGCAGTAGACGGAATACTCGGAGATGGACCAGAAGGATTGAAGACCTTGCGGAGCTAGGCAAGCAGCCCTTTGACCATGATGAACCATTTTACATCATAATAGCATTTTTCGTTGTTTCATCGAATGCATAATATCTTGAATGGCAACCTTGCCAGGCTTGCCTCCGTTGCATACTCCGTTGATACTTGCATTGTTCATGACACTACCCTTGCTTAGAGTCGTGTTGGTGGGAAGTAGATAGGTGTTACAATAATTGGCTAAGCAAAATGGGGCAGGGTTCTACATGGAAAGAAACAAGTGTGGTTTGACATACTTGCAAATAGCCGCAGTGGGTGCCACTAATGCCCCTGGGAGATGACGATGAACTAGGTCACTACTTGGTGGAGAAGTAGTGTACCAAGGCTTGATGATAGTGTTGTTTACAAATACGGATTAGATTTAAGATTTTTCGACCGTCCCAACCAAACATGTGCAACCACTCTACCCTTATATGGGAAAGGGCATTATTGATTACCTAGTTCATGCTAGCACGGATGCCCGCATTACTAGTGACGGGAGTGGCGTGGTCATTCTCGGGACGAGGTCGTGCTTGGATAGGCGGCCATGACTGTTTTTAGAGGGCACCGGACACACCGTTGGTACCCCGTGCTTGTGTTGTGTGATGAATATGGGAGCGTGGCTCCACCAAATTAAATCGTGACAATGTTTGGCACGGGAGCTGCTACCAATCGAGTGTACTCTATGTTAGTCACGGCTAGGGAAAGGTAGTGATCAGGTGCTTACCCCAGGTACTTGAGGTACCGCGGGTCGTGGATGACACGGAAGTTCCCCGAATCTTGAGGGTAAAGTGTGCAACCTCTGTAGAGTGTCAAACTATTCGAATAGCCGTGTCCATGGTCAAGGACATTTGGGTGGTGCTGCTTAGACTATGTCGATATGTTTCTGACAAACAACACGGTTTGGTAATATTGTTGATATGATTCGTGAGGAAGTCACGATGAGCTTGAGCATGAGTTGTTCATAACTCTTTCTCAATGTTGATGTCTGTAACCTCCTGATACTTTTTGCAGACGCATTCATGTCCTTGATAAATGCTGACCATACTTGCATGAGAAAAACTAGCTTTCCGCAAAAATGCCAATTTAGCAGTAGAGCCTTGCATAATTATTCTGTTATCACTCTTGGGTTGCTTGCGAGTACATTCAAACATACTCACTGGCTTGTCCCTGGCTATTTACTTGGCCAGGCTTGGAAGAGAAGGTATACGAAGAAGAGTTCTTGGTGACGATCATGCGAGCTAGGACGCTTTTCCAGTCAGAATGCCTATAGGGTTAAGGCAGAGGGCGTGGGTCCCAGTTGTCGACGAAGATTTCCGCTGTGATGATATACTCAAGACTTGACCATAATGGTTCTGATTTGTGTAAGATGGTATGTATGGATGTAAGACTCTTGTTATTCAACTTCTGTGTGTTCAATGAGCATTGATCTCTGGGATCACTATGCACGTATAACCGGTGGCTTCGACTGTGTAGGTCGGGGTCCCCACAAGAATGTCGCAGCCTAAGGTCGACCACGTATCCCAGGGAGCCTGACGAGCGTTCGGCTAAGAAGCGGTTTATCATGGCCTCTCCAACGGACGTTGGCGAGGTGGCCGCCGTTCGCCCCGACCTGTCGTTCCCGGAGCAACACGTCGCCGCGGAAGCCGGCGAAGACGTTGACTACATTGCCATGCCGAAGGCTTCATGTCAGTGGGCTAGCGTATTACTGTATCTTGGGAAAGCTGGCTACGACATCAAGCTCGTCGACAGCGACGGCTTCACGCGCGCCATGTCACAGGTTAAGTGGTCCATCCCCAACCCCTCTGGTTCAACCGCTGACGATCTCTTCGACGGCCCTACCGCTGATCTCCTCCGCCATGCGGTCAAGGATTTGCGATCCTTGTACGCCATCGAGCCCATTTTGTCATTTCTGAAGGACACGTTCTACTGCAGCGGCTTGGGATCCTCAATTGCCAAGTCAGATCTCATCGATCATGACCACGAGGAGGGCACCCACAAAGGTTCTTCCAAGGTGAAACAGCCCATCTGTGACATCAGAGAGCGCACCATGGGTCTGTGCTCTTCCAACTGGAAGGATCCCGTCCATGACATGTGAGGCAACATCCTATCAGCAAATCTTACCTTTTCTAGCTTGCCAACCCGTACCCTTTGTTGTAGTAGCATTTGCCGTGTGGTGTTTTAACTGTGCCATGTTTAATTATTTCAGTTATGCAAAAATGTATTGTTCAATAGGGCTATGTGATGTTTAAGTATGAATTGTCCACTTCAGTTTCATGAATGGCTATATTTGGTTGTTTATAGTGAGTAGATGCCTTGTTTATCTGCATTTGATTGTTAGGTTGGTTGCAGTGAGCATTTTTCCAGTTATCGAGCAGATGCCTTGTTTATATGTATTTGCTTCTTAGGTTGGTTGAAGTGAGCATTTGTCCAGTTATCAAGCAGATGCCTTATTTATCTGTATTTGGTTGTTAGGTTGGTTGCAGTGAGCATTTGTCCAGTTTTCAAGCAGGTGCCTTGTTTATCTGTATTTGCTTGTTAGGTTGGTTGCAGTGAGCATTTGTCCAGTTTTCAAGCATATGCCCTGTTTATCTGTATTTGCTTGTTAGGTTGGTTGCAGTGAGACTCTGTCCTGTTTTCAATGGCTATATTTGGTTGTTATACTGATCATTTATGCCTTGTTTATTTCAGTCATTCACAATGTGATGTTCATTATGTGCAAGTCGGAACTGTGCCGCTCGACTACATCAATACCAGTTTGAATGGCTATATTTGGTTCCAGTTATGCCTGGTGTAGTTAACACATGCCCTTTATTTCAGTTTTACACATTTATCCAGTGTGATGTTTAAGCATTACCTACGTTCTATTCATTTTCAACAATACCAGTTTGAATTGCAATATTTGATGGCTGTTAAGCCTGTTGTCGGTAACATTGCCTTCCATTTTATATCTGCTTTAACAGCATGCTAAAACCAACACATTCAAGCTATCATTTGGAGATGATGTTGTTTACCTTTGCTATATTTGTTTGATGTTAAGGTCGCTGTACTTATCATGCCTTTCCACTACTTATGCAGGACAACAACAGGAGTGGCCACCATTTTCCGCCGAGGTTAGTTTCATCCCTCGGCTTGTACTCCCCCCATCGTTCCATAATGTAGTGCATATAGATCCAGGCCTGGACACTTGTTAGCTTCTAATGTTGACTTGTTGCTTGTAGGTACATTTGCCCTTGGCAAGGATGCACGCATCGACCCTTTATGTGTATGGGGCAATGAGATATTCATGAACAAGCATCAAGTGAGGAAACTGATAAGGATTATTAGCAAAAAGATACGAATGGTGGCAAGCAAATTATTTGTTTATGCTCTATCCAACACAACAGTGAGCTGTAGGATGGTAACTACAAACTCTGCAGCCTTCTCTTTTTACTGCCCATAATGAGTTGTTAGACAACAATGTCTGAATCTTTTTCATTCGCAGTGGTTCCCGAAGCAGTTCACTCAAGATTACCTCGCAAATTACATGATTGGTGGACACGCAATGAAGGTTAAAGTATTTCATCCATACTACAATGAGCATCGAGAAGTCCTAATGAAGACAGTGAAGGATGGACGGGCAGCCATCACAAGGGGTTGGCCTAGAGTCGTGCGCACATTACGCATGGAGGAGGGCACAATATGGGCATTCCACTTCACCTTCTCTAGCAACCAGAATGTCTTTCGCCTCTCTCTTTACAGTCTTTAGTACAACTGTGGTTCATCATTCTTTACTTGGTGCTTCTGTAGTTCTTCCGTATATGTACTTGTGCATCGAATTATGCATTCGTGATTGAACCTATATTTGTAATAAACATGGTTGGATATGAAATAAGTGATTGCCTACTTTCAAATTCAAAACATGTGATTTTTAAATTAGGGATTACACTGCACACGGTTTGCGAAAGCGAAACATCTGCGATAGACGTGGAGATCAGATACGTTTCTAGGATCCACTACGTGTGCGAGCAATCTCTACTGCACACACGATCAACCAAGAAAAAACGTGTGCGATTAACAACAACATCGCACACAGTTCTTTCTTATTAAATGTTTGCGATAGTCACCTTATCACACACGCTTCGCAATTATGGACTGTTTGTGATGTTGTGCGCATCGCAAACGTTTGGTCATAGAAGAATGCGTGCGATTGGCCGATCATCTGATGCGGGTACGACGGATGAATTGTGTGGGATGTATTCAAGGTTTGCATACAGTTTTATAGTGACAACTGTGTGCGCTCTTACATCGAATCGCATACAGTCGAGGAAAAGTAAATGTGTGTGATTGTCTGCTTCTATAATCGTGAACCGTTTGTGATGGGTCACGCATCATAAACATAGCACCACAGAATATCGACTGTGATGGCAATCCGAGCACAAACGAGTTGCAAGGATTGAGCGTTTCGGATATTTGAGATATCAGAGATAGTTTAGTAGGGAAAACTGTATGCATCAAGGCTCCCTATCCCTGACGGTTTCTGGGTCGTGTGGGAAGGACCCCCCCTATCGCAGTCACTCACTTGGCGATGGTTCGAAATGCCGTCGCGGAAAGGGGTTAAAAACCGTTTGTATAGCACCTCGCTGTACCAGTGGTGGGATTGCTGAGTCCTCGTGGCTCACAGATTACTACAACGACAGGTGCAGGTACAGGTAATGCGATGATTTGACGTGAGAGCGATGCTTGCTTGTTTTGGAGTTCTTCTGCTTCTTCTTCCTCGATCAAGGGATAGGTTCCGGGTCGGGAGCCTGGGATTAGCAGGGTGGATGTCGTTCTTCTTTTTCATTTGATCTCGTCCGTAGTCAGATCCTGCTCTTCTGTACGATGATTGCTATGTATTCATGTATTCATGTACTCATGTTTTAGCTTGTGGCGAGTGTAAGCCTTTATCTTGTATTCTCATCTATTTAGTACATGGTATGCTGTAATGATATCCACCTTGCTATGCGCTCGAAATGCAGTTGTGCCCCAACCATGAATTCATCACGTGATTGGGATAGAATCGCATCTTGGGCGCTACACTGTACAAGTGCGGGAGGCGCTGGATTGACAAGTTGCCGGTAGTTCTTTGGTCGCTAAGAATGACGCCAAATCGAGCTACTAGCTAGACACCCTTCTCCCTTGTCTATGATGCAGAAGCGGTACTGCCCACGGAACTCATATACGGGTCACCTCGAGTACTTGCCTACAATGAAGTAGAGCAAGAGCAGCTGTGGCATGACGATGTTGTGCTCCTTGAGGAAGATCGTCTCTAGGCGGCTGTGCGTGCTGCACACTACCAGCAAGCCTTGTGCCACTACCATAGCCGCAAGGTTCATGCCCGGAGCATTGAGGAAGGCGACCTTGTCCTTGGGTCCATTCAGTCCGCCAAGGGTACAAACAAGTTGACGCCGAGATGGGAAGGCCCTTATCGGGTAGTACGAGTCATCATACCTATCACAGTCCATTTGGAGACCAAAGATGCCATTCGTGTGCAAAACTCATGGAATATTGAGCATCTGTGCAAGTTCTACCCATAAGGCGCGGTTGCCAGGCCTTGCCCCGGCAATCTGTTTTGTACAAGCATAGTCTCCCAGGCTTGTAACCCTTTGTACAAAGTCAGGCGCAGGCCTTGTGTATAGCTCAATAAAACCAAGTGTTTTACAAAACTTGCATGCATGATTTCTTGTTTGCTCAAGCATGATTTCAATGCAATTATACTGGTTTTAGATAAGATGACTAACATGCCGTTAAGGGCTTTGCGCTACCTTCTCTCTATCTTTTTCTAACAAAGGCAGAAGAATCCCTCGTGAGCAACTTTCCCGGGGGGGATGGAAGCAGGAGCGGGCTCATTTATTTGGTTCTACGGTAGATCTTCCTTATCTAAGTGATAAGAAATACAGAAAAGAAATATAAGTTTGTTTCATCTAAAATTTCCCGTCATTCCATGTTGCGCCTACGTATGAGAAACTTGCACCCGAGGAGACCTTGCAGCGTCTATCATTTGCGCTCCTGTCCTTGCTTTGAGTCCACTCGACAGGATTCGTTGCAGTTGCATTTGGAAAAAAACAGTAAGGAACCGACCTCTATTCGCGCTCATAACTCGACGAAGATTAGTAGTAGCTACGTTGAAGGCCGGCGAGAGGCTTTCCCGGGAACCTTGCTTGCAAAAGAGTACTGAAGGCGAGTCCTTCAAAATGTCGAAATCAAGCATAAGTTCCTGGCAAGTTTTCTTTTAAGATTTGCATGAAACAACAAGTACAGATCATACAAGTGCAAGCATGGATGAGGGAATACATAATTCTGATTCAAACACCGCAAATGCCTACATTTTTGACTAAAAAAGAAAAGTGCTCCGCAATGCCTTTCTTGTCCCTCTCCTCCTAGGATTTATCTCGAGTGCCAGAAGGGGAAAAGGAGTGCCTAGCCGATGCCCTGGTCACCCCCGCCAGGACCAGAGGGACACAACCTGACAAGATCAGGAGGGCATCTCCCCGGCAGGGAGGATGAAGCCAGGATAGAGGGAGTGGCTAGGCGGAGCACCCCCCGGCAGGGAAGATGAAGCCGCAGTCCACGAGCATGCAGGGGTATAGTTGGAGGTGGCGGTGGCGTCTAGGCGAAGCACCCCTGGCAAATCGCTCTGCCCGGGGCCATCTGTAGATGATGGTGATGCCGACTCCTAGCTGGTGATAACAGTGCTGCCGGCATTCAGTCGGAGTCCGAGTCTTCTTCTTTAGACTTGACGACCGAATGCCCGCCGCCGTCGTCTTCACCATCGGTGTCCTGCTCGTCGCTGTCGCTCGAGGAGAAGCCTTCGTCATCACTCGAGCTTTTTATGTAGCACCCAAGACGAGCGCTTGAACGCCCGAAGACCTTGACAAAGAGCATGTCAAACTCCACCAACTTGAAGCGAAAGACATGCCCCTCCGCAAGGTAGTGGGCGCGGGCAAAGGTTTTCCACGCGCGCCTAAGGAGCATGACGCGAGGCACGGGGAACTCGACGTTCACCCACACGGTGCCATTGCAGCAACCGCTCATGCGCAGCCTCAGCCGAAGTGGCTGGTCGACCTCCATCACCCTGGCGAAAGGACGGGGAGCCACAGGTGACTACAGGGAGGACCGCGCAGCTTGACGACGAACTCAAGTGCCGTGTCCCCCGTATGGCCTTCTGCCGGGGGTGGAGGAGCTGGAGGAGAAACGACGAGCGCGCCGCCCCGACTGCCTTGACCATGAGGGCCGCATCGACCCCGACCTCACCTTGTGGCTCTGCCTCATGCACTGGAAACAGCCTCTATGGCCGCAGCCGAAGCCAAGGTATGGTGTCGAGGAGAAGCTCTCGCCGCCGTGGCCGAAGCACGAGCCCGACCTCTTCCGCTCGCCATGGGAGATGCAGGGGCAAGAAAAGAGAAGAAGGAGATGGATGAGCATCGCTACCCTCGCGCCCCTCCTTTTATAGCGGGAGCGAGGGGGTTGGCTGTCCACTACTCTGGAGAAACCGCCCCGCTCCGCCAATCCGGCTCTCCGCATCCTTGGCTGGCATCTTGCTCCATCAACCGCCCATTATCGCCAATCCAACGCCCTGACTCCTCTCGCCACAGCACTACTGTCACGACCGTCCTTCTGCACCAATCCCACATCCTGTGCCTAATCCACATCGTGGGGAAACGGAGAAAAGCTGTAGTAAAGGAGGACGTGATGACAGAAATAGAAGTTACCCCAAATCATGCATAAATGACCTAACGGCACCCCGTGTACGTGGTCGCCCCCTCGTCTCCGGTGCGACGGCTTGTGCCGCTGCAACCCCAAGAGAACTAGGGTATGGCTGGGGGATGGCCTTGGTGCGAGGTTAATGAGGAAGCAAAGAAGATCTCAAACACACGGCATCGCTCCCAGCAAGATAGACGTGTGTGCCTATGCATTTGTTGGGCGTACCCCAACGTTGCCTGACGGCACATATGGACCAGGCCCGAGGGCTCCTGTCGGTGCAACAAACATGAGTGTTTGCTGCCCTAACTTATGCACAGGCGCGTTGCAACTCATACATCAAGTGCCAAGTCTCATACACAACTAAACCAGAGAAGCCGCTCTTCGTGAGATCAAGGAGAGCATTAAGAAGAACAAACTTTGGAACAAGCTACAAATATCGCAACAGAAGCAACCAACTCTGGCAGGAACGAGCTGGCAAGTCAAGCCCCAGCATGCCCATCGGGCATGGGCTTCCCGCCAACACCAGCGTTCTGCCACTCTGACCAGCTAGCTGCTGATTAGTGAGGTGTCAAGCCCACGAGTGCTTAGGTGGACGTAACCGATGTGTGTCAGCTTGCTGGAGGAGTAAATCACCTTTATTGACACTCGTCCTGGTGGCATGTCATGCTAATAGGAGGTAGCCGGATAAGCGGCGCGGCAACCTTGCTGGGTTTCAACCTCCGCATGACACCTAGCAACGCATTTAATGCATTTTGTCCTAATGGACAGAGTTAGGTATGATAGCTCTATATCAGTCTAATCACCCCTATAATGACCTTTTTGCCACTTTGGTGACCCCTTGAGCTATAAAAGGAGGACCAAGGCAACATTAGTAGGGGTTTGAATCTTTGCAACCCTCACCCATAGGTATACACACAGCTGCTCTCTCCACCACTTGCTGGGGGAAGGGCGCTTCATGTATTTGTGCTCAAACACCATTCAATACACCAAAGGCAGGAGTAAGGTTTTACGCCTCCGGGCGGCCTGAATCTGGGTAAAATTGTGCGCTCCTTGTTGTGTTTGCTCTTTGCATCGATCGCCACCCCTCGCCGAACCAGCAAAGGGGCTGCACGGCCCCATAGATTGCCGACTCCATGCTGATAGCCTGCATTTTCCAAAGATCAAAGATATCAGGGTGAAGCTGGGGGCTGACCTAAATCCAGATGAATGAAGAAGCAAAGAAGATTCCATGACGCAGTGCCTATTCCCGGGAAGATCGATGTGCGCGTCATTGCATTATTGGGCCTAGCCCAACGATGCTCGGCGGCACATGTGATCTAGGCCTGGGGGCTCCTGTCGGTGCAACAAACATGGGCGTTTGCTGCCCTGACTTATGCACAGACATATTGCAGCTCTCCTGGCAAGTATCAAGCTTCATAATACAACCAGACTAGAGAAGCAAATCTGTGTAAAATCAAGGAGTGCATTAAGAAGACCAAGGCTCCGAGCCAGCCATGAGATTCACAACAGAAGCAAACAACCCTGGCAAAAGCGAGCCAGCAAGTCACAGCCCGGCAAGCCCCTCGGGCACGGACTTCCCACTGAAACGCTAACGCTTCACCTCTCTGGCCAGCTGGTCGCTGATCAGTGAGGTGTCGAGCCCGCAGGTGATTAGGTGGAGGCAGCCCATACGTGTCAGCTTGCTGAGAAGGAGGATTACCTTTATTGAAACCCATCCTAATGGCATGTCAAGCTAATAAGAGGTAGGTGGATAAGCGGTGCATCACCCTTGTCGGGGTTCACCCTCCATTCGACACCTAGCAGTGCATTTAATGCACTTTTGTCCTAACTAGCAGAGTTAGGTATGATAGTTCTGTATCAGTCTAATCACCATGTAATGACCTTTTTGCCACTGTGGTAACCCCTTGAGCTATAAAAGAAGGGCCAAGGCAACCTTTACAGGGGTTCGAACCCTTGTAACTCACACGCATAGGTATTCATGCAGCTGCCCTCTCCTAGCAACTTGCAGGGGGAGAGCGCTCCGTGTACTTTCTTCCACATTTACCCAATATGCCAAAGCAGGAGTGGAGTTTTACGCTTCTCAGCGGCCCGAACCTGGGTAAAACTGTGGCGCCTCCTGTTGCACTTGCTCTTCGTGCCAATTCACCTCCAGCCGAACCAGCAAAGGGGCAGCCCTGCCCCATAGATCGCCGGCTCCATGCCGACAGTTTCATGCTATTATATTACCAATCTTGGATGCTTTATATGCCTTTATATGCAATTTTTATCAAACTTTGGGACTAACCTATTAACTCAGTGCCCAGTGGAGTTGCTGTTTTTTGCTTGTTTTGGGGTTTTCAGAAAATTAATACCAAACATAGTCCAAACACAATGAAACATTACGGTGATTTTTTCTAGACCAGAAGGGACCCTAGAAGGTTCGAAAGCAGGCCAGAAGATCTACGGGAGAGCATCGAGCTCATTCGGCATGCCACAGGGGGCCATCCCATGAGCTTGTGGGTCCCACGTAGCTCCGTTTGACCTAATTCCAGCTCTATAAATTCCCAAATATTCCCAAACCAACAGAGAGCCACCCGAAACACTTCTTCCACCGCTGCAAGCTTCTATTCTTCCGTGATCCAATCTGGAGGCCTTTTTTGGTACTCTGCTTGAGGGGGAATTGATCCTGGGGGGCTTCTACATTATCCTTGCAACATCTCCAATGATATGTGAGTAGTTTACCACAGACCTACGGGTCCATAGCTAGTAGCTAGATGGCTTCTTTTTTCTCTCCGATCTTCAACACAATGTTCTCCTCGATCTTCTTGGAGTTCTATCTGATGTAATCTTCTTTTGTGGTGTGTTTGTTCGGATCCAATGAATTGTGGGTTTATGATTAGATTATTCATTGAAAGTAATTAGGTATTTTCTGAACTTTATTATGCATGATTGTTATAGCTTTGTATTTCTCTCCGATCTATCTATTTGGTTCGGCCAACTAGATTGATTTATCTTCAGTGGGAGAGATGCTTTGTGAAGGGTTCAATCTTGTAGTGTCCTCTCCCAGTGACAGAAAGGGTAGCGAGGCACGTATTTGTATTGTTGCCATTAAGGATAAAATGATGGGGTTTATTCATATTGCTTGAGTTTACTTTGTGTACATCATGTCATCATACCAAATGCATTACTCTGTTTTTTATGAACTTAGTACGTTGAGATGCAAGCCTAGAAGCGCTCTTGAAGTGGAGTAATAGAAGTAGATGCAGGTAGGAGTCGGTCTACTTGTCATGGACATGATGCCTATATACATGATCATTTCCATGAATAACATCATAACTATGTGCTTTTCTATCAATTGCCAAATATTAATTTGTCTACCCACCGTATGCTATTTATTCAAGATAGAAGCCTCTAGTGAAAACTATGGCCCTTGGGTCTATTTTTATCATATTACTAAAACTAGAAATACCTCACTGCAATTTATTATTCTTATTTTGTTTTGCAATTTATCTATCTATCACTATCAAATTTAATACTTGCCTGTAATTAACAAGTTCAAGGGGACTAACAACCCTCTTGCCCGCGTTGGGTGCAAGTATTTGCTCTTTTGTGCGCATGTACTATTCACTATTATTTGCGTGGTTCTCCTATTGGTTCGATAACCTTGGTTCTCACCGAGGGAAATACTTATCAGCTACTATATTGCTTCACCCTTCCTCTTCGGGGAAAATCTCAATGCAGCTCACAAGTAGCAACCACGCAAACGAGCGTGGGCGGTCACATGATACCCCTAGTTCTCTATGTCTTCTTTTCTCTTTAGCCTCTTCTTTATACCTTCTTTCCTTGATTTTCTCCTATGGCACAAAGTCAAAAACAGGCTTTTCGAGGGTTCTTCATTAGATCATTCATGAGAGTAATTTATTCAAATTACAATTTGACAAGACAATGGGCCGCCTCCCATTAAGCGTTGGTTTTTAGGTTGCTAAGCTCAACCTCATACCTTAGTATCATGTCAAATCCCTGGTGGCCTAAGATTCTCTTTACTTGCCGCACATACTCATTTATATGGGGGAATGTACTTCTCCTTTCCTGCTGGCTTCTTTGGAAAGTACTTAATTATTTCCTCATCGCATATTCTGAAGGTTATATTCCCTTCGGAACAGTCCAATGTTGCACCTGCGGTATGCAAAAATGGTCTACCAAGGATAGTTGATAACTTTTCATCTTCGGGCATGTCAAGGATAAGAAAAGCAGTAGGTATAATGCGCCCATCTAATCTTAGTGGAACATTCTCAGCCACTCCCATTGGCTTCTTTGTGGACTTATCTGCCATCTACAAGGTTATAACTGTGGGAACACATTCTGATAAGTTTAATTTGTGATAAAGAGTTAGAGGCATCACAATTACCCCTGCTCCTACATCACACAGAGCATTATTTATATCTAGATTACCAATTGAGCAAGGTATAATAGGTATACCAGGGTCTCCCAACTTCTTTGGTATCTTATCCACGAAGGGATAATCCGTTATCGTGGCTACCTGTTCCTTTAAATTCATGCTTCTCTTATTTGTAATGATGTCATGCATGAACTTGACAAATGTAGGAATCTTTAATATATCTGTTACATGCATAGAAACTTTAAGATTAGCTATAGCTTGTAGGAAAGAGGAATAAAGTGCATCGTCCGAAGGTGGTCTTACAGCCTTGGGATAAGGAAGTGTTTTCTTTGCTTTACCTTTGTCTTTCTCTTTTTCTTTACCTTTACCTTTATCTTTATTACTCGATGTTTGGCTACTTTGTGCTCTAGTGGGATAACGTGGTCAGGTGTCCTTTGCCACCCTTGGATCTTCAACTCTTCCAGCTTCTGGGGCTACTTCTTCATCGTTATTATCCCCATCTTCTGTCTTAGCGTTAAGATGAACTTCTTTGCCAGCTTCTGCTTCATTACCTTGAGCATCTTGATGAACCTGTTCTTCTGGTTCTTCCTCACCAAAAAGTTCTCTGTTCTCTCGAGTTTGGCTTTGGCTCTCTATTCTTCTTTGTTCTTGCTCCTTTTCGTACCACTCCGGGCCTTTAGGGTCTTGTGTTCTTTTACCACTACGAGTCAAAATTTCATTAGTAGAAACAGGATTATTTTTATCAAATTGAGCAAGAATCAAAGATTGAGTCTCAGAAATTTGAGACACATTCGGTTTCTATCATGCGAGAGTGTTTATCGAGATTCTTTACCGCTTGACTTAACCCTTCTACCTCTCAGGAAAGGTAGGTTATAACCTTTTCATTATGATAAATGCACCTTCGAAAGTCTTAGTTGAAGTTGTTCTGATGGAATTTGAACTTATTCATTGCTTCCTGAAGTTCATCCTGCTGCTGATAGATATTAAATATATCCACTTTTTCACTAATAACTTGTTCAACAGTTTTACCTTTTTCTTGAGTAACCTTTTTAAATTCATCCATGTCTTCAATGTGATATATTTTTCCAGTAGGCTTGATAGGCTCCTTGATATTCCATGGTTCTTGTGCAGACATAATTTTCTCTATAAGCTCTCTCCCTTCTTCAAGAGTTAGAGACACGAATCGTCCTCCTGCACTTAAATCAAGAATGGATTTTGACTCCTCATTAATTCCATGTTAAAACATATGGAGTATAACATATTCAACATAGCCATGGTTCGGGCATAAGTTCAAAAATTTAGAATATCTCTCCAAAGCCTTATATATACTTTCACTATCTTCCTGGATGAATAGGGTGAGATTTCATCTTAGTTTAGTAATCTTCGAGCTTGGAAGAAATTTAGCCATAAACTTTTTAGCACACATAAGCCAGCCGGTTATACTTCCTTCAAGTAATCGATTATACCATTTCTCAGCATCATCTTTTAAAGAAAACATGAATAGTCATAATAATACGAATTCTCATGACACATCCTTCAGTGTAAAAGTTCCACATAAAGTATCAAAAAACATGAGATGTGCTTGAGGGTCCTCTTCTTCAGTTCCTGCAAAGGCATGCTTCCTAACTTCTACAATAAGATCACAGTCAATCAAATACTCTTTGGCATAATTGGTAGGATACACTATAGGAGATCTAGAAGTTAGCACTAGAGCACAATGATCCCTAATAGTTTTCTTTGGCTTGAGAGTAATCGACATTTCTGCAAACAAAGTGTTAAGCTCAACTATTTCACTATGTTTATATTTTTCTTTTAATGAAGCTTGTTGCTCCTGAGGGAAAATGAGCAATATAATCTGGTAAATACGTTCTTCCCGAATGAGTAGATTCCCTATGACTTACAGGAAGCATCTACAATAAAAACACATGCAAAAACAGTTACGACACAAATACCCTACACTTTGCCCCCGACAATGACGCCAAAAAATGCTGTGATGCCTGCAAGCCAAACAGGGTAGTGTAGCACTTCCACAGAAGTATCCCAATGAGTAATCGTCCCAACGAAGAGTGAAGGAGAGTATTTATAGTGGTGTTTCTGTCACACACAAGGTGTCACGGTTCTTGTGTGAAGTAACTGCTTATGCTTCTACAAATATTGTTGCTATCCTGAATCATGGATAAACCAGATCGATAGAGATAAAAGGGTTTAAAGTAACAACAACAAGAAATGGTAAAAGCAATAAAATTATGGGAATGCAAGTTGAGTTTCCTGCAATGAAGAGATTAGGTGCGGAGAGAATTCAGTTCATCCTAGGAATATATCAAGTGTGCCAGTGCGATGGTAATACCAGTTACCTTGTATTGCACTCATAGCATTTGATATGTGTGTTACATTTGTGGATCACCCTAAGTTTATGAAACTCCTCCACGTGGGATTATATTTCATTCTATGTTCCTTCTTCACCGTTTGTAACACCCTGGTTTTCGCTCCTGTTTTTTTTCCTTCGCGGGATTTGACTCCCGTCTTTTTTTTCGGTGTTATCGGATTTCTCCAGCTCTTGGGTATATGAAGATGGTCATCTAGCCTTGCCTTTTCTATCCAACCAGAGATTCTCTTCAGTCCAATCTTGCCACCCGAGACATATTCTCCGGACCTCGCCATCAAAACCCCTACCTTCCGAGTTATGGGAAGGGAAACCCCAACTCCTGCAGTTACAAAGGAACCCCAAGTTCCTTTGATCTGCTGACTCCCAAACTTCCCCCAGTGATCATCCCACATCCATAAACCCTGGATATGCAAAAATATTGCCAAGTCATTTGCAATATTTTTCATTTATAATTAATTCCTTTTTCTGCCAGTTAAAGGAATTAAATCCAGGAAAATATTTATCCATCTCCAAAGTTCATGAAAACTTGTGGAGATCTTCTTTGTGATCGTATTGAGCTCCCATAAAAATATTGGCCATAATTAAATAAGGGAAATTGCATTTTCCTATTTAATGCCAATATTGCATTTTGGGCAGTTTCTAAAGGAACTACCATTTTGGTAGTCAGGAAAAATCCCAAATAAATTTTGGAGCTTATTAAATCCATATATTCACCATTTCCAATAGAACCCAAGTCCCATAGTTCAAGGTTTAAGCACAGCATCCATTTGCAAATTCTGTCCAAATTTTCAGTTTGCAAAGGAAGTGCTTGAACCCTCGATCTATTTTGAGCTGAAATTTTTCATGGTGATTAACATTGACAAATAACTCATGAAAAAAAAACCAGCTCAATCCATCTACCCATGCTCCCACAGCAATTTTCCTAAGTTTCTGTCCATTTCAAAGCTCAGTGAAGGAAGTACCATTTTGGCATTTCCAAATGAGCTAAAATTTTACCAGCACCTCCATACTTCCAAATAACTTCCCTCCACAAAAATTCACCTCATTTCATCAAGCCATCTAAGCACAGCTTCAAGATCCCTTTTCTGGACCAATTTTTGGTTTGTGAAGGAAGTATATGCAAACCTGTCCCAAATGACTTGAAATTCTACCAGAGTCTACACCTTCCTACTACATTCCATTTTGGCAACATCTTGGCTCTATTTACCCAACCATTTCACCTCAGATACTCCTCCAAAATTCTATCCAGAAGATGTTCTGGATCGTTCTGATCAACCTAGATCCCTCCCAACCCATCTAGTGGCTAACCCTATCTAATTGAGCAGTGAACAACCTGTTGGACAAGGCCTGACAGGCAGACGCGGGCCGGAGCCTGCGGTGCGCGAGGTGACCACGTAGCGGGCGTGAAGAAACGGCACTCTGCGCCTCTGTCGTCTCCGTGCCGTCGCCTCCGGCCAGACTCCGCTTGTCGAAGCATGTCCAGTGGCTCCGCGGAGTCCACGTGCCCCTCTCCCGACCCTTCTCCACTCCTCTCCTTTCTTCCCCATGCCACGACAAGCCTCAACGGAGTTCTGTACCATCCGTGACCGCCGTTGTTTTCCCTCTCCCGTTGGCTTCTTCCTCCCTGAGCTGTCCCCTCCCCCTGTTGCTCGTCAGGTCGGCAGCGCCGAGACACCCGCAAGGCTCCAACCACGTCGCCCGCAACCTCCAGAACGCCGGCCAGCTCGGTGGGCGGCCGTGCTTATCCACTGCCTCAGCTGGGCTACATATAGCAGAGCCCTGAGCCCCTGAAGCATATCAGCAACCCCCTCTTCCCCTCCTAGCTCCATCCCACCTCTAAACCGAGCTCGAGGAGCTCTTTCACCCCTCCCATGGCCGAAGCTTTGCCGCTGCCCACCCCTAAAATTCCCATGCCTCAGTCATCCCCGACTCCATTCAAGCTCGCTTCCGGGCTTCCCAGCCGCCGTAGACCATCCCCGCCCCATTTCCCAGCCTCCACGGCCATCGGAACCCCGTCGTCGCCGCGAAGCCGCTGCCTTTGGCCGTCGTTGCCACGACCAACTCCGGCCATCCCCGGCGCCCTATCGGCCACCTATGGCCACAGAGTGGGGTGGCGCATCCATCCCCGGCCGCGCCCCAGCCCGCCGTGGCCTCCAGTCGCCGACGTCGGCGAGGCCGAGCCCCTGCTGCTCTCTATCGGGGAGTGGGAAGAAGGAGATGGAGGGAGGAGAGAGAAGGAGCGCGGGGCCCACCTGTCGGCGGCTGTGGGCCGGCCAGGGTGGATAAGTGGCGACGCCCAGGCCACAAATACGTCTTCACCACTGGAAGACGTATTCTCTCCGAATGCACGACCAGCCGCGCTGTCAGGGACCCGGTTGTGAATATTTCTTTTACAGAAAGGTCCCTAACAGATAAACCTTTATATCTTTTTACCCGTAGCTCCGATTCAGGTGAATCCAACGCCCACGTCTTCATTTCATCGAGCCCGTTCCGATGGATTCATTTTCATAATGTTTACACATTCTGAAAATGACCATTTTGCCCTTGCCTCTAAACAGCCCCATTCGAGAGAGAACCGTTCCGGTATATCGTTCCGCGGCTTCATCACACTTCTTCCAGGAGTATTTCTTCGACCCCAGGCAAGCCGACCATCTGATATATGCCCTAAAGCATTGCTCTGTGTTATTCCTGCACGCTTAAATTAATATGCTGATGCTTGTGTGCGTAGTAGTGAGCTGTATGGGACGCCAATGAACCCTTGTCTGCCTTTCTTTGGTGATGGCACCACGCCTGTGTTCTGAGCTGTTTCCGGCCGTTCGGGGTGGATGCCGATTTTATATTTCTCT
Organism: Thinopyrum elongatum; assembly: GCA_011799875.1. Classification (NCBI taxonomy): domain Eukaryota; kingdom Viridiplantae; phylum Streptophyta; class Magnoliopsida; order Poales; family Poaceae; genus Thinopyrum; species Thinopyrum elongatum. The sequence goes on along the minus strand of CM022302.1, from coordinate 273,129,988 downwards.
TGTCAGCAACTGGCCCGTGTTCTGAGCTGCTTTTCGGCTGTCGCGGGTAGCTGTTGAATTTCTTTCCGTAGCAGTGCCCCTATGCTCTGAGCTGTTTCTCGGCCGTCTTAGGGAATTGCTACTTTCTTCTTATCGACACCGTCTCTTGCTCTGAGCTGCTTTTCAGCCATCTTGAGTCGGGGTTGAGTTATTCCGGTATTATCCCAGATCTGAGTTATAAAGACCGTTCTAGCGGCTACTGGTTTATTTGCCGGTTTCATACAAGGGTTCAGATGGTCGTTACCCTCAGCTGCAACTTGTAAAGTAATAAGCCTGCCATTTAAATACTGATTCACTAATGACTTGTAGTGATATTATATGGAGATAGGTTGTTATGATCATGCATAGCTAATGCCATTTTAAGTTATTCATGATAAACAACCATGCTTGCTAAATACTGTCTAAAGCTAAACCTAGTCGGTTGATCCAGAGTCACCTTTCCGGACTTATCCGTGCAACCACATTTGCCGGTATGGGACGGCCTTGACTTGGTCTGATTGCGTGCTCTTTTATCGGTACCGCCAACTAGGGAAGGTTATGCGTGCGCGCTACCCTGGCCCGGTAGGCGGCGATAACCTTGTGAGCCCAGTTGATTGTTTAACCCAGGAGTCCCCATTTGGGACAGTTTAGTTTGGCCACGACGGTGGCAGGTGTCATGAGGTGACACAGGGGCCACCTAGGGCAGGACTCTGGGGGAGGATGTTTGCCGGTGGTACGGTGGAAGAGTCACGGGTTAGGCAGGTTTCGTTGGAGCAACCCTGGTCCACCCGAATGGGACCACGAGGTCAGGTGCTCCATGGTGTGGGTAAAGTGCGCAACCTCTGTAGAGTGTAAAATCTATTTGAATAGCCGCGTCCACGGTATTGGACAGTCTGTCCAGACCTCTCTAGGTGGTCAACCGGAACAGTGATAATAATGATGGAAGAACTCGTCTTATGATCGGAAGTACTCAGTGGATCATGAGTATTCTGAGGGTTGTAAGGCAACCTGGAAGAGAGTAAGTTGGATCTGGTTAAGAGTTGGATTGGATCCTGAGATTATTCGGAGTATGGATTATATACTTGATATGCTTTACCTTACTGTATTTTACTTTAGTAGTTATATTGCTAGATAGTTATGCCATGTCATACTAATTAATATTGCTCTAATAACAAATGCATGCTTGAATGCCATGGATTGCTTTGCTTGGTGTATATGTTAGTTTGGTTTGCTTGCGAGTACATTCAAAAGTACTCAGCAGCCTTCAATGTGGCCAGGTTCACATAAGGATCCGTCGTTGAGGAGCTGGAGCGTTCGCGGGCTAGGAGCGTAACCCAGTCAGATCCCTATGGATTGGAGCCGCACCAAGACCATGTTGCCTTAGATAGAGCCTTTCCGCTGCCATCACCTCTTTAATATATCTCATGTAAGACTTATATATCCATTAATAGAACATGGTCTATTAATGTTAGTTTGGTTTGCTTGCGAGTACATTCAAAAGTACTCAGCAGCCTTCAATGTGGCCAGGTTCACATAAGGATCCGTCGTTGAGGAGCTGGAGCGTTCGCGGGCTAGGAGCGTAACCCAGTCAGATCCCTATGGATTGGAGCCGCACCAAGACCATGTTGCCTTAGATAGAGCCTTTCCGCTGCCATCACCTCTTTAATATATCTCATGTAAGACTTATATATCCATTAATAGAAATGCATGTGTTCATGATACTTGTTGTAAACGCGCATGCCAGAGTGATTTCCTGGGCTGGTATGCGTGGTGACCGTCTGGCTACAGTGGTAATCAGGCGGGGTGCCACAACGGATGGTATCAGAGCAGCCAGGCTGACTATAGGTTACCCTAGCCAGACTTCATCGTCTTGTGCTCAGTAGAAAGCCCAGATGGATTTCAGCAATCTCCGCCAAACAGGCACGGCTACTATTGATCATAAGGCAACCCCATAGGTTTTGGCTCCATCAGACCCCAACTCTTGTGGCCTTTGCCTCCGGTACAAAATGCTCGCACCCGGCAACGACCCGTGAGCCCTAAACCCCTAGGTAAACCAGATATCCTTACCCTGCTTGCTAGACAAGGCATTTCTCTTCTTAACTCCAGTTTCCATTGGGAAACGCTTATAACTTATATCACTCCCCAATAACCCTAGAATCGCACGACCGTAGCCATCGTGCATCAAGTTTGATGTTCCCTAAGGAAGTAGTAGGAGCTGACACCAGTGCTACCAGGAGCATTGTGTGGTTTCGCTTCTAAATCCTTAGAGGTACATCGAGTGTGCTATAATAGTTATACTGTCAGGACCCCGATTCCATGTCACATCGATCTAGCCGGTAACACCTCATATCACTTTGCGGCCTCACGCACGGTATTCCCACGGGTGTCGCCTTACCATGGCCCGGGACCGTTTGCGCCTTTTGGCTCACGTATATGATAGTGTCGCTAGCATCCATATGACAGAGAACCCGGGCCGACATGACTAGTCGTGAACCCAAAGTGGCGCTAACTTACGGGGACAGGCATACATGACCCAGCAACGAACATGTCGGTCATCAGCGAGTGAATTCGGGCTGTAGCAACTGGGCTAGTAGGACTCCGGGAATCCGGGCTGTAGCAGGCTAACAGGACTCCGAAAGACACCGCGTGACGTTTCCCTGAAGGGACAGACACAGGATCGAGGAAGGACACATGCCGGCCAGTCTAAGTGTTCCGGAGCAGTAGCAAGCTAACAGGACTCCAGTAAACCGGGCTATAGCGGACTACCAAGGCTCAGTGGAAGCACCAGACTACATTTCCCCATAAGAGAGGCTACCAAGGATAAACAACTAGGTTGTCGGATCCCACACATACCAAGCATTCCAAACATACACACAATATGCTCGATATGTGCAAATACAACATGGCATCACAACAAGACTCTACGACTCAGAGTATTTATTCATTAGGCTCTGAGGAGCGAGATATTACAACATGGGTCTCATGACCCAACACTCAGAGCATACAAGTCAAAGCACATGCGGAAGCTTAACATGTCTGAGTACAGACATCTACAAATGAAGAAGGCTGAGAAGCCTGACTATCTACAAGACCCTACCGAGGGCACAAGATCATAGCTGAGGTAACAAGCTAAACATCGAAGTCCACGTGGAACTACTAGCGAGACTGAAGTCTCTCTGCAAAACATAAAATAGGCAAACGTGAGTACAAATGTACCCAGCAAGACTTACATCAGAACTAACTACATATGCATCATTATCAACAAAGTATTGTGGGGTTTAACTGCAGCAAGCCAGCTTTGACTCGGTGGCTATCCTGAACTACGACTGCAAGTAACTCTTTTGAGGTGGCGCACACGAGTCCACATATTCACCATATCAATACACCACTATGGATCCGTTCCCGTCTCCCTACGAGAACGCCATCCATAGCACTCACGCTTATCTTGCGCATTTTAGGGTATCCACTTTCACTTGTCTATGAACTGTACAGGCAACCAAGTAGTCCTTTACCGCGGACGCGGCTATTTGAATAGATCATATTAACCCTGCAGGGGTGTACTTCTTCACACATGCTCTCGCCACTTACCACCATGTACACGTCGTGTATCTCGGCAACCTTCAAGCGGAAGCCTGGCGAGGGAGTCGGCCACGACCTGACTAACCACACAAGTCTCCAGTCCAGGTTTATCGCCTATTCGGGTTCCATCCGCGAGGAGATCCGGCCGGAGTTTCGCTCACAGCCCCAAACGATGTGTGCAGGGTTCCCGAGACACCAAACGGGCGCCCGGTACACCGTGCCACGTGTATCTACCGCAACATAGCCCACCCCTAGGGTCAACGCTACGCACGGCCCCCAACACATATCCTACAAACACCAGAAACTAGTTGCAACTCCTGGACAGAGAACAAGGGCGGCTAATAAGTCGAGAGAGTCAATTAAGGATCCCAATGTGTGGTAGTAGCTGAATCTTAAATCACGCATACAGATCTCAGTTCTTAAGGACGGCCTCAATGAAACAACCCACCATGTACTCCTACATGGCCTCTCATCGATACCTTTACCAAATCGTGTTCACACACACTTAGCTCTCAGCAGTAGGATATGTTCACAACTTTCCAATTCATCCCCGATGAATCAGACCTGACACAACTCTAAGCAATAGCAGGCATGACAAACAAGCATGAATGAATAGGCACATCAGGGCTCAAACAACTCCTACTCATGCTAGTGGGTTTCATCTATTTACTGTGGCAATGACAGGTCATGCAGAGGAAAGGGGTTCAACTACCGCAGCATGTAATAGTTGAATCGTTGTTGTCCTAATGCAGTAAAAGAGAGCAGAAGCGAGATAGTGGGTTTGTATCGGAATGAACAAGGGGGTTTTGCTTGCCTGGCACTTCTGAAGATAGTATAGTTCTTCATCGGTGTCATCGATCACATCATCGGTAGGTCGTCTATTGAGAGGGGACAATTACCGGCAAACAAGGAAGAACACAATCAATGCAATGCAACAATATGATGCATGATCATGACATGGCAAGAATGTTATGATTTGCACTAATGTATTTAGCAACAATTTAAATGAAGTCCATATGAACCAAGGGTTCATATGCAAACTCCATATTTAGCATTTAAAATGCCATTTGAATGTTTTCACTTATACAGCAGGTATAAGTTGGTTTTTCATGCATGAAAGTAGCATAAATGGATAGATTGAATTTTTTTGATCATTTTTCATATATAAATTATTTGATTTGGAGCTACGGTTGAATTACTATGAATTTTAGAAGTTTTGAGCATTTTCTAGAATTTCCTGAATATTAAAAACCAGAAAATGATTAACTGCGTCAGCACTACGTCATTGTGACGTCAGCAGGGTCAACGGGGCCGCCCAGGTCAAACCTGACGCTGGGGCCCACATGTCAGGGTCTAACTAACTAACCTAAGTTAATTAGTACTAATCTAATTCTAAACCAGATTAGTTAAGGCCCTGGGCCCACATGTCAGTGACCCAGGGGGGTCAAATCCCTGGTCAAACTGGGCTGACCCGCTGGTGTTTAGCCGCCGGCGAGGCCAGACGCGGCGTGGCGGTGCGGGTTTTGTGCTCCGGCGACCAAATGGACGGCGGAGGGCATCTACGTGTAGCTGGAAGCGAGCCGCGTCGCGTGGTGGTGGTGGTTGAGCTCAAGGTCGCCGGAAACGATGCCGGCGACGAGCTTTGAGGCTGCCGGAGTTCGGGTGTGCACCGAAACAGGGCTACGGACCACGGCGTGAAGAACTGGTGGGTGTGCTCGGCTCCTGGGAGTTCTCTGAGTGCAGCGGTGTGCTCGGACGCGTGCTTGCACGGCCGTAGTCGTGGTGGCGACATGACCGGTGGCGAGGAGCTGTCGGCTCCGATGGCCACGGTGGCTAGAAGGCGCGGACGAGCACGGGGAGAGAGGGGAAGGAGGCAGGGGCTCACGGCGAATCCAGCAGAGGCAACGGCGAGTCCGGGGAGAGACTGGAGCTCGCGAATCCCCGAAGAGTTCACCGGCGGCCAGAGGTTGAAGACGATGTCGGGGACGACGCTGCAGGGCTTCCGGCGGGGCGCGGCTTGGTGGAGAGGAAGAGGGGATCGAGGCGGAGCCTCTGAGCGCATCGACGAGGCGAGCCAGTGGCTGTGGCCACGGCGGTGCTCGTCGGCGGCGACGGCTGTGCTCGGCGCGGGTGAGAGAGAGGGGCAGAGGGGAAAGGGGCCACGGGGAAGAGTGAGAGGGGTCAGGGGGTTGCGTGGCGTCTTCGTGGCATCGTCTAGGCGCACCGGGGAGGAGCCAGGCAGGCAGGGAGGGAGGAGGTGGCCGGCGCGGGGCGGGCACGCGCCTCCGTCCTCCTGGCAGGAGGAAGACGACAGGGGAGGGGCCAGGTGGCTGGGCTAGCCAGCTGGTCCGGCCAGGTGGGCTTTGGTGGGTGCCAGGTAGGTATCTTCTCTCTCTCTGCTTTTCCTATTTTAGTTTCTGTTTTCTATTATTCTTGCAAGTTTGTGGCTTTTCTAAAAATACCTAGGCACTTTCAAAAATCACCAAACTGCTCATGCCCACTGTATAGAGTATATCCAACATGGAACATTTCAGTTTGGGATTATTTGGACATTTAAAATATTTACTAGCATTTAAATGCCCAAATGCCAGTTACATATGACTTAATTCAATGACCTTATGATGACCTAGAAAAATGTGAACCAGTTTTGGCAGAGGTTCTGACCCAAGACAAAAATGATGGACATTTTAGAAGGGCATTTCAGGTTCATTGAAAAAGATTTTTGTAAACCGTAGTTGTTTCTAGGGGGGTGCTGGGGGTTCTATCATCCCCATTTCAAGTTTCTGGAAAAATTTAAACATGATGCAACACTCTAATGCATGAACTAGCTAGGGTGTGACAACTCACCCCCACTCAAAAGAATCTCGTCCCGAGATTCAAGCGTAGGGTAAGATGGAAGGGGGAATGCAAACTAACACAATCTTCATGATCCAGGTTGCACTTCATAAGAACGTTGATTCGATCACCATCTTTGTCTCGATGTCTTGCTCTGAGAACTCCAACCAACATGACAACAAGAGGAGAGGAAAAACTCTAGAAGGATTGATCTCCTCGAAGATCGAACAACTCAGGATCAAATCACGGAATGAGACATAGCAACATCTCTCGAGCTGAGACACGAAGCATACATCTAGAGGGATGGAGTGAAACAGATGACGGAGGTTCACTAGGTAGACAACAATTCCACACTTAAGAAGGTGGTGAACGGTTGTCAACGTAGCGAGGAGTTGAGTTGCCATGATACCATAACGGGGCCCCTCAGGAAAAATAACTCCTAGACTTATTACCTTAAGTGGCAAAAAGTATTACTTTTGATATAGAGATCATTGAGACTCTCTATACCAGCCTAAGGCAAATCTCGAGCGATCGTTTGGAGGAGTTCGGTAGAATGGCATACTTGGACTAGTATGGATGATGTGGATTACCTTGTTGAAGGCAACACAAGGGATGATTTTGCTTATCATCGGAAATGGATGGAATCTGTGGTAGGACCACTTTGAAGATGATCCCGAACAGCAACTGCTGAGAAGGGCAGCCCATGGGAGATTGGCACAAAGACGGTGCAAGCTGGGAACAAAATGCAAATGCTGGGGATGTTCCAACCATCATATCTGCCTGAGATTCAGATCTGGTTGGTAACGGGATATTTCATACGTCATTTCTGGAAAGAAAATTTGCAACACAAACCGACGAGATGACATTGCGGATTCTCGAGAAATGAACTACGATAGCAAGCTCCAAAACATGAGCTGGTTCTGCTACACACATGTGAACACGTTGTCCCAGACAAGCATGTCCACATGGTAGTCTTACAATAAAAATACTACCGGGTTCAGGTGGGAACCATCGTTGCGGAGAGTGAAACCCATACATAAGTCATATGATTATCTCTTATGAAGGAACTTCTTCTCCTTGAACAAATCAATCAGTGGCTTGGTGTGCTAGGGATTACATATGGAATGGAGATGATCAGTCTATCAGACCATAGAATGCTTCGCACGTGCATGACTAACTTGGGATGATTCCAAAGTAAGCAAAATACAAGCTTTCTTGAATTCACGGCGGCAACTTGCTTCAAATGCACATGAACTAGAGGAAGTCACTTCTTCCATCCAAACATATGCTTCATGAACGGAACATGAAGGCAATGCTTATAAAGTTTCCAACACTACTTAGATGTTCGACATGAATCATGGTCAAGATAAGGATGTTGTCGATGGGCTCAACAACAATTCATCCAGGTTCCCATGAAGATGGGATTCCACAACTAAGTGAACAAGGTGATAGCATTGATCAGACCAAAAGATATAATGGTGTATGCTCGAGGGATCAACCACGAGTAAGACAACATTATGAGCATCGTTGGTTCTTATTTGATTGATGATAGCCCATACTCAAATCAAAGTTTGGATAAGATAATAGGTCCGACAATTGATCACAAGGATCAATCAATGAAAGTATCATCTTTCTTCAACACACACACACAAGGATATCCCTTAGGAATGAACTGAGTCAGACAAGCTCTCATCTTCCAACTCTCCAAGTTGTTGTTTAGCTTAACCAACTAGCTCAGGGTATCCGACACAGATTCTTGGAGAAAGGGTGGTTTAAAAGAAACCAACTTGATCATGAACTCAACATAGCGGTCAGGTGACAACCTGGTAGCACTTCCGAGAAGATATTCGGAAAGTCACGAACCACCGATATGTAACTAAGCTCGAGAACAATCTTGCTTTTCAGGGCAAGACGATGTGATCAAGAGAGTGATGGATTGACACAATCCTAACTCATCGATCGAAGAGTGCACCAACAAAAATGGACTAGGTAGCACGATCAGTCCTAGGATGGTGATTCAATAACCAACACACCAAGGATGAGAATATTGTCCTTTAACTACCAAGCAACGCAGTTGCTAGGAGTATTGCTTTCACACATCACGATTCACTTGTCGGTATTCCGGTTACAATAACACGGAGACTGAGAAATGAATAATGATGGCGAGAAGTATCACTGTACCAAGAGTTCATAGGATGGTGTGCAATTCCCATGATATTCTTGATATAAAGATGGTAATACTCCGGGGTAGAACAGAACAAAAGCTGGATTGGCATTTTGATCTGCGGAATACAACCGCTTTGACCCAATCCTAGATATGGATGAGGTACTGGAGTTTGTTTCTCCTAGTCATTCCGTAATAGAATGGCTTGACGGACCACAAGAATAATAAGCATCGATAACACGAATGCACAACTAGTCCTGACTATCAATTGATAGATAGAGGTCAGAATACAACTAAAGAGAGACAACTCAAAGGAACATATCGTTTTCTGAGTTGCAGATGCATAGATTTAGTATGTCAAACAAGTTCAACATATTTCTTCCAGATAATCCATGCAGAAAGGTAGGACTGGCAGATTCACAATGTAGAATGGAGAACTCATCAAGAGCACTCTGGTTGTGATCTTTCGGTTCAACGAGGAACTTCTGCCATAAGTAGTTCATGGTATTTGGAAGAAGGATATACCACGAACCTCAAGGACTGTCGCAAGGTTACTAATATCCTAAAGGAACTAGCGAACACTAACAACAGGAAATAAGTAGAGTGAATCTTGGGCTCAAGAACCCAGAAATAGAATGCCTACTAACTAAATGGCATCACGGGATGCTTTCGGGAATAATGGCCAGAATCATCACACGGAGGATACAAAGCATTGCTAGATTACTGAGTGGTTCTCTAAGACACCTGGGGTCATAACAATAGCTCCAACATATATGTCGAGGCAACAGAGTACCTCAACTCACTGATTGGTGTGGTTAAACTGGCCCAAAGAGACATCGGGAACGGAAAGAAGCGATTTGCAAATGCATCAGACTATTTAGAAACCTGGGATGACTCGGACAGCATAACGGCTGTAAATGCTCAAAAGATTTGAGACATCCTGCAATTGGTGGCATAACCACTTAGCAACACAATATCAAGGTTCTGAGATCAACTAGCAACACACAAAAGTAGTAGGAATAGAACAGAGGCTTGAAACCAACAATCCTATAAGTTACTACGGATTAGTAACACGTGATCCTGATAGAAAGAAGAGAAAGCCTAGTTCCTTAACCCACATAGGAAAGAAGATGATGACTCAGATCAGAAGGGCATAAGGTAAAGGAGTAAAAAGAGCCTTACGTTCCCTCCCACAATCAATTCCCTTATATAACTAAAGCATTTCTAGACTCGACTTCGACCAGTTCGGCTTGATAATCCTACAGGCAGTCAGGCTCTGATACCAACGCTGTCAGGACCCCAATTCCATGTCACATCGATCTAGCCGGTAACACCTCATATCACTTTGCGGCCTCACGCACGGTATTCCCATGGGTGTCGCCTTACCATGGCCCGGGACCGTTTGCGCCTTTTGGCTCACGTATATGATAGTGTCGCTAGCATCCATATGACAGAGAACCCGGGCCGACATGACTAGTCATGAACCCAAAGTGGCGCTAACTTACGGGGACAGGCATACATGACCCAGCAACGAACGTGTCGGTCATCAGCGAGTGAATTCGGGCTGTAGCAACTGGGCTAGCAGGACTCCGGGAATCCGGGCTGTAGCAGGCTAACAGGACTCCGAAAGACACCGCGTGATGTTTCCCCGAAGGGACAGACACAGGATCGAGGAAGGACACATGCCGGCCAGTCTAAGTGTTCCGGAGCAGTAGCAAGCTAACAAGACTCCGGTAAACCGGGCTGTAGCGGACTACCAAGGCTCAGTGGAAGCACCAGACTACATTTCCCCATAAGAGAGGCTACCAAGGATAAACAACTAGGTTGTCGGATCCCACACATACTAAGCATTCCAAACATACACACAATATGCTCGATATGTGCAAATACAACATGGCATCACAACAAGACTCTACGACTCAGAGTATTTATTCATTAGGCTCCGAGGAGCGAGATATTACAACATGGGTCTCATGACCCAACACTCAGAGCATACAAGTCAAAGCACATGCGGAAGCTTAACATGTCTGAGTACAGACATCTACAAATGAAGAAGGCTGAGAAGCCTGACTATCTACAAGACCCTGCCGAGGGCACAAGATCGTAGCTGAGGTAACAAGCTAAACGTCGAAGTCCACGTGGAACTACTAGCGAGACTGAAGTCTCTCTGCAAAACATAAAATAGGCAAACGTGAGTACAAATGTACCCAGCAAGACTTACATCAGAACTAACTACATATGCATCATTATCAACAAAGTATTGTGGGGTTTAACTGCAGCAAGCCAGCTTTGACTAGGTGGCTATCCTGAACTACGACTGCAAGTAACTCTTTTGAGGTGGCGCACACGAGTCCACATATTCACCATATCAACACACCACTATGGATCCGTTCCCGTCTCCCTACGAGAACACCATCCATAGCACTCACGCTTATCTTGCGCATTTTAGGGTATCCACTTTCACTTGTCTATGAACTGTACAGGCAACCAAGTAGTCCTTTACCGCGGACGCGGCTATTCGAATAGATCATATTAACCCTGCAGGGGTGTACTTCTTCACACACGCTCTCGCCACTTACCACCATGTACACGTCGTGTATCTCGGCAACCTTCAAGCAGAAGCCTGGCGAGGGAGTCGGCCATGACCTGACTAACCACACAAGTCTCTAGTCCAGGTTTATCGCCTATTCGGGTTCCATCCGCGAGGAGATCCGGCCGGAGTTTCGCTCACAGCCCCAAACGATGTGTGCAGGGTTTCCGAGACACCAAACGGGCGCCCGGTACACCGTGCCACGTGTATCTACCGCAACATAGCCCACCCCTAGGGTCAGCGCTACGCACGGCCCCCAACACATATCCTACAAACACCAGAAACTAGTTGCAACTCCTGGACAGAGAACAAGGGCGGCTAATGAGTCGAGAGAGTCAATTAAGGATCCCAATGTGTGGTAGTAGCTGAATCTTAAATCACGCATACAGATCTCAGTTCTTAAGGACGGCCTCAATGAAACAACCCACCATGTACTCCTACATGGCCTCTCATCGATACCTTTACCAAATCGTGTTCACACACACTTAGCTCTCAGCAGTGGGATATGTTCACAACTTTCCAATTCATCCCCGATGAATCAGACCTGACACAACTCTAAGCAATAGCAGGCATGACAAACAAGCATGAATGAGTAGGCACATTAGGGCTCAAACAACTCCTACTCATGCTAGTGGGTTTCATCTATTTACTGTGGCAATGACAGGTCATGCAGAGGAAAGGGGTTCAACTACCGCAGCATGTAACAGTTGAATCGTTGTTGTCCTAATGCAGTAAAAGAGAGCAGAAGCGAGATAGTGGGTTTGTATCGGAATGAACAAGTGGGTTTTGCTTGCCTGGCACTTCTGAAGATAGTATAGTTCTTCATCGGTGTCATCGATCACATCATCGGTAGGTCGCCTATTGAGAGGGGACAATTACCGGCAAACAAGGAAGAACACAATCAATGCAATGCAACAATATGATGCATGATCATGACATGGCAAGAATGTTATGATTTGCACTAATGTATCTAGCAACAATTTAAATGAAGTCCATATGAACCAAGGGTTCATATGCAAACTCCATATTTAGCATTTAAAATGCCATTTGAATGTTTTCACTTATACAGCAGGTATAAGTTGGTTTTTCATGCATGAACGTAGCATAAATGGATAGATTGGATTTTTCTGATCATTTTTCATATATAAATTATTTGATTTGGAGCTACGGTTGAATTACTATGAATTTTAGAAGTTTTGAGCATTTTCGGGAATTTCCTGAATATTAAAAACCAGAAAATGATTAACTGCGTCAGCACTACGTCACTGTGACGTCAGCAGGGTCAACGGGGCCGCCCAGGTCAAACCTGACGCTGGGGCCCACATGTCAGAGTCTAACTAACTAACCTAAGTTAATTAGTACTAATCTAATTCTAAACCAGATTAGTTAAGGCCCTGGGCCCACACGTCAGTGACCCAGGGGGGTCAAATCCCTGGTCAAACTGGGCTGACTCGCCGGCGTTTAGCCGCCGGCAAGGCCAGACGCGGCGGGGCGGTGCGAGTTTTGTGCTCCGGCGACCAAATGGACGGCGGAGGGCATCTACGTGTAGCTGGAAGCGAGCCGCGTCGCGTGGTGGTGGTGGTTGAGCTCAAGGTCGCCGGAAACGACGCCGGCGACGAGCTTTGCGGCTGCCGGAGTTCGGGCGTGCACCGAAATGGGGCTACGGAGCACGGCGTGAAGATCTGGTGGGTGTGCTCGGCTCCTGGGAGTTCTCTGAGTGCAGCGGTGGGCTCGGACGCGTGCTTGCACGGCCGTAGTCGCGGTGGCGACATGACCGGCGGCGAGGAGCTGTCGGCTCCGATGGCCATGGTGGCTAGAAGGCGCGGATGAGCACGGGAAGAGAGGGGAAGGTGGCAGGGGCTCACGGCGAATCCAGCAAAGGCAACGGCGAGTCCGGGGAGAGACTGGAGCTCGCGAATCCCCGAAGAGTTCACCGGCGGCCAGAGGTTGAAGACGATGTCGGGGACGACGCTGCAGGGCTTCCGGCGGGGCGCGGCTCGGTGGAGAGGAAGAGGGGGTCGAGGTGGAGGCTCTGAGTGCATCGACGAGGCGAGGCAGTGGCTGTGGCCACGGCGGTGCTCGTCGGCGGCGACGGCTGCGCTCGGCGCGGGTGACAGAGAGGGGCAGAGGGGAAAGGGGCCACGGGGAAGAGTGAGAGGGGTCAGGGGGTTGCGTGGCGTCTTCGTGGCGTCGTCTAGGCGCACCGGGGAGGAGCCAGGCAGGCAGGGAGGGAGGAGGTGGCCGGCGCGGGGGGGGGGGGGGGGGGGGGGGGGGGGGGGGGGGGCACGCGCCTTCGTCCTCCTGGCAGGAGGAAGACGACAGGGGAGGGGCCAGGTGGCTGGGCTGGCCATGTGGGCTTTGGTGGGTGCCAGGTAGGTATCTTCTCTCTCTCTCTCTGCTTTTCCTATTTTAGTTTCTGTTTTCTATTATTCCTGCAATTTTGTGGCTTTTCTAAAAATACCTAGGCACTTTCAAAAATCACCAAACTGCTCATGCTCACTGTATAGAGTATATCCAACATGGAACATTTCAGTTTGGGATTATTTGGACATTTAAAATATTTACTAGCATTTAAATGCCCAAATGCCAGTTACATATGATTTAATTCAATGACCTTATGATGACCTAGAAAAATGTGAACCAGTTTTGGCAGAGGTTCTGACCCAAGACAAAAATGATGGACATTTTAGAAGGGCATTTCAGGTTCATTGAAAAAGATTTTTGTAAACCCTAGTTGTTTCCAGGGGGGGTGCTGGGGGTTCTATCATCCCCATTTCAAGTTTCTGGAAAAATTTAAACATGATGCAACACTCTAATGCATGAACTAGCTAGGGTGTGACATATACTAGTGGATCCTTGGCCACGTGTGTAAGGTCCGCAACATTTGAGCTTTATTTCCTTTTTGGTTTTCGCGGTTCTTGTTTCTTTTGTCGGTCCCGTTTCTTCGCTTCGACTGGATCCATCCGCAAGTGCTGTCAAGAAGACCAACATACAACTGGGATAATACCCAATAATCCCAATTCAGCTAGAGTCAAGCCAAGCCAACTGCTCGGTATTCAGAATAGCAACACTAGATCTGTCAAGAATGAAGGATGGGTCAAAAGCAGAATATGTGTGCAACTGACAAGGCCAGAATGTACTTAAGAGAGTCTGCCTTATAACAGGTCATACCTAAGGAGCAGTCAGATGAGTTATCAGGAATGAACACCAGTAAGGACAAATTATTTCTTCCTGGATATAAGGATTATTTCAGTCAGTGAACCTTGAGTCTTTTCTCAATGGACCCAAGAATTATTTATTCCCCACCGGAGACATATTTCATGAATGTGAATGTGCCAAGAGCAACAACAAAACTCTGGTATGATGATTCAAATTGCAAAGCATATTCTGGAATTCACCGGTGCGTAAGCAAAATTTTCTGGGCACTGTGAACAAGGTTTGCAAGGAATATGGATGAGCTCACGGTTGCCCAGAATCACTGAGCTTCCAAGCATCCAGAATCAAGGAGCACCTAACATGATTGGAAACTCAGCCAAACCAAGTGGAATTATCCGTCAACTGCTTATTATTGGCAACACTTGGTTTGAATGCAAAGAGTATTCTGAATTAATTAACAACATGAAGACTTGCATCAGTTGTGCAACCTTTACAACAGCAATGATCAAACCAGTAGAAGGACAAGCGGTGTGCATGACAACAGAATATATTCAGACAAGGTATGGCCTATATCAAGTTTGGCTCCGCTATGAGTAAATTCCGGATACTTCGAAAGGAAGCCAGAATCGGCCACAGGTCCGACTGCATATCACAGTGAAAGGCTTCTAGTATAAGGAACCCATCCTTCCTTCGCAAGCTACCAGACTGCCAATCTTCCTTGGTACGCCACTTAGTGAGAAAATCTTCTGGGGTAAGACACTCCCATCTCTCACAGCGTGTTGCCGCGGAAAACTTCCGGCATAAGGTACCTGACCTTCCTCTGCAATACACATGAAGAAAACTTTTGGAGGCACGATACCCAGCCTTCTTCAGCATGCTACCCGGACAAAAGCTTCAAGCATAAGGAATTCAGCCTTCATCAACACGCCATCGTGCCTACGACAAGCTTGTCAGAAACACGAACTAGTCTGGGCACACGTTTGCCTTAGAACTCAGTGATTATGAAAGGATTTATCCTACCTCTGCATATGTTGTGAGCATGCAGTCCAGTGGATCAGTTCATGCGAGCCACTCGTACACGGGAATGACTGTGTTCAGAGAAACCTCGGCCCCATGTTGAAAGGAAGAATATGAGCACAACAACCCCTACGAGATATGCAAGAGTAAGATGTGAGAACAAGCCCAACAATCCGGGAAAACCATCAAGGAGCCAGGTTGGCAGGTCATTACAGGTCCGTCAAGGGAATCCTCAAGAACAAAGAAGTTGAGGATAAACAACCTCCGTGACGGTCGACGAGATACAAATTCATAGACAGAGTGGTATTACCAATCCTCGTCAGACTCTTGCATATACAACCACGACAATGCAGTCAACATGCTGTACTCACCTGAATATGGGCCATCAACCAAGATAAGAGGCTATGCTCTGAAAGATACACCGAATGATAGCGATACTATGTTCAGCTCAGTGGTCATAGCAAGGAATACAGAGGCTATATACTACAGAGCCATCTCCATGAGCGACAGAGTTTGAAACAAGACAGTCAGATAGAATGCCTCAAAGCACATCAGCATCAACAACTCGTAGACATCATGACATCATTGGAATAAGAGATCACTGTCTATGATTACTTTGTGATCATGCCCGACACTTAAGTTGGGGATATAGTAGTGATAGCTCGGTCATGTTGTCCCTTGAATTGTGGATCACCCAAGGACAAAGTAAGAATGCCGAAGACAAAAGGAAATGTTAGTACAGAACCCGCAGCTAGACTGAACATCCTGACACGGCAGAAAGAAAGTCACTCCCAACCATTCGAGGCCATACGAGCATGAGAGCCTGGTACCAGGAAAGGATGTCTTGCCCGTGACAGTCAGGGTATGAAGCATCGCAATAAAATCCGAAGCAGTCGCTTTCAGGCCAAGGAAACCAAGCTGTTTGTTGGTATTACCCGCTATCCCACCCAGCAACACCACTGCCAGGACAAAAGGTTTACCTGACAGTAAAGAGAAGGATCCAAGAATAACTGTGTGCAGAGACAACACCTGGTCCATGAGAAGAGGCCGTTAAAAGGCTAGTGAACCCACGAAGACAAGACCGCTGATGGATCCAAGTCACACACAGGTAAGTCCCCCTTCACCGAGAGGTAAGCCCAGAAATCTCGAGGACGAGATTTTCTTAAGGGGGGTAGGTTTGTAACACCCTGGTTTTCGCTCCTATTTTTTTTTCCTTCGCGGGATTTGACTCCCCTCTTTTTTATCGATGTTATCGGATTTCTCCAGCTCTTGGGTATATGAAGATGGTCATCTAGCCTTGACTTTTCTATCCAACCAGAGATTCTCTTCAGTCCAATCTTGCCACCCGAGACATATTCTCCGGACTTCGCCATCAAAACCCCTACCTTCCGAGTTATCGGAAGGGAAACCCCAACTCCTGCAGTTACAAAGGAACCCCAAGTTCCTTTGATCTGCTGACTCCTAAACTTCTCCCAGTGATCATCCCACATCCATAAACCCTGGATATGCAAAAATATTGCCAAGTCATTTGCAATATTTTTCATTTATAATTAATTCCTTTTTCTGCCAGTTAAAGGAATTAAATCCAGGAAAATATCTATCCATCTCCAAAGTTCATGAAAATTGTGGAGATGTTCTTTATGATCGTATTGAGCTCCCATAAAAATATTGGCCATAATTAAATAAGGGAAATTGCATTTTCCAATTTAATGCCAATATTGCATTTTGGGCAGTTTCTAAAGGAACTACCATTTTGGTAGTCAGGAAAAATCCCAAATAAATTTTGGAGCTCATTATATCCATATATTCATCATTTCCATCAGAACCCAAGTCCCATAGTTCAAAGTTTAAGCACATCATCCATTTGCAAATTCTGTCCAAATTTTCAGTTTGCAATGGAAGTGCTTGAACCCTCGATCTATTTGAGCTGAAATTTTTCATGGTGATTAACATTGACAAATAACTCATGGAAAACAAAAACCAGCTCAATCCATCTACCCATGCCCCCCTAGCAATTTTCCTAAGTTTCTGTCCATTTCAAAGCTATGTGAAGGAAGTACCATTTTGGCATTTCCAAATGAGCTAAAATTTTACCAGCACCTCCATACTTCCAAATAACTTCCCTCCACAAAAATTCAGCTCATTTCATCAAGCCATCTGAGCACAACTTCTAGATCCCTTTTCTGGACCAATTTTTGGCTTGTGAAGGAAGTATATGCAAACCTGTCCCAAATGACTTGAAATTCTACTAGAGTCTACACCTTCCTACTACATTCCATTTTGGCAACATCTTGGCTCTATTTACCCAACCATTTCACCTCAGATACTCCTCCAAAATTCTATCCAGAAGATGTTCTGGATCATTCTGATCAACCTAGATCCCTCCCAACCCATCCAGTGGCTAACCCTATCTAATTGAGCAGTGAACAACCTGTTGGACAAGGCCCGACAGGCAGACGCGGGCCAGAGCGTGTGGTTCGCGAGGTGACCATGTAGCGGGCGTGCAGAAATGGCGCTCTGCGCCTCTGTCATCTCCGTGCTGTCGCCTCCGGCCAGACTCCGCTTGTCGGAGCATGTCCAGTGGCTCCATGGAGTCCACATGCCCCTTTCCCGACCCTTCTCCACTCCTCTCCCTTCTTCCCCACGCCACGGCAAGCCTCGGAGGAGTTTTGTACCGTCCGTGACCACCGTCGTTTTCCCTCTCCCGTTGGCTTCTTCCTCCCTGAGCCGTCCCCTCCCCCTGTTGCTCGTCAGGTCGGCAGCGCCGCGACACCCACAAGGCTCCAGCCACATTGCCGCAACCTCCAGAACGCCGGTCAGCTCGGCGGGCGGCCGTGCTTATCCACTGCCTCGGCTGGGCTATATATAGCCGAGCCCTGAGCCCCTCAAGTGCATCAGCAACCCCCTCTTCCCCTCCTAGCTCCGCCCCACCTCTAAACCGAGCTCGAGGAGCTCTGTGACCCCTCCCATGGCCGAAGCTTTGTCGCTGCCCACCTCTCAAATTCCCATGCCTTAGTCATCCCCGACTCCATTCGAGCTCGCTTCCGGGCTCCCCAGCCGCCGTAGACCATCACCGCCCCCTTTCCCAGCCTCCACGGCCACCGAAACCCCGCCGTCGCAGCGAAGCCGCCGCCTTCGGCCGTCGTTGCCACGACCAACTCCAGCCATCCCCGGCGCCCTCTCCGCCACCTACGACCGCAGAGTGGGGTGGCGCATCCAGCCCCGGCGGTGCCCCAGCCCGCCGCGGCCTCCAGTCGCTGGCGTCGGCGAGGCCGAGCCCCTGCTGCTCTCTATCGGGGAGGAGGAAGAAGGAGATGGAGGGAGGAGAGAGAAGGAGCGCGGGGCCCACCTGTCGGCGGCTATGAGCCGGCCAGCGTGGATAAGTGGCGACGCCCAGGCCACAAATACGTCTTCACCACTGGAAGACGTATTCTCTCCGAATGCACGACCAGCCGCGCTGTCAGGGATCCGATTGTGAATATTTCTTTTACAGAAAGGTCCCTGGCAGACAAACCTTTATATCTTTTTGCCCGTAGCTCCGATTCAGGTGAATCCAACGCCCACGTCTTCATTTCGTCGAGCCCGTTCCGATGGATTCATTTTCATAATGTTTACACATTCTGAAAATGACCATTTTGCCCTTGCCTCTAAACAGCCCCCTCCGAGAGAGAACCGTTCTGGTATATCGTTCCGCGGCTTCATCACACTTCTTCCCGGAGTATTTCTTCGACCCCAGGCAAGCCGACCATCTGATATATGCCCTAAAGCATTGCTCTGTGTTATTCCTGCTTGCTTAAATTAATATGCTGATGCTTGTGTGCGTAGTAGTGAGATGTATGGGACGCCAATGAACCCTTGTCTGCCTTTCTTTGGTGACGGCACCACGCCTGTGTTCTGAGCTGTTTCCGGCCGTCCGGGGTGGACGCCGATTTTATATTTCTCTTGTCAGCAACTGGCCCGTGTTCTGAGCTGCTTTTTGGCCGTCGCGGGCAGCTGTTGAATTTCTTTCCGTAGCAGTGCCCCTATGCTCTGAGATGTTTCTCGGCCTTATTAGGGAATTGCTACTTTCTTCTTATCGACACCGTCTCATGCTTTGAGCTGCTTTTCAGCCGTCTTGAGTCGGGGTTGAGTTATTTCGGTATTGTCCCAGATCTGAGTTGTAAAGACCGTTCTGGCGGCTACTGGTTTATTTGCCGGTTTCATACAAGGGTTCAGATGGTCGTTACCCTCAGCTGCAACTTGTAAAGTAATAAGCCTGCCATTTAAATACTGATACACTAATGACTTGTAGTGATATTATATGGAGATAGGTTGTTATGATCATGCATAGCTAATGCCATGTTAAGTTATTCATGATAAACAACCATGCTTGCTAAATACTGGCTAAAGCTAAACCTAGTCAGTTGATCCAGAGTCACCTGTCCGGACTTATCCGTGGAACCACATTTGCCGGTATGGGACGGCCTTGACTTGGTCTGATCGCGTGCTCTTTTATCGGTACTGCGAACTAGGAAAGGTTATGCGTGCGCGCTACCCTGGCCTGGTAGGCGGCGATAACCTTGTGAGCCCAGTTGATTGTTTAACCCGGGAGTCACCGTTTGGGACAGTTTAGTTTGGCCACGACGGTGGCAGGTGTCACGAGGTGACACAGGGGCCACCCAGGGCAGGACTCCGGCGGAGGATGATTGCCGGTGGTACGGTGGAAGAGTCACGGGTTAGGCAGGTTTCGTTGGAGCAACCCTGGTCCACCCGAATGGGATCACGAGGTCAGGTGCTCCATGGTGTGGGTAAAGTGCGCAACCTCTGCAGAGTGTAAAATCTATTTGAATAGCCGCGTCCATGGTATTGGACAGTCCGTCCAGACCTCTCTAGGTGGTCAACCGGAACAGTGATAATAACGATGGAAGAACTCGTCTTATGATCGGAAGTACTCAGTGGATCATGAGTATTCTGAGGGTTGTAAGGCAACCTGGAAGAGAGTAAGTTGGATCTGGTTAAGAGTTGGATTGGATCCTGAGATTATTCGGAGTATGGATTATATACTTGATATGCTTTACCTTACTGTATTTTACTTTAGTAGTTATATTGCTAGATAGTTATGCCATGTCATACTAATTAATATTGCTCTAATAACAAATGCATGCTTGAATGCCATGGATTGCTTTGCTTGGTGTATATGTTAGTTTGGTTTGCTTGCGAGTACATTCAAAAGTACTCATCGGCCTTCAATGTGGCCAGGTTCACATAAGGATCCGTCGTTGAGGAGCCGGAGCGTTCGCGGGCTAGGAGCGTAACCCAGTCAGATCCCTTTGGATTGGAGCCGCACGAAGACCATGTTGCCTTAGATAGAGCCTTTTCGCTGCCATCACCTCTGTAATATATCTCATGTAAGACTTATATATCCATTAATAGAAATGCCTGTGTTCATGATACTTGTTGTAAACGCGCATGCCAGAGTGATTTCCTGGGCTGGTATGCGTGGTGACCGTCTGGCTATAGTGGTAATCAGGCGAGGCGCCACAACGGATGGTATCAGAGCAGCCAGGCTGACTATAGGTTACCCTAGCCAGACTTCATTGTCTTGTGCTCAGTAGAAAGCCCAGATGGATTTCAGCCATCTCCGCCAAACAGGCACGACTACTATTGATCATAAGGCAACCCCATAGGTTTTGGCTCCATCAGACCCCAACTCTCGTGGCCTTTGCCTCCGGTACAAAATGCTCGCACCCGGCAACGACCCTTGAGCCCTAAACCCCTAGGTAAACCAGATATCCTTACCCTGCTTGCTTGACAAGGCATTTCTCTTCTTAACTCCAGTTTCCTTTGGGAAACGCTTATAACTTACATCTCTCGCCAATAACCCTAGAATCGCACGACCGTAGCCATCGTGCGTTGAGATTGATGTTCCCTAAGGAAGTAGTAGGAGCTGACACCGGTGCTACCAGGAGCATTGTGTGGTTTCACTTCTAAATTCTTAGAGGTACATCGAGTGCGCTATAATAGTTATACTAGTGGATCCTTGGCCACGTGTGTAAGGTACGCAACATTTGAGCTTTATTTCCTTTTTGGTTTTCGCGGTTCTTGTTTCTTTTGTCGGTCCCGTTTCTTCGCTTCGACTGGATCCATCTGCAAGTGCCATCAAGAAGACCAACATACAACTGGGATAATACCCAATAATCCCAATTCAGCAAGAGTCAAGCCAAGCCAACTGCCCGGTATTCAGAATAGCAACACTGGATCTGTCAAGAATGAAGGATGGGTCAAAATCAGAATATGTGTGCTACTGACAAGGCCAAAATATACTTAAGAGAGAGTCTGCCTCATAACAGGTCATACCTAAGGAGCAGTCAGATGAGTTATCAGGAATGAACACCAGTAAGGACAAATTATTTCGTCCTGGATATAAGGATTATTTCAGTCAGTGAACCTTGAGTCTTTTCTCAATGGACCCAAGAATTATTTATTCCCCACCGGAGACATATTTCATGAATGTGAATGTGCCAAGAGCAACAACAAAACTCTGGTATGATGATTCAAATTGCAAAGCATATTCTGGAATTCACCGGTGCGTAAGCAAAATTTTCTGGGCACTGTGAACAAGGTTTGCAAGGAATATGGATGAGCTCACGGTTGCCCAGAATCACTGAGCTTCCAAGCATCCAGAATCAAGGAGCACCTAACATGATTGGAAACTCAGCCGAACCAAGTGGAATTATCCGTCAACTGCTTATTATTGGCAACACTTGGTTTGAATGCAAAGAGTATTCTGAATTAATTAACAACATGAAGACTTGCATCAGTTGTGCAACCTTTACAACAGCAATGATCAAACCAGCAGAAGGACAAGCGCTATTCATGACAACAGAATATATTCAGACAAGGTATGGCCTATATCAAGTTTGGCTCCTCTATGAGTAAATTCCGGATACTTCGAAAGGATGCCAGAATCGGCCACAGGTCCGGCTGCATATCACAGTGAAAGGCTTCTGGTATAAGGAACCCAGCCTTCCTTCGCAAGCTACCAGACTGCCAATCTTCCTCGGTATGCCACTTAGTGAGAAAATCTTCTGGGGTACGACACTCCCATCTTTCATAGCGTGTTGCCGCTGAAAACTTCCGGCATAAGGTACCTGACCTTCCTCAGCAAGACACATGAAGAAAACTTTTGGAGGCACGATACCCAGCCTTCTTCAGCACGCTACCCGGACAAAAGCTTCAAGCATAAGGAATTCAGCCTTCTTCAACACGCCATCGTGCCTACGACAAGCTTGTCAGAAACACGAACTAGTCTGGGCACACGTTTGCCTTAGAACTCAGTGATTATGAAAGGATTTATCCTACCTCTGCATATGTTGTGAGCATGCAGTCCAGTGGATCAGTTCATGCGAGCCACTCGTACACGGGAATGACTGTGTTCAGAGAAACCTCGGCCCCATGTTGAAAGGAAGAATATGAGCACAACAACCCCTACGAGATATGCAAGAGTAAGATGTGAGAACAAGCCCAACAATCCGGGAAAACCATCAAGGAGCCATGTTGGCAGGTCATTACAGGTCCGTCAAGGGAATCCTCAAGAACAAAGAAGTTGAGGATAAACAACCTCCGTGACGGTCGACGAGATACAACTTCATAGACAGAGTGGTATTACCAATCCTCGTCAGACTCTTGCATATACAGCCACGACAATGCAGTCAACATGCTATACTCACCTGAATATGGGCCATCAACCAAGATAAGAGGCTATGCTCTGAAAGATACACCGAATGATAGCGATACTATGTTCAGCTCAGTGGTCATAGCAAGGAATACAGAGGCTATATACTATAGAGCCATCTCCATGGGCGACAGAGTTTGAAACAAGACAGTCAGATAGAATGGCTCAAAGCACAGCAGCATCAACAACTCGTAGACATCATGACATCATTGGAATAAGAGATCACTGTCTATGATTACTTTGTGATCATGCCCGACACTTAAGTTGGGGATATAGTAGTGATAGCTCGGTCATGTTGTCCGTTGAATTGTGGATCACCCAAGGACAAAGTAAGAATGCCGAAGACAAAAGGAAATGTGAGTACAGAACCCGCAGCTAGACTGAACATCCTGACACGGCAGAAAGAAAGTCACTCCCAACCATTCGAGGCCATACGAGCACGAGAGCCTGGTACCAGGAAAGGATATCTTGCCCGTGACAGTCAGGGTATGAAGCATCGCAATAAAATCCGAAGCAGTCGCTTTCAGGCCAAGGAAACCAAGCTGTTTGTTGGTATTACCCGCTATCCCACCCAGCAACACCACTGCCAGGATAAAAGGTTCACCTGACAGTAAAGAGAAGGATCCAAGAAAAACTGTGTGCAGAGACAACACCTGGTCCATGAGAAGAGGCAGTTAAAAGGCTAGTGAACCCACGAAGACAAGACCGCTGATGGATCCAAGTCGCACACAGGTAAGTCCCCCTTCACCGAGAGGTAAGCCCGGAAATCTTGAGGACGAGATTTTCTTAAGGGGGGTAGGTTTGTAACACCCTGGTTTTCGCTCCTGTTTTTTTTCCTTCGCGGGATTTGACTCCCGTCTTTTTTCTCGATGTTATCGGATTTCTCCAGCTCTTGGGTATATGAAGATGGTCATCTAGCCTGGACTTTTCTATCCAACCAGAGATTCTCTTCAGTCCAATCTTGCCACCCGAGACATATTCTCCGGACTTCGCCATCAAAACCCCTACCTTCCGAGTTATCGGAAGGGAAACCCCAACTCCTGCAGTTATAAAGGAACCCCAAGTTCCTTTGATCTGCTGACTCCCAAACTTCTCCCAGTGATCATCCCACATCCATAAACCCTGGATATGCAAAAATATTGCCAAGTCATTTGCAATATTTTTCATTTATAATTAATTCCTTTTTCTGCGAGTTAAAGGAATTAAATCCAGGAAAATATCTATCCATCTCCAAAGTTCATGAAAACTTGTGGAGATATTCTTTGTGATCGTATTGAGCTCCCATAAAAATATTGGCCATAATTAAATAAGGTAAATTGCATTTTCCTATTTAATGCCAATATTGCATTTTGGGCAGTTTCTAAAGGAACTACCATTTTGGTAGTCAGGAAAAATCCCAAATAAATTTTGGAGCTTATTATATCCATATATTCACCATTTCCATCAGAACCCAAGTCCCATAGTTCAAAGTTTAAGCACATCATCCATTTGCAAATTCTGTCCAGATTTTCAGTTTGCAATGGAAGTGCTTGAACCCTCGATCTATTTGAGCTGAAATTTTTCATGGTGATTAACATTGACAAATAACTCATGGAAAACAAAAACCAGCTCAATCCATCTAACCATGCTCCCATAGCAATTTTCCTAAGTTTCTGTCCATTTCAAAGCTCTAAGAAGGAAGTACCATTTTGGCATTTCCAAATGAGCTAAAATTTTACCAACACCTCCATACTTCCAAATAACTTCCCTCCACAAAAATTCAGCTCATTTCATCAAGCCATCTAAGCACAGCTTCAAGATCCCTTTTCTGGACCAATTTTTGGTTTGTGAAGGAAGTATATGCAAACCTGTCCCAAATGACTTAAAATTCTACCAGAGTCTACACCTTCCTACAACATTCCATTTTGGCAACATCTTGGCTCTATTTACCCAACCATTTCACCTCAGATACTCCTCCAAAATTCTATCCAGAAGATGTTCTGGATCGTTCTGATCAACCTAGATCCCTCCCAACCCATCTAGTGGCTAACCCTATCAAATTGAGTAGTGAACAACCTGTTGGACAAGGCCTGACAGGCAGACGCGGGCCGGAGCGTGCGGTGCGCGAGGTGACCACGTAGCGGGCGTGCAGAAACGACACTCTGTGCCTCTGTCGTCTCCGTGCCATCGCCTCCGGCCAGACTCCGCTTGTCGGAGCATGTCTAGTGGCTCCGCGGAGTCCACATGCCCCTCTCCCGACCCTTCTCCACTCCTCTCCCTTCTTCCCCACGCCACGGCAAGCCTCGATGGAGTTCTGTACCGTCCGTGACCGCCGTCGTTTTCCCTCTCCCGTTGGCTTCTTCCTCCCTGAGCCGTCCCCTCCCCCTGTTGCTCGTCAGGTTGGCAGCGCCGAGACACCCGCAAGGTTCCAACCACGTCGCCCGCAACCTCCAGAACGCCGGCCAGCTCGGTGGGCGGCCGTGCTTATCCACTGCCTCGGCTGGGCTATATATAGCCGAGCCCTGAGCCCCTGAAGTGTATCAGCAACCCCCTCTTCCCCTCCTAGCTCCACCCCACCTCTAAACCGAGCTCGAGGAGCTCTTTCACCCCTCCCATGGCTGAAGCTTTGCCGCTGCCCACCTCTCAAATTCCCATGCCTCAGTCATCCCCGACTCCATTCGAGCTCGCTTCCGGGGTCCCCAGCCGCCGTAGGCCATCCCCGCCCCATTTCCCAGCCTCCACGGCCATCGGAACCCCGCCGTCGCCGCGAAGCCGCTGCCTTCGGCCGTCGTTGCCACGACCAACTCCGGCCATCCCCGGCGCCCTATCCGCCACCTACGGCTACAGAGTGGGGTGGCGCATCCATCCCCGGCCGCGCCCTAGCCCACCGCGGCCTCCAGTCACCGGTGTCGGCAAGGCCGAGCCCCTGCTGCTCTCTATCGAGGAGTGGGAAGAAGGATTTGGAGGGAGGAGAGAGAAGGAGCGCGGGGCCCACCTGTCGGCGGCTGTGGGCCGGCCAGCGTGGATAAGTGGCGACGCCCAGGCCACAAATACGTCTTCACCACTGGAAGACGTATTCTCTCCGAATGCACGACCAGCCGTGCTGTCAGGGACCCGGTTGTGAATATTTCTTTTACAGAAAGGTCCCTGGCAGACAAACCTTTATATCTTTTTGCCCGTAGCTCCGATTCAGGTGAATCCAACGCCCACGTCTTAATTTCGTCGAGCCCGTTCTGATGGATTCATTTTCATAGTATTTACACATTCTGAAAATGACCATTTTGCCCTTGCCTCTAAACAGCCCCTTCCGAGAGAGAACCGTTCCGGTATATCGTTCCGCGGCTTCATCACACTTCTTCCCGGAGTATTTCTTCGACCCCAGGCAAGCCGACCATCTGATATATGCCCTAAAGCATTGCTCTGTGTTATTCCTGCATGCTTAAATTAATATGCTGATGCTTGTGTGCGTAGTAGTGAGATGTATGGGACGCCAATGAACCCTTGTCTGCCTTTCTTTGGTGACGGCACCACGCCTGTGTTCTGAGCTGTTTTCGGCCGTCCGGGGTGGATGCCGATTTTATATTTCTCTTGTTAGCAACTGGCCCGTGTTCTGAGCTGCTTTTCGGCCGTCGCGGGCAGCTGTTAAATTTCTTTCCGTAGCAGTGCCCCTATGCTCTGAGCTGTTTCTCGGCCGTCTTAGGGAATTGCTACTTTCTTCTTATCGACACTGTCTCATGCTCTGAGCTGCTTTTCAGCCGTCTTGAGTCGGGGTTGAGTTATTCCAGTATTGTCCCAGATCTGAGTTGTAAAGACCGTTCTGGCGGCTACTGGTTTATTTTCTGGTTTCATACAAGGGTTCAGATGGTCGTTACCCTCAGCTGCAACTTGTAAAGTAATAAGCCTGCCATTTAAATACTGATTCACTAATGACTTGTAGTGATATTATATGGAGATCGGTTGTGATGATCATGCATAGCTAATGCCATGTTAAGTTATTCATGATAAACAACCATGCTTGCTAAATACTGACTAAAGCTAAGCCTAGTCGGTTGATCCAGAGTCACCTGTCCGGACTTATCCGTGCAACCACATTTGCCGGTATGGGACGGCCTTGACTTGGTCTGATCGCGTGCTCTTTTATCGGTACCACCAACTAGGGAAGTTTATGCATGCACGCTACCCTGGCCCACTAGGCGGCGATAACCTTGTGAGCCCATTTGATTGTTTAACCCGGGAGTCCCCGTTTGGGACAGTTTAGTTTGGCCACGACGGTGGCAGGTGTCACGAGGTGACACAGGGGCCACCTAGGTCAGGACTCCGGGGGAGGATGATTGCCGGTGGTACGGTGGAAGAGTCACGGGTTAGGCAGGTTTCGTTGGAGCAACCCTGGTCCACCCGAATGGGATCATGAGGTCAGGTGCTCCATGGTGTGGGTAAAGTGTGCAACCTTTGCAGAGTGTAAAATCTATTCGAATAGCTGCATCCACGGTATTGGACAGTCCGTCCAGACCTCTTTAGGTGGTCAACCGGAACAGTGATAATAATGATGGAAGAACTCGTCTTATGATCGGAAGTACTCAGTGGATCGTGAGTATTCTGAGGGTTGTAAGGCAACCTGGAAGAGAGTAAGTTGGATCTGGTTAAGAGTTGGATTGGATCCTGAGATTATTCGGAGTATGGATTATATACTTGATATGCTTTACCTTACTGTATTTTACTTTAGTAGTTATATTGCTAGATAGTTATGCCATGTCATACTAATTAATATTGCTCTAATAACAAATGCATGCTTGAATGCCATGGATTGCTTTGCTTGGTGTATATGTTAGTTTGGTTTGCTTGCGAGTACATTCAAAAGTACTCAGTGGCCTTTAATGTGGCCAGGTTCACATAAGGATCCGTCATCGAGGCGTCGGAGCGTTCGCGGGCGAGGAGCGTAACCCAGTTAGATCCCTGTGGATTGGAGCCGCACGAAGACCATGTTGCCTTAGATAGAGCCTTTCCACTGCCATCACCTCTGTAATATATCTCATGTAAGACTTATATATCCATTAATAGAAATGCCTGTGTTCATGATACTTGTTGTAAACGCGCATGCTAGAGTGATTTCCTGGGCTGGTATGCGTGGCGACCATCTGGCTATAGTGGTAATCAGGCGGGGCGCCACACCGTTGCCACAGAGTGGTCATTTGCACAATTAAGGTCCTTATACCGGAACCAAGCATTATGTTTAATGGATCACCATTATCTCATATTGTCTTTGGTCCTCATAGATATCTCCACCTGTCACATCAGAGGTCACAGATTTCCTGAACAATATGTGTTACATGTGTAGGTCTTGAGGTCATGTTGCCTAGGCCCTTAAATTGGACAACACGCAAAGAGTTCACCACAATATCACTCACCTAAATCTCCCATGCCTATAGGGGATTACTCAACATCATAAGAGGGGAATCAATCACAATAGAGATAAAACGCATGAAAACCGTATCGATAATACCAGGAAGGTCTACAATAAGATGAAATGGATGATTCATATAGTCTTGATGTTGAGATGAGATTGAGTAGAGTTATAATTGTGCTCACAAATTGGAATTCCTCTTACAATAGTGAAGGGGGTGGTGATGATGATGGAGATGAAAGGACTAGAACTAAGAAGATCCTCGATGGTTCTTCAGATCCACTCTTCTCCTATTCTGGATGGTGTGGCAGCGGCTAGGGTTCTCTTCTCCCCCTGGTCCCTTCATGAAAGTGGCTTTAGCAATCCACGGTCGTATGGAACACCATCTTTTGCTTTGCTACGCCTGTTGACTTGAGTCTCTTCATGGAAGTTGCTCCATTTGGCTTAATTTGTAGCAATCCCTCTTGGTTTCCTTCCATAATCGATATTTCCCGGAGAACATGGGAAAAATGGATTTTCTTCTCTTTCGAGGGATTGGCGTTAGAAATATCCGAAGAGTAATAAAAAATTCGGTGAAAACCAAGCAAGAATCACTAGGAAATCATTACAAATTCTCGAGCCATCAGAGTGTAATGCAATATTTTGGAATTTGTGGATTGCATGCATGCCTAGCTTATGTGGCATGGTTGCATGGCTAGCAAAGAAAATAGATAATTCATTATATATATTTTTAGGAATAGAAGATACTCTCCACATGCACAGTTCCTCTGGAGCATATAGAGATCTTTAGAGTGCACTCCAATTTTTTCAGAGGCTTAGGTACACCGGATGCCGTACCATGTTACAAAATGTTAGAAAATAATAAGAAACAAATCTCGAGTTTGTCACGAGTTTGGTGTAGTGGTAGCACCACAAGGGTGGGTGTAGCAGACACATTCCCCTCTCGGCGCACGTGGCGGAGGGGCCGTGAGGGGTGAGGCGCACGTCGGGGGACGTGGTGTTGTGGGTTGGAGCGACGTCGTGGGAACAGCGTGTGGCGGTGGTGGAAATGTAATGGTCGCCGTAGTTCAGCATCCATGGAAAAGCTGACATGTCATTTGACACATGCATTGCATACTGATCATTGCAAGGAGTAGGATAGAAAACTACGCGGATAAATAGTTCATTATATTCAAGCGGACCTAAGCTACTACACTTGTTCCAAAGACATGGACACCAGCGAAATAGTTCATCTATCCATATATAAAGAGAGGAAATATATTTTTTATGAATAAGAGAGGAAATAGTTCATCCATCTATAATGCCCTGCTTCTTATTCTTCTTCTTATTATTATTATTATTATTATTATTATTATTATTATTATTATTATTATTATTCTTTTCCTCATTTTCTGTGGGGGGTGGGTTCGCTACAAGCTCTTTTGACCTTGCAGCTATCTCGAAACTCACACGGGCATCGACGGCTGCATATTTTATTCGCTTGTAGGTCAATGGCAAAATCTCCCATACAGATAACCTTTCTTCCAGCATCTCATCGCCCTTCTCAAGATTTGTTCCGAGCATAGAATTTGCTATGTGGTGTTGGTTTATAACAACCCTCTACAAGAAATTTGGATTGTAGGTCGGTGGTGTTTTTCACATCAAGGTTGTACGGCGCCAGGTTTTGTTTGTCCCCATCGACGGTTTCTCCACAGAAGAATATGTCCTCCCGAGACATGAAATCATGGATCTCACCTGGTATGGAGGGCATGTGCATGATGTGATACACCAAACCTTCATATTTGAGGCACAACTGAAGGACGGTGACGCGTTGCATCTTCCCAATGACACGCTCAGTGTACTCTGCGTCGAGACTGGCGATCTTCATCTCCACATTTTTGAGGGAGTTGGATACATTGTTGATCCACTCCCGAACAACCCATGCGTGGTCGGTGACGGTGGCGGCTATCCTCAACGAGCCTTCGTTGAGCACATGTTTGATGCTAAAAACCTGCATGCTGATCTCTTTCACCATTTGGACCGATGGATCAGAGGGCTATGGTTTGGAGTATTAGGATTATGTGGCTAGTCTAAGTGGAAGAAGACGACTATTGAAAGGGTTTCAGAAGTATGTGGAGAGGTTAAAATAGTGTGAATCCAGCAGGGTTTGAATGCAAACAAAGGAGAGGTGAAGAAGCCGAGGAAAATCGGTTCCCGATGGAGAATTAATGAGAGAAGTGGCATGCAGGATGTTGATTAGACGGCTAGGTTGTCTGACTCTGTAAAATGAAAAGCCTATGTGGGTAGCATACTGATTATTATACAACAGTAGGAGTGGTACTCCCCTAAAAAAGGAGTTGTACATGTCCGCGTACGTGTCCACGCTTCTATCGCTACATGTGCCACTGGCTAGTTGAGGTCACTCTTTCGAATCATCGTGGCGAAACATTTTATGATTCCTTTTTATTTCTCCACCCCTTCCTAATAGGTGGGACCTACACAAAACCCACTTGGGTGGACGAACGGATATACAAACATATCCAACTCTTTGCACAAAAATGTCCCCTAAAAAATGTGTTGTAGCTGTTCGGATGAATATTGGCGCATGCGTGTGAGACAGAACTTCTGCTTTCGAATAACCGCATAGCTAACCATTTTGTATTTTATTTTTTCCCATAGTGTAGTGCTACTCCACGTACACGTATCGGTTTGGTATTTTTCGTTACACTTTGCTCTAATTCCTGAGACATTTTGGGGGGGGGGGCAATAGACCATTCATGTGTGTTATGAGAGAACATGAAATAGAGTTCAAGATCCCAAGCATTCTTCTGGTGGTTTCTCGACGACGCTGCATGTGTGCTATGTGTGTAACCTTTTCTGGTTAAGGAATATGTGGTTATCCTCAAAAAAGAAAAAAGGCCTTCTTCGCGCTTCCGCATGCACGAGAATTTCGGTCTACTCGCAATATGGATGCTACCTGGAGGATGAAGTGAACCTAGAGGCATGCTAGCACGACCTCTTTCCGATATACTACTATGTTAGGAGTAGTAGTAGTAGTAGTAGTAGTAGTAGTAGTAGTAGTAGAACTTGTTGGTAAAAATATTATTCATCTGATCCTCACAGTGAAGTGACAAGACCTTGCGCCCGAGTTGACACTAGTCCAGGCGGCGTATTTGGGTTACCAAAGTCAGCCTCACCCTTTGCAGCCACTGTCACCACCATTGTACATCATGCCTCACCTCGTCTCCCTCTGCCCTAGCACCACTCCATCTCCATCTCGCCGGAGATCCTGAGGTCACTCTTATTCATCTCACAGTGCCCCCGCGTACCCTCGCCTCGCTCGTCTCCCCCAGTACCACTATTCTACTCGCTAGCCAATCCAACATTGAGAGCCTTCTCCCCCGTAAATCAAGCCCCAAAAAACCCACCTTCCAAAATCCACCATGGTCGAACCCGTACAACACAGGATCCGTATGAGCTGTTGTTGGAATTAGGGCTCCGGGGACCCAAAGAATGGTTCAAACTCTGTGGTGTTTGCGAAGAACTCCACTAGCTACGACTGCTGCTCCCTGCCTCATGGTGATGCTCTGGCGTGCTCGAGCAAGAGGGAAGAAAGGGCGGAACACAATGATTTACCCAGGTTTGGGCCACCTTGTGGTTTAAGACCCTAATCCTGATTTGTGGTGGATTGCCTCGCGAGGGAGGATGAGTATGAACGAGTACAAGGATGTGGTGCCATGGAGGGCTAAAGACTCGACCGCTCTCTATGGTGGAGACTAGCCTATACTTATACTGGCCCTGGTCCTCTTCCCCCGAAAACTCTAGGCGGGAAGGGATGCCACAACGGCCAATTTGAAAGGGAAAAGTAGTACATCTTATCCGGACAAAATGTAGTCTCCGCCTGCCAAAGCTTCTGTACATGACGCGCAAGTGCGCTCGACGATGACCTCCGTCCTGGCGAGCCGATAACCTGGTCTTGTTGCACCCAAGAGGAAACCTTTGGGGCCACCTCGGGAACCCACACGCTGGCCTTGTTCCTTTAGCACCAAAGAGGAAAGCCTCACCATCCGTGCCCGCTGGCACCAGTCCTGGCGATGCTCATCGTGGCTCACGTCACCCACGTGCATCACGAGGCGGGGTGGCGAGCCTAGAGATGTTCACCCCGTGAAGGGCCTCGGGAGGCCGCCCCAAGAGAGGGCCTCATGAGGTCCTTGGCGATGCGTGCCTTGCGAGGCTAAGACCCTCGCGAGGGTCCTGCTTGAGCCTTGGAGACGGGCTATACTGGGCCTTCACCACGTGTTGTGTCCTGGGCCGCAGGCAGACAGGCCTGGGTACCTCCAGTCCTAGAGCCCCGACAGCAGCCCCCGGGCTCGCGGCGTACACGATTCACCAGTTGGAGGGGCGAAACGGCAAGGGCCCCAACCGCCTGCGGGTTAGGTGTGACACGTGGTGCACAACGGGAAGAGGGACGCCCCCACTTCCCCATGATGCCTCGGCAACTGCCCAGGCTGACATAAAGCCTGGCGGGCACTGCGCGGGGCCATCATTGCTTCTTTCTCCTGCTTGCTCTCGTCCTGCTGTGCTCCCCTTTCGCACGCATGAGGCTTCTCCAGATCCAAGCCAAACACAACTTTTCCCCCTCTTAGTCAGCGTCAGCGACTCGGGAATGGCGCCCGCCGGGAAGAGAAAGCCCGTCGCACCAGACGCAAGTCCTTCCACCGCCGGACCGACGCTCCAGACCTCCTCCATCGCCGAGGAGATGGACCTTAATCCAGCGCTTCCGCTGAAAGCCGGCACCCAGAACAAAGGGGGCGCGACCCAGATCTGGCCCGGCTCGGTGGCACGGTGCAGCCTGGGGGAGTCCGTTTACCTCTTCTTCCTCTACAACATCTTTGCCGGGTTGGTCCTGCCATCCTCCGATTTCTTCTACGCCATCCTCGCGCATTACTGAATCCATGCCCTCCATCTTCAGCCCAACTCCATTCTCCTCTTGTCCGTCTTCGCCTTCTACTGCGAGGCCTTCGTGGGCTTGAGGCCTTCGGTGGCGCTCTTCTGACACTTCTACGGCTTGCAGTTCACCACCCGGAACCAGCGATCTGCGTGTGTCTCCTTCATCGATGTGAACGGCGAAATTCCCTCCTGAAAGCCGGGAAGAGGGTGGAAGGCTATCGGCAGCGCTGGGTCTTCATGGACGCTCGCCACACCGACCCGCTCTTGATGACCCGGTGGCGTAACCCAAGCAGGCCCCTGGATGGGGCCACGAAAAGCTCACCGACCCTCGCGCAAAGCCCGTCCTGAAGAGGGTAGCTGTGCATGTGAAGGCGAAGCTAACGGGGGCGGCGATCATGAAGGAGTTCCTGGTGTAGCGCATCACGCCGCTTCAAGCGCACTCGCAGCCCTTGTGGGATTGTGATGGCGAGGGGGATGTAATGAGGCTGCACGTCACTAGCCTGACGATCGAGGAGCTGGATGGGGCCTTGTCGACCCTGCTCGGCTATGTTCCAGGGGACCCTCCCGAGGCCGCGTCCCCGCTGTACAGCCACGATGACAAAGAGGAGCTGGTCGTGGCCATGCCCACCTTTGACGAGTGGGGGCTTGTGTCGTGCGACCTCGCCAGCTCGCCTGTAGTGCTGTCTTCCAGCGATAGTGACGGCGATAGGGACTCGGAGGAAACGGAGGAGGACGACCTCAGGAGGGCGTTGATACGTCTCCAACGTATCTATAATTTTTTATTATTCCATGCTATTATATTATCTATTTTGGATGTTTTATATGCATTAATATGCTATTTCATATTATATTTGGGACTAACCTATTAACCTAGAGCCCAGTGCCAGTTTCTGTTTTTTCCTTGTTTTTTTAGCTTCGTGGAAAAGGAATACCAAACGGAATAAAACCTTCGCGATCATTTTTCTTGGACCAGAAGACACCCAGGAGACTTGGAGATGAAGTCGGAGGAGCCACGAGGCGGCCACAAGGGTGGATGGCGCGGCTGTGGCACCCTGGCTCAGAGAAGACCGGAACGCCCCGTATTCCAGCCCAAGGACAAGTCCTCTGGAATACAGCACTGTTGGCATAGAACAAATCAGCTCTTTATTACAATGGATATGGTTACAAAGGGTACAAGGATTACATCGGCACGGCGACACTATGCCTGCCTAGGGTAGCTCTATGCTAACAGCGGAGTAACTCTCTCGGCAGCGGAGCAGCGACGGCGGTGATGGACTCCACTTCGCAGGGACTCTGGCTAGAACGCGTATCCTAGCTCGCAAACTCGGGATCCTCAACAAGCAAGCAATCATGGCATGACCTGCAAATTGGCATGACACGCCAGCTGAGTACATGGAATGTCCTCGCAAGCTCACAACAAACATTAGCATTAAGGCAAGACAACATCATAGCAAGATAGCTACTGAAGTAGATGCAGTAAGGTAAAGCGTATTTAATCCATACTCCGAATAATCTCAGGATCCAATCTGAATCTATTCCAAGTCCAATCATGTGGTCATCCAACCACTCATCCCATTGCCATCCCATGGCTGACATATCATATACCTGATTCCATCTGCACGACAAGTCTGACCAACTTACTCTCTTCCGGGTTGCCTCACAACCTTCAGAATACTCACGATCCACCGAGTACTTCCGATCTTACAACAAGTTCTTCCATCATTATCACTACTATGGTTGACCACCTAAAGAGGTTTGGACGGACTGTCCAAAACCATGGACACGGCTATTCGAATAGATTTTTCACTCTGCTGAGGTTGCGCACTTTACCCACACCATGGAGCACCTGACCTCGTGATCCCATTCGGGTGGACCAGCGTTGCTCCAACGAAACCCGCCTGACCCGTGACTCTCCCATCGTACCACCGGCAATCATCCTCCCCCGGAGTCCTGCCCTGGGTGGCCCCTGTGTCACCGCGTGATACCTGCCACCGTCGTGGCCAACAATCTGTCCCAAACGGGGACCTGGTACCATATAATTCAACTGGGCTCACAAGGTTATCGCCACCTACCAGGCCAGGGTAGTGCGCACGCATAACCTTCACTGTCAGGTGGTACCGGTGAAAGAGCACGCGATCAGACCAAGTCAAGGCCGTCCCATACCGGTAAATGTGGCTACACGGATAAGTCCGGACAGGTGACTCTGGATCAACCATGAAGTATCTAATCTCCGAACAATCTCTATCATCGCTAACACTCCGATATCATAGCAATCCAAGTCAAGACGATATCCAGCTAGAAATCCAATAACCAGTATGCTTAAGCCACTGCTACTAGTTCATACCCATAAACTGCCGGATGAAATCCTAAATAATCATAGACGGTAATCTCAACATCATGGCATCAACGAGTGGGTAAACTACTAGTCACTACAATCCGGTACTCAACATGGTAGTCACCTATCCAAGAATTTACTCAAGCCTTGTTTGATCCAATCCACTTCGTAAATAACTCATACTTGCTGTTAAAGTAAATGGTTAAACTATGATATTGCAATGCAATTATGCAGATGAGAGTTGTGGCTTGCCTGGGGATGAAGGAACCATCGGGAAGGAGTGCGGAGAGTCCGCGGAGTTGACTGCCGGAAATAGCTCTCTCCCGGAGGGGGCTGTTTATGGGCAAGGGAAAAATGGTCATTTTCACAGTATCAAGACAGTATGAAAATGATACCAACATGACGGGCTCGAAGAGACGAAGAAGTGGGCTTTGGATTCACCTCGATCGGAGTCACGGGCAAAAAGTTACGGGCTGTTGAAACTCAGGGGCTAATCTATAAAAAAAGAATATTCACAGATAAGTCCCTAGCGGCTAAACCGAAAGCGCACTGGGTAGATTATGTTTTCTGTAAAAGAAAACGCATTCTTAGCTACAGTTAAGTTGAAATGCACTTTCCAAAAGGGAAAACGTACTTTTGAGAGTACGCTTCCACTTAAAATACGCAGGCCCGGGGTTGACTCCTTGTGCGGCTGACCGGTGGGACCGAGGGCAACGAGGGGCCCACTTGGCCTGGCCTTCTTCTTCCTCCTGCGTACGCGCGCCTGGCCGAGGGAGGAGCTCGCCCCGACGGCAATTGCCGGCGGCACGGGTCACCTCAGGCGGCGCCTGGCCTACCGGCGGGTTCAGGGCGACGAGGCCGTCCTGTTCCGGGGTGGCGAGGTCACCGGGAAGCTCGGGAACGGCGGCGGTGTTGGCTGCGGCGGACGGTGGCTCGGCCGCAGTTGAGCTCGTGGCTACAGGCCACCGGAGGAGGAGTTGGTGGTATGGAAGGGTCCGCCGGGCTCTAGGGGATGCTATGGTGGTGGTGGAACGGAGAGGGGCGGCATGGTTCGCCAGAATCGCAGAGGGTAGGGGGCGGCGGCCATGGCGATGGTGGTGGCCGGAGAGGGGCTCCGGCGCTACGAGAGGAGGCTAGGGAGGGGTAGTGGAGGGTGGTGGAGCTGCTCGTGCGGACGAGAGGGCTAGGGTGGCATTAAATAGCCGGACGGCGCGGGTGGCCGAGCACGGCCGTGGCGATGCGTGTGCCGTGCGCCGGAGCTTCGGGAACACGCGGTGAAGATGGGAGAGGCATCCAGAGAGGTCAAGGAGGAGCAGAGGAAGCTCGGGCGTGCTCAGGAGGGTTTGGGAGCGACGCGGTCAAGCGAACGCGGCGTCAGCAAAGACATGCAAGACACGGCACGGCTGCCGCACCACGTAGCAGGGGACGTGAGAGGGGGAAGAGGGGTCTAGAGCGAGGGTGAGTCCAAGTGGAAGTTGCTGGACATGGTGTGGTGTCGAGGGCGCGAGGAAACGAACGAGGCCGAGGGCCCCAATGCACAGAGCGCTTGCATTGGAATTCCGGCCGCGTGGTCACCGCATGCACTGGTGCACGCGGTGCACCCTGGCGTGCCAAGTTATGTCCAGAGTGTTGTCCTTCCAAGTAATAGTTCCAGAGAGGTGATGGCTCAAAGAAACACACTGTGGTTGGATGTGAATGATCCTCTGAAGTTTACTGCATCCAACTGTTGCATGAGACTGTGATCAACAAGAAAGAGATAATAGCCAAGTGTGCTATCTGGGAGGTTTAAGGTAGGAAGGACTACAATCCTGGGAAATTTGGAAAGAAATGGACCAAGATTTAATATAGTTGCTTTGCAACTGACCAATCTGGTCCAGAAGCTCAATCTTGATGTGCCACTCACATGGAGTAGCCAATTGGGCTAAAATTTGGTATAGCATGATGATTTGGTCATATAAGAGTGGCATAAAAATTTCATGCCATTTGGACAAGCCGAAATGGTACTTCCTTCACAATGAGCCTCTCTGACCAGAATCTTAGAAAAAATCTAGGGAATTATTGGGAAGATGAAATGAGCCCAAATTTTGTGGAGATAGGTTATATGGGTAGGAGAATGCTCTGGTAAATTTTCAGCAATTATGGAGCAATATAAAATATGGTTGCTTCACAATGTGAAATTCTGACTAGAAAACAAGATTTGAGGCTGTGCTCGCACAGATGATTGGATAGGGTTGAAACTTTGTGGAGAGTCATGACTTGAGCATATGAAGATGCTCGCAAAATTTCAACTCATTTGGATACTCCTAGCTAGCACTTGCTTCACAAAGCTTCCAGTTGACCAGAAACTTTGGAAATTAGCCAAGGGAGATTTAATAGCCAAATGAAGTTGAATTTTGGCAAGTGGCAATGATATGGATAGTAAAGAATGCCCAAAAAGTTTGAGACCAAGCAAGCAAATATAAAGAGTACTTGCTTCTCAACTTGACAGCTAGGGCAGAATCAGAAAAGGAATATCTGTGAAATATTATTGAACATGACAAGGAAGGGTTTGACATATTTGTGGAAGATATGACCCAAACAATTTATGAGAATTATTTGGGAATCTTGGGAATGATGAAAATGTGGGTTGCTTCACAACTCAGGGCAAACAGGGTTTTTCCTTTAATAGAAAAAGGAATTTTTCCAAGAAAAAGGAATATTGGGATTGGTCCAAGATGGAAATGACATGGTCTTGGGATGGTTTTGAGGTTGGCAAGCCACTCAGGAAGATGAATCAAGGGTGATCCCTCCAGGTTGCAAGACCACTAAGCCACAGAAAGGCAAATCCAAACCAAAATCAAAAGGAAAAAATGGGCAAAATCCAGGGTGTTACAAACCTACCCCCTTAAAGAAATCTCATCCTCAAGATTTGGTTGCTCAGGGATCAAACATGAATATTTCCACTTGATGAAACCGTTTCCAACTCGGGTTTCCTTTTTACCTTTGTATACTGTTCCCACTAAATTTCATATGACTGATTGCCTTGCTTCGGGGTGGTTTGCTTCACTGGACCCTTTTTCTGGCAACTCTTACGTCACATGTTACTCCGACTCCAATCATTTTATGTCTGCTATCCTGCCTGAGGCAATAAATTATCCTGACCAAACTATGTGCCCTGCTCATAAGTCCGAGGGTGGTTCCTCATGGACGTGTCATGACGAGGTCCAATACGAATGACTGTTTACTGAGTTGTGAATAGATTCTCTTGGTGGACACAAAATCTTTTACTCATTGCATTGGGTGACTTCAAATGGCTGTGTGTCCTCCAAGCTCAAAACAGTACTGTAAATCGTACCGTTCTCCTGGCGAAATCTGACTTCTCACATGGATTGCTGGGTCATCTTGGGTATCTTCACTGTCTTGGGTATAAAGCTCCTACCAAATATTTGACTGTCACCTGTCGTGACCAGCATAAAGGTGTACGGTGATATTATCCATAGACTTGACTGATAGTGGTCCTGGCAGCAGAATATTGTTCATGGCAGGTTAGTCTTTAACTGATTCCCATCTGTGAGGACACATGCTTCGAGACTGTTATTCATCCTTCTGATTACTCAGTCTGTCGGTACCTCTATATGGATGGTAGGCCGTATAATGCTTTAACATGGTTGCTGAATTTGAACTGCTGAGTTAATCTTTCGGTTGACCTGACCAGCTTGGTTGCCCTCTTCTGACAATTCTGAGCATATCTGGTTGGCTGGGCGGGTTGTCTCGATATGGGGTCCTTGCAAATGGGATAGACCCCGTGGATGTGTACCCTTGGTGGTCGGTATCGAACTAGACTGTCCAGAGTATTCGTACCATTACCATACCCGTATGGACAACCTTGCTTTTGCATTATAGTTCTCTTTGCCTGGATCCTTTGCTGAAAGAACTTGGCCTTATGTGTTCTTGATTCTCCGTGTGACCATAGGTGTTGTCAGGTGCAATACTCCGGCAGGCATATTACTTTACAAGTTGTAGCTGTAGGGTAACGACCGTCTGAACCCTTGGATAAAACCGGCAAATAAACCAGTAGCCACCAGAACGGTCTTTACAACTCAAATATGGGACATTACTGGAGTAACTCAACCCCGACTCAAGACGGCTGAAAAGCAGCTCCGAGCATGAGACGGTGTCGATAAGAAGAAAGTAGCTGTTCCCTAAGATGGCCGAAGAATAGCTCAAAGCATAGGGTCACTGCTACAGAGAGAAATTCAACAGCTGCCCGAGATGGCCGAAAAGCAGGTCAGAACACGGGCCAGTTGTTGACAAGCGAAATAAAAGTCGACATCCACCCCAGACGGCCAGAAATAGCTCAGAACACAAGCGTGGTGCCGTCACCAA
The DNA here is from genome assembly GCA_011799875.1 of Thinopyrum elongatum. Taxonomy (NCBI): domain Eukaryota; kingdom Viridiplantae; phylum Streptophyta; class Magnoliopsida; order Poales; family Poaceae; genus Thinopyrum; species Thinopyrum elongatum. The sequence goes on along the minus strand of CM022302.1, from coordinate 273,089,906 downwards.
AGAAAGACGGGCAAGGGTTCATCCACGTCCCAAACAGCTCACTATTATGCATACAGGGTATTCGGCTATCCTTCTTGCTGAACACTAAGTTCATAGCACATGCTGGCTTGCTTCCAAGACATAGCAGGGTTCAAATTGTACTCATAGCAAACTCAAACCGTGTATATGAATCATACCTTTGGCACGGAATGCACTGCGGATCATGTACACAATTTGCCTTCTGGCTGATGCGATCATTACTGCTGTGAAAATTGCACTGATGTATACTTGATGCTGATAATCGATCTAGCCAGGATATCATTTATATTCAGGCCCGATATCCCCGGTATAACACAGCCTACTAAAAAATTCATATTGCTGAGCTGAGCTTCCAAATGGCTGTCTCTTCACTGACTCTTTGGGTTCAGGGTCGGTGAGCAACTTCCATAAGGGGAAAATAAGGTAACACCAAGGGCCCAAATAAAAAAAACAAAAGAAATGACTAAACAAAAGCACACAAAGCAGCAATATCACACACACAAGCAATATCACATTCTACAGCTATTCACAGCAATAATATGCATTCCTACTTAAGCACACAAATCTCGCAAGAACTCCGGTATTACGGTCTAACGTGCTATGGCGATGTGCACGGAAGTGAATCAATGTGTGGAATAAAATTGGTGTAAACAAGGCTACACCAAATACTAGCTTAACACCGGTTGCGTCTGGACGGACACGGTGGTGAGGACGAACTTGGTGATCGGGGGTAGGAACACAAAAGTTACGACCACATCATCATCAAGCATACGAAAGAAAACCGTACACGTCCAAAGAATAGGTGGCGGAATGAGTTAGTGGTGGAGAGAAAGGCTTGTAGGCATTGCCCTTTTCTGATAACAAGGATCGATAAGGGTTGCCGAAGCGGCTAGTGGAATGGCATGATTCGGGATAGAACTTATCTATCACCGAAATGATAGGGGTAGCTGAAGAGAATATATTGGTGTGGTACCAGTGCATCAATCTTGCTAGTGGTCAACACCCCTAAGCACCTTGGCATCACTCCGCTGGGACGGAGATAACACCACACCAAGGAACAACTATGCAAACTAGAGAGCGCAGGTAGTGAATCAAAACCGATGCCACCTTCACTCACCAGATCCATCGTTAGTGATAAAATATCTAGTCTATATGCATGCTATGCACAAACAAATGCAACAAACAAGTGCAGCAAACCAACGGGTTCCTATACTACCGGTTACTAACGCTCGCGCGGTCTAGGGCCTAGGACACCCTATAGCCAAACCTGGCTCTGATACCAATGCCTGTGGCACCCCGGCTCAGAGAAGACCAGAACGACCCGTATTCCAGCCAAGGGACAAGTCCTCTGGAATACGGCACTGTTGGCATAGAACAAATCGGCTCTTTATTTCAATGGATATGGTTACAAAGGGTACAAGGATTACATCGGCACGGCGACACTACGCCTGCCCAGGGTAGCTCTATGCTAACAGCGGAGTAACTCTCTCGGCAGCGGAACAGCGACGGCGGTGATGGACTCCACTCCGCAGGGACTCTGGCTAGAACGCGTATCCTAGCTCGCAAACTCGGGATCCTCGACAAGCAAGCAATCATGGCATGACCTGCAAACTGGCATGACATGCCAGGCGAGTACTTGGAATGTACTCGCAAGCTCACAACAAACATCAGCATTAAGGCAAGACAACATCATACCAAGATAGCTACTGAAGTAGATGAAGTAAGGTAAAGCTTATTTAATCCATACTCCGAATAATCTCAGGATCCAATCTGAATATGTTCCAAGTCCAATCATGTGGTCATCCGACCACTCATCCCATTGCCATCCCATGGCTGACATATCATATACCTGATTCCATCTGCACGACAAGTCTGACCAACTTACTCTCTTCGGGGTTACGTCACAACCTTCAGAATACTCCCGATCCACCGAGTACTTTCGATCTTACAACAAGTTCTTCCATCATTATCACTACTATGGTTGACCACCTAAAGAGGTCTGGACGGACTGTCCAAAACCGTGGACATGGCTATTCGAATAGATTTTTCACTCTGCAGAGGTTGCGCACTTTACCCACACCATGGAGAACCTGACCTTGTGATCCCATTCGGGTGGACCAGCGTTGCTCCAATGAAACCCGCCTGACCCGTGACTCTCCCATCGTACCACCGGCAATCATCCTCCCCCGGAGTCCTGCCCTGGGTGGCCCCTGTGTCACCGCGTGACACCTGCCACCGTCGTGGCCAACAAACTGCCCCAAACGGGGACCTGGTACCATATAACTCAACTGGGCTCACAAGGTTATCGCCGCCTACCAGGCCAGGGTAGCGCGCACGCATAACCTTCCCTGTCGGGCGGTACCGGTGAAAGAGCACGCGATCAGACCAAGTCAAGGCCGACCCATACCGGCAAATGTGGCTGCACGGATAAGTCCGGACAGGTGACCCTGGATCAACCATAAAGTATCTAATCTCCGAACAATCTCTGTCATGGCTGACACTCCGATATCATAGCAATCCAAGTCAAGACGATATCCGGCTAGAAATCCGATAACCAGTATGCTTAAGCCACTGCTACTAGTTCATACCCATAAACTGCCGGATGAAATCTTAAATAATCATAGATGGTAATCTCAACATCATGGCATCAACGAGTGGGTAAACTACTAGTCACTACAATCCGGTACTCAACATGGTAGTCACCTATCCAAGAATTTACTCAAGCCTTGTATGATCCAATCCACATCACAAATAACTCATACTTGCTGTTAAAGTAAATGGTTAAACTATGATATTGCAATGCAATTATGCAGATGAGAGTTGTGGCTTGCCTGGGGATGAAGGAACCATCGGGAAGGAGTGCGGAGAGTCCGCGGAGTTGACTGCTGGAAACAGTTCTCTCCCGGAGGGGGCTGTTTACGGGCAGGGGCAAAATGGTCATTTTCACAGTGTCAAAATAGTATGAAAATGATACCAACATGACGGGCTCGAAGAGACGAAGAAGTGGGCTTTGGATTCACCTCGATCGGAGTCACGGGCAAAAAATTACGGGCTGTTGAAACTCAGGGGCTAATCTGTGAAAAAAGAATATTCACAGACAAGTCCCTGGCGGCTAAACCGAAAGCGCACTGGGTAGATTACGTTTTCTGTAAAAGAAAACGCATTCTTAGCCGCAGTTAAGTGGAAATGCGCTTTCCAAAAGGGAAAACGTACTTTTGAGAGTACGCTTCCACTTAAAACACGCGGGCCCGGGGTTGACTCCTTGTGCGGCTGACCGGTGGGACCGAGGGCGACGCGGGGCCCACCTGGCCTAGCCTTCTTCTTCCTCCCGCGTACGCGCGCCTGGCCGAGGGAGGAGCTCGCCCCGACGGTTATTGCCGGCGGCACGAGTCACCTCAGGCGGCGCGCGGCCTACCGGCGGGTTCAGGCCGACGAGGCCGTCCCATTCCGGGGTGGCCCGGTCACCGGGAAGCTCGGGAACGGCGGCAGTGTTGGCTGCGGTGGACGGTGGCTCGGCCGGAGTTGACCTCGTGGCTACAGGCCATCGGAGGAGGAGCTGGTGGTATGGAAGGGTCCGCCGGGCTCTAGGGGATGCTATGGTGGTGGTGGAATGGAGAGGGGTGGCATGGTTCGCCAGAATCGCAGGGGGCAGGGGGCGGCGGCCATGGCGATGGTGGTGGCTGGAGAGGGGCTCCGGCGCTTGGAGAGGAGGCTAGGGAGGGGTAGCGGAGGGTGGTGGAGCTGCTTGTGCGGACGAGAGGGCTCGGGGGGCCTTAAATAGCCGGACGGCGCGGGTGGCCGAGCACGGCCGTCGCGACGCGCCGGAGCTTCGGGAACACGCGGTGAAGAGGGGAGAGGCAGCCAGAGAGGTCAAGGAGGAGCAGAGGAAGCTCGGGCATGCTCGGGAGGGTTTGGGAGCATGCGGTCAAGCGAACGCGGCAGCGGCAGAGATGTGCACGACACGGCATGGCTGCTGCACCGCCTAGGAGGGGACGTGAGAGGGGGAAGAGGGGTCCAGAGCGAGGGTGAGTTCAAGGGGAAGCTGCTGGACACGGTGTGGTGTCGAGGGCGCGAGTAAACGGACGAGGCCGAGGGCCCCAATGCACAGAGCGCGTGCATTGGCATGCCGACCGCGTGGTCAACGCGTGCACTGGCGCACACGGTGCACCCTGGCGTGCCAAGTCATGTCCATAGTGTTGTCCTTCCAAGTAATAGTTCCAGAGAGGTGATGGCTCAAAGAAACACACTGTGGTTGGATGTGAATGATCCTCTGAAGTTTATTGCATCCAACTGTTGCATGATACTGTGATCAACAGGAAAGAGATAAGAGCCAAGTGTGATGTCTGGGAGGTTTAAGGTAGGAAGGACTACAATCCTGTGAAATTTGGAAAGAAATGGACTAAGATTTAATATAGTTGCTTTGCAACTGAACAATCTGGTCCAGAAGCTCAATCTTGATGTGCCACTCACATGGAGTAGCCAATTGGGCTAAAATTTGGTATAGCATGATGATTTGGTCATATGAGAGTGCCATAAAAATTTCATGCCATTTGGACAAGCCGAAATGGTACTTCCTTCACAATGAGCCTCTCTGACCAGAATCTTAGAAAAAATCTAGGGAATTATTGGGAAGATGAAATGAGCCCAAATTTTGTGGAGATAGGTTATATGGGTAGGAGAATGCTCTGGTAAATTTTCAGCAATTATGGAGCAATATAAAATATGGTTGCTTCACAATGTGAAATTCTGACTAGAAAACAAGATTTGAGGCTGTGCTCGCACAGATGATTGGATAGGGTTGAAACTTTGTGGAGAGTCATGACTTGAGCATATGAAGATGCTCGCAAAATTTCAACTCATTTGGATACTCCTAGCTAGCACTTGCTTCACAAAGCTTCCAGTTGACCAGAAACTTTGGAAATTAGCCAAGGGAGATTTAATAGCCAAATGAAGTTGAATTTTGGCAAGTGGCAATGATATGGATAGTAAAGAATGCCCAAAAAGTTTGAGACCAAGAAAGCAAATATAAAGAGTACTTGCTTCTCAACTTGACAGCTAGGGCAGAATCAGAAAAGGAATATTTGTGAAATATTATTGAACATGACAAGGAAGGGTTTGACATATTTGTGGAATATATGACCCAAACAATTTATGAGAATTATTTGGGAATCTTGGGAATGATGAAAATGTGGGTTGCTTCACAACTCAGGGCAAACAGGGTTATTCCTTTAATAGAAAAAGTAATTTTCCCAAGAAAAAGGAATATTGGGATTGGTCCAAGATGGAAATGACATGGTCTTGGGATGGTTTTGGTTGGCAACCCACTCAGGAAGATGAATCAAGGGTGATCCCTCCAGGTTGGAAGACCACTAAGCCACAGAAAGGCAAATCCAAACCAAAATCAAAAGGAAAAAAAATGGGCAAAATCCAGGGTGTTACAGCACCCAGGGGGGTAGGGCATGCCCCCCTGCCTTGTGGGCCCCCCGTGACTCCCCTGACCTAATTCTTTCGCCTATATATTCACATATGTTCCCAAACCACCAGAAGCATCCACGAAAACACTTTTCCACCGCCGCAACCTTCTGTACCCGTGAGATCCCATCTAGGGACCTTTTCCGGCACCCTGGCGGAGGGGGATTCGATCATGGAGGGCTTCTACATCAAATCTATTGCCCTTCCGATGAAGCGTGAGTAGTTTACCTCAGACCTATGGGTCCATAGCTAGTAGCTAGATGGCTTCTTCTCTCTCTTTGATTCTCAATACCACGTTTTCCTCGATGTTCTTGGAGATCTATCCGATGTAATCTTCTTTTGCGGTGGGTTTGTCGAGATCCGATAAATTGTGGATTTATGATCAGCTTATCTATGAATATTATTTGAATCTTCTCTGAATTCTTATATGCATGATTTGATATCTTTGTAATTCTCTTCGAATTATCGGTTTGGTTTGGCCAACTAGATTGGTTTTTCTTGCAATGGGAGAAGTGCTTAGCTTTGGGTTCAATCTTGCGGTGTCCTTCCCCAGTGACAGCAGGGGCAGCAAGGCATGTATTGTATTGTTGCCATCAAGGATAAAAAGATGGGGTTTACATCATATTGCTTGAGTTTATTCCTCTACATCATGTCATCTTACTTAATGCGTTACCAACTTAATACTCTAGATGCAGGCAAGAGTCGGTCGATGTGTGGAGTAATAGTAGTAGATGCAGAATCGTTTCAGTCTACTTGACACGGACGTGATGCCTATATTTCATAATCATTGCCTTGGATATCGTCATAACTTTGCGCTTTTCTATCAATTGCTCGACAGTAATTTGTTCACCCACCGTATTATTTGCTATCTTGAGAGAAGCCTCTAGTGAAACCTATGGCCCCCTGGTCTATTTTCCATCATATAAGTTTCCGATCTACTATTTTCCATCATATTAGTTTCCGATCTACTATTTTACAATCTTTTATTTTTCAGATCTATATACCAAAAAACCCAAAAATATTTTATCTTTTGTTTATCTATCTCTATCAGATCTCACTTTTGCAAGTAACCGTGAAGGGATTGACAACCCCTTTATCGCGTTGGGTGCAAATTGTTTGATTGTTTGTGTAGGTGCTAGGTAATTTGTGCGTTGTCTCCTACTAGATTGATACCTTGGTTCTCTAACTGAGGGAAATACTTATCTCTACTTTGCTGCATCACCCTTTCCTCTTCAAGGGAAAAACCAACGCAAGCTCAAGAAGTAGCAGGAAGAATTTCTGGCGCCGTTGCCGGGGAGATCTACTCCAAGTTAAGACATACCAAGTACCCATCATAAACTCTCATCTCTTGCATTACATTATTCACCATTTGCCTCTCATTTTCCTCTCCCCCACTTCTAAAATGATTTTCAGAAAAACACAAAAAGATTTGCCTTTTTATTCACCCTTCTTCCATTCATCTTTTCGTTTGCCTCTATGTCTTACTTGGCTCGTTTGCTTGTTTGCTTGGTATATTTGTGTGTTTATTGAAATTCAGAAACCAAAAAGTTTATGGATCCTCATCCACTTGCTAATCTTTTTAAGAGATCCAATTATGATGAACCTATTGCTAGTGAGTTGAGTGCACTAGATTATCTTTATGAAGTTTTGCTTGAAATTCATGAATCTGAAAATTGTGATGAAGTGTTAAAAGAAGAAATTTATGAAGTGATTCACGATAGCTCCTTGGATGAAAAGCATGATTGCAATGGTTCTACTATAAATTCTATTAATGTCAGTTGTGCTAATGATATGCAAAACCCTAAGCTTGGGGATGCTAATTTTGCTATGTCCACTACTTGTTGCAATGATCATGATTGGGGTGATTTTTCTTATGATCTTGGAAATTTATTTAAGTCTCATGATGAATATGATATTGATAATAATGCTTGCAATAATATTGAAAGTGGGTTTGGAAGAGTGTCAACTTTAGATCCCACATATTTGGAGAATATTCAATCTTATGAAATTTTTGATAAAAGTGGGTTTGGAGATGTCATGACTTTAGTTAATGTTAATCCCACTATTTTGGAAGAGTGTCAACTTTGCATGCATGTGGATCGTGTTGATAATATGTTATGTGATAGCTATATTGTTGAATTTTCTTATGATACTACATGTAATTATTATGAGAGAGGAAAATATGGTTGTAGAAATTTTCATGTTACTAAATTACCTCTCTTCATGTTGAGATTGCTATCGTTTCCTTTCTCTTCCTTGCATATGCTAGTTTTTGCTTTCCTTGATAATCTGTTAGCCTATAAAAAGCCTATGCATAGTAAAGTATGTTAGACTTAGATGTGTTTTTCACATGTTTTATGATGCCCTCTTTGTGCTTCAATTCTTGACTTTCATGTGAGCATCATCGAAATTTCAATGCCTAGCTAAAAGGCTTTAAAGAAAAGCGCTTGTTGGGAGACAACCCAATATTTTTCTTTTCTGTTTTTGAATAAAGTAATTCATCTAGCTTCTGGTTAGATGTGGTTTTGTGTTTTAATTAGTGTTTGTGCCAAGTAAGACCTTTAGGATGGCTTACGGTGATAGTTGATTTGATCTTGCTGAAAAACAGAAAATTTTGCGTCCAGTTACATAATTTTAATAATTCACTGGAGCGTTGGAAAACCCTGAATGTTTTACATGAGATTCATATACAAATTGCCTCTGTTTTCCTAATTTTTCAGAATTGTTTGAGTTACATAAGTATTATAACAATTCAGATCTTCGCAGACTGTTCTGTTTTTGACAGATTCTGTTTTCTTTGTGTTGTTTGCTTATTTTGATCAATCTATGGGTAGTATCGGGGGGTATGAACCATGGAGAAGTTGGAATACAGTAGATATTACAACAATATAAATAAAGAATGAGTTCACAACAATACCAAAAGTGGTGATTTATTATCTTATACTAACGGAGCTTATGAGATTTTCTGTTGAGTTTTGTGTTGTGAAGTTTTCAAGTTTTGGGTAAGGATTTGATGGACTATGGAATGAGTGGCAAGAGCCTAAGATTTGGGATGCCCAAGGCACCCCAAGGTAATATTCAAGGATAACCAATAGCCTAAGCTTGGGGATGCCCCGGAAGGCATCCCCTCTTTCATCTTCGTCTATCGGTAACTTTACTTGAGGCTATATTTTTATTCACCACATGATATGTGTTTTGCTTGGAGCGTCTTGTATTATATGAGTCTTTAGTTTTTAGTTTGCCACAATAATCCTTGCTGTACACACCTTTTGAGAGGGACACGCATGAATCATGATTTATTAGAATACTCTATGTGCTTCACTTATATCTTTTGAGCTAGGCAATTTTGCTCTAGTGCTTCACTTATATCTTTTTAGAGCATGGCGGTGGCTTTATTTTATAGAAATTATTGAACTCTCATGCTTCACTTATATTATTTTCAGAGTCTCTAAACAGCATGGTAATTTGCTTTGGTTATGAATTTAGTCCTAATATGATAGACATCCAAGAGGGATATAATAAAAACTTTCATATAAAGTGCATTGAATACTGTGAGAAGTTTGATTCTTTATGATTGTTTTGAGATATAAAGATGGTGATATTAGAGTCATGCTAGTGAGTAATTGTGGATTGTATAAATACTTGTGTTAAAGTTTGTGATTCTCGTAGCATGCACGTATGGTGAACCGTTATGTGATGAAGTCGGAGCATGATTTATTTATTGATTGTCTTCCTTATGAGTGGCGGTCGGGGACGAGCGATGGTCTTTTCCTACCAATCTATCCCCCTAGGAGCATGTGCGTAGTACTTTGTTTCGATAACTAATAGATTTTTGCAATAAGTATGTGAGCTCTTTATGACTAATGTTGAGTCCGTGGATTATACGCACTCTCACCCTTCCACCATTGCTAGCCTCTCTAGTGCCACGCAACTTTCACCGGTACCATACACCCACCATATACCTTCCTCAAAACAGCCACCATACCTACCTATTATGGCATTTCCATAGCCATTCCGAGATATATTGCCATGCAACTTTCCACCGTTCCATTTTATTATGACACGCTTCATCATTGTCATATTGCTTTGCATGATCATGTAGTTGACATCGTATTTGTGGCAAAGCCACCATTCATAATTCTTTCATACATGTCACTCTTGCTTCATTGCACATTCCGGTACACCGCCGGAGGCATTCATATAGAGTCATATTTTGTTCTAAGTATCGAGTTGTAATTCTTGAGTTGTAAGTAAATAAAAGTGTGATGATCTTCATTATTAGAGCATTATCCCATGTGAGGAAAGGATGATGAAGACTATGATTCCCCCACAAGTCGGGATGAGACTCCAGACGAAAAAGAAAAGAAAAAAAGAGGCCAAAGAAGCCAAACAAAAAAAATGAGAGAAAAAGAGAGAAGGGGCAATGCTACTATCCTTTTTCCCCACTTGTGCTTCAAAGTAGCACCATGATCTTCAAGATAGATAGTCTCCTATTTTGTCACTTTCATATACTAGTGGGAAATTTTCATTATAGAACTTGGCTTGTATATTCCAATGATGGGCTTCCTCAAATTGCCCTAGGTCTTCATGAGCAAGCTAGTTGGATGCACACCCACTTAGTTTTCTTTTGAGCTTTCATACACTTATAGCTCTAGTGCATCCGTTGCATGGCAATCCCTACTCACTCACATTGATATCTATTGATGGGCATCTCCATAGCCCGTTAATACGCCTAGTTGATGTGAGACTATCTCCTTCTTTTTTGTATTCTCCACAACCACCATATTCTATTCCACCTATAGTGCTATGTCCATGGCTCACGCTCATGTATTGCGTGAAAGTTGAAAAGGTTTGAGAACACTAAAAGTATGAAACAATTGCTTGGCTTGTCATCGGGGTTGTGCATGATTTGAATATTTTGTGTGATGAAGATGGAGCATAGCCAGACTATATGATTTTGTAGGGATAAACTTTCTTTGGCCATGTTATTTTGAGAAGACATAATTGCCTTGTTAGTATGCTTGAAGTATTATTGTTTTTATGTCAATATTAAACTTTTGTTTTGAATCTTATGGATCTGAACATTCATGCCACAATAAAGAAAAATTACACGGATAAATATGTTAGGTAGCATTCCACATCAAAAATTCTGTTTTTATCATTTACCTACTCGAGGACGAGCAGGAATTAAGCTTGGGGATGCTTGATACGTCTCCAACGTATCTATAATTTTTGATTCTTCCATGCAATTATATTATCTGTTTTGGATGTTTATATGCCTTAATATGCTATTTTATATTATTTTTGGGACTAACATATTAACCTAGAGCCCAGTGCCAGTTTCTGTTTTTTCCTTGTTATTTAGCTTCGTGGAAAAGGAATACCAAACGGAGTCCAAATGGAATAAAACCTTCGCGATGATTTTTCTTGGACGAGAAGACACCCAGGAGACTTGGAAATGAAGTCGGAGGAGCCACGAGGTGGCCACAAGGGTGGAGCTTGCGCCCAGGGGGGTAGGGGGAGCCCCGCTACCTTGTGGGCCCCCCGTGACTCCCCTGACCTAATTATTTCGCCTATATATTCACATATGTTCCCAAACCACCAGAAGCATCCATGAAAACACTTTTCCACCGCCGCAACCTTCTGTACCCATGAGATCCCATCTAGGGACCTTTTCCGGCACCCTGCCGGAGGGGGATTCGATCACGGAGGGCTTCTACATCAACTCTATTGCCATTTTGATGAAGCGTGAGTAGTTTACCTCAGACCCACGGGTCCATAGCTAGTAGCTAGATGGCTTCTTCTCTCTCTTTGATTCTCAATACCACGTTCTCCTCGATGTTCTTGGAGATCTATCCGATGTAATCTTCTTTTGCGGTGTGTTTGTCGAGATCCGATGAATTGTGGATTTATGCTTAGCTTATCTATGAATATTATTTGAATCTTCTCTGAATTCTTATATGCATGATTTGATATCTTTGTAATTCTCTTCGAATTATCGGTTTGGTTTGGCCAACTAGATTGGTTTTTCTTGCAATGGGAGAACTGCTTAGCTTTGGGTTCAATCTTGCGGTGTCCTTTCCCAGTGGCAGTAGGCGCAGCAAGGCACGTATTGTATTGTTGCCATCGAGGATAAAAAGATGGGGTTTACATCATATTGCTTGAGTTTATTCCTCTACATCATGTCATCTTATTTAATGCGTTACTCTGTTCTTCATGAACTTAATACTCTAGATGCAGGCAGGAGTCGGTCGATGTGTGCAGTAATAGTAGTAGATGCAGAATCGTTTCGGTCTACTTGAAACCGACATCATGCCTATATTTCATAATCATTGCCTTGGATATTGTCATAACTTTGCGCTTTTCTATAAATTGCTCGACAGTAATTTGTTCACCCACCGTATTATTTACTATCTTGAGAGAAGCCTCTAGTGAAACCTATGGCCCCCGGGTCTATTTTCCATCATATAAGTTTCCGATCTACTATTTTCCATCATATTAGTTTCCGATCTACTATTTTACAATCTTTTATTTTCAGATCTATATACCAAAAAACCCAAAAATATTTTATGTTTTGTTTATCTATCTCTATCAGATCTCACTTTTGCAAGTAACCGTGAAGGGATTGACAACCCCTTTATCACTTTGGGTGCAAGTTGTTTGATTGTTTATGTAAGTGCTAGGTGATTTGTGCATTGTCTCCTACTGGATTGATACCTTGGTTCTCTAACTGAGGGAAATACGTATCTCTACTTTGCTGCATCACCCTTTCCTCTTCAAGGGAAAAACCAACGCAAGCTCAAGAAGTAGCAGGCGTCCCCACCGTCGCGTCGCTAGATCCTCCTTGGCTTCGAGGATGATGATGGTGCCGACGAGCCTCCGCCCGCAGCTTCCCCAGGCCTCGCCGGGGCATCCATGAGGGCAGGGTCGACTCCCTTAGCCGCGCACGCATCGGGTGAGGCAGTTCCGGACGCGGAGGCGGTCAAGCCGCCGCAGACCATGGTCCTTCAAGCAGTGCTTCGCGCTTCCCCCGTAGGTGGCGCCGCGGCGAGGCTTGCCGAGGGCCGCCCCGAGGGCCCTGGAGAAGGCGCCGGAACTGCATCGGGCGGGATCGGTGGCACGTCGGCCTCCACAGACAAGAAGAAGAGGAAGTGGACTGCGCCAGATGAGTGAGTGCCCCTATTAGTCCTTTGGCTGTGTGCTTCCAATCTGCATATTTATGCTGATTCCTTGCCGTGTCGGATCAGGGGTGGTGGCGCGGAGGAGAAGAAGAGGAAGAAGACCGCTGTGGTGAAGGTGCCCTCTGCCCTGAAGGCGGCAACGATGCTTGGCCGCAACATCAGCGGACGTGGGGGCGCCCTGCGCCAGCCCGATGTCACACTTGGGTGCACGGGGACCGCTACACCTAGGTGCGCAGGCGTCTTGGCTCTGATCGGCGCTTCGCAAGCTCCACCGGGAGGGCCGGTCGCCGAGGTCCCAGCTGCTCAGCCCACGACGCCACCCGCCAAGGTTGCGATAGCTCCGGCCACAGACAAGGGAGCACCATCTCACCCCCGCCATTGGAAATGACGCAAGGCGCGCCACGGCGTAGCTTCAAGCAGCGCCCACTCCCAGGGCTCAGCGGACCGAGGCGGCACTTGCCCCAGCCGCGTCGTAGGGGCCGAGCGCGGGGAAGGACCTAGAGCCCCCTGCACCTCAAGGAGAGCGTGCCGAGGCCTCTAAGGCCGCGGTGCCAAAGAGTGCAGCGGTGCTGCTCCTCGCCAGGTCCTCGCGCTCGCGAATTGTGACCCCCTGATTAGGTGCGAGGCTTTGGCTGACACCCGGGTCGCGCTCAACCGGCTCGGGGCAGACCTCCAGGACGCCGATAAGCACCTTGCTAAGGAGCGCCTGAGGCTCGCGTCCTGAAGGCGCTCCAGGAGGAACAGGCCGCGCGTGCGCGGCAACTCCAGCAGCGGGAGGCGGACCTCAAGGCTCACGATGCGAAGCTTGCGATTTCGCGACTCCCAGCTAATGAAGACACCGACCGAACAGGCCACGGAGCAAGGGCGCCTAGAAGCATTGGAGCGCAAGGTGGCCGAAGCCCAAGCAGCTCACACCAAGCACGTCTCCGAGGTGAACGCCGAGCTAGTCGCCAGACAGAAGAAAATCCAAGCCGATGCCGACGTGAAGGTGGCAACGGACCACACCACCTTCTCTTCCCTCGAGCTCAGGCCCACCAAGCCCTGAGGTCCATATGTAGGGAGGGGCTCGAGGCTCCGCTCGTAGCCTCCGATGTCGGCTACGCTAAGCTTTCCTCCAAGCTCACTGAAGAGCTCGAGGGCACTACCTAGAAGGTGGACGGCATCCTGCAGGAGGAGTGCTGCGACCTCTTCTCCGTGGCGGCGACTCGCATCTTCAGCCACCTTCTCCTCCGGAACCCTGGCTTCGACTTCAGTGAGGTGATAGGGCCTATCCCCCAAGAGTCCCGCGACGTCGCGGCGGAAGCTGGGGAGGGTCATGTAGCCGTGCTGGTTGAGAGGTTCACCTGCAGCGGGGATGCGGGGCCCGTTGAAGCTGAGGTAAATGACGGCGATGGCGGCGATGGTCCTTCTTCCTGAAAACTTCTTTATCACCCTGCAATAGGCCGGTCTTGCCTCGCGGAGGCGTAAAACAATGTTTAATTTGAGATACACTGGAGCTTGTAATAATTTGTTCGTAGTCCGTAGTTTCCTTTCCATGCTTGGTTTCTTTCTTGCTTGCCTTTGTGCTCTGCGTCGGCAGGGCCCAGCCCCGCGCATACCTCAGCCGCCACTGGGATGTCAGGTCGCGATGCCTGGACAAGGCCAGGAGGTGAGGGGCTTCGGAACTAGTGAAGGCCCCTGAGTCGCGATGCTCAGCGGTCCCCCTTGACGCGCAAGCGGCCCGCATGAAGGAAAATGTCGGCGACGGCGAGGCTACTGCGGGAGTTTCTCATACCTAGCTATCGTCGGCTCACACCTGGGTGTCATGCGAGGAGACTAGACACCAAGGGCCTTGGTGGGGTGACGTGCACGGGGGCAGGCCCACGAGCCAGAGCCCGGTCCTTTGGGTTTTTCGGCGCTGCTGGGACTGACCCGAGCACAGGCACCGTGTCCAGCCCCCGCTAGCGTGAGGCTCAGGGAAAAGCCACGAGCAGTGTTGCTGCAGGGTTGTGTGGCGGCCGCGACAGGCATGGGCCATCCTAAGGTTGATGCTACCCGTGGGGCGCCCTCAATTGTTTATCCACCAGCACGGAGCATGGGGCTTCCACTGGGCGTGGGCATGATCGTGGTTCGATCGATCTGCCAGCACTGAGCATGGGGCTTCCACTGGGCATGGTCATGATCATTGCTGGATCATTTCACCAGCACTGAGCATGGGGCTTCCACTTGGCATGGGAAACAGCTCTGTTCAAGAGTCTCTGGGGCGTGTACAGCCCTATTTTGTTCATACGCATGGCAGGCACGGTAGAACCTGGAGAGGTGTTCAGACGCTCGTGAGCCAGCGTGGGGCTGAGGAGGTCCTACCTCTGGTGGGTTGTCCCTATCTCCTAGCACGGTCGCGCGCTCGTGTAACCTAGGTTATGGGGGCGACCTGTGCCTAGTGATCGTCCTGAGGCCATCGCATGAGAAGGCCAGACACCAAGGACCTATAGGAGGTGATGTGTGTGGGTCTGGCCTGCCAGACAAAGCTCGGTCACTTGGGTTTATTGATGGTGCAGGGACAGACCTGAGCACAGATGTTGTGCCATGTGTTCTCATGGAATGATCCTAGGAGGAAGACCCGGCGCGCGGCTCTCGCGGTGGCGAAGCACCACAATCGCGGTTGTGCGAACCGGGCCGCACCCTTAATTGCCTACTCGCGATGAGCTCATGAGAGGACAAGGCGCCAAGGACCCCAGGAGGTGATGTGCACGGGAGCTGGCCTGCGAGACAGACCTCGGTCACTTGGATTTAACAACGCCGCAGGGACGGACCCAAGCACAGACGCCGTGCCAGCCCTTGGTCATGAGGCGGTCGTGAGCAGGTTCGCGAGGGCGCGGCGACATTCATGGTGATGAAACACTAATCACGCAATTTAATCCTGTAAAGCAACTCAATCAAAGAATAACCAGGTCCAATACATGACCAAAATGACGCGGCTGTAGGGGGCGGACCCTGTCCTATCTGAGGATAATGCAGCCCGAGGGGTGCCCTCAATTGAACAAACAAAAAATTCACCTGGCGGTTGCTACAAAAATGACGAGTTAGTCGATGAAGCATGTTGCGGAAGTTCGCCCCTGACAAGCCGGGCAGCTCTTGAGGCTCGGGAGGCTTGCGAGGGGCTAGGGCCTCATCAGACACCAGCGCCAAGCGCCAGGCCTCGTGAGACGCCAGCGTGACCTGCGCGAGCCGCTGGTACGTGGCGCCCACATTCAGCAGGCCGAAGGGCATGCGGATGTAGTTGCAGGGGAAACCCCCGCTCTGGCCGACGCGTGACAGCCAAAAGAGGTCCTGAGAAGCGGCCCTGTCGAGGCCCGTGATGTTGACGCAGACGCACAGCTCGGCGCCCATGTCGGGGGCAGCAGCTGAGCTGGTGGGGCGTGCGGGGCGGCGCTCACCGCGCAAGGCCCGTGCTTCCTGAAGCTCGCGGATCGCCTTGGTGATGAACTCTCATGCTCCTGGCGCCTCGTTGAAGTGTCCAAATGGTGCCCAAATGGCGCGGCGGGGGGGGGGGGGGGGGCGTCGAAGCACGCCTCCAAATGGTGCCCGAGCACCTGCCTTGTTGCAGTGGTCAGGTCAGATGCTCTCCAGGTGGAAGCCTCCGAGCCAGCCTTGAGGGAGGCGCAGGGCGCGCCTTCCTATGTGGGAGGAAGGCATGCCCCGATGACAGGTGCAGCGCCTGAGGTGTTGCGGGCGGGTGCCTTTTTCGCCTTGGGACGATTCTTGGGGAGGAACTGCTTCTTCTTTGTGGGGGTAGCCTCGGGAGCCTCGACGTCACCATCGCCGTCAGAATTCTTGGCCGCTGCAGCCCGATAGGCGAGCTCAAGGGAGTAGACCGCATCCTTTTCATCACAGGCGACAGTGATGATGCCGCTGCACCCTGGCATCTTGAGGACATTGTAGCCATGGTGGGTCGCTGCCATGAACTTGGCAAGGGCAGGGTACCCAAGGATTGCGTTGTACGGGAGGCCAATGTGGGCCACGTCGAAGTCGATGAGCTTGGTGTGGTAGTTGTCGCGGGTACCGAAGGTGACTGTCGGATTCAGGGCTCCGCAGTCCCAAGAAGGTTCGAACTCAGGGGCGTGAACGAAGGATCTCTCTTCAAAACCGCGCTAGCTCGCCATGCCAATGACTTGATCTCGACGAGTACACTGGATCGTGCGGAAGGGAACAACACAGAGATTTACTCAGGTTCGGGCCACCTTGCGGTGTAAAACCCTACTCCTGCTTTTGGTGGATTGGCCTCACGAGGAGGTAGAGGATGAACTAGTACAGTGGATGAGCTGCCTCGCGAGGGCTCGAGTGGTGAGGGTGGATTGGTCAAGGGTTCGATTTCGGATCCCCTTCTACGGTGATGGCTAGTGCATATTTATAGTGGCCTCGGTCCTCTTCCCTCATAGCTTAGGCGGGAAGGGATTCCACAATGGCCAATTTTAAAGGGGACAAGGAGTACATCTTATCCTGATGAAAGGTGGTCTTGGCCTGCAAAGCTTCTGGCCATGACATAGCGGTGGGCTCCGCGCTGACATCCGTCCTGCCGAGCTGGTGGTCTTGGTCTCGTTGCACCAGAAAGGAAAGCTTTGGGGCCTTCTTCGGAAACCTGCGCCTGCCCTTGCTCCCTTAGCACCGAAGAGGAAACTGTCCCCTCTGTGCCCGCTGGAGCCCACCTTGCGATGGTCGTCATGGCTCATGTCATCGCAGCCTCGTGAGGCTGGGTACCTACATAGAAGTCTCCGCCCCTCAGGAGGTTGCCTGGGGAGGCCGCTCCTCTGGAGGTCTTGATGTCGTTCTCCTCGCGAGGCCTGGGGACCTCGTGAGGGTCTTGCCTTGGAGCTGTTGTAGCTGGGCCATACAGGGCCGTAGATGGGCCCATGTGCTGGGCCGCAGGCAGGCAGATCTGGGTACCCCCGATCCCAGAACATTGATAGTAGCCCCCAGGCCCAAGGCGTGCTCAGCCTGGCTTCAAGGTGAAGGCAAGGAGTGAAGGGCGAAGCGCCGCGGACCCCCAATCGCCTACGGGCCAGGCTTGATGCGTGGCGCACGATGAGACGCGGATGCCTCCACTTCCCCACGTCGCCTCGGCAACTGCCCAGGCTAACAAAAGACTGGCGCACGCAACAGGGTCATCATTGCTCTCCTTTGCCTTTCTCCTGATACCCTCGTCCAGCCAAAAACTCCTCCAGATCCAAATGCAGATCCACCCCCTTCCTTCTCCTTCCCAACGCCGGCGACCTCACGAATGGCGCCCGGGAAGGCGAAGCCCACAGTCCAGACCGCGACCTCCTCCTCTCCCTTGCCTGCACTCGACAGGTCCTCCATTGCAGAGGAGGGGCATCTAAGCCCCGTGCTCCCGCAGACGGCGAGCAAAGACAATGAATGGGGCGAGACCATGATCTGGGCTGGCTCTACGGAGCGGAGCACCTTGGCATGGACAGTTTACCCCTTCTTCCTTCACAGCATCTTTGCGGGGCTCGTCCCGCCCTTCTCTGAGTTCTTCTGCGCCATCCTCGACCACTACAGAATCCACGCCCTCCATCTTAAGCCCAACTCCATCCTCCTCCTGTCCATCTTCGCCTTCTATTGCGAGGCCTTCGTGGGTGTGAGACCCTCCGTGGCGCTCCTATGCCATTTCTTCAGCATGCGGCTACACGACCGGACGCAACACTCTGCTTGCGCTTCCTTCGTCACGGTCCACAAGGGGAATGTCCTCTTGAAGGCCAAGAAGAAGGTGGAGGGCTTCCTGCACCACTGGGTCTTCCTGGACACCAAGGGTCTCAACCCGCGACTGGAGCTGCCGACAGAGTTGCCTGAGCGGCTCGAGAGGTGGGGCCATGCAAAGCTTACCGACCCCCGGGCAGAGCCCGTCTTGAAGAGGATAAACTCGGATATGGAGGCCAAGCGGCTTACAGGGGGAATGCTCGTGAAGGAGTTCTTGACATAGCGCCTCGCGCCGCTCCAGTCACACGCGCGGCCCTTGTGGGAATTCCAGGGCGCGCGGAACGACACGAGGCTACGCCCCACCAGCCTGATGGGCGAGGAGCTGGACAAGGCCATGGCCGTCCCACTAAACGGCGACCCGGGGGACCTCCCTGAGGCCTACACCCCGTTGTACCACCGCGACGACAGGGAGGAGCTGGTCGCCGCCATGCCCGCCTTCAACGAGCTGGGGCTCATGCCGTCCGAGCACCCCAACACCCTTGCACCGGTGTCCTCCGGCGACAGCGGCGGTGAAGAGGACTTGGAGGAGACCGAGGACGACGACCTGGAGGAAGTGTCCCCTCTATCGCAGAGCGAGCTCCTCCGCAACCTTGAAGACGATAATGACACCGATGAGCCCCCGGCCGCAGACTGCCCGCGCTCAACCAAGGTCCTCAGGAGGTCAAGGCCCACACCACAGACCACGCAAGCATCTGGCCGGGGGACCCCAAAGAAAGGCGTGGCTGCTGTGGGATTCAGGGCTCCGCAGACCCAAGAAAGGTTCGAACTCTAGGGTGTGTATGAAGAACTCAAGCCTATCCAGCCAACCAACCCGTCACCCCATGGCCAAGCTCGATGAACAAGGAAGAAGATGGACACAACAATTTACCCAAGTTCGGGCCACCTTGCGGTGTAAGACGGCCTGGGACCGGGCCGATGCTGCGATCACGGAAGGCAGGAAGGAGGCCGCCGAAGCCAAGGAGGCTTGCGATGTGGCGCTAGCCAGTGCAGCATCTACTGAAAAGAGTCGTGATGAGGCGGAGGCCAACCTAAAGGCTACGCTCGCTCAGTAGCTCCAGCAGAAGGAAGATGACCTCAGGGCCCGCGAGGCAAGGCTCGCGGATTGCGACTCCAAGCAATCCAAGGCGGCCGCTGACCAAGCTGCGGAGCATGACCGCCTGACCAAGCTGGAGGAGGAAGTGGCCAAAGCCCGGACGTCCCATACCCAGCACGTCTCTGAGGCGACAGCTCAGCTGGATGCCAGGGAGAAGACCCTCGTCGCCGCCGAGAAGAAGGCGGCCACGGAGCGCGATGCCCTCCCCTCCCTCGAGCTCAAGTCTCATCAGGCATTACATTCCATACGCAGGGGAGGATTCGTGGAGCCGCTGGCAACCCCTGAGGGCGGCTATGCAGGGCTCTCCTCCAAGCTTGCTAAAGTGCTCGAGGGTGCTGCCGCCAAGGTGGACTCTATCCTAGAGGAGTGCCACTTGCTCTTCTCTGCGGCTGCGACGCGCGTCTTCAGCCACCTCTACCTCCAGAATCCGAGCTTCAACTTTGACGCGGTGATCCACCCGGTTGCTCCTAAGTCCCGCGCGACCACTGCAGCTGGCGTGAAGGGCCACTTGGATGCGCTGCTGATGAAGTTCACCTGCATTCCTGACACCGAGCCTCCGGCGGTGGAGGCAAGCGGCGGCGACGATGGCGGCATTGATGTTGACGACGGGCTCCTCGTGACTGGGATGGGTGGCGGTAATGGCCATGGCGGCGATGACCCTTCCTCCTAGGTTTTACCCTGCGACATTTATCATGCCTCGGGGAGGAGTAAGACTTTGCTTGAATTTGCAGAACATTTGATGTTTGTAATAATCGTTTGAACTCCGTGATTTCCTTTTTCGTGCTTGGATCCCTTCTTGTTTGCTTTTGCGCTCTGTGTCGGCAGGGCCCAGCCCCGCGCATACCTCTACCGCTGTTGCGGCGTCCGAATCGCCAGGACGACACCAAGGGGCGAGGGGCTACGTGACTAGTGAGGCCCCTGAGTCGCAGTGCTCAAGGGTCCCCCATGACGTGCGAGCAGCCCTCATGAAGGATCCGTGGGCAGCGGCGAGGTTAGTCTGGAGTACTCCATACCTTTCCTTGCCAGCCTTCGCTTGGGAGGGGCACGAGAAGACCAGGTACAAGGGACCTGGTGAGGTGGCGTGCGCCCAGGCTTGGCCTGAGCATAGCCCCCGTGTCCAGCCCCCTCGCGCGTGCCTCCCGGGGGAATGCTGCACGATATGACCATGTGAAGAGCCGAAAGGCTATTTTGAGGTTGGTGCAGCCACTAGGGCGTCCTCAGTTGTTTATCCACCAGCGCGGAGCTTGGGGCTTCCACTTGGGCATGGGCATAGTCCTTGTTCGACCGTGTCGTCCGCCAGGGTGGAGCATGTGGATTCCACTTGGCGTGGGATGGGAGCTCTGTGTTAGAGTCTCCGGGCATGTACAACCCAATTTCGTTCGTACACGTGACTGGCATGGCAGAACTGGAGGAGGTGTATCTGGGCACCCGTGAGCCAGTGCGGGACGCATGAGGCCCTACCTCAAGGCGGGTTGCGCCTGAATCTTCTGGCGCAGAGCGTGCTTATGAAACCTGAATGGTGAAGGCTACCTGCACTGAATGAACCTCCGGAGGCCATCGCATGAGAAGGCCGAACACCGAAGACCCCAGGAGGTGACGTGAATGGGGCCGGCCCGCCAGACAAAGCTCAGTCACTTGGGTTTATCGACGCTACAGGGATGGACCTGAGCACAGACGTCATGCTCAGTCTTCTCATGTATCAATCCCGAGGAAGGACACCCGGCGCATGGCTCCCGCGATGGTGGACCACCGTGACTGCGGTTAGATGAACTAGGCCACCCGCCCTTACTCACCCACTCTCGATTAGCTCATGCGAGGACAAGGCACCAAGGACCCCGGGAGGTGATGTGCATGGGATCTGGCCCATGAGACAGAGCTCAGTCGCTTGGATTTATCAACGCTGCAGGGACGGACCCGAGCACAGGCGCCGTGCCAGCCCTTAATCACGAAGAGGTCGAGGGCAGGGTTGTGAGGGTGCAGCGACATTCATCGTAGCGAAGCACCGGGCACGCAAGTTGAAATACTTAGGAAATTCATAAAAGGCAGAGCCAGTTCTGATACATGCGCAAAATGATACAGCTGCAGGGGCGGGCCCTAACAGCTTGAGGATAATGCAGCCCGAAGGGCGCCCTCAACTGAACAAACCAAAAAGTCACTTGGCACTAGTGTTGTAGAAGCATCGGGGTAGCTGAAGATGCATGCCGTGGAGATTGCTCCTCATGAGCTGGGCGGCTCCGGAGGCCTGTTCGGCTCGCGAAGCACGGGGGGCTCGCGAGGGTCTGGGACCTCCTGAGACGCGATTGCCGAGCGTCTGGCCTTGTGAGACGCCATAGCATGCTACGCCAGGTGCTGGTATGAGGCGCCCACGTTCAGCAGGCCAAACGGCATGCAGACGTAGCTGCAGGGGTAGCCCCGCACTCCATCCGACAAGTGACGGCCAGAAGAGATCCTGTGAAGCGGCTCTGTTGAGGCACGGGATGTTGACGCAGACGCGCAGCTCACCACCCGCGTCGGGGGCGGCAGTTGTACTGGGTGGTGCGGGGCGATGCTCTCCACGCATGGCATGCACCTCCTGAAGCTCCTCGATTGCCTTGGTGATGAACTCTCGCGCCCCTGGCGCCTCGCGCCTCGCTCCTTGCTTGTGGGGGCGCGCATCAAGGCACACCTCCAAGTGGTGCCCGAGCACCTTCCTTGTCGCACTGATCAGGTCGAAGGCTCTCCAGATGGAAGCCCCCGAGCCTGTCCCAAGGGAAGCACCAGGCGCGCCTTCCTCTGCGGGAGGAAGAGGTGCCCCGACAGCACACCCGGGGCCTGAGGTGCTGCCAGAGGGCTTCGTGGTCTACGGAGGACCCTTGGGGAGGAGCTGCTTCTTCTTCTTGGGGGTGGCCTCAGGAGGCAGGACGCCACCCTCATCGTCAGAGTTCTTAGCTGCAGCGGCACAGTAGGCATGCTCAAGAGAACAGACCACATCCTTCTCATCGCAGGCGACCGTGATGATGCCGCTGCACCCTGGCATCTTGAGGACGTTGTAGCCATGGTGGGTGGCCGCCATGAACTTGGCGAAGGCAGGGTACCCGAGGATGGCATTGTACGGGAGGCCGACGTGGGTGACTTCGATGTCAATGAGCTTGGTGTGGTATTTGTTGCGCCTGCCGAAGGTGACGGGAAGGCGCACCTGCCCCAGGGGTGTGGTGGAGCCATCAGTCACCCCTGAGAAAGGCTTGGTGAGCAGGAGCTGGTCATAAGGCACTTGGATCTTGTCGAATGTTTCCACCGAGAGAACATTGAGCCCAGCGCAACCGTCGATGAGGGTCTTGGTGACTAGGACATTGCTGATGGTGGGTGTGCAGAGCATGGGAAGCGCGCCTGCGGAGGCCGAGCACTTGAGGTGGTCCTTGGAATCAAAAGTAATCATGTACTACGACCGCCAGAGGGGACGCGCAGCCTCAAGCTTCGGGAGGGCCACATTCACCTCACGAGAGAACTGCTTGACGTGGCGGCCATAGGTAGGCGCTTGTGAGCCGCCGATGATGCATGCAACTATGTGGGGCGCCGGTGCCATGAAGCGTGCGATGAACTGGCCACGGAGCTCCTCCCAAGAATAGATCGAGGCGTCCGGGAGGCCACGGAGCCAGGACTGAGGGGCCTCCGTGAGGGCCAGGGGGAGCCAGTTGGCCATGGCCTTCTCGTCGCCGCCCGCCGCTTGGGTGGCCTGCACGTACAACTGGAGCAACTCCTTGGGGTCCGCAGCGCCATTGTACCGCGGGGGCAGTGCTGGCCAGAACTTCGCGGGTCACCGCACCCAGCGCAGGCCGGGTGTGAAGGCCGGGCAGCCCACAGCGCTCCCATAGGCGTCGGGCGACCAGACCTGTGGGGTAGTGTCCGCCACAGGAACAACGAGGCAAGGGCGGAGCGTGGTTGGTGAAGAGGTGGAGCTTCGACACGCCCCTACCTAGCGCGCCAAATGTCGGATTCAGGGCTCCGCAGACCCAAGAAGGTTCGAACTCAGGGGCGTGAACGAAGGATCTCGCTTCACAACCGCGCTAGCTCGCCATGCCAATGACTTGATCTCGACGAGTACGCTGGATCGTGCGGAAGGGAACAACACGGAGATTTACCTAGGTTCGGGCCACCTTGCGGTGTAAAACCCTATGCCTGCTTTTGGTGGATTGGCCTCACGAGTAGGTAGAGGATGAACTAGTACAGTGGATGAGCTGCCTCGTGAGGGCTGGAGTGGTGACGGTGGATTGGTCAAGGGTTCGATTTCGGATCCCCTTCTACGGTGATGGCTAGCCCGTATTTATAGTGGCCTCGGTCCTCTTCCCTCATAGCTTAGGCAGGAAGGGATTCCACAACGGCCAATTTTAAAGAAGGACAAGGAGTACAACTTATACTGACGAAAGGTGGTCTTCGCCTGCAAAGCTTTTGGCCATGACGCAGCGGTGGGCTCGGCGATGACATCCGTCCTGCCGAGCTGGTGGTCTTGGTCTTGTGCACCAAAAAGGAAAGCTTTGAGGCCTTCCTCGGGAACCTGCGCCTGCCCTTGCTCCCTTAGCACCGAAGAGGAAACTGCCCCCTCTGCGCCCGCTGGCGCCCGCCTGGCCATGGTCATCATGGCTCACGTCATCGCAGCCTCGTGAGGCTAGGTACCTGCATAGAAGTCTCCGCCCCTGGGGAGGCAGCCTGGGGAGGCCACTCCTCTGGAGGTCTTGATGTCGTTCTCCTCGCAAGGCCGGGGGACCTCGTGAGGGTCTTGCCTTGGAGTTGTTGTAGCTGGGCCGTACAGGGCCGTCGATGGGCCCATGTGCTGGGACACAGGCAGGCAGATCTGGGTACCCCCGATCCCAGAACACAGACAGTGACCGGCAGGCGCACCTGCCCCGGGGGAGTGGTGGAACCGTCGGCCACCCCAGAGAACGGCCTGGTGGGCATGAGCTAATCGTAGGGCACTTGAAGCCTCTCAAAGGTTTCGACAGAGAGGACCTTGAGGCTATCGGATTCAGGGCTCCGCATACCCAAGAAGGTTCGAACTCTGGGGTGTGTGTGAAGAACTCAACCTCTCAAGCCTGCCAACTCATCGTCCCACAGCCTAGCCTGGCCGAACTCGCGTGAACGAGGAATAAGATGAACACGACAGTTTACCCAGGTTCGGGCCACCTTGCGTTGTAATACCCTACTCCTGCTTTGTGGTGGATTGGCCTCACGAGGGGTTGAGGATGAATAAGTATAGAGGATGAACAACCTCGCGAGGGCTCGGGGGTGAGAATGAGTCGACCCCTTCTATGGTGGTGGCTAACCTATATTTATAGTGGCCTTGGTCCTCTTCCCTCAAAACATAGGCAGGAAGGGATACCACAATGGCCAATTTGAAAGGGGACCAGTAGTACAGCTTATCCTGACAAAAGGTGGTCTTCTCCTACAAAGCTTCTGGTCGTGACGTAGCGGTGGGCTCGGTGATGACCTCCGCCTTGCCGAGCCTGTAGTCTTGGTCTTGTACCACCGAAATGGAAACGTTTGGGGGATTCCTCGGGAACCCACGCCTGTCCTCGCCTCCTTAGCACCAAAGAGGAAACTGCCTCCTCTGTGCCCGCTGGTGCCCGCCTGGCCTTGGTCGTCATGGCTCACGTCATCGCAGCCTCGTGAGGCTGGGTACCTGCATAGAAATCACTACTCCTCGGGAGGCCGCCTGGGGAGGCCGATCCCTCGGGAGGTCTTGGCATCATCCTCCTCGCGAGGCCTGGCCCCTCGCGAGGGTCTAGTCTTGCTGTTCTTGGAGGTGGGCCATACCAGGCCGTTGAGGAAGCCACACCGTGGGCCGCAGGCAGGCAAGTCTAGGTACCCTAGTTCCCAGAACGCCGACAGTAGCCCCCGGGCCAAAGGCGCGCTCGGGCTGGTTTCGAGGCGAAGCCAAGGGGCAAGGGTGAAGCACCGCGGGCCCCAATCGCCTGCAGGCCAGGCTGATGCGTGGTGCTTGACAGGACGTAGAGGCCTTCCGCCTCCCCACGTCGCCTCGGTAACTGTCCGGATTGACAAAAGGCTGGCTCGCACCACCAGGCCATCATTACTCCTCCTCACCTTGCTTCAGATCCCCTTTTCTCCTCCAAGGACCTCTCCAGATCCAATCGAGCTTGGCTTCCCCTTTTCCTTCTCCAACTTCGGCGTCAGCAACCTCGCAGATGGCCCCCAAGAAGTCAAAGCCCGCAGCGCAAGCCGCAAACTCTCCTCCTTCTCCTACGCTGGCACTCAACGCATCCTCCATCACCGAGGGACACCTTGCCGTCGTGCTCCCGTACACGGCGAGCGATGAGAATGAGTGGAAGGAGACCATGGTCCTGGCTGGCTCCGCCGAGCAGCGGACTCTGGCTCAGATGGTTTACCCCTTCTTCCTCCACAACATCTTCGCGGGGCTCGTCCCCCCTCTCTCTGAGTTCTTCACCGCCGTCCTCGACCACTACCAGATCCAGGCCCTGCATCTTCAACCCAACTCCATACTCCTCCTGTCCATCTTTGCCTTCTACTGCGAGGCATTCATGGGCGTGAGGCCCTCCGTGCCACTCCTCCGGCACTTCTTCTCCCTGTGGCTGCACGATCCGACCCAGCGCTCCGGCTGCATGTCCTTCGTTGCGGTCCACAAGAACAACATGCTCATGAGGGCCGAGAAGAAGGTGGAAAGCTTCTGGCGCTGCTGGGTCTTAATGGACCCGAAGGGCCTCAACGAGCGGCTGGAGCTGCCGATCGCGCTGCCCGAACGGCTCGAGAGGTGGAGGCACGATAAGTTCTCCAACCCCCAGGCGGTGCCTGTCCTGAGGAAGATGACCTCAGACATGGATGCCAGGGCGCTGACAGGGGGCATGCTCGTGAAGGAGTTCCTGACGCAGCGTCTTGCTCTGCTCCAATCGCACACGCACCCCATATGGGAGTTCCAGGGTGTGACGGACGACATCAGGCTGCGCTCGGGGAGCTTGACGGGCAAGGAGCTAGACAAGGCCATGAACACCCTGCTCGAGGGCAAGCCAGGTGACCTTCCGGAGGCCTACGCTCTGTTGTACCACCATGCCGACAGGGAGGCATTGGTCGCCGCCATGCCCGTCTTCAACAAGCTGGGGCTCGCGTCGCCTGAGCGCCACAACTCCCAGGTGCCGGTGTCCTCCGGCACCTGTGTTGGGGAAGAGGGCGAGGAGGACTCAGAGGCGACCGAGGATGACGTTGCGGAGATCTCTCCCCCATCTAAGAGCGAGCTCCTCCGCAACCTTGCAGACGACGACACCAACGAGCCCCCAACCATGGAATCCCCATGCTCCACCGGGGTCCTCACGAGGTCCAGGGCCACTCCTCGGGCTCTGCGGAGGTCAGGCCAGGCGACCCCGAAGAAAACCGAGGCAGCACCCCCCCTCAGGGCGACGCCTCTGCCTCACCAAGCGGCGGCGCCGTGCCGAGGTCGGCTGAAGAGCGCCCCGCCAACTCCCCAAGTGCGACAAAGGCCGCGCCTAGGAAGAGCGGAGGTGCCCCAGCCCTGGACAGGAAGGAGAAGAGGGTGTACATTGACCCCGACGAGTGAGTATCTTACCTTGTTTTTGTTTGGCACACATTAGCACCGTGCCCACAGCGCTCCACTCATGATGACCATGATGGGCGTCGTGGCAAAGAAGAGGAAGGAAGGAGCCGGTACTCCAGAAGCGCCCCCTCTTGCCGCAGTCGTAGCACCTCCGACGCAGGCGGAAGAGGCCGGCTCTCGTCCTATCGCTGCGGAGCAGGTCCCCCATGACATGGTGGTGCTGCCTCCGGGGGAGCCAGCCCCTGCGGGGCAGCAGGCCGTGGAACTGTCCATCCCTATCATGCCCGAGGGGGCTCGGAGCCTCCGGTGCCCCAAGCTGTCCTTGCTGCCGCCTCCCTGGCGATGATGCCAGCCAATGTGCTGGTGCCGCCTCCTCCCCAGGTCCTTGCGCTGGTGGACTGCGGCCCCCTCATCAGGCCAAGTGCCCTGGACGAAGCCTATGCCACGCTTGGTCAGCTCTGAGCTGACTTCCAAGATGCCGACCGGTGCCTCATGAGGGAGCGCCTCGGGCTTATCTCAGTGTGGCTCCAGGCCGACACGTCCGCCAAGACGGCCTGGGGTCGGGCCCAGGCCGCTGCCACCGAAGGCAGGAAGGAGGCTCGTGATGCAGCATTGGCCAACGCTGCATCCATGGAGGAGCGTCGCGCTAAGGCAGAGGCCAAGCTGAAGGTCCTCCAGGAGGAGCAAGCCACACGCGTCCTACGGCATCATCAACGTGAAGAGGACCCTGAAGGCCCGCGAAGCGGAGTCCGTCGATCGCGACACCAAGCTGAAACAGGTGGCCGCCAACCAAGCCATGGAGCGCGGCCGCCTAGGCACGCTGAAGAAGGAGGTGGCTGATGCTCAGGCGTCCCACGCCCAGCACGTCTCTGAGGCAACAGCCCGGCTGGAGGGCAGGGAGAAGGTGCTTGCCGCCGCCGAGAAGAAAGCGGCCGTAGGACGTGAGGCCTTCCTCCCCCTTGAGCTCGGATCCCGCGAGGCGCTGCGCTTCATCCACGAGGGAGGGGACGAAGAGCTGCTAGCGACCCCCGGAGATAGCCTTGCAGGGCTCTTCCCCAAGCTTATAGAAGCGCTTAAGGGTGCCGCCACTGAAGTGGACTCCTTCCTAGAGGAGGAGTGCTGCTCGCTCTTCACCGCGGCTACGACGTGCGTCTTCAGCCATCTCTACCTCCAGGACCCAGGCTTCAACCTCAACACGCTGATCCACCCTGTGGCTCCTGAGTCCCACGCCACGGCCGCAGAGGCCGTGAAGGATCAGGTAGATGCCCTGCTGAAGAAGTTCCTCTGCGTCCCTAATCCCGGGGCTCAGGCGACGGAGACTGGCGGCGGTGAGGATGGCGACAGCGACGTCGACGATGGGCTCCCAGCGACCAGGACAAGCGGCGGTGATGGCCAAGGAGGCAGTGGCGCTTCTTCCTAGTTTTATTCCTGCAACATTTACCATGCCTCGTAGAGGCTTAAGACTTCTGTTTGAATTTGCGGAACACTCGTGCTTGTAATAACTGTTAGGGCTCTGCGATTTCCCTTTCGTGCCTGGTTTCCTTCTTGTTTGCTTTTGTGCTCTACGTCGGCAGGGCCCAGCCCCGCGCATACCTCGACTGCCGTTGGGGCGTCCGGATCGCCAGGACGACACCAAGGGGCGATGGGCTACGTGACTATTGAGGCCCCTGAGTCGTGATGCTCAGAAGGTCCCCCTTGACGTGCGAGCATCCCTCATGAAGGAAGCGTAGGTTACGGCGAGGTTAATCTGGAGCCCCCATACCTTTCCTCACCAGCTTTCGCCCGGGAGGGGCGCGAGAAGACTAGGTACCCGGACCTGGTAGGGTGGCGTGTGCCAGGCCTGGCCTGGCCACAGCCCCCGTGTCCAGCCCCCTCGTGCGTACCTCCCGAGGGTAAAGCTGTGGGGTGTTACCGGGCGAAGAGCCGAGAGGTTGTCCTGAGGTTGGTGCGGCCACGAGGGCACCCTCAGTTGTTTATCCACCAGCGCGGAGCATGGTGCTTCCACTTTAGCATGGGCATAGCCGCTCCTTGGCCGTGTCGTCCGCCAGCGCGGAGCATGGGGCTTCCACTGGTGCGTGGGCATAGTCGCTCCTCGACCGTGTCGTCCACTAGCGCAGAGCATGGGGCTTCCACTGGTGCGTGGGTGGGAGTTCCCTCCGGGGGAGACTACGGGGCATGTACAGCCCCGTTCGTACACGTGGCAAGCACGGCAGAACTGGAGGAGGTGTATCTGGGCACTCGTGAGCCAGTGCAAGACTCACGAGGCCCTACCTCAAGGTGGGTTGCGCCTGATTTTTATGGTGCGGGGTGTACTTATGAAACCTGTAGAGCGATGGGAGGGGGGGTCCTGCGCCGAATGCCACTCCAGAGGTTATCGCATGAGAAGGCCGGACACCAATGACCCCAGGAGGTGATGTGAACGGGGCTGGCCCGCCAGACAGAGCTCAGCCATTGGTTTTATCGACGCTGCAGGGACAGACCCGAGCACAGACGCCGTGCCAAGTCTTCTCATGCAACGATCCCACGGAAGAACACTCGGCGCATGGCTCCTGCCACGGCGAAGCGACGAACTGCGGTTGTACGATCCGGGCCGCGCGCCCTTACTCGCCTACACGCGATTTGCTCATGCGAGAACAAGGCACCAAGGACCTCGGGAGGTGATGCGCACGGGAGCTGGCCCGCGGGACAGAGCTAGGTCACTTGGATTTAACAACGCTACAGGGACGGACCCAAGCACAGACGCCGTGCCAGTCCTTAATCATGAGGCGGGTTTGCAAGGGCGCAGTGACATCATGGTGAGGATGCACCGGACATGCAGTTGAAATACTTGTTAAATTCATAAAGGCAAGGCTGGTTCTGATACATGCACAAAAACAATACAGCTGCGGGGCCAGACCCTAGCAGCCTGAGGATGATGCAGCCCGGGGGGCACCCTCAATCTGAACAAACCAAAAAGTCACCTGGCACCATCGTTGTAGGAGATTCGAGGTAGCTGAAGACACTTGCTGCAGAAGTTGCTCCTCACGAGCTGGGCGGCTCCTGAAGCCCGCTCGGCTCACGAGGGTCCGGCACTCCCTCCGACAGGACCACCTGGCGCCTGGCCTCGTGAGCCACCATGGCACCCTGCGCGAAACGCTGGTATGAGGTGGCCACGTTCAGCAGACCAAATGGCATGTAGACGTAGCTGCAGGGGTAGCCCCCACTCCGGCCGACGCGACACGGCCAGAAGAGGTCCTGCGAAGTAGACCTATTGAGCCCTGGTATGTTGATGCAGATGCGTAGCTCGCTACCCATGTCAGGGGCTGCAGCCGCAATGGGAGGCTGTGCGGGTCGATGCTCGCCGCGCATGGCCCTTGCCTCCTGAAGCTCCTCGATCACCTTGACGATGAATTCTCGTGCACCCAGCGCCTCATGCCGTGCGCCTTGCTCACGGGGGTGCGCATCGAAGCACGCCTCCAAGTGGTGCCCGAGCACTTCTTTCATTGCCTTGGTCAGGTAAGAGGCTCTCCACGCAGGAGCCCCCAAGCCCGTCCTGAAAAAGGCGCCGGGCGCGCCTTCCTATGCGGGAGGAAGGGGCGCCTCAGCGGCAGGTGCGGGGCCTGAGGTGCTGTCGGCAGGTGCGCCAGCCCCCTGATGACTCTTGGGGAGGAGCTGCTTCTTCTTCTTGGGTGTGATATCAGAAAACAGGATGGCACCCTCATCGTCTGGGTTGTCAGCCGCCGCGGCTTGGTAGGCGCGCTCGAGGGAGCACACCGCATCCTTCTCATCGCAGGCGACCGTGATGATGCCGCCACTTCCTGGCATCTTGAGGACATTGTAGCCGTGGTGGGTTGCCACCATGAACTTGGCGAGGGCCAAATACCCGAGGATGGTGTTGTACGGGAGGCCGATATGGGCGGCGTCGAAGTCGATGAGCTCAGTGTGGTAGTTGTTGCGATTGCCAAAGGTGACGGGGAGGCGTATCTGCCCCAGGGGAATGGTGGAGCCATGAGTCACTCCTGAGAAAGGTTGGTCGGAAGGAGCTGGTCATAGGGCACTTGAAGCATCTCAAACGTCTCGACGGAGAGGACATTGAGCCCTGCGCCACCGTCAATGAGGGTCTTGGTGACGAGGATGTTGCTGATCGTGGGTGTGCAGAGCATGGGAAGCGCGCCTCTAGCGGCTGAGCACTTGAGGTGATCCTTGGAGTGGAAAGTGATGGCGCACTGTGACCACTTGAGGGGACGCGCGGCCTCGAGCTTCGGGAGGGCCGCGTTCACCTCACAAGCGAACTGCTTGAAGATGCGTTGCGAGGCTGGGGCTGCGCACCACCTAGGATGCAGGCGATAGCACGAAGTTCCTGGAAGCCCCCAGCCCCATCGTCTTGCCGGTTGTCATCATTCTTCCTTGGCGGTGGCGGAAGCGGAGGGAGGCTAGCTTTGCCCTGAGGACGGGCCTCACGAGGCTGATCACGCCAGAACCCGTCGCGAGGCTCATCGCGCCAGCGGTCCTCACGAGGCTGGTCACACCAGTCCTGACAGGGGTCACGGTTGTCCCAGTGCCCTCCGCCGTGGCCTCTACCGTGATCGTAGCCCCGGTCACCACACTCGAGGCGGCGACCAAGGCGCCCATCGTGGAGGGCCCTGAGCTCTTGGTAGTCGTTGGTGTTGTGGCTGTGTACGTTGTGGAAGAGGCAGAATGGGCGGTTGCCCCTGGAGGATTCGCCGTGGTCACGACCGCGCTTCATCTCAGGTTCAGCCGCAAGTACGGCGGGACCCTTGCGCTTCGCCTCCTTAGCCTTGGCCTTCTTGTCCTCAGTGTCTGCCTCAGGAAGCTCCAGAAGGGAGAGGTGGGACCCTCCTCGGCCCTTGCACATCTGTTCACCAGGTTGAACATTTCCAGGGCCAAACACAAGTCTTCGTTGATGGCGAGCTCCTCCTTCATCTTGATGTCCCGGATGCCTTCAGAGAACGCCGAGATGATGGCTTTGTCGGACGCCTACGGGATCCTAAGACGAACGTTCGTGAAGAGCTGTATGTACTAGTGCAAGGTCTTGCCCGGCTGCTGCTTCATGTGCCGCAGGTCACCTACTGCCGGAGCGCGGTCGGGAGTGCCCTGAAAGTTGGCGATGAAACGCTCGCGAAGCTTGTGACACCCTAATTTTGGCAACTTTTTCTTTTCAAACTTTTCTTGGCTTTATTTGAAATTTGAATGGTTTTTGAATCTTTCTAGTTGGTCTTGGAAACTTTTGAATCTTTCCAAGTGATCCAAAGCCTCATCACCTTGCCAAAACCCTGCCAAGTACCTCTAGGACCTAAATCCCAATTTAAATCTTTTCCCAATAACCCTTTTCTTTTATTTGGGAATTTAGGTCATTTCTATGGGTTGTGAAGCAACCTATAGTTTGGATGGCCAGAAAATTCTCAAATAATTCTCTAAAATACCTTGGACCATATCTTGCCCCAATATCCAAAACTATTCCATGGCCTAGTTCAAATATTTTGCTAAACAATTCATTTTTGTTCCTGGTCAGTCTGGACCTTTGTGAAGGAAGTACCTGCTAGGTTTGTCCAAATGCTCTGAAATTTTTGTGGCATGAGGAAAACTACAAATGACTTCCCTCCACCAAGTTTCAGCCTCAGGAGATCATCCAAGTGAGCAGTACCTCAACATTCAGATTCTGGACCAGATTTGTAGGTTACACATGAACTACCCTCAAACCTCAACCAAACCTCTTCAAACTTGACCAGTTTGGAGTCCTTCCAACGAGGATCACTCCAGACAATCTTTTTGGCTCCATCCCTAGCCCTCCACCTCTCCAGATCCCTCTCTAGTTCACTGTCAGAAACTGTTGTTGATCCTACTCTTCATCTCAGGCAGAACCAAGCCAAACTATGGGTACAGATGAAGTGAGTGATCGAGGGTCGACGTGCCAGACGAGAAATGCCAGGCTCTCGTGGCCTCTAGACATCAACTCCCGTGGTGAGCACGGCTACGGCATGTCAGTCGCTGCGCTCTGGACGCCGCTAGGCTCGGGTCGTGTCGGAGCGAGACGCCTGCGCCATAGTAGCTTGTCCAAACGTGCTGACATCGTCCCTGGTCGCCACCTAGACCCTCCAGATTCTTCCCCCTCGCCGGAGAAGCTCTCGGCTGCCGCCACGACCACGAGCACGGTGCCGCCCGTGCGGCCACAGTTGCGGCGCCGCTCGTCTTCCTCTCCCCGAGCCATCTCCTAGCGCATTTTATGCCTCTGCCTCTTCCGTCGCTTCGCCCCACGCCACGACGGCCAGCTCGCCGTCCTTGCTCCAGTGGCATAGCCACGTCGCTGCTGCTCCAGAGAGATCGCCAAGCGCCTCCTCCCGGCTATAAATAGCCATGCCCGGCCTCGCCAAGTTCCTCACCCCTCTTCCTCTCTCTCAAATTGCCTCCCCAGAGCAAGAGCCAAGGCCGAGAGGCCTTCTGGCCTCGAGCTTCACCGGAGCTCCTCCGCCGCCCTAGCTCTGCCACCAGCCACATCCACTCCACCTCCACCTCAACCGAGACCACGATTGTGCTCAGCTCGTTCCACTTGTCCTTCCAGAGCCACCGCCCGGTCGAATTGCTGCCGGATTCGCCATCCCCGACGACCACCGTAGCCACCACACGCCGGAGAAGAAGGGTGCGACGCCGTCTGACCACCTCCGGAGGATCTGCGGGTATGGGTGTGCTCGTTGTCGACCGGCCGATCCATCCCCGCCATCCACGAGCCCAACCGTCGTCGAAATCGCTAGCAATCACCACCGGTAAGCCGCCCCTTTCTCTGCCTTCTCCCTCTTTCTAATTTAAACGGGCCCGGCCCCACCTGTCAGCCACTTACCGAAGCGGTAAGTGGAGGCGCCTCGGGCGTTTACGCCTTCGACGTGGCCCCTTCGCTGGTTTTCAGATTTTTATTTATTTAAACAGAGTTGACCAGCCACTTTGACCTTGAATAACTTTTTATAGAAAGGTCCAATTGACCTGATTCTTTTTGCATTGTGTTGGTATTAAACTCCTTTATTTTCTGACTAAGTTTGGTATTTTTCCAATACCCATAGAATTGTTGGTGAATAAAAAGGCTTTATGTGACATTTTCCTTTGCCATTTAAAAATGTTTTCAGAAGGAGATTCTTGTGGATTTGAAGACCAGGAGTATTTGAACAACCCACCAGAGCAAGGCAAGCTAGGACATCCATATTATGAAGCATTTCATAGCACTGCATTATTCATATTCATTTCTTGCATTTAATTAACATAGATAATTCAAGTGAAGTATTTAAATGCCTATTATTGACAACTTAAATTGATATGATGAACGACCATGATTGCTAAGCGAAACTTAGTTGGTTGATCAAGAGTCACCTGTCCGGGCTTACCCGTGCAGCCACATTTGCCGGTATGGGACGACCTTGACTTGGTCTGGCTTCGTGCTCTTTCACCGGTACCTCCAGACAGGGAGGGTTATGCGTGCGTGCTGCCCTGATCAGGCAGACAGTGATAACCCTGTGAGCCCAGTTGAGTTTTGTGCCGGCGTCCCTGTTTGGGACAGTGTAGTTAGGCCGCGACGGTGGCAGGTGTCACGAGGTGACATGGGGCCACCCAAGGCTTGACTCCGAGGGAGTGTGATTGCCGGGGGTACGATGGGAGAGTCTTGAGTCAGGCAGGTTTCGTTGGAGCAATGCTGGTCCACCCAAATGGGATCACGAGGTCAGGTGCTCCATAGTGTGGGTAAAGTGCGCAACATCTGCAGGGTGTAAAATCTATTCGAATAGCCACGTCCATGGTATTGGACAGCCCGACCAGACCTCTCTAGGTGATCAACCGTAATAACCATAGTCATGATGGAAGAACTTGTCTTATGAGCGGAATTACTCATTGGCATCGAGTATTCCGAGGGTTGTAAGACAACCCGGATATGAGTAAGTTAATAACAGTAAGTGAATCAGTTAAGACATAACATGTTGATTACCATGCTATTATTTGCTACATACTTGGTTGTCATGTGCTTGCGAGTACATTCAAAGTACTCACCTGGCGTATCATGCCAGATGCAGGAGAAGACTGAGACGGAGGTCTCAAAGGCCCGTGTTGCGATGACTAGGATGTGTCCTCAGCAGTGTCCCTGTGGATGGAGTTACTATCATGTTCCGCTACACAGTAGTCTTTCGCTGTAGTATCCCGTAGTAATATCGAGGCCCTGATATGTTAGATAAATAACATAGATATTATCATAGCACTAGATGTGCTTTTGGCCTCGATGATCATGTAATATATAAGCTTGTACCCGACTATTATCAATAAAAGTTCAGCTATGTTCTGTTCCAAGTTGTTGTGTGTTTCCAGAAGACATGATCTCTGGGTTGGAAACACTGGTAAACCGGTTCTCTGAGCCGGGGTGCCACAACGCTTGGTATCAGAGCCGTGCTG
The DNA here is from genome assembly GCA_011799875.1 of Thinopyrum elongatum. Classification (NCBI taxonomy): domain Eukaryota; kingdom Viridiplantae; phylum Streptophyta; class Magnoliopsida; order Poales; family Poaceae; genus Thinopyrum; species Thinopyrum elongatum. The sequence goes on along the minus strand of CM022302.1, from coordinate 273,054,430 downwards.
ACTGTAGGACACCCTAGGTAACCCGCACTAGGACTACGATTAGCATAGGACTTTGAGTGTGCATTCTGCTTGTTGCATTTGATTGTTGCATGCCATTCCTCATGCATCATAATTCATTATGTTACTAACCCTTGGCATTGTGAGTGTAGATGGCACCAGTTCCATATCACTTTCATCATGAGCTAGAACCCCACACTTTCCAGTTCTGCTTCGTAGCGTCTGGCTTCGGCTGTATCCCAACGGTGATGACCCTGTGTACCAGGTGTTTCGGGAGCAGTTGTGCGAGTCAGTATATGAGTACCATGCGGTGGCTTACATGACTACGACTTCGGACATTGGAAGCTCTTCTCGCTCTTCCAAGGGCAGAGTAGCTTCTACTCCGGAGCTGGCGATCCAGTTTGCTGCCATGGAGGCTATTACTGACTTGTGCTTCCACGAGGTTGAGATGCAGACCCATCCAGGTTTCTTCGACTATCCCACCCTGTCGCCTATGACAGGGCGAGTCCTTTTCTCACCTGTTGACCCGGCGTGTAATCATGCGGTTGGAGTTTTGTCTCGCTACCTGAACGCTAGTTACCGTATGATCATTTCCTTGGCTGAGGAGCTGTGTCGTGTTCAGGACGCACTTGCAGCAGTGACTCTAACACCTCCTCCTCCTGTAGTTCCACCTAGGTATCCACCACCAGTTCCACCTCCGCGTGTGCTTGATACCCCTTCTGGTTTTTCTGGACCATCAGGCTTATCGTCTGGTAGTCGACTTGAGACCCCAGCTGAGTGGGCCTCACTCCTAGCCACTCCTGCTCCGCCGATGTTGAGGCGACGTGCTTTTTCTCCCGCAGAGGGAGAGCCGTCTCAGCAGCAACGTCGCGTCTCCTTTGACCCGGTAACTCACTTCATCAGTTCTGATTCTGACTCAGGATCCGATGACGAGGACTCTTCAGATGAGCAGTGTTTGTGTCACCGACGCACTAGACTGGAACTTGAGTAGTAATGCATGCATCTTTGCATATGTCGACTGCCGTATGAGCAGTCTAGCCATGATATCCCCCTACTAGCTTGCCATGTATGATGTTGGTTTATCTTGTATAATTATGTTATTCTATTTATTTTCCTTTTTCATGAATTTCTCTGGTGTCATATTACTGTATTTCTCCTTATGGATGTTGCTCATCGATTCGGTATTTGCCATGGGAACAAAAATTAGGATGAAGAAAGGAAGTAGCAGTCAAGGCGGCGATGGAAACCCCGTCCGTCGATCCACTAGGCAGGCAGGGCAACCGCCCGAAGACTTACCACCACCACCACCTCAAGCACCAACCATAGATCAGATAATGAGAATGTTTGAGGAAAAGAGAAACCAAGACCTCATGGAATTTCTCAAGAGTATGCAGACATTAGTAGGTCAGAACAATGGCAATGGGGTGCATTCCAAACTGCCTGACTTCCAGCGCACAAAACCACCCAGCTTTGGTCAGGCTGTGGATCCTATTGAGGCTGATGACTGGTTAAGAACCATGGAAAAGAAATTGGATATCGCTCGTTGTGAAGAAGCAGATAAAGTCCCATTTATCACCCATTATCTCGAAGGCCCGGCAGCCATATGGTGGGACAACACCAAGTTAATGTGGCCTGCTGGAGAAGAGATTTCCTGGGAGAAATTCAAAGAGCTGTTCCGCAAGTATCATATTCCCATGGGTATCATGAAAGTGAAGCAGAGAGAATTCCTGACTCTCACACAAGGAAACATGTCTGTGGGAGAATACCTAAACAAGTTCAACAACTTGGCCCGGTACTCTCCTCATGATGTAGCTACCGAAGAAAGGAAAATAGACCGGTTCCTCGGAAGACTTAATCACGCCCTCCGATGTTAGCTATGCATGTTGGACTTCCCCGATTTCTAGACCTTGGTGCATAAGGCCTTCATCGCCGAATGAGAACACAAGTATGGGAATGATGATCGTAAGAGGAAGTTCGAGCCCAAGAAGGACAACAGGGAGCCATATGCGCAAAAGCTGCACAGTTGGCAGTCAGGGCCATCTGAGAACAAACCTGTGTGGAACAATGGTGGCAACAACAGCAAGCCAGGCAACCAGAGCAAGACCTTCGTCAAGCAGCCAGTCATAGAGGACTGCCACCACAACAACACCTATTTCACTTGTGGCTAGAGTGGACACTACGCCAAGCAGTGTCCTGCAAATAACGGAAAGCAATCAGCCGACCACAAGCCACAAGTCAATCACCTTGGATGCCGCCCCAACCAAAACTTCAGCCACAGATGCGTCCACCACATCTCTACCAAAGAAGTCTGCGAAGCTCCAGACATTGTCCTTGGTATGTTTTCTGTCAATGACATACCTGGAATAATTTTATTTGATTCTGAGGCTTCCCACTCGTTTATTTCGCGAAGTTTTGCCACCTTGCACAAATTTTCTCCTTCACTTTTGGACAAAATCATGGTGGTACAATCCCCTGGCTCTATGCTCAGAACAAATATAATATAAAAGGGTCTGGAAATCTCAATCCATGGAGTTAAACTCCCAGCTACCCTTGTTGCCATTGAATCCCCAGGACTAGACATAATACTGGGGATGGACTGGTTGGCACCGCACCAAGTGTGTATCAACTGCGCCACCAGAACAGTTGCATTGGTGAACCCCACCGAACAAACCATCCAATTTCTGGCTAGCAGAATGATAACAAGAAAGGGCACGGCATACCAGACCATAGTTACAGATATGAATCTGATCCCGGTAGTGGGTGAATTTTCGGATGTGTTTCCTGAGGAATTACCAGGAATGCCGCCCGACCGAGAATTGGAGTTCACCATTGAAGTAATTCCTGGTACAACTCCAATATACAAGAAATATTATCGTATGCCAGGCCCAGAGCTGGCAGAGCTAAAGAAGCAGTTAGACGAGTTGCTACAGAAAGGATACATTCGTCCAAGCATTTCGCCATGGGGGTCACCAGTATTATTTGTCAAGAAGAAGGATGGAAGTCTACGAATGTGCATAGACTATCGCCAGCTTAACGAGGTCACTATCAAGAACAAGTAACTGCTCCCTCGAATTGATGACTTATTCGACCAGTTGAATGGAGCACGGGTATTCTCTAAGATCGACCTCAGAACGGGATATCATCAATTGAAAATCCGAAAGGAAGATATCCCCAAGACAACGTTCACCACTCGATAGGGACTATATGAGTTTATAGTGTTGGCGTTTGGATTGACCAACGCTCCAGCCTACTTCATGAGCATGATGAACAAAGTCTTCATGGACTTTCTGGACAAGTTTGTAGTGGTGTTCATTGACGACATCCTGATATACTCTAAGGATGAAGAGGAGCATAAGCAACATCTCAGAGCTGTCTTGGAAAGGTTGAGAACCCATCGCCTATATGCCAAGTTCAGTAAGTGCGAATTTTGGCTGAAAGAGTGGGATTCCTTGGACATATTCTATCAGAGAAAGGAATAGATGTTGATCCCAGTAAGGTTACTGCGGTCTTGAACTGGAAGACACCAGCCACGGTGACCGAAGTCCGTAGTTTCCTGGGCTTGGCAGGCTACTACCATCGCTTCATTGAAGGCTTTTCTAAGATAGCCAAGCCACTAACGGAATTATTGAAAAAGAACCAAAGGTTTATCTGGACAGCTGAGTGCGACAGCAGTTTCTAGGAGTTAAAAACGAGGCTAACCACAGCCCCTGTCTTAGTCCTCCCAGGCATTCACAAGAGTTTCGACATATACTGCGATGCATCCAGGCGTGGAATCGGATGCGTGCTAATGCAAGAGGGGAAGGTTGTAGCTTATGCAGCAGGACAGCTACGACCTCATGAGGAGAACTATCCCACACATGACTTGGAGCTAGCTACTGTGGTTCATGCCCTGAAGATTTGGAGGCATTATCATATTGGACAACGATGTGAAATATACACAGACCATAAGAGTCTCAAGTATATTTTCACTCAACCCGACCTGAACCTCAGGCAACGAAGATGGCTTGAGCTAGTCAAGAACTATGATGTTGGAATAAACTATCATCCAGGGAAAGCGAATGTGGTCGCTGACGCCGTGAGCAGGAAACAAGCTGCTGTGAATGCACTAGTTGAGGGTATGCATCCGAGCTTACAAGAAGAGTTTGTCAAGCTCAATATGGTGCTATGCGGCCCAATGACCCCGGACACGTTGGAAATTACTCCAACCCTCATGGAGGAAATCAAGGAAGCACAGAAGTCAGATAAAGAAATTTGAGAGATCAAGGAGTTAATTCAGCAAGGAAAGGCCAAGTCCTTCCGTATAGATGAACAGGGTACCGTGTGGTTCGAGAAACGAATTTTTGTGCCGGATCAGAACAATTTGAGGCAACAAATACTCAAGGAAGCACATGAGTCCACATATTCGATCCACCCAGGAGGTAACAAGATGTATCAGGACTTAAGAGAAACTTTTTGGTGGTCTGGAATGCGGAAAGATATAGCATACTATGTCGCCTGCTGTGACATTTGCAACAAGGTCAAAGAAGAGCATCAGAAACCCGCTGGGCTACTGCAACCTTTACCGGTGCCCCAGTGGAAGTGGGACGACATATGTATGGATTTTATTGTGGGACTGCCCAAGTCCACGAGAGGCAATGATGCTATTTGGGTCATTGTAGACATCCTCACGAAAGTGGCTCGCTTTATCCCAGTAAAGACCACTTTCAACGCAAATCAGCTGGCACAACTCTACATGTCCCGGATAGTCAGTCTGCACGGAGTACCCAAGTCTATCACTTCAGATAGGGGTTCCCTATTGACCTCGGCATTCTGGCTACGGCTACATCAAGCTCTGGGAACCATGCTGAAACATAGCACAGCGTACCATCCACAGACGGATGGACAGACCAAGCGAGTGAACCAAATATTAGAGGATATGCTTCGGTCATGTGCTCTCTCCCATGGACCCAAATGGGAGGATAGTCTGCCGTACGCTGAATTCTCTTACAACAACAGCTATCAGGCAAGTCTCAAGATGTCGCCTTTTGAGGCATTGTACGGACGGAAGTGCCACACACCGCTGAACTGGTCCCAAACAGGAGATAGTCACATCTTTGGTACGGACTTGATGCTCGAGGCTGAAAGGCAAGTCAAGGATATTCAAGAGCGGCTGTGAGCAGCCAAGTCCCGACAGAAGAGCTATTACAACCCAAAGCACCGGGAAGTAACTTTTGAGCCCGGAGACTATGCTTACCTACGGGTAACTCCTATGAAGGGAGTAAAGAGGTTTGGCACCAGGGGAAAGTTGGCCCCAAGATATATTGGTCCCTTTCCAGTGATTGCTAGGAAGGGCAGAGTCGCATATCAGTTGGAATTACCACCAGCATTGTCAGACATTCATGATGTCTTTCACATCTCACAGTTAAGGAAATGCATTGCACCCCCAGCCAAGCAAGCGAATATGAGTGAGCTAGAGCTGGCTAAGGATTTGACTTATGAGGAAAAACCTGTCAGGATCTTGGATCAGATGGAAAGAACCACGAGGAGTACGGTGATAAGATTTTACAAGGTGCTGTGGGAGCACCACACTCAGGAAGAGGCCACTTGGGAAAGAGAAGATTTTCTGAGATCCGCATATCCATATTTGTTCCCTGAGCAACCAAATCTCAAGGACGAGATTCATCCTAAGGGGGGTAGGTTTGTGACACCCTGATTTTGGCAACTTTTTCTTTTCAAACTTTTCTTGTCTTTATTTGAAATTTGAATGGTTTTTGAATCTTTCTAGTTGGTCTTGGAAACTTTTGAATCTTTCCAAGTGATCCAAAGCCTCACCACCTTGCCAAAACCCTACCAAGTACCTCTAGGACCTAAATCCCAATTTAAATCTTTTCCCAATAACCCTTTTCTTTTATTTGGGAATTTATGTCATCACTATGGGTTGTGAAGCAACCTATAGTTTGGATGGCCAGAAAATTCTCAAATAATTCTCTAAAATACCTTGGACCATATCTTGCCCCAATATCCAAAAATATTCCATGGCCTAGTTCAAATATTTTACTAAACAATTCATTTTTGTTCCTGGTCAGTCTGGACCTTTGTGAAGGAAGTACCTGCTCGGTTTGTCCAAATGCTCTGAAATTTTTGTGGCATGAGGACAACTACAAATGACTTCCGTCCACCAAGTTTCAGCCTCAGGAGATCATCCAAGTGAGCAGTACCTCAACATTCAGATTCTGGACCAGATTTGTAGGTTACACATGAACTACCCTCAAACCTCAACCAAACCTCCTCAAACTTGACCAGTTTGGAGTCCTTCCAACGAGGATCACTCCAGACAATTTTTTTGGCTCCATCCCTAGCTCTCCACCTCTCCAGATCTCTCTCTAGTTCACTGTCAGAAACTGTTGTTGATCCTACTCTTCATCTCAGGCAGAACCAAGCCAAACTATGGGTACAGATGAAGTGAGTGATCGAGGGTCGACGTGCCAGACAAGAAACACCAAGCTCTCATGGACTCTAGACATCAACTCCCGCGGTGAGCACGGCTACGGCATGTCAGTCGCCGCGCTCTGGACGCCGCCAGGCTCGGGTCGCGTTGGAGCGAGACGCCTGCGCCGTAGTAGCTTGTCCAAACGTGCCGACATCGTCCCTGGTCGCCACCTAGACCCTCCAGATTCTTCCCCCTCACCGGAGAAGCTCTCGGCGGCCGCCACGACCACGAGCACTGTGCCGCCCATGCGGCCACAGTTGCGGCGCCGCTCGTCTTCTTCTCCCCGAGTCATCTCCTCGCGCATTTAATGCCTCTGCCTTCACCCGTCACTTCGCCCCGTGCCATGATGGCCAGCTTGCCGTCCTTGCTCCAGTGGCATAGCCACGTCACCGCTGATCCAGAGAGATCGCCGAGCGCCTCCTCCCGGCTATAAATAGCCATGCCCGGCCTCGCCAAGTTCCTCACCCCTCTCCCTCTCTCTCAAATTGCCTCCCCAGAGCAAGAGCCAAGGCCGAGAGGCCTTCTGGCCTCGAGCTTCACCGGAGCTCCTTCGCCGCCCTAGCTCTACCACCAGCCACATCCACTCCACCTCCACCTCAACCGAGACCACCATTGTGCTCAGCTCATTCCACTGGTCCTCCCAGAGCCACCGCCCGGTCGAATTGCTGCTGGATTCGCCATCCCCTACGACCACCGTAGCCACCACCCACCGGAGAAGAAGGCCGCGATGCCGTCCGACCACCTCCGGAGTATCTGCGGGTACGGGTGTGCTCGTCGTCGACCGGCCGATCCATCCCCGCCATCCACGAGCCCAACCACCGTCAAAATCGCCGGCAATCACCGCCAGTGAGCCGCCCCTTTCTCTGCCCTCTCCCTCTTTCTAATTTAAACGAGCCCGGCCCCACCTGTCAGCCACTTACCGAAGCGGTAAGCGGAGGCCCCTTTGCTGGTTTTCTGATTTTTTGATTTTTATTTATTTAAACAGAGTTGACCAGCCACTTTGACATTGAATAACTTTTTATAGAAAGGCCCAATTGACCTGATTCTTTTTGCATTGTGTTGGTATTAAACTCCTTTATTTTCTGGCTAAGTTTGGTATTTTTCCAATACCCACAGAATTGTTGGTGAATAAAAAGGCTTTATGTGACATTTTCCTTTGCCATTTAAAAATGTTTTCAGAAGGAGATTCTTGTGGATTTGAAGACCAGGAGTATTTGAACAACCCAACAGAGCAAGGCAAGCCAGGACATCCATATTATGAAGCATTTCATAGCATTGCATTATTCATATTCATTTCTTGCATTTAATTAACATAGATAATTCAAGTGAAGTATTTAAATGCCTATTGTTGACAACTTAAATTGATATGATGAACGACCATGATTGCTAAGCGAAACTTAGTTGGTTGATCAAGAGTCACCTGTCCAGGCTTACCCGTGCAGCCACATTTGCCGGTATGGGACGGCCTTGACTTGGTCTCGCTTCGTGCTCTTTCAGCGGTACCTCCAGACAGGGAGTGTTATGTGTGCGTGCTGCCCTGATCAGGCAGACGGCGATAACCCTGTGAGCCCAGTTGAGTTTTGTGCCAGCGTCCCCATTTGGGACAGTGTAGTTAGGCCATGACGGTGGCAGGTGTCACGAGGTGACACGGGGCCACCCAAGGCTTGACTCCGAGGGAGTGTGATTGCCGGTGGTACGATGGGAGATTCACGAGTCAGGCGGGTTTCGTTGGTGCAACGCTGGTTAACCCGAATGGGATCACAAAGTCAGGTGCTCCATAGTGTGGGTAAAGTGCGCAACCTCTGCAGAGTGTAAAATCTATTCGAATAGCCGCGTCCACGGTATTGGACAGCCCGACCAGACCTCTCTAGGTGATCAACCGTAATAACCATAGTAATGATGGAAGAACTTGTCTTATGAGCGGAAGTACTCATTGGCATCGAGTATTCCGAGGGTTGTAAGACAACCCGTATATGAGTAAGTTAATAATAGTAAGTGAATCAGTTAAGACATAACATGTTGATTGCCATGCTATTATTTGCTGCATACTTAGTTGTCATGTGCTTGCGAGTACATTCAAAGTACTCACCTGGCATATCATGCCAGATGCAGGAGAAGACTGAGACGGAGGTATCGAAGGTCCGTGTTGCGATGACTAGGATATGTCCTCAGCAGTGTCCCTGTGGATGGAGTTACTATCATGTTCCGCTATGCAGTAGTCTTTCGCTGTAGTATCCCGCAGTAATATCGAGGCCCTGATATGTTAGATAAATAATGTAGATATTATCATCGCACTAGATGTGCTTTTGGCCTCGATGATCATGTAATATATAAGCTTGTACCCGACAATTATCAATAAAAGTTCAGCTATGTTCTGTTCCAAGTTGTTGTGTGTTTCCAGAAGACATGATCTCTGGGTTGGAAACACTGGTAAACCGGTTCTCTGAGCCGGGGTGCCACAAAGCTCTTCCCAGGAGGAGATCGACCCCACTGGGAGGTTTAGGAGCCAAGAGCGCGCACCATCTTTGAGGGCCTTGGGGAACCAGTTCACCTTGACCTTCTCATCGCCGTTTGCTGCTTCGATGCTCAGCGCGTAGAGCTGGAGGAATTCCGCGCGGTCGGGAGTGCCGCCGTACCGTGGGGGCAGATTCGGCTTGAACTTGTCGGGTCAGACGACGCGGCGCAGCTCCGGGGTGAAAGCACGGTAGCCTGCCGCGCTCACAGGTGCGGGCCGCGTGGGTGGAGCTTGGTCTTGATGCCCACGCGCCGCAACCTCTGGCGGCGCACGGTCTTGGTGCTGGCGCTGTGGCGCCGGGAGCGCTTGCGCATCGGCTTGTGGGCGCTGGATCACCTGGCAGCTTGCTTCATCGCGCGCTGGCACCCCGGGCGGCGGGTCACGCCGGGGAGCATCATGCCTGGGCTCGGGGTTGGCACTGCGCAGAGGAGGAGGAGGGGGCGCGCCGTGAGCCACGTCGCCCGCCTGGGATGCCGGGGGAAGGAGCGAGCGGGTGGGCGCAGGGGCCTTGCCAGCGGCATTGACGAGCTCGGTGATGCGGCCGAGCCAGTCGTCGTAGAGGTCGTTGGCCGGGCGGTAGCGCAGGAGCTCACACGCCATGAGCAGCACAGCCTGCGCATTTGTCGGCCCGCGACGAGCATGGGAGGACGAGGCCGTGGCCGGAATGGGTGATGGAGTTGCGGTGCGGCCATCACACAGCACGGAAGGTGGCAGTGACGAATCCTGCTGCTCATGAGTAGCAGGGTCAGTGACAGCGTTGGCCACCAGGGAGGCAGAGCGGCGAGGAGCACCGTTGCCCACGGGTGCCGTCTGGGTGACACGAGCGGCCCGGCGATCGGCACGGACACGGCGAGCGTCGACCATAGGAGCGACGGAACAGAGGCAAAACGAACGGTGGAAGAAGGACTTTGACATGCCCCTACCTAGCGCGCCAAATGTTGGATTCAGGGCTCCGCAGACCCAAGAAGGTTCGAACTCTGGGGCGTGTGCGAAGAACTCAACCTCTCAAACCTGCCAACTCGTCGCCCCACAGCCTACCCTAGCCGAACTCGCGTGAATAAGGACGAAGATGAACACGGCAGTTTACCCAGGTTTGGGCCACCTTGCGGTGTAATACCCTACTCCTGCTTTGTGGTGGATTGGCCTCATGAGGGGCTGAGGATGAACAAGTACAGAGGATGAACAACCTCGCGAGGGCTCGGGGTGAGAATGAGTCGACCCCTTCTATGGTGGTGGCTAACCTATATTTATAGTGGCCTTGGTCCTCTTCCCTCGAAACTTAGGTGGGAAGGGATACCACAACGACCAATTTGAAAGGGGACCAGTAGTACAGCTTATCATGACAAAAGGTGGTCTTCTCCTACAAAGCTTCTGGTCCTGACGCAGCGGTGGGCTCGGCGATGACCTCCGCCTTGCCGAGCCTGTGGTATTGGTCTTGTAGCACCGGAATGGAAACCTTTGGGGGATTCCTTGGGAACCCATGCATGTCCTTGCCTCCTTAGCACCAAAGAGGAAACTGCCTCCTCTGCGCCCGCTGGCGCCCGCCTGGCCTTGGTCGTCATGGTTCATGTTATCACCGCCTCGTGAGGCTGGGTACCTGCATAGAAATCTCCACTCCTCGGGAGGCCGCCTGGGGAGGCCGCTCCTCAGGAGGTCTTGGCGTTGTCCTCCTCGCGAGGCCTGGCCCCTCACGAGGGTCTTGTCTTGGTGGTCTTGGAGGTGGGCCATACCAGGCCATTGAGGAAGCCACGCCGTGGGCCGCAGGCAGGCAAGTCTGGGTACCCTGGTTCCCAGAACACCGACAGAGGCCAGTGCCGCCATCGATGAGGGTCTTGGTGACAGAGACGTTGCTGATGGTGGGGGTGCATAGCATGGGTAGTGCACCGGCGGTGGCCGAACACCTGAGGTGGTCCTTTGAGTCAAACGTGATGGCGTACTGTGGCCACTTGAGGGGGCGCACAGCCTTATGCCTCGGGAGGGCGGGGTTAACCTCACGAGAGAACTGCTTGAAGAGGCGATTCAACGTGGGGGCCTGAGCTCCGCCGAGGAAGCAGGCTATCACGCGAGGCTGCTGGTAGCCCCCAGCCCCCTCATCTGGCTGGTTGTTGTCGTTTCTCCTAGGGGTGGCGGCAACGGCGGGAGGCCCGTGTTGCCCTGAGGACGGGCCTCGCGAGGCTGATCGCGCCAGGCGCCGTTGTGAGGCTGATCACGCCAACCCTCCTCACGAGGCTGGTCACGCCAGCCCTGACAGGTGGTTGCTGTTGTCCCAGTGTCCTCCACTGCGGCCTCCTCCATGGCCGAAGCCACAGGCGTTACGGTCTGGGCGGCGGCCCCAGCGCTCGTGATGGAGCGCCCTGAGCTCCTGATAGTCACCGGTGTTGTGGGTGTGCATGTTGTGGTAGACGCAAAACACGCGGCCGTCCTTGCCGGGAACATCGTGGTCGCGGCCGCACTTCAGCTCTGGCTCTGCCGCCAGCACGATGGGGCCATTGCGCTTCACTTCCTTGGCCTTCTTGTCCTCGGGCTCAATGTCGGGGTCATTGACGAGAGAGAGGCGGCCTTTTTCCGCCCTCGCGCACTTGTCAGCTAGGTTGAACAGCTCCAGCGCCGTGCACATGTCGTCGTTGATGGCGAGCTTTTTGCTCATCCTGACATCCGTGACACCGTCGATGAATGCAGAGATGATGGCTTTGTCAAAGGCCTTCGGGATCTTGAGGCGGACCTGGGTGAAACGCTGAATGTACTTGCGGAGGGTCTCTCCAGGGCACTGCTTCACGCGTCGCAGATCGTTGATGGTGAGGGCAAGGTCACGGGCACCTTGGAAGTTGATGATGAACCGCTCGCGGAGCTCATCCGACAAGGAGATTGACCCCTTAGGCAGGTTCATGAGCCAAGAGCGCGCGCCATCCTTGAGGACCATGGGGAACCAGTTCACCTTGACCTTGTCATAGCTGTTTGCCGCCTCGATGCTCAGCGCGTAGAGGTAGAGGAACTCTGTGGGGTCGGGGATGCCGTCATAGTGAGGGGGCAGCTCCGGCTTGAACTTGACTGGCCAGACCACCCGGCGCAGCTCACGAGTGAAGGCGTGGCAGCCAGCGACGCTCATGGGCGCGCCTCACGCGGGAGCGGTGTGGTTGTGGCGCCCATGCGCCGCGGCTTCTTGGACGGCCCGATCTTGGTGCTGACGTAGCGTTGTGGGGGGCGCACATGCGTCGTGCAGCGGCTGAAGCACAATCTGGCAACTGGCCTCATCCCGAGCCGGCACCGGTGCTCCACGCGGCGGGTCATGAGGCCGCGCGTCGTGCCGGGGCTCGGTGTTGTCACCGCGCAGGGGAGGGGGCAGAGGCGCGCCGTGCACCACATCACCTACGCGAGATGGGGGAGGACAGAGCGAATGGGAGGGCATCGGGGCCTCGCCCACGGCGTTGACGAGTTCAGTGATGCGGCCCAGCCAGGCGTCGTAGCCTTTGTTGGCGGGGCGGTAGCGCAGCAACTCATGCGCCATGAGCAGCACAGCCCGTGCATTTGCCAGCCCGCGGCGAGCATGGGAAGACGAAGCTGTGGCCGGGGTGAGAGAAGGCGTGGCGGTGCAGCCGTCATGCTGCAGGAGGGCGGCAGGGAGGAGTCCTCCTGCTCGTGAGCGGCGGGGTCGGTAGCAGCGTTGGCCGCGGCCGACGGGGAATGATGGTGGGCGTCGCGGCCCGCTGGCTCCGTCTGGGCGACGTGAGCTGCGTGGCGCTCGGCACGAACACGATGAGCATCGGCCATGGGGACAGTGGAGTAGGGACGGAGCGAAGCGGAAGAACTCCGACACACCTCTACCTGGCGTGCCAAATGTTGGAATCGGGGCGTCGGGGACCCAAAGAATTGTTCGAACTCTGGGTGTGCGCGAAGAACTCCACTTGCTACGACCGCTGCTCCCTACCTCACGGTGATGCTCCGGCGTGCTCGAGCGAGAGGGAAGAAAGGGCGAAACACAATGATTTACCCAGGTTCGGGCCACCTTGTGGTGTAAGACCCTACTCCAGCTTTGTGGTGGATTGCCTCGCGAGGGAGGATGAGTATGAACGAGTACAAGGAAGTGGTGCCACGGGAGGGCTCAAGACTCGACCCCTCTCTATGGTGGAGACTAGCCTATACTTATACTAGCCATGGTCCTCTTCCCCCGAGAACTCTAGGCGGGAAGGGATGCCACAATGGCCAATTTGAAAGGGGACAGTAGTACATCTTATCCTAACAAAAGGTGGTCTCCGCCTGGCAAAGCTTCTGTCCATGACGCGTAGGTGGCCTCGACGATGACCTCCGTCCTGGCGAGCCGGTGTCCTACTTTTGTTGCACTGAAGAGGCAACCTTTGGGGCCGCCTCGGGAACCCGCTCGCTGGCCTTGTTCCTTAGGCACCAAAGAGGAAAGCCTCACCATCCACGCCCGCTGGCACCGGTCCTGGCGACGCTCGTCGTCGCTCGTGTCACCCACGTGCATCGCGAGGCGGGGTGGCGAGCCTAGAGATGTCCACCCCGTGAAGGGCCTTGGGAGGCAGTCTCGGGAGGCCGCCCCAAGAGAGGGCCTCATGAGGTACTTAGCGATGCGCGCGTCGCGAGGCAAAGACCCTCGCGAGGGTCCTGCTTGAGGAGCCTTGGAGACGGGCTGTACTAGGCCTTCACCATGCGCTGCGTCCTGGGCTGCAGGCAGACGGGCCTGGGTACCCCCAGTCCCAGAGCCCCGACAGCCGTGGTTGGTGCGATCTCCCCAAGGACATCCTCGACCTCTGTTTTTCACGTATGGGTATGTTCAGCACCATACGGCTGCTACATGCTCGAGGGAATTGCACGCGGCCATCGTCGATGCGAGGCTTGAACTTTCTAAGACACACTACTTGCTACTATCTGCTCTTGCAAGATGCGCTCACCACGATCACCATGATACGGAGGTGTACATCATGCCCCTCAACTTTGATTCGATGACCATCACCCGAAACTTCTTGGCAGGTATGTACTGGGTCGGCATGAACTCCCACTGGATGGCTGTCGTCAGAGAAGACTGGAACAAGTGGGTGCTTGTGAACTTCCACACCTCCTATGAGATTATCCTTCCTCCCTTGGATCATATATCCGGCCCATGTGAGCTGTACGGACCTTGTTTCGCCAAAGATTGTAATCTGCCAAGTACCCACATGATCTGGGAATTACGTAGACTTCAAGCTAATTGCCTTGTTCGACTGCGGACTCGCCTATCTTTGCCCTGGTGCCTTCTTTAGGTGGAAACAACTCCCCTCACAGCGCTGCCTCGATGGTGATACACACATCTGTGATGCTATTGAACACAATTGCATCATCTACGCATTGACAATGTAGATGGCACCACGTATTGTTGGGACACCACGTGTAAGTTGTTTTTGTCTGATTTTAATGATAACACCATGACATTTTTTAAACTTTTGTGATGACTGGCATATCCCTATTACAATACAATTTGAGTAGAACTATGGAAATGTATTAGGGACGCCATAAATCAGGAAATAAAATAGGGAAATTTGGAAGTCCAAATGGTAATCTCTATATTTGTAAGTAGTTAAATCATGTGATTGTGACCATGTCTATACAACCAATTTGTAACCTTGAATAATCAAACGGTTAGGAATATATGGATATTCTCCTAACTTTATTATAATCTTTATACTACTAAATATCAGTGTGTATCTATAGCAATGTTAGTTTCCTCATTTTCATGATGTAGGAACATGCATAACACTGTTGGTTTCATCTAACCATGCATTAGGGAAGTAAAAGTGCATATGGAAAACTCTATATTTTGAAGTAGTGAAATCCTGTCATGCTTACCATGTCTACATACCTACATTCGCCCTTCAGCAACCAATGGCTAGAATAATATCCTCACAAGAATTTTGCACATAGAACATGAGTATATAACAATGCATGGTGTGTTAGTTTCCTCCGAAGAATTTATTTGTGAGGACAGAACATCACTACATAACATGAGTGGCATGTTAGTTTCCCATGAAGAATAGATTGCAATATAACATGAGTATAGCCATGCATGGCAGTGCTATATTTTTGACCCCAATATACATTTCCCTGTATTTTCCTCTCAGTTCCAACAGGGACAGATCAATGTTGTTTCTTACATTATCCTACTCATACTATGAACAATGGTTATTTTACATTAGCAATGCCTGTCCTTTTTGTCTCCTTTTTTATATGATGTCGTGTCCCTACAGTTACTCCCTTTGTAATCACACCACCTTTGCCAAAAACAGGGAAGCACAAATGGTTCCTCGCTTGATCAGACGATGGCGAAAGACTGATGATCATTCGCACGCATCAGCCAACAATGTTATATTGCAAAAACTCCACTGTGTACAAGAAGCATGAAATACATGAGTATCCGAAGAATGGTTGTTATGTCTATGAGTAGGATACCAGCTTGTTGGGGCCTTCAGGATTTTTGAGTTGGAGGTGGTTAAACAGCCTTGGCTAACACTCTCTGTTTATCGGAATCAATTATCCAATTAAATACGAGATCACCCTTGGCAAGGATCTTGATGGCAGAGAGGGTCTATTTACTATGGAAAATTGTGTGTACACGGTGAACCCTAGGACTTCGGGATCACACACCCCTGATTATCAACAATACAACCTGCAGCCAAAAGAAGGTAAGAATGAGAAAGGCGTCTGGATTAACTTTAACCTTGGATGTCTCAACTCCGACAGGCGGTGATGTGGTTCAAGTATTTAGGTTGATAGGCAATGGGGTTGTTGCGTCGAAAGGGTGGAGTCCTGGTGTCTCTGAATCACTGGTGGCCGAAGGGGGCTGCAAATTATGATGGTGCTGGATCATTCCTCTTCAAATGACTTGTTGTCTTTCCTGCTTGTTCTGGATGGGTCGTGTCCTCTTTTGTTATGCAGACTCCTTGTAATTTGGTCATCCTCGTCTATGTCACTCTTACTATGTACTAGTCGCTCTCTTTAGAACTTTGTGATTTGTGTCTGGATCATGAGAGTCTAAGCGCTGCATATGGGTGTATTTTGGTGGTGTAGCAAGACTTATGAACTTTCATGTCTCGCTGTTTATGTCAGTAGTAGTCACTAGTCAGTGGTTGCATGCTGTATATATCGTTGTTTCGAACTACTGATGGGCTAAATGAGGGCATCACCATTATATATATATATATATATATATATATATATATATATATATATATATATATATGGAAAATACATCCTACCACCTCGGGGTAGTTACCCCACATGTCTCATATACTACCATGTGGTACTATACATACTAGTTTATCATTCTAGATATGTTAATATACTATTTATAAGATAATCCAAAGTGCGTTACATGAAAAATTTGCAAGTTGGCCCATGATTTTTATTATATTTGCAAAACATGTACATATTTGTACGTAAAAGAAGCATACATAAAATGTGATACATACTACGTAAAAAGTAGTATGTACACTACCTAAACATTCTTATATACTACATACTACGCGTATATACTCTCTGATTTGACAGATACTACATACAACATACAAAACTCAAGTGGTGGTAACTACCACCGGTGGTAGATAAAATTTGTCCTATCTATATATATCCTTTTTTCAATTTATAATTTGAGCTCGTTGACTTTTCGATGATGTACACTTGTTTGGGTCAACTTGAGGTGTCGTTGAATATGGGCCGAGTAGTAACGCAATGCCAAACAGGTCAATTATGAACTCTGAGGCTGGGCGCTCAAAAAAAGAAAGAGAAAGAACTCTTAGGCTGATATGTGGGCACCGCCGGTATTTTCGTGTGGTTGCGCAACGAGAGTGTATTGGCCCACATTCGAAATTCATGCTACCTTTCATCCCCAATCCCCCGCCCCTCCCCCACCTCTGGAATCTTGATTCCTACTCTAGTTCCCCTAAATCCCCCTCCTCTACTCCCTGTACTCAAGCGCACTATCATGTCACCAGTCACCACAGATCTTTGAGCCAGAGATCCTGAGATCCGTCCTGCCTTCGGGCGTTGCATGCAGTCGCTCAACAGTGGCATGTCGGCACTTGAGGACCAGTTTGCCAGCAAAGTGCTGATGGTAACCATCAACGGCAACCGGCCTCCCGTCTCACTGGATGACCTTGTCAAAGCTCTTCGTAGTACACACGACATCCAAATAAGTGACTTGCTCGTCGAAGTCTGTCCGCCATCGGCTGATTTCTTAGTCAGGTTTCAGACAACTTACGACTATAGTCGTGTGTTCGAATCTTCCTGGCATTTGTTGTGGGATGGCGCGCTGGCGAGCTTCGATCGGTGGCACCCAGGATGGGGCTTGGTGCCCTCTAAGCTTGAATTTTTAACAAAGCTTACCTTTCACGGCTTGCCTCCATGGGCTTGGAATAGCGAGTGCATGAATGAGCTTATCAACGACTTAGGAGGTGAGCTCTTAAGTATGTTCACTCCTCCAGACAGCTGGGCGTCAAGAAACGAGAGCAGATCACAGCCGGCAGTGGAGTCCACAATCTGGTCGATGCACGACAAGGGGAAAGGATCCTTTGGGCATGCTTTGTTGAGGTCAGTGTAATCAATACAAAGTCTCCATTTCCCATTCACCTTGCGTACAACAACCAGATTTGCCAACCATGTTGGATGCAGCACTCCTCTGACCAGGCCAGCTGCCTCGAGTTTCTTGATCTTTTCTGCTATAAATTGTTGCCGTTCCAAAGCTTGCCTCCTGACCTTCTGCTTGACGTGCCGAGCGTGAGGGCATACAGCAAGGTGGTGCTCAATTACCTCCCTGGAAACACCGGGGATGTCAGATGGTTGCCATGCAAACACATCTACATTCGCCCGCAGGAAGGAAATGAGCGCACTTTCCTTTTTTGCTATCTAGGGTGGCACTGATGGTGAAAGTACCACCAGTGCCATCCTCCCTTGCCGGCACCTTCTTTGTCACTGGTGGAGCAGCCTTGGATCTCTTGCCGGCAGGCTTTCTGGCAAGTCCTCGACGGGTGCGCAGCACTCCAAGGAGGTGCGCTTTCCAAAAATCTCGCTGGATGACTTGCCGGGAGCTGTTGCCTTGTTGGCTTTCACTGCGACCAAGTCCCTATAGAGTTTGTCCACACAAATGACTGCATCTTTTTGGTTGGAGTTGATGGAGATGACACCCATGGGCCTTGGCATCTTCAATGTATTGTAGGCATAGTGGGATGCCGCCATGAACTTGGATAGGGAAGGGCGACCAAGAATTCAATTGAACGGCAAGGGGATCTTAACCACGTCGAACATGATCTTCTCGGTTTAGTAGTTTAGGTCTCCGCCAAATGTCATCGGCAGCGTGATCTTTCCTTTTGGTTGGCTCCTTCCCGGGTTGATTCCCTGGAATGTCCCGGTTTTCTTGAGCTGTTCCTCAGGTATCTGTAGCCTCTCGATTACCTCGGGGGAGATCAAGTTCAAGCCGGCTCCATCGTCAACTAACATTTTTGTGACCTTGAGGTTGCGTATCGTTGGTGAGACCAACAACGCCAAACAACCGACCGCAATTGTGCGATCAGGGTGGTCCTCGGCATAAAAAATGATAGGCGTGTGGGACCACTTGAGGGGCTTTCGTGCATCTGCTACTGGCTCCGCTTTATTAACTTCGCGTGCCCATTGCTTGAGCTGGCGATTGGAGGAGTGCAAAGACGCAGCCCCGTCAATGCACATGGCCTCCGTCACCTTCTGGAATTCTTGTTCGCTAGACTCATCATCCTCATCCTCACTTTCTTTGTCTTCTTCTTTATTTTCTCTGCCCCTGGCGGGCTTTTCTTTCTAGCCAGGGTTGCCATGGCGTCCACCTCGACCACCACGGCCCTTCTTGTCGGGTCTGCTTGTATTGTCTTGACCCTATTCCTTGTCCCGCTTCTCATACTCAGCTTTCTGTTTCTCAACCAGCTGCTCAACTTGACGGCACTCGTGGAGGTCGTGGCCCTAGGTACGGTGGATCTTGCAGTATGGCCCATCGGACTTGCCAGCTTTCTCTCCTGCCGCGGCGACCTCGCAATCAGCGCATGTAGCCGCTTCCTTGCCAGTACTCTCCGTTTTGGGTTTCTTGGCGGGGCTTGAGTTGCCGGATCCTTCCACAGCCATAACTGAATTGCCTCTGCACTTTATGTTGTGTCTTCGACCCTTCTTTCCTGAGGCAGTTGTGTCGTCATCGTTGGAATCGACTTTGGCGGCATCATCCTCCCCGGGAAGCCTTCTCCCTTCTTCAGTGTGCGCACATTTGTCCGCCAACGTATAGAGTTTGTTGACGGTCTTCGGCAGGCTGATATGCATCTTCTCCCTCATCTTGTGATTGCGCACATTCATCTGGAATGCGGCAACCACGGCCGCAAGGTGAATATCCGGTATGATGCGATGCACGCGGCTGAATTTCTGGATGTACTTGCACAGGTTCTCTCCTTCCTTCTGTGGGATCACTTGCAAGTTGTTGGGCAACCCTGGACCTTTCTGTCCCCCAGTAAAAGCACCAACAAACTCATTGCAAAGATCTGACCACGAGGAAATGGAGTTTTCCGGCAAGTTCATTAGCCAACACCTCATGTTGGGCTTGAGTACCAACGGGAAGTAGTTGGCTAGGATTTTCTCGTCCCTTCCCCCGGCGGCCTATACGACGATTGTATAAATGCCCAACTGCCGGGTTCTGATTGCCGTCGTACTTTTCCGGGACCTCAGGCTTAAACACGCGGACGGACGGCCAGCGGACTTGCCGTAGCTCACGTGTGAAGGCGGGGCACCCAACCACGTAAGGTAAGTACACGCCAAGAACGGGCGCTGGCCCATCGACGACTGGACCATTGCGCTCGTCTGATTGATGGCGTGCCTGCCGGCACCGCTGGTTGGTGGTACGAGCGTCTTCCGCTCATCTATCAAGCAGCACTTGCCTCTGGTCTCGCTGCGTCTGCGGGTCTGAGGAAGCCATCAATGCGTCGTCGGGATCTACATCTTGCCGGGCCCGCTGCTAGTGCCGGTGCTGCCGTTGAGATTGTTGCTGAGGAGGCGATTGCACTGTGGGTGCACAGCCTACCACACGGCCTTCAGTTTGAGGCACAGGCGCGGTTGGTGGTCGCCGCGAAGGCTCAGCCATCTGGGACATGTGCTCGTGCGATCACCTCTGTCGCTGTTGAAGGCATGTTGGCACGTGAAGAGCGCGACATTGCTCGACTCCTAGCAGAGCCAGCAGGAGCGTCGTTGTGCTCTTGTCGCCGCGCCGTGGGGGCAAGGTGAGTTGGCATGGCAGAAGCCGCGCCCGTGGGTATTGAGCTTGGTCGATGGGCGATTTTCCATGCGGGCGTCGCTGTGGAGGCACAACAGCACCGCCCGGCGTCACATCGCGCTCATCTTGCGACGGGCGCGGCGTGTATCCTGAGGTCGCTCCACTGGCCGCTGCCGGTGTCGCTGTAGTGGGAGGGTCGCAGTTCGCGCCCGATTGAGCGGGGTCACTCTAGTGGCTGTGTTCGCGGGCACGAGGAGGAGGCGGGGGTAGAGCACCCACGTCACCCGTGCCATGGACGTCATTTTTGCCTGAGCATTGAGATAATTGTCCGCCTCCAGCATCCCCACCGCCTGGTCCCGTCACAGCGGGCTCGGCGACTGTGCCGCCTGCGTCGGTCGTGCCCACCGCGGTGTTCACTCCATCGGCGGCGGCGGCGCCGCTTGCGCCGCCCGCAGATAAGGGTGATTGGTGCTGGGACGTAGAAGGCTTGACAGCCATGGAGCCCTTCTTCTTGGGTGCCATGGGTGGTGATGATGATGATGAACTCAAAGTAAACGACGCGTCGCCTACTTCCTTGGTTCTCGCCAACGAAGATCCCCATATGTGGCGCGCCAAAGATGTCGGCGTGGAGCCGGCGATCTATGGGGCAGGGCTGCCCTTTTGCTAGTTCTGCTGGGGGTCAATTGGCGCGAAGAGCAAGCACAACAGGAGGTGCCACGGTTTTTACCTAGGTTCGGGCCACTGAGAAGCGTAAAACCCTACTCCTGCTTTGATGTATTGAGTGAATGTGGAAGAAAGTACACAGAGCGCTCTCTCCCGGCAAGTCGCTTGGAGAGGGCAACTGCACGGATATCTATGCGTGTGTGTTGTGTGGGTTCCAACCCCTGTAAAGGTTGCCCTGGCCCTCCATTTATAGCTCAAGGGGATACCATAGTGGCAAAAAGGTCATTACAAGGTGATTAAACTAATGCAGATCTATCGTACCTAACTCTGGTAGTCAGGACAAAAGTGCATTAAATGCAATGCTAGGTGTCGAGTGGAGGGTGAACCCCGGCAATGTTGATGCACCTCTTATCCACCTACCTCTTATTAGTTTGACACGGCGTTAGGACGGGTGTAAATAAAGGTAATCCTCCTCCCCAGCAAGCTGGCACGCATGGGCTGCCTCCACCTAATAACCTGCGGGCTCGACACCTCGCTGATCAGCAACCAGCTAGCCAGAGAGGTGGAGCGCTGGCGTTCGATGGGAAGTCCGTGCTCGAGGGGCTTGCCGGGCCGTGACTTGCTATCTCACTTTTGCCGGGGTTGGTTGCTCCTGTTGTGAATCTCGTGGCTTGTTCCAAGCCTTGGTCTTCTTAATGCGCTTCTTAATCTCACGAAGAGCGACTTCTCTTGTTTGGTTGTGCATGGAACTTGATGCTTGCTGGGGGAACTGCAATATGTCTGTGCATAAGTTAGGGCAGCAAATGCCCATGTTTGTTTCACTGACAGTCAGGCTGGCTGACTGGATGTGCTCTAATTTGAGGTAACAACTAAATCTTCTCTGGTACTACTTATATCCAAGCTATAGGTGTGAAGCTCTGATGTGCCAATACATTTGATATTCACTTGTTCTATTTTTTGTACCTGAACTTTTTTTTAAATGGCTGTACGTCAACTTAATGTGCTAGCAGAACTTATTGTGTTGTTTGTCCATTTTATTTGCACAACATTCAAGATATTTCCACGTCATTGATCAAAATGATGAATGGTGATGTATGAGTTTGTCGGTTTCAAGATAGCCCTACCTGTAGCGATCCACTACTTCCACCGCTATTGTGTCGCCCGCGTAAAATTTTTGTATGCAAGCTAAATGTGCTATGATGTTGTACATGATTGTGTCAACTATATAAGCCTTCTCAAGGCGTTGTCCATTTAGTCAAGAAAACGATTTAATGGTAAAAAAAGTCAACAAACTATTCTGATAATCGTTGTCGTTGGATTGACATCCGACGACCATCCTGCTTCTTCAATCTCTGATCTTGTTGCCCCATCCGCCAAAACCATCGCCGGCGGGAGTGCCTGCTTCTGCCTCCCGTTCCCGGCTATGCTATCGCGCAGGCCTCGCCGCCCCACCCTACTCCCACCAGTGTCCAGATCATACCCATACTCACCCACACCTTCTATTATTCTCCAGCGACGGCAGCCTCACCCAACAGTTGAACCAGTCAACCCTCACACTCCCCTCCACCAGGGACTCCAGTGCCCCATCTTCCACACCTCCAGGTTGTTCCCATCCTAGGCCTCGCCGTCATCCACCACCGTGGTGCGCTCAACGATGCGTGGTCAACATGGTCATCAACGAGAGCCATCGGAAGAGGACTATACATGGAGAAGGTGACAGCTGGGACCCACTACCTACATCTTTGCATGCAAGGAAGTGCCTCCTTATTATGTAGGAAAAAAATTCCTCCCCCCCCCCCCCCGACAGCTGGGACCCACCAGCTACATCTTCACATGCAAGGAAGTCACTCCTTATTATGCGCAAAAAAATGATTCCCCCCAGACAGCTTGGACCCACCACCTACATCTTCGCACGCAAGGTAGTGCCTCCTTATTATGTGAAAAAATTGATTCCTCCCCCTAACAGCTGGGACCCACTAGCTACATCATCGCACGCAAGGAAGTGTCTCCTTATTACGCGAAAAAATATCATTCCTCGCCATGATAGCTGGGACCCACCAGCTATATCTTCGCACGGAAGGAAGCGCCTCTTTATTACACGAAAAAAGATTCCTCCCCCTGATAGCTGGGACCCACCAGCTACATCTTCGGATGCAAGGAAGTGCCTCCTGTCGGCGTGGAGCAGGATCACCTAATGGGCAGGAGTGCCCTTTGTGGTTCGGCATGGGGACGGTCGCGTTGCACAAAGAGCAGAAGCAGCAGGGGACAACACGATAATGGACAACTAGTTTTTACCCAGGTTCGGGCTGCTTTGCAATGTAAAACACTACTCTTGCTATGGTGGATTGATCTGGAGGAAGACGAAGGCGCAGAGTGCACTAGTCGTGCAAGGGTTCCTCTGGAGTGTGCTCACACGCGTACAAGTGCAGGGGGTCGAAGTGTTCGAACCCCTTTGCTAGGTTGCCTCTGACCTCCTTTTATAGGTTAAGGGGCGACCACGGTGGCAAAACAGTCATTTGGGTAAGATTAGATAGCTAACAGTGCTATCGTACCTAACTCTGGCAGTTAGGACAAAGTGCATTAAATGCACTGCTAGGTGTCATGTCGAGGTTGAATCCCGGCAAGCCTGCCGCACCGCTTATCTGCTTCTCCTTGCTAGCGTGACACATCTTCTGACGGGTGTCAATAAAGCTAATCACTCCTTGATCATGTTGCCACGTGCTTGACAGGATCCACCTGGTTGCTTGGTTCCTTGACACCGCACTGATAAGTGACTTAGGTGCGATGAGGTGGAGCGGTGGCGTCTTGGTTGAAACCTACCGGCAAGAATCCTGGCGAGTTTTGATCTTGGCGGCTCCGGCAACCCAGCCGGGGCAACCTGGACTTGCCCTTAGGTGCGGCCTCGGCCTGGCCGGGCTCTCCTGCCCGGTAGGGGGGGCCTTCCCAAGGTGATTTCTGGCTATCTTGTTCTCCAGGGTCTCTGATGTGCCAGGCAAGGGCAGCTCGCCCGCAAGTCCGCGCACATGTCAAAGGGGGAAACAAATACCCCTGTTTGTGTACACCGACACCTCCTTATTACACGAAAGAAATGAATCCTCCCCTTGAATGCTGGGACCCACCAGCTATATCTTCGCACGTTAGGAAGTGCCTCCTATTCCCCCTGACGGTTGGGATCCACCAGGTCGAAGCGTATGTAGCGTTATCTGTCTGGTCACAAACTTGTATGTACATACTCGTCGATCGGTCTCTCTGCCACGATGAACCGTGGCCGAGTAAGGAGCGATAGCAGTTCAGGCAGTCCCGTCTAAATCGTGTACGCATACGTACAGCCACGGTGCAAAAAATACGACCACGTACATACGGGCGTGGTCTCGAATGTGTACTCGCACATACGTACGACCAGGGCTCGTGTACATGGAGAGGCAACACACGGCACCAACAACCTCTTGTTCATCAGTAGCCAACCAGCTGGGTCCGAATGGAGAAACAACGTCGTGTTTATCGGGAGGCAACAAACTGGGTCGGAATGCGTCTTGTTCGTCGGGAGCCAACCGGCTCGGACGGAACAGGCGAAACGGGGTCCTGTTCATTGATTCCCCACTGGCTCGGGGTCTGGCATACTGCAGAACAAATGAAACAGAGTTCTCTTCAACTGCCTATGGTCAAAACAGGGTCATGTTAATTGGGAGGGGTCTGGCGTACCGCAAAATGGACGAAACAAACTTCCGTTCAACTGCCTACGGTCGAAATGCGGTCCTGTTGATCAGGAGGGGTCTGGTATATCACAAAACAGAGGAAACGTACTTTTCGCCAACCGCCTACGGTCAAAACAGGGTCCGGTTCACTGGGAGGGGTGTGGCATACCGCAAACCACGACTCCACAAGCTACTATTCATCCACCGTCAACTTTCTTCAGCCTCCACCGGCTACTGTTCATCCACCTCGACTTCCTCCAGCCTCCATGAGGTCATGTTCATCCACCCCCAACCAGCTGGGGTGTGGCATACTACAGCATGGCCTCCTCGGTGTCCTGTTCATCCAGCTAACCACCTACTACCACGGGGTCCTATTCATCCAACCCCCACTGCCTGGGGTGGGGCGTACAAGCGGGCTGCAGCAAACGGGAATTGTTCATCCACAGCCAATCAACCGGCTAACTCAAGTCAACATCTCGTGCAAGGGGCTCGATCGATGCAAGTCTCGACTCATTCTATGTGTCGCGCACGATGCAACAATTGGCATTGTTGCGAGAGGCAACCCAACTGGCTACATCTCTGATGTCTACTACACAACTTGTTCTTGTAGACTCGTGTTGGGCCTCCAAGCGCAGAGTTTTGTAGGACAGTAGCAAATTTCCCTCAAGTGGATGACCTAAGGTTTATCAATCCGTGGGAGGTGTAGGATGAAGATGGTCTCTCTCAAACAACCCTGCAACCAAACAATAAAAAGTCTCTTGTGTCCCCAACACACCAAATACAATGGTAATTTGTATAGGTGCACTAGTTCGGCGAAGAGATGGTGATACAAGTGTAGTAATGATAGTAGATATTGATTTTTGTAATAGAAACAATAAAAAACAGCAAGGTAGCAATTGATAAAACAGACCACAAACGGTATTGCAATGCTTGAAAATGAGGCCTAGGGTCCGTACTTTCGCTAGTGCAATCTCTCAACAATGCTAATATAATTGGATCATATAACCATCCCTCACGTGCGATGAAGAATCTCTCCAAAGTTCTTATCTAGCGGAGAACATAAGAAGAAATTGTTTGTAGGGTACAAAACCACCTCAAAGCTATTCTTTCCGATCAATCTATCCTAGAGTTTGTACTAAAATAACACCAAGCTATTCTTTGCGATCGATCTAACCAAGAGTTCGTACTAAAATAACACCATATGATACACATCAACCAACTCCAATGTCACCTAGATACTCCAATGTCACCGCGAGTATCCGTGAGTTGATTATACGATATGCATCAAACAATTTCAGATTCATAATACTCAATCCAACACAAAGAACCTCAGAGAGTGCCCCAAGATTTCTATCGGAGAAACAAGGATGAAAACGTGCATCAACCCCTATGCATAGATTACCCCAATGTCACCTCGGGAATCCGCGAGTTGAGTGCCAAAACATATATCAAGTGAATCAATATAATACCCCATTGTCACCACGGGTATTCATATGCAAAACATATATCAAGTGCTCTCAAATCCATAAAAGTATTCAATCCGCTAAAATGAAATCTCAAAGGAAAAACTTAGTTCATCACAAGATAGAGAGGGGAAAACACCATATGATCCAACTATATTAACAAAGCCCGCGATACATCATGATCGTGACATCTCAAGAACACGAGAGAGAGAGAGATTAAACACATAGCTACTGGTACAAACCGTCAGCTCCGAGGGTGGACTACTCCCTCCTCGTCATGGTGGCCGCTGGGATGATGAAGATGGCCACCGGTGATGATTTCCCCCTCCGGTAGAGTGCCGGAACGGGGTCTAGATTGGTTTTTCATGGCTACAGAGGCTTGAGGCGGTGGGACTTCTGATCTAGGGTTACCACCGAGGGTTTTGGAATATTTGGGAATTTATAGGGCGAAGAGGCGGTGCGGGAGGCCACCGAGATGGGCACAACCCACCTGGGCGCGCCTGGGCCCCCAGGCGCGCCCTGGAGGGTTGTGCTCTCCTCGGAGCTCCCCTCTGGTACTTCTTTGGCCCACCAGGTGTCTTTTGGTCCAGAAAAAATCTCCAAAAAGTTTCACCGCGTTTGGACTCCGTTTGGTATTGATTTTCTGCGATGTAAAAAACAAGCAAAAAACAGCAACTGGCACTGGGCACTATGTCAATAGGTTAGTCCCAAAAAAATGATATAAAGTTGCTATAAAATGATTGTAAAACATCCAAGAATGATAATATAACAGCATGAATACTTCATAAATTATAGATACGTTGGAGACGTATCAGCATCCCCAAGCTTAATTCCTACTCGTCCTCGAGTAGGTAAATGATAAAAGAAATAATTTATGAAGTGTTAATGCTAGCAAAATGCATAAGTTTGATCAATGATAATTTCAATCACTTTTTCTAGCATCATAACAGAAACTCTTTCTCATAAAACTTA
Organism: Thinopyrum elongatum; assembly: GCA_011799875.1. Lineage (NCBI taxonomy): Eukaryota > Viridiplantae > Streptophyta > Magnoliopsida > Poales > Poaceae > Thinopyrum > Thinopyrum elongatum. Next base: position 273,027,399 of record CM022302.1, on the reverse strand, counting down.
CCATGATAAAGTAGCAATTGAAAACGGAATTTTTGTTGTGGAAAGCTACCTATCATATTCATCATATACTCTTTCTTTTGTAGCATGGACATTTGGACTTGAATGATTCAAAGCAATAGTCTATAATTTGACATGAAGACATCAATACTCAAGCATATCAACAAGCAACCATGTCTTTCAAAATATCAACACTAAAGAAAGTTATCCCTAGCCCATCATGCTCAATTATTGATCCATTCGCAAAACACACTCGCATTTTAGCTACATCCAATGCTCAAGTACGATCATAGTGCCCCTTAGTTGGTGCTTTATAAAAGAAGATGGAGACTCAAATAAAAATAAAAATTGCATAAAGTAAATAGATAGGCCCTTCACAGAGGGAAGTAGGGATTTGTAGAGGTGCCAGAGCTCAAGGCTTAAATTGAGAGATACAAATTTTGAGAGGCATACTTTTCCCGTCAACGAAAACGACCGAGTAATTCCCAACACTTTCCATGCTAGATATATCATAGGCGGTTCCCAAACAAAAAAATAAACTTTATTCCTTTTTCCACCATTCTTTCATGATCCATGGCTAGCAGTATCCACGGGTGCCCTCCATACCAACACTTTCCAAGGAATTTATTATTTGACAACATAAAGTAAATTCATTTTTCATTTCGGGACTGGGCATCCCTAATACCTTTGTCGTACTCTCGTGCAATGACTAGTGAATAAACACTCATCTTGAGAATAACATATCTAGCATGGAAAATATTGGCCACCCCCTGCCGCTTCATGAGTGGTACGAGCACACAAAAAGGAAATTATTTTGAAAATTTAGAGATGGCACATACAAATTTGCTTAGAATGACATGGAAATACCGCATATAGGTAGGTATGGTGGACTCATTTGGCACAACTTTGGGTTTAAGAATTTGGATGCACAAGTAGTATTCCCACTTAGTACAAATGGAGGCTAGCAAATAGATTGAGAAGCAACCAACCAAGAAACGAAAATTCACATAAACGAGCATTGAGCATAACTAACACCGAATAATGCACCACAAGTAGGATGTAATTTCATTGCATAATTATTGACTTTCGTGCTTGCATAGGGAATCACAAACCTTAACACCAATATTCTTACTAAAGCATAATTACTCACCAACAAGAGTCACATATTATTATCTCCATATCGCAAAACTATTGCAAGAAATCAAACTTATCATATCCAGTGATCTACATGAAAGTTTTTATTATATCCTTATTGAATATCCATTACCTAGGGACTAAATTTATGTATTACCATTGCTACTAACAAGCTCTCAAATAAATTTAAGTGAAACATGAGAGTAAATGACAAACTACTCCAAAAAGATACAAGTGAAGATCAAATGAGTAGTTAAGTAAATGGGTAGCTAATTGAGGACTCTCTCTTATTTAAAAATTTCAGATCTAAGTATTTTATTAAAACAGCAAGCAAAACAAAATAAAATGGCATTCTAAGAATAGCACACATCATGTGAAGAAGCAAAAACTTAGGCTCAACCGAGGCTAACCGATAATTGTTGATGAAGAAAGGTGGGATGCCTACCGGGGCATCCCCAGGCTTAGATGCTTGAGACTTCTTGAAATATTATCTTGGGATGCCTTGGGCATCCCCAAGCTTGAGCTTTTGTGTCTCCTTAATTCCTTTTATATCATGGTTTCCTTAAATCTTAAAAACTTCATCCACACAAAACTCAACAAGAACTCGTGAGACAAGTTAGTATAAATCAATGCAATAACCTTATCATTCTCTACTGTAGCAAATCACTAAAATTATAATTTAACATTGCATACTAAATGCCTCTGCATATTTAATACTTATATCCTCAAATAGAATCATTAAATAAGCAAACATATGCAAACAATGCAAACATAACAGCAATCTGTCTAAACAGAACAGTCTGTAAAGAGTGCAATATTCATCATACTTACCTAACTCCAAATATTCTGAAAAATTACCACACTGTATAAAATTTGTCAAAGCTTATTGCACAAAATATTTCAAAATTTTATCATATTTTTACTTTTCTGGAGAATTTTTGCAACAGCGACAAACTTTCTGTTTTGAAACAGCAACTCATATACTTGCAAAATAAGTATGGAAAAGGCTATACTTGACATTTTTATTGAAGTAAAAGATGCAAAACATTATTATACATAACAGCAAGAAAATACTAATAACATAAAATTATGCTCCAAGCAAAACACATATCATGTGATGAATGAAAACATAGCTCCAAGTGAGGTTACCGATAATGTTGAAGACGAAAGAGGGGATGCCTTCCGGGGCATCCCCAAGCTTAGTTTCTTGGATCTTCCTTGAATATTACCTTGGGGGTGCCTTGGGAATCCCCAAGCTTAGGGTATTTTCACTCCTTATTCTCCTCATATCGATATCTCACCCAAAACTTGAAAACTTCAATCACACAAAACTTAACAGAACTTCGTGAGATGGGTTAGTGTGATAAAGATAAATCATTCACTTTGGTACTGTCAAAGACAAGATTCATAATTGTTCTCACACAATGCCTACTGTACTCTACAATTTCCACAATTTATATTAAGCAATATAAGCCATAGAAACCATAAAACAAGCAAACTATGCATTGCAAACAGAATCTGTCAAAAACAGAACAGTACATAAAGATCTGAATTAAGGTCATACTTCTGTTACTCGAAAAATTCTTAAAAAATAGAAAAAAGTAGAAAATTTGTATATCATAAACTTTAAAAAATTCATAATTTTTCCATGTTCCAGTAGAAGATAGGAATTTCTGTACTTCACACAAAAGTTTCTGTTTTTGCACAGAATTAAGTCAACTATCATCCACACTATCCCAAAGGATTTACTTGGAAATTTATTGAAACAAAAGCTATAAAACATGATTAATACAGTAGTTTAATCATGTGAATGCACAAAAACAGTAGGGGTAAATGTTGGGTTGTCTCCCAACAAGCGCTTTTCTTTAATGCCTTTTTAGCTAGGCATGATGATTTCAATGATGCTCGCATAAAAGATAAGAATTGAAACACAAAGAGAGCATCTTGAAGCATATGAATATCACATTTAAGTCTAACCCAATTCCTATGCATAGGGATTTTGTAAGAAAACAACTTATGGGAACAAGAATCAACTAGCATAGGAAGGCAAAACAAGCAAAACTTCAAGATTTTCAACACATAGAGAGGAAACATGATATTATTGCAATTCCTACAAGCATATGTTCCTCCCTCATAATAATTTTCAGTAGAATCATGAATGAATTCAACAATATAACTTTCACATAAAGCATTCTTTTCAAGATCCACATGCATAGAATTTTTATTACTCTCCACATATGCAAATTTATTCTCATGAATAGTAGTGGGAGCAAACTCAACAAAATATCTATCATGTGATTCTTGATTGGCATAATCATATTGAGCATTAAAATCATGATGACAAGTTTCATGAATATCATTACTCTTTATAGCATGCATGTCATCACCATAATCATCATAAATAGGAGGCATGCTTTCATCATAGTAAATATTCTCATCAAAACTTGGGGAACTAAAAATATCATCTTCATCAAATATAGAATCCACAAGCTTATGGCTTTGCATATCATTAGCATCATGGATATTCAAAGAATTCATAATAGCAACATTTCAATCATGCTCATCATTTATGCCAGACATTTTATTGAATTCTTCTTCTATCAATTGAGCACAATTTTCCTTTCCATCATTTTCACGAAAGACATTATAAAGATGAACAATATGATGCAACCTCAATTCCATTTTTTTGTAGTTTTCTATTACGAACCAAACTAGTGATAAAACAAGAAACTAAAAGATTTGATTGCAAGATCTAAAGATATATCTTCATGCACTCACCTCCCCGGCAACAGCGCCAGAAAAGAGCTTGATGTCTACTACACAACTTGTTCTTGTAGACTCGTGTTGGGCCTCCAAGCGCAGAGTTTTGTAGGACAGTAGCAAATTTCCCTCAAGTGGATGACCTAAGGTTTATCAATCCGTGGGAGGCATAGGATGAAGATGGTCTCTCTCAAACAACCCTGCAACCAAATAATAAAAAGTCTCTTGTGTCCCCAACACACCAAATACAATGGTAATTTGTATAGGTGCACTAGTTCGGCGAAGAGATGGTGATACAAGTGTAGTAATGATAGTAGATATTGATTTTTGTAATAGGAACAATAAAAAACAGCAAGGTCGCAATTGATAAAACGGAGCACAAACGGTATTGCAATGCTTGAAAATGAGGCCTAGGGTCCGTACTTTCGCTAGTGCAATCTCTCAACAATGCTAATATAATTGGATCATATAACCATCCCTCACGTGTGATGAAGAATCACTCCAAAGTTCTTATCTAGCGGAGAACATAAGAAGAAATTGTTTGTAGGGTATGAAACCACCTCAAAGCTATTCTTTCTGATCAATCTATCCTAGAGTTCGTACTAAAATAACACCAAGCTATTCTTTTCGATCGACCTAACCAAGAGGTCATACTAAAATAACACCATATGATACACATCAACCAACTCTAATGTCACCTAGATACTCCAATGTCACCGCGAGTATACGTGAGTTGATTATACGATATGCATCAAACAATTTCAGATTCTTAATACTCAATCCAACACAAAGAACCTCAAAGAGTGCCCCAAGATTTCTACCGGAGAAACAAGGACGAAAACGTGCATCAACCCCTATGCATAGATTACCCCAATGTCACCTTGGGAATCCGCGAGTTGAGTGCCAAAACATATATCAAGTGAATCAATATAATACCCCATTGTCACCACGGGTATTCATATGCAAGATATATATCGAGTGCTCTCAAATCCATAAAAGTATTCAATCCGATAAAACAAAATCTCAAAGGGAAAACTCAATTCATCACAAGATAGAGAGGGGAAAAACACCATATGATTCAACTATATTAACAAAGCCCGCGATACATCAAGATCGTGACATCTCAAGAACACGAGAGAGAGAGAGATTAAACACATAGCTACTGGTACAAACCCTCAGCCCCGAGGGTGGACTACTCCCTCCTCATCATGGTGGCCGCCGGGATGATGAAGATGGCCACCGGTGATGATTTCCCCCTCCGGCGGTGTGCCGGAACGAGGTCTAGATTGGTTTTTCGTGGCTACAGAGGCTTGCGGTGGTGGAACTTCTGATCTAGGTTTACCCCCGAGGGTTTTGGAATATTTGGGAATTTATAGGGCAAAGAGGTGGTGCGGGAGGCCACCGAGTTGGGCACAACCCACCTGGGCGCGCCTGGGCCCCCAGGCGTGCCCTGGTGGGTTGTGCTCTCCTCGGAGCTCCCCTCTGGTACTTCTTTGGCCCACCGGGTGTCTTCTGGTCCAGAAAAAATCTCGAAAAAGTTTCGCCGCGTTTGGACTCCGTTTGGTATTGATTTTCTGCGATGTAAAAAACAAGCAAAAAACAGCAACTGGCACTGGGCACTATGTCAATAGGTTAGTCCCAAAAAAAATGATATAAAGTTGCTATAAAATTATTGTAAAACATCCAAGAATGATAATATAAAGACATGAATACTTCATAAATTATAGATACATTGGAGACGTATCAGTCTCGCACGGAGCTCGATGCAACACATTGATATGTCCATTTTGCATAATGTTTTCTGTTATTTATAGTGTTTTTGGTCATTGTTTCACTTTATGATACAATTTTAATTCCTTTTCTATCTTAATTTGCAAGATTTACAAGAAGAAGAAATTTACCGGCAGCTGGAATTCTGGACCCAAAAAGCTACAACAAAGATAGCTATTTTTACGGAGCTCCAAATGACCTGGAACATCACAGATATTTTTTATTGAATATATAAAAAAGACTAGAACAAAGAAATACCAGAGGAGGGCCACCTGCTGCCCACAAGGCAACAGGGTGAACCTACACTCTAGGGCGCGTCATGGTGCCATGTGGGTCCCACAGCTTGCCTCTGGCCCCCTCCTTCTGCTATATGAAGCCATTTTCCCTAAAAAATTAAGAGGAAGACTTTCAGAACGAAGCGCCGCTATCTCGAGGAGGAATTTGTGCAGGAGCACTTTTGCTCTATGACAGAGCGATTCCGCTGGGGATACTTCCCTCTCGAAGGGGGAAATCAAAGCCATCGATATCCTAAATGATTCTCTCATCGTGGGACGACCAATCTTCATCAACATCTTCACCAGCACCATCTCATCTCAAACCCCAATTCATCTCTTGTATTCAATCTTTGTCCTAAGACCTTAGATTGGTAGTTGTGGGTTGCCAGGAGTGTTGATTTCATCTTGTAGTTGATGCTAGTTGGTTTATTTGGTGGAAGATTATATGTACAGATCCTTAAGAATATTCAATACACCTATGATCTTCAACATGAATATGATTTGTGAGTAGGTACTTTTTTTCTTGTGGACGTGGGAGAAGTCTTATTATAAGTAATCATGTGAAGTTGGTATTCGTTTGATATTTTGATGATATGTATGTTGTTCTTCTTTAGTGGTGTCATGTGAACATCGACCACATGACACTTCACCATACTTGGGCTAAGGGAAGTCATTGGGGAGTATAGGTAGATGATGGGTTGCGAGAGTGACTGAAGCTTAAACCCTACTTTATGCGTTATTCCGTAAGGGGCTGATTTGGATCCATATGTTTCATGCTATGGTTAGATTTATCTTAATTCTTCTTTCGTAGTTGCGGATGCTTGCGAGAGGGGGTAATCATAAGAGGGTTTCTTGTTCAAGTAAGAATAGCACCCTAGAACTAGTCCACACACATATCAAATTATCAAAGTAATGAACGCGAATCAACTTAACATGATGAACGTGACTAGATGAGAATTCCCATGTGTCCTCAAGAACGCTTTGCTTAATATAAGAGAACTTTCTGGTTTGTCCTTTGCTATAAAAAGGATTGGGCTACTTTGCTGCACCTCTTTACTATGTCTACTCTTTTACTTGGTATGAATCAACTTGATACAAAACTATCTATTACCGCTACTTTCAGTACTTGCAGAGAATACCTTGCGTAAAACCACTTATCATTTCCTTCAGCTCCTCGCTGGATTCGACACTCTTACTTATCAAAAGGACTATGATCGATCCCCTACACTGGTGGGTCATAAAGACTCTTTTCTGGCAGCGTTGTCAGGGAGTGAAGCGCCTTTGGTAAGGAAATATTTTTATTACATGCTGAAATTTACTGTCACTTGTCACTGTGGAAAACAATCCTTTGATAGGCTTGTTCGGGGTATCTTCACTTCGACCAGAAGCAATAAGAGTTGCCCCTCAACCTACTGAACCTTCTGAAAATATTTACTATGAAATTCCCTCGGGTATGTTGGAAAAATTGCTAGCTAATCCTTATGCAGGATATGTAACAATACATCATGCACTTGATCTATATAGATGAAATTTGTGGATTGTTTAAGCTTGCTGGTTTATCTGAGGATGGAGTTAAGAAGATAGTATTCCCTTTATCATTGTGGGGAAAGACATTGACATGGTGTAGGCTATTAGATGATACCGGAACATGGGACTGGAACCAGTTAAAACTGGAATTTAACTAGAAGTTTTATACTATGCATTTGGTTCATCATTTGGAATTATATATAATTTTTGGCCTCGTGAAGGAGAAAGTGTCGCTCAATCTTAGGGGAGGCTTAAATATATGATGCACACATGCCCCAATCATGATCTCTCCAGAGAGAAAATTATGCAAAACATTTATGCTCGTCTTTCTCATAATGATCAATCAATGCTCAACACTTCTTTTACCGTTTTTTTATGAAAAAAACTATTGAATTCAAATGGGATCTTCTAGAAACAATCAAGCACAACTCTGAATATTGGGAAATTGACAAAGGTAATGAGTCAGGTATAAATCTTGAATTTAATTGTGTTAAATCTTTTATGGAAACATATGCTTTTCATAAGTTTAGTGCAAAATATGGACTTGACTCTGAGATAGTACCCACTTTTGTGAATCTTTTGCTTCTCATGTTGAACTCCCTAAGGAGAAGTGGTTTAAGTTTCATCCACCTATTGAAGAAAATTGTGACGAACCTATTATAGCTAAATATGAAACAATCATTTATAATGTTGATCCAATTCTGCCTACTACTTATATTGAGAAACCTCCTTTTGCTGTTAGGATTAAGGAACATTCTAAAGCTACAACTATGGTTAATAAGAGTCATATTAGAACACCTAAACCCTATTAACAAATTAATATGGAACCTAATATTGCAATGGTCAAAGATCTACTGGCCGATAATACTGATGGGCATGTTATTTATTTCTGTCCTGAGGCTACTAGAATTGCTAAACCTGCTAGAAACGAACAAAATATGTTAGACAAGAATAAGCATGTAGTTGGCATGTCTGTTGTTTCTATTAAAATTGGAGATCATTGCTATCATGGTTTATGTGATATGGGTGCTAGTGTAAGTGCTATTCCGTTTTCTCTATATCAGGAAGTTATGATTGACATTGCACCTGCTGAGAGTGAAGATATTGATGTTACTATTAAGCTTGCAAACAGAGATACTATTTCACCACATGGGATTGTTAGAGATGTTGAAGTCTTATGTGGTAAGATCAAATAACTCACTAATTTCTTCGTACTTGGATCAAAACAAGATAGTTTTTGTCCCATTATATTTGGTAGACCTTTCTTGAATATTGTTAATGCTGAAATTTATTGTGTTAAATAATAGGTTAGAGTTAATTTTTGTGATGTATCTCATGAGTTCAATTTCTCGAAGTTTAGTAAACAATCATATGATAAAGAATTTTCTAGTAAAGATGAAATTATTGGTCTTGGTTCTATTGCTAAACCTCTTACTGATCCATTAGAACAGTATTTGCTAGACCATGAAAATGATATGAATATGAATGAAAGAAATGAAATAGATGAGATATTCTTTAAACAAGCACCTATCCTTACACTACTAGGAAAATGCTTATAGGTAGGACATCAGTAGTAGCGCTGGAAAATAAAAAGCGATGCTGCTAATTAGTAGCAGCGCTGGTCCTAGCCAGCGCTAAAAGTGACGACTTATCAGTAGCGCTGGAAATAAAAAAAAGCGCTACTGGTAAGTGGGACCCAACGCGCCCACTGGCGCTAGATGTAGTAGAAGCACTTTGCGCCAACCAGCACTACTGCTAAGCACCATAGCAGTAGCACTTTGCGCCAACCAGCACTACTGCTACATTTAGTCCCCTCCTAGCGCTTTGCAAGTTTAGTCCCACCTCACTCCACAAACAGGGTGTTTACCACCTTAAATATGGTGCTTCTCAAACTACCACAACCACTTGGTCTTCATTGTACTCTATGTGTAGGATCTGTGGCAATATGAATCTTCACCTGTTCCTAAACCGGTGAAGATTCATACCGACAATTTAGATTCTACACAAAAAGATCATTGATGACCAATGTTTTTTGATTTCTTTTTTTTACATGCTTAGCCTTAGCAGTAGCGTTGGACCTCTAAAAAGCGCTACTGATATTCAACTTAGCAGTAGCGCTGGTCACCAAAAAGCGCTACTGCTAAGGTGCTTAGCAGTAGCGTTGTTTACCAACCAGCGCTACTACTATGGGCACCTTATCCACCCCGCCGCTTCCTCACTCTCCCCTCACATTCTTTCACTCTCGCTCTCTCTGCCACCGCCGTCGCCGCCATCGCCCGCCGTCACCCACCATCTCCCCCAAGGTATCTGCCTCCCTCCCTTCCTCCTCCTCTCGGCGCGCCCTCCTCTCTTCTCCCTCCGGTGGCCCTCCTCTCTCCTTCCTCCTCCCGCCACCGCCCAACCCCCTCCTCCCACCTCCTCCGGCGGCCCTGCTCCCTCCTCCCACTGCCCTCCTCTCTCCTCCCTCCCCCCACTGCCTTGCTCACTCCTCCCTCATCCTCCTCCCACCTCTCTCTGTATAAAAATTTAGGTATAGAAATTTTTAGTAAACGAATTTAGTAATAGAAATTTTTAGGTATAGAAATGTATTAGAATGTCATGAGTTTTTTTAGTAAATGTAGGTTTTTTGAATAGAATAGAAAAAAAATCAGTAAATGTAGGTCTTTTGAATAGAATAGGAAATTTTTAGTAAATTTTCTTCTTTTGAATAGAATAGGAAATTTTTAGTAAATTTTCTTCTTTTGAATAGAATAGAAAATTAGTAAATGTATAATAGAACAGAAAATTAGAAAAAATTCAGTAAATGTAGGTCTTTTGAATACAATAGATTTTTTTATTCGTTCGATGTCGGTCTTTTGAACCCATTATCTTTAAGTATTATAGGTATCAAATAAAATATGAAAATGCCCATGTCGATGATTAGAACTAGTTTTTACAAATGGATGGATAGATGGGCAGTACAAATTATTAGGGTTAGAACTATGTTTTACAAATTTTGTTTTTGTTTTAGACATAGGGTTTCACTAAGTCCTAAGATGAGGATAATAATGTTTTTGTTTATATTTTGTTTTTGCAGAAATCAAGGAGCCCCTGCATCATCCCCGCCGTCATCCCCGTCACCGACCCCCTCCGACCTCGAGGTGAGACCAGCCAAATCCCCATGTCGATGATGATGTAGATGTTTTGATAGATGTAGTAGAGTAGTAGCTAGATGAGTAGTGTTGTGTACTACTAGTGCTTGCCCAAGTGGTCAATGTTTTGGCGGAGTGTAGATTAATTTCCATTCCGGCAAATTTCAGGCGCTCGATATATGTCCTTTTTAGCAAAGGTCATGCCGGATTTTTCCATGAATTTTGGCATGACTTGTGCTAGAATATGTAGGAAATATCGAGTGGCCCAGATTTTCTAGAAATATAATTGGACGACATTTCGTGTTGACTTTAAGTCTGTCGGGACTCCACCATATATGTGAGCAACCATCACCGACGGTCGAATATATACACCACGTGAGCTGTGAGTTTTCAAGAAAACACTCGATAGACCGATAGTCAACCCGTGATGAATAATAATGATCTAATTTAGTTTTTGTAGTACATATATTGAATTGTACAAGTTTAATCTTTGAATTATGTACATAGGAAATGTCTGACGACGACGATAGGCTCCCAGAGTGCGACTGGTGTGGCGACGACCGGGGTCTGTGCGACAGGCCTCACCTGGTAGATGGTCGGCGCTTCAGTATTAAGCTCGACGAGACCTTCGATGTTGAAACGGTACGCAACAATGACAAGTGTTTTTTTTTCATAATTAAGCATGACTTCTGCTTCTTCAATGTTTAATTTTCGTCTTTCACAATTCGACTAGCTTATCCCATGCCATGCAAGATGCTATGTCTTGGAGAAGCGGGATTTTGAAGATCATGAAAATATGGAGACAAAGATAGTTCATCTAAGGACCCATCATGGTTATGATTTTGCTATAAATCTATACAATTCTGAGAGCGTATCCCATTTTGGTTGCTCGAATTGGGAAGCACTGTGCAAGGCGTATGATTTTCAGGAGGGTATGTATGTCACCTTCGATCTTGGTGATCATGACGATGGCATTTTGGGTCCTTGTTGATACACTTCCACTTCTACCTCTATGTGAGTTTCACAAACATATTTATTAAGTACATTATATTATTTATTTCAAAATAGTTGACAACTTATTTCCATTAACAGCTTATTTTCATTCTTCAAAAAATGTACGAAAGATGGTAGACAGAACCTACTACACTGATGGCACAGAATTAACTTATCAGGAGAAAGATCATCTTATCTCATTTATTAATGATGTTGATAATTACAATATCAATTATCAAACTCCTGCACATTATGGTCAATACGTGCCACTAGTGCACGTGTTGAACTACGGTAACATCCATGGAGATGGCATGGTAAGATTTTTTTACTATTACGACATCCGTGCATCTTTTGCATAAATTCTTCTAAAGCTAAACTACATTGCTAACTACGAAGTTATTACTATGTTTTTCAACAGAAAATCCCGAAGGATTGTGTGCCTGATCTGATGTTTCCGAAAGGTCGCCTTGATGTTATTAGCTTACGGCCAGGTCATCCTAGGCTTCACTGCTATTCATACCGGATTTCAAAAATCGATGAAGACATGACAATCAAAGATTGGAAAAAATGTATGAACAATCGTAGGGAGCTACTTGGAAGCAACATTGTGCGAAGCACAAGAATTGGAGACAGGATAATCTCCATTCTCCATAATGGAGCGTCAGGGCCTATCTTGTTTTATGCTATTTTACCTTAGAGAGGGTAGTAGGTCCTAGCTAATACTCATGATCATGTGCTAAGAACAATTAAGTATGGTTGGTTAGATGACTATGATGATGATGAGAATGACTTGTTATTATGATAACGAGTATAATTTGTATGATGATGATGAGTAGGACTTATTATTATGATAACAACGATGAGTTATTTATTATTATGATGATGCATGATGCTAAGTTGTTATATGAGCATGATGAGTTATTATATATATCAGTGGGTGAAATGAACATGAATTAGATTCAAGTGGAGGCAACATGTCGTGCACATCGAAAGTACTACTAATCCAAACTAGATCAAGTTTGGATTAGTAGTACTTTCGATGGGCACCACATATTGCCTCCACTTGAATCTAATCCACGTTCATTTCACCCACTGATATATATAATAACTAATCATGGTCATAAAATCATATGATGAAAGTACTGTATATAAAACCTATACAAATACAACGACAATAAGCTGCATTTTCAAAAATACAGGAAAATTTAGCAGTAGCGCTTTTCATAAGAAATGCTACTACTACTTACTATTATCAGTAGCGCTGGTTTCAGTAGAGTGTGCTACTGCTAATTAGGTATATTAGTAGCACTAGAAAACCAGCGCTACTGCTAATAGTTAGCTGTAGCGCCTTAGTGGTAGCACTTGTACAAGCGCTACTGATAGCTATAAATCCAGCGCTACTGCTAGGGTTTTCCCTAGTAGTGTTAAGTATAATTTACATCATGAAACTCTGGGTGATCCTCTCCCACCTAAGAGTGACCCTGTGTTTGAATTAAAGAAACTACCTGATACACTGAAATATGCTTATCTTGATGAAAAGAAGATATATCATGTTATTATCAATCCTAACCTTTCAGAGCATGAAGAAAAGAGATTACTTAAAACCCCGAGGAAGCATCGTGCTGCAATTGGATATACTCTTGATGATCTCAAGGGCATTAGTCCCACTTTATGTCAACATAAGATTAATATGAAACCAGATGCTAAACCAGTTATTGATCATCAATGTCGTCTGAATCCTAAAATGAAGGATGTGGTAAGAACTGAAATACTAAACCTTGTAGAAGTAGGTATAATTTATCCTATAGCTGATAGTAGATGGGTAAGTGCTATTCACTATGTCCCTAAGAAAGGAGGCATTACTATTGTTCCTAATGATAAAAATGAACTTACCCACAAAGAATTGTAACTTGTTATAGGATGGTAATTAATTTCAAAAAATTAAATAAAGCTACTAGAAAGATAATTACCCTTTGCCTTTCATTGATCAAATGTTAGAAAGATTGTCTAAGCATACACACTTTTTCTTCCTAGATGGATATTCTATTTTTTCTCAAATACTTGTATCAAAAGAAGACCAAGAGAAAACCACTTTTACTTGTCCTAATGGAACTTATGCTTACAGACATATGCCTTTTGGTCTATGTAATGTACCGCTACTTTTCAAAGATGTATGAATGCTATATTCTCTGATTTTTGTGAAAAGATTGTTGAGGTATTCATGGATCATTTTTCCATTTATGGAACCTCTTTTGATGATTGCTTAAGCAACCTTAATCGAGTTTTGCAGAGATGTGACGAGACTAATCTTGTCTTGAACTGGGAGAAGTGCCACTTCATGGTGAACGAAGGTATAGTCCTTGGGCATAAAATTTCTGAAAGAGGTATTGAGGTAGACATTGCCATGTCCTAAAGATATTAAAGGTATAAAAAGTTTCCTTGGTCATGTTGGTTTCTATAGGAGGTTCACTAAAGAGTTCTCTAAAATTTCTAGGCCTCTTACTAATCTTTTGCAAAAAGATGTTCCATTTTTTATGATGAGTGTGTAGAAGCCTTCGAAATAATTAAGAAATCCTTAATTTCTGCACCCATTGTTCAACCACCTGATTGGAACCTACCCTTTGAAATTATGTGTGATGCTAGTGATTATGATGTTGGTGTTGTTCTAGGTCAAAGAGTTGATAAGAAATTGAATGTTATTCATTATGCCAGTAAGACTCGAGATAGTGCTCAATAGAATTATGCTACTGCCGAGAAAGAATTTTTAGTAGTCATGTTTGCATGTGATAAATTCAGACCCTATATTGTTGATTCTAAAATAACCATTCAGACCGATCATGCTGCTATTAAATATCTTATGCAAAATAAAGATGCTAAACCTAGGCCGATTAGGTGGCTTCTACTGTTACAAGAGTTTGATTTGCATAATATTGATAGAAAAGGAGCTGAGAATCCTGTAGCAGATAATTTGTCTAGGATGGAAAATGTTCTTGATGACCCACTGCCTATTGATGATAGTTTTCTTGATGAGTAATTAGTTGTTATAATGCGTCTACTTCTCGTAATAATCCTTGGTATGTAGACTATGACAAATATATTTTTGCTAAATATATACCACCTAGCTTTACATACCAAAAAAGAAAATGTTCTTCTTTGATTTAATACATTACTTTTGGGATGACCCACATCTATATAAAGAAGGGGTAGATGGTGTTCTTAGACATTGTGTACTTGAGCATGAATAGGAACAAATCCTACGGAAATGTCATTATGAAGCATATGGAGGACACCATGCAGGAGACAGAACTGCACATAAGTTATTGCAGTCTGGTTTTTATTGGCCTACTCTCTTCAAAGATGCATGTAAGCTTGTCCTTTCTTATGATGAATACCAAAGAATTGTTAATATTGGTAGACGTCAGTAAATGCCTATGAATTATTCACTTGTTATTGAACCATTTGATGTTTGGGGCTTTGCTTATATGAGACCTTTTCCTTCCTCTAATGGGTACACTCATATTTTAGTTGTTGTTGATTATGTTACTGAGTGGGTAGAAGCTATTCCAACTAGTAGTGTCAATCACAATACATCTATTAAAATGCTTAAAGAAGTTATCTCTCCGAGGTTTGGAGCCGCTAGATACTTAATGACTGATGGTGGTTCACATTTTATTCATGGTGCATTCCGTAAACTTCTGGCTAAATATGATGTCAACCATAGAATTGCATCACCTTATCATCTAGAGTGTAGTGGTCAAGTTTAATTGAGCAATAGAGAAATAAAATTAATTTTGCAAAAGACTGTTAATAGATCTAGGAAGAATTGGTCTAAGAGAATTGATGATGCATTATAGGTTTATAGTACTGCTTATAAAAATCCTATAGGTATGTCTCCATATAAAATGGTCTATGGAAAAGCATGTCATTTTCCTTTTGAATTAGAACATAAAGCTTATTGGAAAATTAAAGAACTTAACTACGATTTTAAACTTGTCGGTGAAAAGTGGTTATTTAATATTAGCTCTCTAGATGAATGGAGAATCCAAGCATATGAAAATGTTGAGTTTCTTAAAGAAAAGGTTAAAAGCTGGCATGAAAAAAGAATACAAAAACGGGAATTTAAAATTGGTGATCAAGTTCTATTGTACAATTCTCATTTTAGATTCTTTGCAGGAAAACTTCTCTCTAAGTGGGAAGAACCATATATCGTCGGAGAAGTCTATTGCTCCGGAGCCATCAGGATCAATGATTGCTTGTATCTACGTTGGTATTTCCTCGAAGAGGAGAGGATGATGCAGCACAACAACGGTAAGTATTTCCCTCAGTTATGAAACCAAGATTATCCATCCAGTAGGAGGATCCACCCACACTATGTAAACATCACCTGCATACAAATAAGAAATACTTGCAACCCAACGCGTTAGAGGGGTTATCAATCTCTCCTCAGTATTGAGATAGATTAAATTGTATGAGATTGGATAAATAGATATAATAAAAATAGAAAATAAAATAAAGAAAGAAAAATTGTAGCAAGGTATTTTTGGTTTAATATGATAGGAAAATAGACCCGGGGGCCGAAGATTTCACTAGAGACTTCTCTCGAGAAAATAGCATACGGTGGGTAAACAAATTACTGTTGGGCAATTGATAGAAAATTGAGTAATCATGACGATATCCAAGGCAATGATCATGTATATAGGCATCACGTCCAAGATTAGTAGACCGACTCCTGCCTGCATCTACTAC
This sequence comes from Thinopyrum elongatum, assembly GCA_011799875.1. Lineage (NCBI taxonomy): Eukaryota > Viridiplantae > Streptophyta > Magnoliopsida > Poales > Poaceae > Thinopyrum > Thinopyrum elongatum. The sequence goes on along the minus strand of CM022302.1, from coordinate 273,011,066 downwards.
TATCACTCCACACATCGACCGCTATCCAGCATGCATCTAGTGTATTAAGTTCATGAAGAAACAGAGTAATGCAATAAGAACAATGACATGATGTAGACAAGATGTATTCATGTAGGAATAGCCCCATCTTTTTATCCTTAATGGCAATGTTACATGCATGTCATGTCTCCTTCTGTCACTGAGATTGAGCACCGCAAGATCGAACCCATCACAAAGCACCTCTTCCCATGGCAAGAAAAATCAATCTAGTTGGACAAACCAAACCAAAGTTTCGGAGAAGAAATATGAGGCTATAAAGATCATGCATAAAAGAGTTCATAAAAGACTCAAATAATATTCATAGATAGAACTGGTCATAAACTCACAATTCATTGGATCCCAACAAACACAACGCAAAAAGTCATTACATCAAATAGATATCCAAGAACATCCAGCAGAACATTGTATTGAAGATCAAAAAGAGAGAAGAAGCCATGTAGCTACTACCTATAGACCCGTAGATCTATAGTAAACTACTCACGCATCATCTGAGCGGCAAGGGTGTTGATGAAGAACTTCTCCGTGATCGTTGACCCCTCCGGTAGAGTGCCGGAGAAGGCCTCTAGATTGGATCTCATGGTTCTGGATGTTGCGGCGGCGAAAACTGTTTTCTCTCGACTCGCCTAGCAATTTTTGGGATTTTAGAGTATTGATAGAGCTGATAGTAGGTGGAGAAGCCTCCCTTGGGCCCCACTACCCACCAGGGCGCGCCAGGGGCCTCTGGCACGCCCTGGTACCTAGTGGGCCCCACGGGCCTCCTCTAGTGCACATCTTTGGTCTCCTAGGTGTCTTCTGGGCAGAAAAAAATTCTCAAAAAAGTTTCATGGCAATTGGACTCCGTTTGGTATTAATTTTATGCGAAGTAAAAAACAAGCAAAAAACAGCAACTGGCACTAGGCACTATGTTAATATGTTAGTCCCAAAAAATGATAAAAAGTTGCTAGGAAATGAATATAAAACATCCAAGATTGATAATATAACAACATGGAAGAATAAAAAATTATAGATACATTGGAGACGTATCAGCATCCCCAAGCTTAATTCCTGCTCGTCCTCGAATAGGTAAATGATAAAAACAAAATTTTGGATGTGGAATGTTGCCTAACATGTTCATCACATATTCTTTTCTTTTGTAGCATGGACATTTGGACTTTTAGATGATTCAAAGCAATAGTCTATATTTGACATGAGGACATCAATACTCAAGCATATCAACAAGCAACCATGTCTTTCAAAATATCAACACTCAAGAAAGCTATCCCTAGCCCATTATGCTCAATCATTGATCCATTCAGAACACACTCAAATATTAACTATGCCCAATGCACAAGTATGATAATAGTGTTCCCTAGTTGGTGCTTTATAAGAGAAGATGGAGACTCAATAAAAATAAAAATTGCATAAAAGTAAATAGATAGGCCCTTCGCAGAGGGAAGCAGAGATTTGTAGAGGTGCCAGAGCTCAAAGCTTAAATTGAGAGATAATTTTTTTTGAGAGGCATGCTTTTTCCTGTCAACAAAACCGACCGAGAATTCCCAATATTTTCCATCCTAGATAGATCATATGCGGTTCCCAAACATAAAATAAAGTTTATTACTTTTTCCACCATTCTTTCACAATCCATGGCTAGCCGTATCCACGGGTGCCTTCCATACAAACACTTTGCAAGGAATTTATTATTTGACAACATAAATTTTCTTTTTTTCATTTCGGGACTAGGCATCCCTATTACCTTGCCACACTCTCGTGCAATGACAAGTGAATAAACACTCATCTTAAGAATAAAATATCTAGCTTGGAAAATATTGGCCACCCCCTACCGCTTCATGAGCGGTACGGGCACACAAGAAAGAAATTCATTTTGAAAATTAGAGTTGGCACATACAAATTTACTTGGAATGACATGGAAATACCGCATATAGGTAGGTATGGTGAACTCATTTGGCATTGGTTTAAGGAGTTTGGATACACAAGTAGTATTCCCACTTCGTACAACGAAAGACTAGCAAATATATTGAGAAACAACCAACCAAAAAATGAAAATGATCATAAACGAGCATTAAACATAACTAACACCGAATAAAGCACCACGAGTAGGATGTAATTTCATTGCATAACTATTGACTTTCGTGCTAGCATAGGGAATCACAAACTTTAACACCAATATTCTTACTAAAGCATAATTACTCACCAACATGACTTACATATTACTATCTCCATATCTCAAAACTAGTACAAGGAATCAAGTTTATAATATCCAATGATCTTCATGAAAGTTTTTATTATATCCCTCTTGAATATCTATCACTTTGGGACTAATTTCATTTTTTACCATTGCTACTAACAAAGCTCTCAAATAAATTTAAGTGAAGCATGAGAGCACATATTGCTTCAAAACAATTTTCATCTCTCAAAATAATATAAGTGAAGCATTGAGAGGATATTTCTTTAAAAATTTACTAACTCCCAAAACAGTCTAAGTGAAGCATGAGAGTATATTTCTTCAAAATTAAAGCACCACCATGTTCAAAAAGATATAAGTGAAGCACTAAAGCAATTCCATAGCTCAAAAAATTTAAATGAAGCACATAGAGCAATTCTAATAAATCATAGCATAATTGTGGCTCTCTCAAATAAGTGTGTCTAGCAAGGATGATTGTGACAAACTAAAAAGAAAAACAAGCAAAGACTCATATAATACAAGACGCTCCAAGCAAAACTCATGATATGTGACGAATAAAAATATAGCTCAAATTAAAATTACCGATGGTCGTTAGAAGAAAGAGGGGATGCCTTCCGGGGCATCCCCAAGCTTAGTTGCCTGGTTCTCCTTGAATATTACCTTGGGGTGCCATGGGCAGCCCCAAGCTTAGGCTCTTTTCACTCCATATTCCTTCATCCATCGTGATCTCACCCAAAACTTGAAAACTTCAATCACAAAAAACTTAACAAAAACCTTCGTGAGATCCATTAGTATAAGAAAACCAATCTTTACTTTAAGTACTGTTGCAAACCCATTCATATTTTGTTATTGCATTATACCTACTGTATTCTAACTTTACCATGGCCAATACCCCCCGATATAGTCCATAGATTCATTAAAATAAGCACACAATGCAACGAAAACAAAATCTGTCACAAACAGAACAGTCTGTAAAGACTCAAATTTTACTCATAGTCCGGTAACTCCAAAATTTATGAAACTTAGAACAACAGAGGAAATTCGTATATCAATCTTGTGTAAAAATTTCAGAGTTTTTCGTCTCTCTAGTGATTTTTAACAATTCTGTTACTCAACGTAAAAGTTTCTGTTTTCCAACAAGATCAAATCAACTATCACCCAAGCCATCCTAAAGGCACTACTTGGCACAAACACTAACTAAAACATAAAAAACATAATCATAACAGAGGCATAATTTTGTAAACACACAAAAATAGAAACAAAAAGAGAAAAAAAATTATTTTATTCATTGGGTTGCCTCCCAACTAGCGCTATTGTTTTATGCCCCTAGCTAGGCATAATGCATAGATTCAAGTGTTGTCATCTTTCTTCTTATATTCTATAGATGTGTTATTGTGATGAGGTTTTTCAAGTATAACTTCGAACACATTATCCATAGAAATTTTAGCATTATCAAGTTGTCCATTTGGAAAACCCCTTTGATTACCGGCTACGATCCAAGAATATAGTTGATTAACTTCATTGAAAACTTGTTGAATCATATCCAAAACGGGGACTTACTTTTTAATGTTCTCATCAAAAATATGATCATTGCCAAGAAAATGTGTTAAAACATAATCACTATTGTAAAGGATCTCATCTATTACCGGTTTTTCACGGTTCATACCATAAAAATAAAAAATTTCCCTAGCTTCCCGAACTATGTGATAAAAAATCATTCATAAGAACAAGGGTAGCTATTTTCTTAGCTCTAGGATCCTTTATTACCGGTAGCTCATAAAACAATCTTTGCAAGGTAGGATGTGTGCGAATAAATCTATTCTCAAGTTTCAGAACTAGTGCTAAAATAGCTTCCACATAAGTTTTAGTTCTTTTAAGTATAGGAGCATCATCTCAAGTCAAAATCCCAACACAATTAAAGAATTCTTGGGTGGCACCTTTTCCTATAACATTCCCTTGTCCCAAAACAAAAGTTTTAGCATCCAGGTTACCAGAACGTCCAATTTTAGGAGTTCTGCCATCATCTGTTTCTGCCATACCAAAATCACTCATGATGATAGGTTCAAAGCCAGCAAACGGGAAAAGGCAAACGAAAAAAAAGGCAAATAAAAAGGCAAATATTTTTGTGCTTTTTACAAAACGTTTTAGAAGTGGCGGAGATGAAAATGAGAGGCAAATGGCAAATAAAGTAAATTGCAAGGAGATGAGATTTGTGATTGTGTACTTGATAGATGTTGATGACGTTTCCCCGGTGCCAGAGATTGACACGTGAATGGAAGACTTGATCCTCCCCGGCAACGACGCCAGGAATTCTTCCAGATTGCTTATATCTGCGTTGGTATGAAACCAAGGTTATTGATCCAGTAGGAGGATCCACCCACACTATGTAAACAACACCTGCACACAAATAAGAAATACTTGCAACCCAGCGTGTTAGAGGGGTTGTCAATCCCTCCTCGGTATTGAGATAGTTTAAATTGTATGAGATTGGATAAATAGATCTAACAAAAACACAAAATAAAATAAATAAAGAAAAATTGCAGCAAGGTATTTTTGGTTTAATATGATAGGAAAATAGACCCGGGGGTCGTAGATTTCACTAGAGGCTTCTCTCGAGAAAATAGCATATGGTGGGTAAACAAATTATTGTTGGGCAATTGATAGAAAAGCGCTTAATCATGACGATATCCAAGGCAATGATCATGTATATAGGCATCACGTCCAAGATTATTAGACCGACTCCTGCCTACATCTACTACTATTACTCCACACATCAACGCTATCGAGCATGCATCTAGTGTATTAAGTTCATGAAGAAACGGAGTAATGCAATAAGAACGATGACATGATGTAGATAAGATCTATTCATGTAGGAATAGACCCCATCTTTTTATCCTTAATGGGAACAATACATGCATGTCATGTATCCTTCTGTCACTGAGATTGAGCACCGCAAGATCGAACCTATCACAAAGCACCTCTTCTAATGCTAAGAAAAATCAATCTAGTTGGCCAAACCAAACCAAAGTTTCGAAGAAGAAATACGAGGCTATAAAGATCATGCATAAAAGAGTTCAGAAAAGACTCAAACAATATTCACAGATAGAACTGATCATAATTTCACAATTCATTGGATCCCAACAAACACACCACAAAAATTCATTACGTCAAATAGATCTCCAAGAACATCGAGGAGAACATTGTATTGAAGATCAAAAAGAGAGAAGATGCCATCTAGCTACTACCTACGGACACGTAGGTCTGTAGTAAACTACTCACGCATCATCAGAGGGGCAAGGGTGTTGATGAAGGACCCCTCCGTGATCGTTGACCCCTCTGGTAGAGTGCCGAAGAAGGCCTCTAGATTGGATCTTGTGGTTCCGGAACTTGCAGCGGCGGAAACTGTTTTCTCCCGACTCCCCTTGGGTTTTTGTGATTTTAGAGTATTTATAGTCAGTGGAGAAGCCTCCCGTGAGCCCCACTACCCACTAGGGCGCGCCCTGGTATGTAGTGGGCCCCACATGCCTCCTCTGGTGCACTTTTCTTGGCCTCCTGGGTGTCTTATGGCAGAAAAAAATTCTCCAAAAAGTTTCATGGCATTTGGACTCCATTTGGTATTGATTTTCTGCGAAGTAAAAAACAAGCAAAAAACATCAACTGGCACTGGGCACTATGTCAATAGGTTAGTCCCAAAAAATGTTATAAAGTTGCTAGTAAAGGAATATAAAACATCCAAGATTGATAATATAACAACATGGAACAATAAAAAAATATAGGTACGTTGGAGACGTATCAATCAACACTGCCGAGGGCACTAACCTCAGAGGCATTAATGGGTAAAGAATTAAACATTATATCTCAGGTATGCCCATTAATATTCAAACAATAACACCGGAGGAACACATAAAAGAAACCTTCTAAAATGCCGCAGAACCCTGAAAAAGAGTATGTATGTGATACTGTAAGTAAACTAACTCCAAAAATTCCATAAAAAATATTTATGTCCATTTTGGAATATTAGAAAAAATAAAAAAATAAAAAACATCCAGAGGACCCACGAGGAGGTCACAATGCAACAGGGTGCGCCCTACCCCCATGGCGCGCAAGGTTGCTTTTTGGGCCCTCGCGTGCCTTCCCGGCTCTGTTTTCTTCTCGAATACTTGTTTTGCAAGATAAAAATTCATTATATATACTCGCGGATGTTTTGGCCACCGTATCGCAAGTTTCTCATCTATTCTTGTATCGAGCTATTTTTCTGGTAGATCTGGCAGCATGTCATCGCAAGATTCGGATGGAGAGAGTTATGTCTCCCATTATGTTGCCTATCCAAGGGTCTATGGCGATATTGATCTCTATGGGTGGTCAACAGATGAGGAGGAAGATGCCGACCTAAAAAGGATGGAATCCTCGAGTGAAGAAGAAGGAACTCCTCTACCCCAACCAGGAGATATGCATGTGGAGTTAAAAGGGTCGAGCTTGCCAAATAAGGTTAAACATTTGAATACTCACTTTACCCCTTATCATCGTACACAGATGGATGTCGCTTCTTCTTCCACAACCAAATTGCATCCTTTGGTTGATGGTACATTAACCATTACAAACAAGCTTTGCAAGGAGAACTTGGATCTTAAAGAGGAAGTTAATAAGCTCAAGGAGGAGAATCGTACCCTCAGGGGAATCATCGCTAAGAAGATTACTTCATCACCACCATCACCGAAGAAAGAAACTCGAGTACACGGGTATGGGCACCACCCTTAGCTTGTTCCAAGCTTGGGGGAGGTGCCCAAGTATCGTATCACCATCACTTTTTATCATCATTATCTATCTTACTTTGATCCCTAGTTATTTCATGATTTAGAAGAATAAAAGTTTAATGTGATCTAGGTTTGAGTGCTTATTTCGTGATCTATCTATCTATGTAATTGTGTGTGAGAGTTATATAATAAAGAGTAGTTTGAGTTTTGCTTCTTTACTTTCTTGCTTCAATATTAGAAATAAAAAGAATAAAGATCATATGCTAATCCCATGGGGAGTAATAACTTCGCATAGAAAGAGTATTGTTGACAAAATTTATTGGAAATTAACAAACATAGCATTGGTCATTGATGCAATTCATGCTAGATTAATAAAGGAAGAGAGGATTGACATATAAATATACTATGTTGAACATCTTTTATGATTGTGAGCCCCCATCAAATATTTTCTGCTTGGTCAAATAGTTGATGTTGGACAAGGAAGACAACATAGTGAGTTATGTTTGCTTATATTCACACAAAAGTTATATTGTCATGGATCCTCTAACATGTGGTGCTTGCTCATAATATTTTGCTAGCCAAAACCTCATACTAAGTAGAGATACTACTTGTGCATCCAAAACCCCTTAAACCCAGTTTGTCATGAGGGTCCATCATATCTACCTATAGATTGAATAAGATCCGTCAAGTAAGTTGTCATCGGTGCAAAAGAAATAAAAATTGCTCCTAAATATGTATGATCTTTTATTGTATGGGAAAATAAGGTTTGCATGATCTTGTGATGTCAAAGAAATAAAAGCGATGGACTACATAATAAAGGTTGTTATCACAAGGGGCAATATAAAGTGATGTTTCTTTCCATTAAGAGCTTGCACATCCAAAACTAAAAAACGCATGAAAACCTCTACTTCCCTCTGTGAAAGGCCTATATTTTACTTTTTGGTATTTACTTTTATGCAAGAGTCAATAGTGACCGCCCCTATTCCATTCTTATTTATTCTCCACTTGCCAAACATCATGTGGTAGGGAAAGATCCAGGCACATATATCAAGTGGGATGTAGGTAATCATGAATCACTATTATTGACATTATCCTTGAGGTAAACAAGTTGGGAGGTGACAACAATAAACCCCCATCTTCCTATGTGTCTGATGGAAACGTTTGTTCCCAAAAATAAGCCTTGAGTGTTAGCAATCATAGAGGACTACATGATAGTTGAGTATGTGGGCTTGCTAAAACAAAAGCTCTTACATAGACTCTTCCTGCAAATATGATGAACTGTAATTGTTTCAATGACTATGAACATAGTTTGTTCGTTTTCAAGAAAGTTTATGCTTCATACTTCAATAGTGTGAATGAATTGTTACTTGATTATGAGAAGTTATATGATGAATAGTTGCTGCTATGATAATGATCATGATGCTACCATGTCCGTATTTTTTTATCGACACCTCTCTCTCCCTAAACATGTGGTCATGATTATTGAGTTCGGCTTTCGCTTAAGGACAAGCGAGGTCTAAGCTTGGGGAAGTTGATACGTCGATAACCCACAAGTATAGGGGATCACGATAGTCTTCGGGGGTAGTATTTCACCCAAATTTTCTGATACAACACAAGGGGAGACAAAGAATATTTATGAGCCTTAGCAGTTGAGTTGTCAATTCAACCACACATGGGAAATTATATTTCTGCAGCAAAGTGTTTAGTAGCATAGTAGCAATAGTAACAGGAACGGTAACGGTAGCAATTTTGTGATTGTAACAGCAGCAACAACAACGAAAGTAACTTAGCAAAGACCAATATGAGAAAAGCGTAGGCATTGGTTCAATGATGGATAATTGTGTTGGATGGTATTCATCATATAACAATCACAGCCTAGAGTGATACACAATAGCTCCAATTCATCAATGTAATGTAAGCATGTGTTCCGTATATAGTCATACATGCTTATAATAAGAACTTGCATGACATATTTTGTCCTACCCTCCCGTGGCAGTAGGGTCCATAAGAAAACTAATGGATATTAAGGCCTCCTTTTAATAGAGAACCAGAACAAAGCATTAACACATGGTGAATACATGAACTCCTTGAATTACAGTCATCCCCGGAGAGTATCTGATTGGAGTGGAACTCCTAGTGCCGATCTTTCATGAATTGGAGGGGATCCCGAGAAGAACACGAGAGGAAAAACACTCAATCAACAAGATCCAAATCACACATATGCTAAATCCACACACACAAGAGGAGATACAAATATCCAAAGTCAACACAAGAGGATACAAAGGGTAGCTAGATCATCCCAATTCTTGAAGGAGAGAGGTCTTGAATCCTAGGAGGGTCTTCCCATGAACGGGTCTTGAATCCACTTCGGGGATCTTCTCACATGGAGGCCTTGATCTCCATGGGAGTAGGGGTAAGTGGATGAGCAAAGGTCTATCTCTATGTTGAGCTATCATAGTACTTAGCCTAAAACGTAGGTGGAGAAGGAGTATATATAGTCTAGTGGGGTGAAGGGGTACATGGGCCTTGGCCCGAGTAGCTGTGCACAGACAGGCGTCAGATGTCCGGACGTTACCAGTCGTACGATGTCTCGCGAGGGACCGGACATACGGTAAGGCTCAGACATCCGGCATTTCGGCTCTATTGAGGTGTCGTCGGATTTCCGGACACTGTCGGACGTCCGTTGCATCGGTCGTCCGAAAGGCTTCAGGCTTCTGGCATTTTGGCTCTGGACTGGAGGTACTGGATATCCAGAGTTGGTCGGACGTCTAGTCGTTGTAGTGTGTCGGATGTCCGGTACTTGTCGGTCTTTCGGCCGATGTAGCGTCGTTGGCCGGGCCTTCTGGATGGCTGAGTCTCCTGGCGTCCGACGTTCGGCGGGGACCGTTCGTCTGGTGGCTGTAGCTTTCTAGCAGTCATTCCTCTTGCTTCTCACGCTCGGTGTCCTCGCCATCTTGTCCATCAGTGGTAGCAGCTTCATGGCCTTCCTCCAAGTACCTGATCACACACAAGGTCTCCGATTGAGGTAGTAGCCATGTCTCACATGTGGAATTTGTAAGTTCAATGAGGAGCGAGTTCACCTTGGCTTCGATAGCCCTTGCTTAAGCTCTAGTCATTGGTCCACGTGGTGTCTTATTTAGGAGACGAAGGTATGTCCATGGGGATGACCGTAGGATGCTCCGCATCATCTCCCCCCCTTGGGAAAGATCTGACCTCGGATCAACATCCTCATCACCATGGAAGGGAGATAGGTCCGTGACGTTGAAGATGTTTCTCACGTTGTACTTGTCGCGTGGAATGTTGATCCGGTATGTGTTGTTGTTGTAGCGAGCGAGCACCTTGAATGGTCCGTTGGTGCGAGGTAGTACCTTGGACTTGGGCTCATTGGGGAAACGGTCCTTGTGAAGGTGTATCCACACAAGATCTCCTTGGTTGAATACCATGGGGTGCTTGTTGATGTTGAGCTTGGTCATGAGTCGTTGTAGTTGGCGCTCGATTGCTAGGCGTGTATCTTCATGCACCTTCTTGAGATAAGTTGCTCATGCACTCGCGTCCATGTTGGTGTGCTCTTGTAGTGGTAACAGTACAATGTATAATGGGGACAACGGGTTGAATCCGTGGACAACCTCGAAGGGGGACTTGCCGGTAGTAGAAAGTCATGCTCGACTATAGGCGTACTCGGCGATAGGCAAACATTCCTTCCACTCCTTGACGTTCTTCTTGATCAAGACGCAGAGGAGAGTGGATAGAGTCTGGTTTGTGACCTCTGTTTGGCCATCAGTTTGTGGATGGTATGCCAATGATAAGAGTAGCTTGATTCCAAGCTTGGTGCATTGTGTCTTCCAAATGTAGCTTAGGAACTTGACGTCGTGGTCCAACACAATATTATTGGGCACTCCATGCAATCGTAAAATTTCCCTACAAAAGAGATCTGCAACATGTGAAGCATCGTCTATCTTATTGCAAGGAATGAAATGTGCCATCTTACAGAAACGGTCCACAACAACAAATACTGAATCTTTTCCATTTTTAGTTCTAGGCAAACCAAGAACAAAGTCCATACTAATATCTTCCCATGGGTGATACGGAATAGGAAGTGGCATATAGAGACCACGGGATTGAGCCTTAGACTTAGCATTGCGACATGTAGAACAACGGCTGGTGTAGTATGAGACGTCACGAAACATCTTGGGCCAAAAGTAGTTGTTGGAGAGCGTTGCGTATGTCTTGTTGTGGCCGAAGTGTCCTAGAAGTCCTCTGTCGGCCCAGCGGGAACAAGGGTACCATGGGACCACTGCCAATGGCCTAGGAAGCGACATCTGGAGAAGGCCGCAGGCGGCCCAGCAGTGGGCGCCGTGAAGCAGGACACCTCACAAGGACCTTGCCTCATGAGGACCCTCTCCATGAGGCAAGTGTGGCCCCCCTCATGAGGCGACCCCCCGCGAGGCCCTTCGTGAGGGGGAGCCGCACGTCGTGTGTTGCATGGCCATGTGCCCATAATGTGGGTGATGCGCCCACGCCAGAAGACGATAGCGAAGACTGTGTCAGCAGGTGCAGCCACGGCAATTTTTCTCTTTGGTGATAAGGAAGCAATGACATTTCCCTCCCCCCAAAGCAGGCTCCAAAGCTCATCACTTCGATGCAAGAAGATCAGGAGGGCACTGCTCGCCAGGGCAGACATCATTGCCGAGCCCACTTGCACGTCAGGATAGCGTCTTTAGCAGGTGAAGACTACTTTTGTCAGGATAAGACGGAGCACCTATGTCCTTTTGAATGCCCGACTTGTGGCAAACCGTCCCGCCAATATTTTCTGGGGAAGAGGATCAAGGTAGCTATAAAAGGGGCAGTGCTGCAACTCTAGAAGGGGATCAGGCAATCGACCCTGAGACCTACCTTGTAGCTCCAAGAGTGTTTTCTCCGCAAGCAATTCTACCAAGCAGGAGTAGGGTTTTACACTGCACGGTAGCCCGAACCTGGTTAGCTTGCCGTGTCCTTGCCGTGCCTTGTGCCCCTCCATCGTACCTCGCTTGCCGTAGCCACACCAAGCTCATCTAGTTGTTAGGTAGCGAACAAGGGTTTTGGAGGATTTCCCGTAGCACAAATAAATCCCCCGACATTTGGCGCACCGGGTAGGGGTCTTGGTTTTGTGCCTTCCGCCTCGACATCAACATGGTCGATGCGCGACATGAGCGCGCCCTGCGCAGGGCTGGCCAGGTCCTGAAGGAGCCCATCATCAACGACCATCACCGCCGCCGTGCTCGTGCGGCCCCCGAGGGCGCGATGGGGGAGGAGAAAGCCTCTCCCCTTCACCCATCTGTGTCGTAGGTTCAGCAACACCAGCAGCCTGCCCGCACCGCCACCGCATCCTTGCTTGCTCGTCGCGACACGTCAGCTCTGGAGGACGTGTTGCTCATGGTGCAGAGGCTACTCTGCTACCGCCCCACCGAGGCTGGGTACGATGCCTGGCTCGCACGCACCACCGAGCTTGCCAATGTTGCTGGAGAAGCCCTAGCGCATTCTCAACCTCTGCCACCCCCATCGTTGCATGGCACACGGGCGGGCCAAGATGTTCCTCCTCCATCTCCTCCGGCAGACGATGATGCAAAGCGCTGCCATGGCGCGCGTGCGTCAGAGCTGTCCCATGGCGTGTCCTCGCCGCACCACGATGGCCCTAGCTGCCAAATCATCTAGCGCGCGCTGTTCGATGTGCGCCTGCTCATCGAGAAGTAGTACGACCGCCAGAACCGCACCATCCAGGACGTCATCGAGGCCGGCCATCGGAACTGTGCCGCCCTCACCGGTGGCATCGTCTCCTATGGTGGGGGCTGCCTTGCCTTCAGTTGCGAGCTGCACCGCGTGGTGTGGCACGTGAAGTTCAAGCCTGAGCTGCCTCTGCGCCATGACGGCACCGCCAACCCCATAGAGTTTCTGCAGCTTTACACCGTGAGCATCTAAGCCAAGGAAGGTGATGACAAAGTCATGGTGAACTGGTACCCCATGGCCCTCAAGGACACTGCGCACTCATGGCTGATGAACTTCCTCGAGGCCTCCAACGATACGTGGTCCGAACTGTGCCGGTAGTTCATCTCGAACTTCAAGGGCACACACGACCGCCCTCTCACACTCAACGACCTACATGTCGTGCACCACTGCCCTGGTGACACCCTCCACAACTACATCCAGCACTTCAGCCAGGTCCGCAACAACATCTCATGTGCCTCTGATGTCGTGATCATCACCGCATTCTCCTCAGGCATGACGGACGTCAGGATGCTCGAGAAGCTCGACTCCGTGGTCGTGCTATTCGACCTCACCGATAGGTGTGCCAAGGATGAGGAGGGCCGCCTCTTCGCCCACAACGACCTCGATGTGGAGCCCGACGCCGTCAAGCCCAAGGCTAGGGACCTCAAGTGCAAGGGCCCCGCTGTGCATGCGGCTAAGCCCGAGAAGAAGCGAGGACGCGACCGCGACGAGGAAAAGAAGGATGGGCGCCCCTTCTACGCGTAGCATAACATGCACTCCCACATCATTGAAGATTGCCACGAGCTCAAACTGCTTCGCGGCAGCCGGCAGGAGAGGCACGATGACCGCAACGAGCGCGGCTCAGGCCACGACAACAACCGCAATGGTGGCCACTTGGGAGATCGCAACAACAACAACAACAACAACAACAACAACAACAACAACAACAACAACAACAACGATCGACAAGGTTGGCAGAACCAGCCTCAGTAGGCCAATGACGCCCTGTCACGTCTTGATAGGAACAATGACAACCTCCCTGATGAGGATGCTGGGGGATAGAAGGAGCCTCGCGCGGTGGCCTGCATCCTCGGCGGGGCCAGGCTCCCCCGTCCTACCGCCACTTCAAGCATTTCTCTCATGAGGTGAACGTGGCCCTCCCGAGGGCTGAGGCCTCAAGGCCCTTAAGTGATCGCAGTACCCAATCACATTCGACATTGCCGACCACCCCAAGTCTACAAAGTTAGTGGGCACCATCCCCCTGCTATGCATGCCCACATTAACAATGTCGTTGTCACCATGATGCTCATCAATGATGGCACGGGCCTCAATGTGCTCTCCCTGGAGACCTTCGATCAGCTCCAGGTGCCCTACGAGTGCTTGATGCTAACGAGGCTCTTCTTGGGCGTAACTGATCACTCCACCTTGCCCCTGGGGCAAGTGTGCCTTCCCGTCACCTTCGCCTCCCGCAAGAACTACCACACCGAGCTCATCGACTTCAATGTGGTGCACATCGGCCTGCCCTACAATGCCATCTTCGGCTACCCCGCGCTCGCCAAATTCATGGTGGTGGCCCACAACAACTACAACACCGTCAAGCTTTCGGGCTGTAGCGGGACCATCACCGTCCGTTGTGATGAGAAGGATGTGAAGCGCACCCTCGAGCATGCCTAAAAGGCTGCTGCCACCGCGTACCCCGCCGACGAAGACGAGGCCGGGCCTGCCGAACCCACGACCGCGAAGAAGAAGCCGCGGTTCTCTCAAGCATGTGCCAAAACGAAGAAAGTGTCACTGGACGGTAGTGGCTCCGTGCCCACCGTCACCATCGGCAATGACCACTCTCCGTAATAGGAAGGCGAGCTCGTTGCCTTCCTCTGGGAAAATGCTGATATGTTCGCGTGGACAATATCAGACATGTCCGGTGTACTGAGGGAGGTGATCGAGCACCACTTAGCCGTGTGTCCCAATGCACGGCCTATGAAGCAAAAGGTACAGTGCTAGATGCCCGAGAAACAAGAGCTCATCGTTCGGGAGGTCGAGAAGCTTCAGGAGGCAGGCATCATCCGCTAGGTGCTCCACCCCGAGTGGGTCGCCAACCCCGTCGTCGTCCCCAAGCCTAACGGCGATGGACGGATGTGCATCGACATCACCAGCCTCAAGAAGGTCTGCCACAAGGATCCTTACCCACTACCATGGATCGAGCAGATCGTGGACTCCACCGCTGGGTGTGACCTGTTGTGCTTTCTGGATGCCTTCTCAGGCTACCACCTTCATCACCCCCTACGGAGTGTAATGCTACATATGCATGCCCTTCGGCCTGAAGAGTGTAGCAGCCACCTTCCAGAGGCTGATGTGTATTGCCCTGGGCCCCCATATGTGTATTGCCCTGGTGCAAGAAGATCAGGACGGTGCGACACTAGGGCAGGCGTCATCGCTGAGCCCACTTACGTGTCAGGATAGTGTCTTTAGCAGGCGAAGACTACTTTTGTCAGGATAAGACTGACCACCTGTCCCCCTTTGAATGGCCATTGTGTGGCAACCCTTCCCGCCAATATTTTCGAGGGAACAGGACCAAGGTAGTTATAAAAGGGGCAGTGTTGCCACTGTAGAAGGGGATCAAGCAATACACCCCTGAGACCTACCTTGTAGCTCCAAGAGCGATGTCTCCACAAGCAATTCCACCGAGCAGGAGTAGGGTTTTACACCGCACGGTGACCCAAACCTGGGTAGCTCACTGTGTCCTTGCCCTGCCATGAGCTCTGACGTACCTCTCTTGCTGTAGCCACGCCAAACTCGCCGTCTAGTTGGTAGGTAGTGAACCAGGGGCCCAGAGTTTCAACCAGGGTTTTGGAGGATTTCCCGTAGAACAAATCAATCCTCGACCTCCTCCACTGTGAGCCTCTTGCAAAAGCAACAAACGAAGAGAAGACTCGAGGATACAAACTTGTTAGCTTGCATGGGATAATCATCCTTGATATAATATCTCTCCCAAGATGTATTCGTTAAACATTTGTCATAAGGAATAGCAAATTAAACATCATGTGCATACAAGTATTTAATGTGCTCAAATCCTATGACATTCAATTCAAGTTGAGTTACAAGCATGCATTTGCGGGAAAGAGCGTCCGCTGCAACATTTTCCTTACCTTTAATGTACTTACTCACATAAGTAAATGACCCAATGAACTCACTCCATTTGCAATGTCAATTATTCAATTTTGTTTGACTATTAAGGTATTTAAGTGTCTCATGATCCATATGGATGACAAATTCATGAGTGGGAAGATAATGTCCCCACACACGCAAGACTCTCACTAAAGCGTATAACTCCTTGTCATAAATGGGGTAATTAAGTTACGCTCCCGAAAGTTTTTCGCAAAAGTAAGCGATGGGTCGCTTTTCTTGCATCAACACACCACCTATGCCATTACCACTAGCATCGCAATGTACTTCAAAAGTTTTATCAAAATTACGTATGGCAAGTAATGGAGCATGCATAAGCAAGTTTTTAAGCTCATGGAATGCGGTGTCTTGGGAAGGTCCCCAAACAAATGGTGCATTCTTCATACTCAATGCGTGCAATTGTGATGCAATAGTTCTAAAGTCCTTAACGAATCTATGATAGAAACCGGCTAGGTAAACTACGTACTTGTTGCAAATTGGTTGGTTGTGGCCAAGTTTTAATTGCTTCAGTTTCAGTATCATCAACATGGGCACCCTTAGAAGACACAACAAAGCCCAAGAAAACAAGCTTATAATCACCAAAGGTGCATTTTTTCATGTTTGCATAAAGACACTCATTCCTAAGAACTTGCAACATGTCCCTAAGATGTATGACATGATCTTCAAGAGATTGACTAAACACAAGTATATCATCAAAGTATACCACAACACATATGCCAATGTATAGTGAAGAACATAATGCATCACACGCATAGAAGTGCTAGGCGCTTCGGATAAGCCCATAGGCATGACTAACCATTCATACAAGCTGAATTTGGTTTTGAAAGTCGTATTCCATTCATCACCCTCTTGAATGTGAATTTTATAGTAGCCGCTTTTAAGATAAATTTTTGAGAAAATGGTGGCTCCGCTAAGTTCATCTAGCATATCATCAAGGCTTGGAATGGGGTGTCGATACCTAACGGTGATAGCATTTATGGGACGACAATTAGAGGACACACAGAAACTACCATCTCTCTTAGGCACAAGAATAACCAGAATGACACAAGGACTTAGCTCTCACGGAAATGCCCATTCTCGATGAGATGTTGGAATTGCCTTTGGATTTCTTTAGTTTCATCGGGGTTGATGCGGTATGGTGCCTTGGTCGGTAGAGGTGCACCGAGGATGAGGTCGATGCGATGTTTGATGCCGTGAAGTAGAGAAAGCCCCGGAGGTAGCTCATCGGCGAACACGTCCTCAAATTCCTGCAATAAATGAGACAACACTAAAGATAGATGGTGACAAGCATTAGTCCTTACCGCTTCATCTTTGCACACAAGTACATAGTGAAAGACATTCGATGGGCTCTCACTCATATCCCTCATGTTACTTTTGGTGGCTAAAAGCACTAATTTTTTCTTGTCACTCATCATGGAGGGACTCAATTTTGGCTTGTAGCGCTCATTCTGTTCTGGTGGTTCACTCGGTAACTATTTTCTCCATGATGGGTAGATACTTGCTTCTCGGCGATCACTAGACTTGGTGATAGGTCGTAGCACATACTCCTTTCCCTTCATCTTTAAGCTATAGTGATTGGTTCGCCCGTTGTGGATGACGCTGCGGTCAAATTGCCAAGGTCCTCCTAGAAGGAGATGGCATACGGACATGGGAACCACATCACACTCCAAGGTGTCTTCATATGCGCCAATTTTGAAGGAGACTTGAACGGTGTGCTCCACTTTAATGTTGTTGGAGTCGCTAAGCCATTGGACCTTGTAGGGGAGATGGTGCTTCATCTTGACCAATTGTAGCTTGGAACATAGCTCTTCGCTTGCCAAATTATGGCAACTACCTCCGTCGATGATGACCTTGATGGGGCGCCCAATGATGCCCGCTTTGGTGTGGAAGATATGGCAACGTTGGTATTCGTCTTTTTGGTGTTGAAGGGTCAAGACCTTGGAGACAACTAGAGCGAGGCTCGCATCACTGTCATAAAAGACTTGAGCGTCTTCTTCTTCATTCACTTGACAGTGCATGACAACGTGTTCAAGTGCTTCCATTTCTTCCTCACTCATGGAGTCATAAGTGCCGTTATCATTGGCGATCATGGTGTGCCGAGTGGGGCACTCAAATGTCTTGTGACATCGGCCTTGACATGTGAAGCATTTTATGGAACTTGTCTTGACGGTCTCATCCATTGGGGTAGGTGATGAAGAAGCTCTCAGCTTATAGTTGCTTGTCGTAGGAGGTCGACTCGAAGATGTCGAAGGTTTCTTGTAGCTTGACTTGTCGTTGTTGCTTGGTATAACTTTCGTCGAGCTAGAAGGCGTCGTAGTCCTTGAAGCTTGAGTGTATGAACCGTAGGTCTTGGAAGAGTACTTGGCGTACTTGTAGTCGTCTTGCACTTGTCGCTCTGCCTTGGTAGCTTGGTTCACTAGCTCGAGCAGGTTCATGTATGGTTGAAAGTCGGCAATTTTCTTGATAGGATGATTCAGTCCATTCAAGAACCATGCCATAGTTTGCTCTTCATCTTCCGTGATGTTGGCTCGAATCATTGCAATCTCCATCTCTTTCTAATATTCTTCAACGGACTTGGTACCTTGTGTAAGTGCATCAAGTGCCCCGTTAGTGGTTTTGGTGTATTGAAGACAAATAGGTTGAGAAACTAATGTGTTTGTGAGTATATACAGGACAAAGAGTCCCTGAAGATTTGGTTTAACACATGGAAGATGACCCCTAAAAATGGATTTCTTCAAGTGAAGAATTTGGTGATGAAATTAGTACGGCCTTTGAAGGAATTGATGTGAAGACTGGAAGCTTGAAGACTTTTGTTTTCGTAGTTTCTTTCTTCTTATTTGAGTGATAGGAAAAACCGTACTGTTAAAGGGGGTCTAGGTGAAACATATTTCACATTTGCAAAGTGATGCTCAAAACCTATTGTCGTGGTTCAACACAATCACCTATGGTGCCATCGGCCCCTTCGTGGTTCGGCAAGGGGGAAGGACACATTGCACAAAGAGCAGAGGTCATAGGACAGCACGGCAATGGTGACACGGGGTTTTTTTACCTAGGTTCGGGCCGCCGCGAGGCGTAAAACCCTACTTCTGCTCTGGTGGATTGGATGGAGGACCATGACGAACGCGCATCGCTCAAGCCCGGCAAGGTCGCCTATGGGAGAGCAGCTACGCGCATATGAGTGTACAAGGGTCCGAATCCATTCTAAGGTTGCCTCGGCCCTCCTTTTATAGGTCAAGGGGTTACCACAGTGGCAAAACAGTCATTTTCTTGTGATTAGATAGCCATAGTGCTATCATACCTAACTCTGCAGACAGGACAAGGTGCATTAAATGCACCACTTAGTGTCACGTCGTGGAAGTAGCCCCGGCAAGCCTTGCCATGCCATTCAACCACCTTCTCGTCTGTCCGCTTGACACGCCCGTGGACGGGTGTCATTTAGGCGTGATCTTCCTCAGAAATGGCTGCCACGTGCCAAATGACAGCCACTCGGCTCGACACCACACTGATAAGTGACTTGCGTTGCTGTGAGGTGGAGCGGTGGAGCCTTGGCGGGGAAGCAGGCCGTCGGCGCCCCGACAACTCTTGCCGGAGAGATCTTGGGAATTGCTCTTGGGGTGGCCTCGACCGGACCGGGCTCGCCTGTCCGGCAAGGGAGGTTTTTCTCTTAGTAATATCTTGCTCCTTTGGCTTGTCTTGGTCTTCTAGATCTGCCCTTTGATTTCTCAAAGAGCTATCTCTTCTGCTTGGCCTTGTCTTGTTGCTGTAACCTTGCCCCTGAGCCTGTGTACAATCCGTGCAACACACACTAGGGTTTGTTGCACCGACAGGAGCCCCCGAGCCTGGCCCGGACATGCTGCCGAGCGTCATCGGGGTAGGCCCTATCAGGTACACAGGCAGAGGGCTTGTGCAGCTCATCCCTTGATATTTTCCTTGCTTCTTCATTAACCTGTGCTTGAGTCAGTTTCCGGTTTTTCCGTGCGTAGTGCAAGACATTATGGGTGAGTTTTAAGCCACGATCCATGGGCTACCCACGCCCCACGTTCACAGAGCGATAACTACCATTCCACTAGCTCCTCTGCTTCTGGCGTTTCCGCCACATATGCTGCATGCATTGCGTAGGGTTGGTGGCGGACGCGGAGGGCACGGAAATGTGTGCCATGGAAGAAAGCTAGGCGCCACGGATTGGCGCAGGGGGTCGGTCTCGATTCCACGAGCCGTTGGTGGCACGGAGGAGTCAGCTTGGCAGAGCGGGACGGTTGCCCCCTAGGTGAGGAGCCAGTCCCTGGCCTTGTTTGCCTATAAAAGGGGACGTGGGCGAGGTGCTGGCTCACACCTATCTCTTCCTCCTTCCTTATGGCATTGTTTCTTCATCATGGTTAGGGGGAGAGGGCGTAGTGGCACTCCAGTAGCGGCGACGAGGGCTTCTGCTCGTCAGCGCCTCCCTCCTCCTATTGGGGATGCGGGAGCGAAGCCCGTTGCGAGGGGAGGCTGGAGAGGATGGGGACGTGGTCGCCACGGCGCTCGGGGTCGAGGAGGACGAGGCGGTGCTCTGATCGCACGTCCCCCAGCTGTTCATGATCCGAATGAAGGCCACGTCGGGAACCAGCCGCTGGACTTCATCATCAAGCTACGAGGGCCCCCGCACAGCCATCTTCGGCTTCCTACTCCATTTGCAAGGGTGATGGAGATCGAGCAGCCGCCGGGGTTGAGGCTGCACATGAGGGGCTGCTGCAATGGCAGCATGCGGGCGGACGTGGAGTTCCCCTCTCCTCTTGTCATGCTTCTCCGGTGTGGCTGGAAGACTTTTGCTCACGCCCATAGCTTGGCGGCCGGGCACGTCCTCCATTTCAAACTAATGGACGCCACCCTGCTCTCCGTCAAAGTCTTCGGATGCTCGGGTGCTCGCTTAGGGTGCTGCGCGGAGAGCTCGACTGACGACGAAAGCTCCTCCTCAAGCGATAGTGACGAGGAGGACAGTGACGGCGATGACGACGGAGCCGATGGGGAGGACGACGGCTCCGACTCCAACTGAACACTAGCCGCACCGTCACCGTCTACCGGCGGCACCACCATCTGCACCTGCATCTCCTCCCCGGCATGGTGGTTTGCCGAGGTGTTGGGTGCGGGTGGTGTCCTCGCCTCCTCCAGCATTCTTCCAGCTGGACCACGGCAGGCTTCCTCGTGGCTCCGGCTTCGTTCACCCTGTCGTGTCCTGCTGGCCCTAGTGGCGGTGACCAGGGCATCGCCTAGTCGCTCTCCCCATCGATCACCTTCGCCCGCGCCCTCTCGATCTTGTCACGCTCCGTCACACAGGCCCTGATGAGGTCAGGCTGGGCTTCTGCCCAGGCACTCCTTTTGCCCCCTTCACCTCCCCCTGCAGTTCCTAGGAGGAGAGGGACAAGAAAGGGATTACGAGGCACTTATCTTCTTTCAGTCTAAAATATGTAGGCACTTGCCGAACTTTAGTCTTAAATATGTAACCTTCTTTATCCATGTTTGTGCTCTGTAAGATCTGTACTTGTTTATCCGCATATTAATGAAAAAGACAAGCCTTGCCGGGTACTTGTCCATGTATTATGTCCATGCAGAGGTGGAATGCCTCTATACGTTTAAGTAAACAAGTTTCCACGACAAGCTATCCTGTTGGTACCTTCCGTTTGTTGCCGCGGGCTTGGCCTGCTGGGCTCAAAACTATGAAAAGGGACCAGCCCCTCGTCGAACCTTCTCCATCAAAGGCCACTACAACCACCTTGACCGAAGCAACGTTCGGGTCAAAGGATGGGAGCACACATGCTTCGAAGGTGACGAGGTTTCTATATGCACAAGTTTTCTCCTTACAGAACATGTATGGATAAGAAGGAACTTATCTGTTTGGCTTGTCAGGGACCGATATGTAGGCTTGTTTCCGTGTCTTCTTTTCGGGATCGAGTCCACGGCAAGAGCCCTGCAGTTTAGTGCACAGGAAAACAAAGCTACATATGACCTTATCTACATGATAATGCCATGCTCATGTTATGTTATGCATGCATGCAAGTTTTTGGGGCCCCCAACGCTTCGTTTATTTATCTGTTGCTCAGGGTCTGCACTTGGCTTTGTACAAAGGGTTATATGTAGCATCGGCAAGGCTTGTATAAAAGGGTGGCTGCAGGGCCCTGCCCGGCAGCCGCGCCTTACGGGTAGAACTTACGAAGATGCTCAATGTTCCATGAGTTTTGCAATTGAATTCCATCTTTGGTCTCCAGATGGACTGCGCCGGGTCTGGAGACTCGTACTACCCAGTAAGGGCCTTCCCACTTCGGCGTCAACTTGTTTGCACCCTTGGCGGATTGAACACACCTAAGGACAAGGTCGCCTTCCTCAAGGCTCCGGGCATGAACCCTGCTGCTGTGGTAGCGACGCAGGGCTTGCTGATAGCATGCAACATGCGTAGCAGCCCGGAGACGGTTCTCCTCAAGGAGCACGGCATCGTAATGCCAGTGCTGCTCTTGGTCTACTTCTTCGTAGGCAAATACTCGAGGTGACCCGTATATGAGTTCTGTGGGGATCACTGCTTCTGCCCCATAGACTAGGGAGAAGTGAGTCTGGCCGGTGGCTCGATTTGGTGTCGTACGGAGGGACCAAAGAACCACCGGCAGCTCATCAATCCAGCGCCTGCCGCACTTCTGCAGCCTATCAAATGTTCTTGTCTTGAGTCCTCGCAGCACTTCAGCGTTCGCCCTCTCAGCTTGTCCGTTGCTTCTGGGGTGGGCAATAGAGGCAAATGAGACCTTGCTTCCGAGGGCTTGAACATATTGCACGAAGGCGCGAGTTGTGAATTGGGTGCCATTGTCAGTGATGACTCTGGCGGGTACCCTGAAGCGGCACACCAATCCCTTCAAGAACTTGATAGCTGACTATGCGGTTACCTTCCTCACAGGCTCCACCTCCGGCCACTTTGTAAACTTGTCGATGGCAACGTACAAGAATTTAAAGCCCCCGGTAGCACGGGTGTCGGTGTACTAAATAGTGGGCCTTTAGTACCCCATACTTGTTCACGGGCAGTTGTAGCCATACCTGCGCCAAGGCTTGTCGGGGGAATAGCTGAAAGATCAATCCAAGGTTATCGAAGGGACATCCACGCCAAGGATCAGAAGATAAGGAGAACGGAAGACCAGGGGCTCGGCTCCCGGCAAGATCTTGCCGGGGTAGCCCGCCAAGCCCGGCAAGATTTGCACCCGGCAAGGTTCCGCCACTGTGCCACCGCTCCAGCGCAGCGACCGGTCTGGCACTCTGGCCCCAGCTCTGGATGCGTGGCAAGGCGCTAGTGGAGGCGAGCTTAAGAGGTGCTGATGGGATGGCCCCTTTTTCCATCCCCAAGAAAGTAAGGACACCTCACGGTGCATTAAATGCATTTGTCCAAAACCGTCAGTGGTTAGGTATGATAACCATGTAGCTACTTTACATCTCACATATGAGCAGTTTGCCACTGTGGTGACTCCTTTGATCATATAAAAGGAGGCCCAAGGCAACTGTTGCATAAAAAAGGACGACTCTCGGCCCATTCTGCATGCGTAGCTGCTGCTTGAATGTACTGTTCATCGCAAGCGCTCCAAGAACTGGGACGAATCACTGATAATAAACTAAGGCAGGAGTAGGGTTTTACGCTGATCAGCGGCCCGAACCTGGGTAAAAATCCCCTCGCGTTGATCATCGGTTCTGCTCTTTGTGCATACCTCTCTCCCTGCCGAACCACAAAAGGGGCCCCTCGGATCCCATAGGTGCCGTACGCCGACATCTTTGGCGCGCCAGGTAGGGGGATCGAGGTTGCGCGAACCTGATCTGGTGATCAGCGTGTCAGTTTCTTCACCATCTTTGTCACCATGCCACCCAAGAAGAAGGGTGCGACAGCGGTTGTTCCGTCTACATCCGTCTTGCCCGCGCCTACTCGGACGGGTGACGGCGTGGATGCAAGAAGTGGAGGTTTAGAGCCTCCACAGCGATCTGGAGATCCGAGCCAGGTGAGCGGTGTCGTTCGCAGCGGCGATGGCAACCCGCACACCGCTAGATCCAGAGATGAAGCCGTGCTGCCTACGGGCGGTGCAGCGAACTCCGGAGATTGGAGGACGCCTTCTAGGGCTCCCGCGCTGGCGCAAGCGTTGCGACCTTCCTAGGTCGCACGCGATGACCAGTGCCGTGGCGCTAGTCGTTCTGAACGTCCCCATGGAAACACTTCTGCGCACAGATCCAAAGGTGCGCAGGCCCAGCATGCACGCCAAATTGCCGATGGAAGTGGCGCGCGGTCGCGTGGTCATGACGATGCTCCTTCTAACACTATTAGGAGTCAGAGCACCTCACGTACCTCGCACCTATCACCGCCGCCTACGCCGGCAGAAGCTTTGGCACGTGCGCAGCTGCTCCTCGATTTTCCTCCTTCTCCGGAGAAGATGGAGGAGTGGCGATCTACTATCCAGAGCCTCATCGGCTTCATCAACAATGATAGGCCGCAGCAAGCGGGGCCCTCGCGGCAGCGGTCTATCATTCCGGCGCGAGCTAATGGAAGGAAGACTGGAGGCGGTGCAACCATGGTGCACTCCCCTCCACGACAACAGCGGCAGTCGTCGACCAGGCGTACCGACGGCCGTGATGATGATTCCATGGCGTCGTCCGATCCGCGGATGCGCCACGATCAGCGTCAAGTTCTCCAGGAACAAAGCAAAGAGGACGCTCGAACTACCATCGAGCGGCGACGGGAGGCACGTCATCAGTCCGATAAACACGCGGGGCCTACTGTCGACAAGCCTGCGCCAGGGGACGTAGGCGACTTGCCCTATGAGGTAGGTTGTCCAGCGTTTACCAGTGAGCTGCGGTAAGTCCAGTGGCCCAACACCCGAACTTTCAAACCAGAGGTCCCGGAGAAATATGATGGCAAGACTCACCCCTCGGAGTTCCTGAGCATCTACACCATTGCGGTGCAGGCTGCCGGAGGCCGAGATGACAAGATACTTACCAACTACTTCCCGTTGGTGCTCAAACCCAACGTCAGGTCGTGGTTGATGCATCTGCCGGAGAATTCCATTTCTTCCTGGTCAGATCTGTGCCATCAGTTTGTTGGCGCCTTTGTTGGAGGCCACCAAGCTCCTGGGCAAGAAAGTGATTTGCATCTCCTCCCTCAAAAGGAGGGCGAGCCCCTGCGCAAGTTTATCCGGAGGTTTAGCCAAGTGCAGTACAATATTCCAGATGTTCATCCTGCCGTTGTAGTTAGCACGTTTCATCAGAACGTGCGTAACCGCAAAATGCGTGAAGAGCTGGCGATGAACAAGGTCAGGAGTATCGCCGAGCTTTATGCTTTGGCCGACAAGTGCGCTCGAGCTGAAGAAGGGAGAAAACTTCCTGGCGAGGGTGTTGGCGCAGGGGGCGAATCTGAAGATGAAGATGTTGCAACCCCGTCGAAGAAAGGCCGGCGGCGGAACAAGAAGCGCAAAGGCAAGGCCGTGCTTGCTGTCGAGGAATCCGGCAACCCCGGCACTGCCAAGAAGGCCAAGGTTGACGACCCCGGCAAGGAAGTTGCCGGGTGTGCTTCCTGTCAGGCCTTGGCGGCTGCCGACAAGCCGGAAGGCTCCGGCAACCAGTATTGCAAGATCCATCGCACCAAGGGCCATGATCTCCAAAACTGCCGGCAAGTTGAGCAGCTCGTCGAGAAGCAGAGAGCTGAGTACGAAAGACGAGACAAGGAGAAGGCCCAGGACGGTGCTGAGGGATCCGGCAAGAAGCGTGGTGGTCGAGGAGGCCGCCGCGGCAAGGCTAAGCAACAGAAGGAGAGGCCCGCCTGAGGCCGCGACAAGGACGAGGGAGGCGACGATGATGAGGAAGACGACGAATCCAGCGAGCACGAGTTTCAGAAAGCCACAGAGGCCATGTGTATTGACGGGGGCGCCTCGTTGCACTCTTCTCACCACTGACTTAAACAGTGGGTGTGTGAGGTTAATGCGACGGAGCCGTCGCCTGAGGCACGGAAGCCTTTAAAGTGGTCCCACACGCCTATCATTTTTTACGCCGAGGATCACCCTGATCGCAGAACTGCGGTCGGGTGCTTGCCCTTGTTGGTCTCACCAACAATCCACAACCTCAAGGTGACAAAAATGCTAGTTGACGGTGGGGCCGGGCTGAACTTAATCTTGCCAGACGTGCTCAAGAAGCTGCAAATTCCTGATGAAGATCTCGAGGAAACGGGCACGTTCCAAGGGATCAACCTAGGAAGAACCCAGCCAAAAGGCAAGATTACGCTGCCGGTAACATTTGGTAGTGAGCTCAATTATAGGACAGAGAAGGTAGTGTTTGATGTCGCCAAGATCCCCATGTCATACAATGGGATCCTTGGCCGCCCAGCGCTGGCCAAGTTCATGGCGGCATCACACTATGTGTATAATGTGTTGAAGATGCCCGGACCGATTGGTGTCATCACTGTCCACTCCGACAAGAAGGATGCACTGATTTGTACCGACCAACTCTACCGGGAGGCAGCCGCAGCACCTGCCGTCAAGGCATCTGCTCCTGCCGCTGGAACTCCTGGGGGGAAGGAGAAGAAGACCGGCAAGATCTCTGGCGCAAACTCCGGCAAGTGCACCTCTTCGGAGTGATGCGCCTCCGTTGAGGACGCACCAGAGAGTTCCACCGGCAAGAACAAGAAGTCCAAGGCTGCTCCACCAGAGACCAAGAAGGTGCCCGTCAAGGAGGACGGAACGGGAGGAACTTTCACTATAAGTTCCACCCTAGATGACAAATAGGAAAGCGTGCTCGTTGCTTTCCTGCAGGCGAATGTCGATGTGTTTGCATGGCAACCATCTGACATCCCCGGTGTTCCCAGGAAAGTAATTGAGCACCACCTTGCTGTCTGTCCTCGCGTGGCCCGTCAAGCAGAGGATGAGGAAGCAAGCCTTGGAGCGGCAAGAATTTATTGCTGAAGAAATCAGGAAGTTAGAAGCGGCAGGTTTGGTCAGAGGAGTGCTTCACCCAACGTGGTTGGCCAATCCGGTTGTAGTGCGCAAGGCGAATGGGATATGGAGGCTGTGTATTGACTATACAGACATAAATAAAGCCTGTCCAAAAGATCCTTTCCCCTTGCCGCGCATCGACCAGATTGTGGACTCCACTGCTGGTTGTGACCTACTGTCATTACTTGATGCCTATTCGGGATATCATCAGATCTTCATGGCAAAAGAAGATGAAGAAAAGACCGCATTTATCACCCCATGTGGTATGTATTGTTTTATACGAATGCCTTTCGGGTTGAAAAGTGCTGGTTCTACATTTGCCAGAGCGGTCCAAATTGGTTTTGAGCCTCAGCTACATAGGAATATGGAAGCATACATGGATGACATAGTGGTCAAAACCAAGGATAAAGTGACGCTCATACAAGATCTAGAAGAAACATTTACAAATCTACGCAAGATCAACTTAAAGCTCAATCCTGAGGTGTGTGTGTTTGGCGTCCCTTCTGGCAAGCTTCTCGGGTTCTTTGTATCTCAGCGTGGGATCGAAGCGAACCCCGACAAGATCAAAGCCATTGAGCAGATTGAAGCGCCAAGACGCGTCAAGGATGTACGTCGCCTTGCCGGCTGCGTTGCTGCCTTAAGCAGGTTTATCTCCAAATCTGCTGAGCGCGCCCTGCCCTTTTTCAAAATTTTGAAGAAGGCAGGTCCAATGAGATGGACTCCGGAAGCGGAGGCAGCGCTGCAAGATTTGAAGAGGTACCTCTCCTCTCCACCGATGCTAGTCGCGCCTAAACCACAAGAGCCATTGCTGCTGTATCTAGCGGCAACAAATCAAGTGGTTAGTGCTGCGTTAGTGGCGTAGAGAGAAGTTGGCGAGGGGGCAACGGCAGCGGCAGGCCCGTCAAGTGACGCGCCGGGATCTTCCCCGGCAAGATCTGGTGCCGGCAAGACAGGATCTGCGTAGTCAGAGGAATCAATACAAAAGAGGAAGATGGTGCAGTGTCCAGTTTATTTTGTTAGCTCCGTTTTATAGGGAGCTAGGTCAAGATACTCTGGTGTGCAAAAATTGCTCTTCGGCCTTCTCATGGCCTTGAGGAAGCTGCGCCATTATTTCCAAGCGCATGAGATTATCGTCGTCACTCGCTTCCCGTTGCAGCAGATTTTGCAAAATCCAGAGGCAACCGGCAGGATTGTAGAGTGGGCGTTGGAATTATCAAGCTTTGGTCTCAAGTTTGAAAGTGCTTCAACAATTCAGAGCAGAGCCTTGGTGTAGTTCATTGTGGAATGGACTCCAACGCCAGACGAGGAGATTCAAGAAACGACTCTTCCCGGCAAGGAAACAGATCGAGAATGGATTATGCACTTTGATGGTGCTTTCACGCTGCAGGGCGCCGGTGCTGGCGTGCTGCTTGTCGCACCCACCGGAGAGCACCTCAAGTATGTAATCCAGATGCATTTTCCCCGGGAGAGCTCGACAAACAACACTGCGGAGTAAGAAGGCCTGCTTGCCGGTCTCAGGATCATGGCAGATCTTGGTATCAAGAAGCTCATTATCAAAGGCGATTCGCAGCTTGTTGTCAGGCAAATTAACAAAGATTATCAGAGTCCATTGATGCAGGCTTATGTAGATGAAGTGAGGAAAATGGAAGAGCGCTTTGACGGTCTGCATACAAAGCACATTCCTCGTGCTGAGAACAGTATTGCCGATGACCTGTCAAAGCGCGCTGCCCTTAAGTTACCTGTGGAACCAGGAACTTTTGTGCTCCATTTGACTCAGCCATCTGTAGCGCCATCAATGGGGCAAGCAAAGAGAAGGAAGTTGAATTCTGGTCAGTACTTTCCGGCAGAGCTCCCGGGAGCCACCGGCAAGGAAGTTGCCGGGATCAGCGGCAAGCCTGCCGGGGAACAATAGGCTCCAGCAGGGGCGCAGGCCCTTGCCGTCGAGACAAACATTCCTCCGGCAGAAGAAATGCCTTTAGTCCTAGTTGTCGAGCCCCAGGCTCCAGCTTGGGCACAGCCCATTGTCCATTTTCTTCAAACAGGGGAACTCCCTGACGAGCAGGAAGAAGCGGAAAAAGTAGCCCGTCAGTCTAGCATGTACCAGTTCGTCGATGGCGTTCTGTACAGGAAGAGACTGAACAGTGTGAAATTGAAGTGTATTCCTCGGGAAGATGGACTGGAGCTGTTGGCAGAGATACATGGAGGCATATGTGGCTCCCACATAGGATCAAGAGCGCTTGTCGGAAAGGCATTCTGGCAAGGTTTCTTTTGGCCCACTGTTCTCGAGGATGCAGCTGCACTAGTAACCAAGTGTGAAGCGTGCTAGTTTCATTCAAAGAAATCACATCAGCCAGCTCAAGCTCTTCAGACAATCCCTCTCTCCTGGCCATTTTCAGTCTGGGGGCTCGACATACTGGGCCCTTTCCCCCGTGCTACCGGGGGCTTTGAGTACTTGTACGTGGCAATCGACAAGTTCACAAAGTGGCCGGAGGTGGAAGCGGTGAGGAAGGTGACAACACAATCAGCCGTCAAGTTCTTTAAAGGAATAGTTTGCCGTTTCGGTGTGCCCAACAGGATCATCACCGACAACGGCACACAGTTCACAAGTCGCACCTTCATGCAATATGTCCAAGACCTTGGCGGCAAAATTTGTTTTGCCTCTGTTGCTCACCCGAGAAGCAACGGCCAAGTGGAGAGGGCTAATATTGAAGTGCTGCGCGGTCTCAGGACCAGGACTTTTGACCGGCTGAGAAAATGCGGAAGGCGCTGGATTGATGAGTTGCCGGCGGTTCTTTGGTCAATCAGAACGACACCAAATCGAGCCACTGGCCAGACACCCTTCGCTCTGGTTTACGGAGCAGAAGCAGTTCTCCCCACGGAACTCATATACGGGTCACCTCGAGTGCTCGCTTATGATGAGCTTGAGCAAGAGCAATTGCGGAAAGATGATGCTGTGCTCCTTGAGGAGGATTGTCTTCGGGCTGCTGTGCGAGCTGCACGCTACCAACAAGCTTTGCGCCGCTATCATAGCCACAAAGTTCATGCCCGAAGCCTTGAGGAAGGCGACCTTGTTCTTCGGCGGATTCAGTCCGCCAAGAATTCAAACAAGTTGACGCCGAAGTGGGAAGGCCCTTATCGGGTAGTACGAGTCACCAGGCCCGACGGTGTCCGCCTGGAGACCGAAGATGGCGTTCCAGTGAGAAACTCCTAGAATATCGAACATCTTCGCAAGTTTTACCCATAAGGCGCGGTTGCCGGGAGCCCCCGGCAACCTCCTTTTTTACAAGTCTTGCCGGCAGGACATGTAATCCTTTGTACAAAGCCAGGCGCAGACCCTGTGCGCAGCTGATTAAGCTTAAGTGTTGTACATTTCTTATTGATTTCCATGTTTATATATACACATGCTTGTCTGAGATATTGTATGACACTTGCTCCCGGTAAGACTAACGAACCGCCAGGGTTCCATATCTTTATTTTCTCTTCTTTCTTTTTCTCAAAGGATAGAAGGTTCCCTTGCGTGCAAGTTTGCCGGGGGGGAGGAAGGAAGGTATGGATACCGATGGGCGATGTTCAGAATTGATGTCTTGCCGGAAGGAGCACAGCGACAGAAAGCTAAGTTCGAAGCCTTGAGCAAGTTTTTCAATTTTTATTATCAGGCTATTTTCTTTGGATGATTTCGGCCCTTGTATGGAAAACCTGCACGCGAAGGAACCGTTGTCGGGATTGGTTGCGCCCTTATTTTGTTTCGAGTCCGCTCAACGGTCTAAGTGGCTGCGCCAAGAACGCCAACGTGTCTTGCCGGTTGCTGCACCTCCAGCAGGCTGCTGAAGTCCCGCACCCAGCGCTCGCGGCAGGTTGCACACGGACAAGTTTCCAGTAAGCATAGGGTGTACATCATATGGAAAGAAATTGAACAAGGGAAATAGCATGCATATACTCAGTCATAGCAAGTTACATTACATCATTAGTTGCCGCAGTTCTAACTTAAGACTAAATTGTCTTTGGCATGGAATGGTGGCGGCAAGAAAAAGTGAGATGGCTAGTCCCTGCGCTGGCCTTCAACCCTCTTGATGGAATCTACCTTCTCGAGGATGGGCGCGACAAGCTTCTCAAGTGCTTGGAGATCTGCATCCTTTGGCAAGCGGTCGAGCATGTTGTTGAGGTCGATGCCAGGGTTCTTATGCACCACCTTGATGAGCACCTTATGGAGGACAGCCCGGCAAAGCTTGCGGGATTCATTGGCCAACTGGGTCGCTCGGTTGGACTGGAGCAGCTTCAGAGCATCAATGATGCTTTTGAAGAACATGGTCAACCTGGCGCTCAGGGATATCCTTTCTTCAGAAGAATACCTGAAGTTTTGCAAGCCCTCCCGGCCCATGGTTGACAGCTGTGTTGTGAGCTTCTCAGCGGTGTTAACAAGGTGATCATTCCAGATTTGCACACCTTTCTCATAGTCAACTTGGGCGGCGGCAGCGCTCTTGAGCAAGTTCCTCTCTTCCTGGAGATTTTTGCTCAGGGCCTTCTCGCGGGCCCTGCCGTCCTTAAGAGACTTCTCCAGCATGGTCAGCTTCAGCCTCAGATCGGCAATGGCATCGTTGGCTGAAGAGAGTTGCTTGGTCTTGTCGGACATAGCAACTTGCATCTCCGCCAGGCTGTGGAGAGTTTTCTCCCTGTCATCTTCAAGCATTGAGAGCTCCTTGCTGTGCTCCTCAAGATCCGGTTCCAGCTTCTTCACTTTGTTGCTCAGCTCGTCCTTAGGGGCCTCTGCGGCCTCAGCCGCATCGATGGCTTCCTTGAGCTTGCTGGCGTGATCTACAGTTGCAGCTTCGAGCGCCTCCTTGTGCCTGTGCTCCAGTTCCTGGGTCCACTGCGCGACAAGTTTTTCAATCTCTTCGTCCTTGCCGCGGAGTTTGGCGGCAAGTGCCCGCTCGCGCGCGGCAAGATCTTCTTCATGAGCGTCAAGCCCAATGCGGCGCTGCATCAAGAGAGCTTCTTCAGCGGCAACCTTTTGCGTAGCTTCCTCTTGCGCCCTTTCCAAGTCAGATTGCCTCAGGAGGAGCTTCGTCCAACTTTGGCTCACCTGCTCCCGGCTGGCGGTCAGCTCTTGAAGGGCCTCGGCATACCAGATTTGCGTTTGTTCAATGCATTTCTGGAAGTCCGCCTCGGCTGCTTCGACAACTGTAGCTCTGGCGTCTACCTTCTCCTTTCGAGCACGGTGGAGCGCTTGGAGCTTGCGGAAATTATCGCCCATAGCCTGGAGGAGCCGATCTTCTTTAGATTTGACGCTGCTGGCGCTTGGTTCATCGACAATCTTGAGCCCGGCAGCGGTGATGACCTCTTCATCAAAAGTTTCTCCTTCGGTCGGCGCTCCAATACTTGCCGTTCCCGGCAAGTTGACGAATAGGTTGTCACCAACCTTGAGATACTTGCTCGATGAGGGAGTTTCAGATGTTGATGGTTGATCCTCGACAATCGTCTCACCGGTGGCTGGGGGCTCTATGGCCGGTGTAGCGCCTGGCGCTCCTGCGGCAGGAATGCCGTTAGTACGGTCATCAGCCTCCTCGCCGGCCCTCTC
Source organism: Thinopyrum elongatum (assembly GCA_011799875.1). Classification (NCBI taxonomy): domain Eukaryota; kingdom Viridiplantae; phylum Streptophyta; class Magnoliopsida; order Poales; family Poaceae; genus Thinopyrum; species Thinopyrum elongatum. The sequence continues at coordinate 272,978,621 of CM022302.1, read as the reverse complement.
GGCAAGTTTCTTGGCGGCCTCCTCGGCAGCAGCCTCGCTGGCCTCGACGGTGGCATCTTTGGTGGCCTCGCTAGCGGCGATTTTGTCAGCTTCAGCGGCAGCGTCTCTGGCGGTCTCCTCGATGACCACGTCGATGTCCATATGTTCCATCACAGGGAATTCTGAAGGACGAAGGAGGGGAACAAAATCAAATCAAGATCAAAAGTTCAAAAAGATAAAGGAAAGAATCACAAGTGCTTTGAGGCAAGGAGTTACCTGCGTCGAGCTGATGAGGGGTAGCTTCGCCCCTCCCGGCAACATTGGTTGCCGGGGAAAGGTTGCCGGTGCCCATGTTTGCCGGCTCCTCCTCTTCCAAGATAAGCTCGTCGGTAGGAGCTCTTGCCAGGGATGCGCTTGCGGGCGATGTGGTTGACGGAGGCGGCACGACGGGGGCGTCCTCCAACGGCTCTCCCTGTTGTCGCTCTTCTCCTGCAAGCCCAAAGATGTAAGCGGCAAGGTAGAAACTTCAGCGCCCGCCAGCGGAAAATGAGTATTGGACTCACGCTGGGGGCTGCGTCGAGGGCTAAGCTCCGGGCTGATGGTGAAAGTCTCTGGCATGCTTGTGCAGCTTGTCGGGGGATCGTCGCCCGTGGAGGTCTTCGCCCTCTTCGCCATCCTTTCCGCCAAGGTTTCTGCCTCCCTACAGAGACAAGACAAAGCAAGGTGATGAGATCAATTGAATTCAGAATTTGGGAGATAAAGACTGTGGCAGGATGCTTACTCTTCCTCTTCTCGCTCCGGGCTAAAGCCGGAGATGTCGAAATTGACCTCCGTTGCAGTTTTCGTATGGGGAGGCGGAGGAGGGCTCCTGGGTCGCTTGGCTGCCGCAGGTGCAGGGAGTTGGTGTGGCTCTGCCACCTCAGCTTCCGGTGCTGCTGTGTGAGACGCCCCTGCCGCCCAAGTGGTTGCCGCAGGCGTGTGTCTCGTGCGCCGCACGGGTTGTTGTCGAACTCCTTGCCGCGGTGCAGCCTTGTCGGTCGCTTTCTTGCCGGGAGCCTCATTGCTCGAAGAGGTTTGGCTTGCTGGGACACCAGAGGCAGCTTTCCGAAGGACGCGCTTTGCCTTGTTTGGAGCTGGGGGCTCCTCCTGCGGCTGCTCTTCGGCTACTTCCTCACCTGGTGAGCTCTCAGTGGCTGCACCACTCTGTTCCCCGGCAACCTCATCCTCCCCGGCGGGTTTCTCCTCCAGTACGACTTCTGCGTCACTGGTTTCCCATTCTGTGAAGCCGATGTTGCCGGCCTCCGCGGCAAGATTCGCCTCTTCCACTCTAGTGGCAATATACGTCACTTCTTCATCAGTGGTGGCGCAGATGAGGTTTGTCTCTTCCCGGACGGGCCTCTCCGACAAGTTGTCGAAGAACTTTTGTGCCTCCTCCGCAGATGGCTCGACCCAGGCCGCGTCAAGGCCGTGGGCGTTGAACATTGGCATTGCGGCGATGATTGACCCCAGGGCGGAGTTGTTGCACAAGGGAACAATTCTTGCCGGCAATTTATGTTTGTCTTCGCGCTGAAATAGCCTGTGGCGGAGAGCGCCAAGCTGCATAATTGTCAGGTTGTTGTTCAGTCCGGGGCACAGCCTCATGATATCTGCCGCGTTCCGGAACTCCCAAGCTGGTCTCCCCTTATTCTGCAGAGGGGCGATGCAGCGGCGAAGGAAGTCAGAGCCAATCATCTCTATTGTGAGCCCGGCGGCTTTCAAACGAAGGATCCGGGTGGTGGCGATTGTGAGTTTGTCATCTTGAGCATCGAGATCGCTCCAGTCCTCGCCACGGACCGCCTTCTGCCGTCGGGTCGAACAGAAGGGATGGGGATCTGCTTCCTTGATCCAGCACCACTCGGACCGCCATTCTTCCCACTTCTCGCAGTAAACCCCGTCCGGATATATCTCCTTGTTCCATGCCCTTGGGATCCAGGCGATAGAACCGGCAAGGGCTTCCCCTTTTTGGACGCGAGGAATGAAGTAATGGCGGAAGAGGGCAGTGTTGGGAACTACTGCGGCAAAGTTTTCGCAAAGATGGGCAAAGATGGACATGCATGTTACGACATTCGGCATGAAATCCAAGAGATGGAAGCCGTACGTATACATGATGTTGTTGAAGAAATCAGAGAATGGAGGGCAGAGCCCGCAGTAAAAATAAGCGGCAAAGAAGGGATATTTGTCAGGCCCGCCTTTGGAAGAAGAACCTGGGGCTACGCGAGTCGCGGGGTGAGCCTTCGTCTCCCTCGCCCACATACACTGGTACTGGTTCTTCAAAGCTTCCGCCTCGAGCGTCGGGGCGAAGACGACGTACTTCTTCCGCATCTTCACCAGCTCGCTCTCCGGGACATCGGCTTTCGTTTCCTTCCCCTTGCTCTTGCTAGCCTTGGGCGGCATGGTGGTTGCGAAGGTGGAAGCCGAGGATGAAGCGGGCGTGGAGGCGGCGAGCAGATGAGGTGAAGTTCTGCTCTGGGCTCGGGGGAGAGAAGGTAATGGCGGATTTCAGATTGGAAAGAAGAGGGGGTAAATGGGCAGCGCCTTTGCGGATTCCTTTTTATGGGGAAGGAGCGAGGCTGCCTCTTTTACTGCCCAATGTGAACACGCCTATACGAGCGCGCTGCGGCCGTGGCCGTTCGGCGCACGATTCCCACGTCCCGCATTCAACGCGTGTAGTGGGAGGCGCAGTAAGCGGAATGATTACAAGCAGTTAACCCCTGCCACGCGTGCCCGTGCATTGTTTGGGCCTAGCCCAACAACGCCTCGCACCCGTGTGTGGCCTAGGCCCAGGGGCTCCTGTCGGTGTACTAAATAGTGGGCTTTTAGTACCCCATACTTGTGCACGGGGGCAGTTGTAGCCATACCTGTGGCAAGGCTTGTCGGGGGAACAACTGAAAGATTAGTCCAAGGTTATCAAAGAGACATCCACGCCAAGGATCAGAAGATAAGGAGAACTGAAGACCAGGGGCTCGGCTCCTGGCAAGATCTTGCCGGGGTAGCACGCCAAGCCCGGCAAGATTTGCACCCAGCAAGGTTCCGCCACTGTGCCACCGCTCCAGCGCAGCGACCGGTCTGGCACCAGCTCTGGATGCGTGGCAAGGCGCTAGTGGAGGCTAGCTTAAGCGGTGCTGATGGGATGGCCCCTTTTTCCATCCCCAAGAAAGTAAGGACACCTAAACGGACACCTCACGGTGCATTAAATGCATTTGTCCAAAACCGTCAGTGGTTAGGTATGATAACCATGTAGCTACTTTACACCTCACATATGAGCAGTTTGCCACTGTGGTGACCCCTTTGATCATATAAAAGGAGGCCCAAGGCAACTGTTGCATAAAAAAGGATGACTCTCGGCCCATTCTGCATGCGTAGCTGCTGCTTGAACGTACTGTTCATCGCAAGCGCTCCAAGAACTGGGACAAATCACTGATAATTAACTAAGGCAGGAGTAGGGTTTTATGCTGATCAGTGGCCCGAACCTGGGTAAAAATCCCCTCGTGTTGATCATCGGTTCTGCTCTTTGTGCATACCTCTCTCCCTGCCGAACCACAAAAGGGGTCCCTCGGATCCCATAGGTGTCGTACGTCGACAACGGGGGAAGGGGCCCAAGATATCGAGCCCCCATACCGAAAATGGCCATGACAAAGGAATCGTCTGGAGAGCTTGGGCAGGCTGATGGATATTCTTGGAGTGGAACTGGTAGGCTTCACATCTGGTGACTTGCTCAATTGCATCTTGGAGGGCCGTGGGCCAGTAGAAACCTTGCCGAAAAGCTTTTCCAACCAAGGCTCTTGATCCAATATGGGAGCCATACATGCCTTTGTGTATCTCTGCCGAAAGTTCCTTCCCCTCTTCCCGGCAAATGCACTTCAATTTCACACCGTTGGGCATCCTTCTGTATAGCGTGTCATCCACGAACTAATAAATACTGGCCCTTCGGGCTACTCTTTCAGCTTCTTCTTGCTCTTCAGGAAGTTCTCCTGTTTGGAGGTAATGGACTATGTGCCGCACCCAAGTTGGAGCCTGAGGCTCGAAAACAAGGATCAGCGGCACCTCCTCATTCGTGGGAGCCCATGCCTCAACCGCAAGGACTCGTAGTTCAGCGGGAGGGTGCTGCTCACCAAGCGAAGTGGAGTTGTTTCCGCCAACCTCTCTGCCGGGGGCTTCGAGAAGCTCTGTCGGGAGAGGCTTGCCAGAGTCCAGTTTCCTCTGTTTCTAGCCATTGTTGTCGGGGATACTGAGGGTTGAGTCAGGTGGAGAACAAAAGTCCCTGGTTCCACAGGAAGCTTTTGCGCAGCGCACTTTGACAGATGATCAGCAATGCTGTTTTCCGCACGCGGCACGTGCTTTGTTTGCAATCCATCAAAGTGCTCCTCTAGCTTTCTCACTTCCTCCACATATGCCTCCATCAATGGACTCTAATAACCCTTGTTCACTTGTCTCACCACGAGTTGTGAGTCTCCTTGAATGATTAACTTCTTAATCCCCAACTCTGTCGCGATTCTGAGCCCGGCAAGGAGTCCTTCATATTCTGCAGTGTTGTTGGTAGCCTTCTCCCGGGGGAAATGCATCTGGACTATGTACTTGAGGTACTCTCCAGTGGGTGCGACGAGGAGCACGCCAGCCCCTGCACCTTGTAGTGAGAAGGCACCATGAAAGTACATGATCCATTCTTGGGGGGCCTCCTTGCCGGGGATAACTGTTTCCAGTGCCTCTTCGTCTGGGGTAGGTTTCCACTCCATAATAAACTCCGCCAGTGCTCTGCTCTGAATGGTTGACGTGCTCTCAAACTTCAAACCAAAGCTTGATAGCTCCAAAGCCCATTCCACTATTCTACCAGTGGCCTTCGGGTCCCTCAGTATGCGTTGCAAAGGGAAACGGGTGACAACTATGATCTCGTGGGCTTGAAAGTAGTGGCGCAGTTTTCCTTGAGGCCATGACAAGGCCAAAGATCAACTTTTGCATGCCAGAGTACCTTGACCTAGCCCCCGTGTAACAGGGAGCTGACAAAGTAAACTGGCCGCTGCACCACCTTCTTCCTTGCCGCAGTCTTGGGATTGCCTTCGCTTCTCTGCTCTTCCTTCTCTTGATTTGCGCTCAGCCTTGCGGTGACTGGTTCACTTCCTTCTCCGGGGAGGACAGTACTTGCAGGTGCTCCTTCTTCCACTTCCCGTTGTGCCACCAGTGCTGCACTAACCACTTGATTGGTTGCCGCCAGATACAGCAGCAACGGCTCTTGTGGTTTAGGAGCGACCAGGGTGGGAACAGAGGAAAGGTAAGTTTTTAAGTCCCACAGTGCTGCTTCCACCTTCGGGGTCCACTCCATGGGCCGTGCCTTCTTCATGATTTTGAAGAAGGTAGGGCGCACTCGGCGGACTTGGAAATGATCCTACTCAGCGCGGCAACACATCCAATTAAACGCCTCACGTCCTTGACTAACTTGGGTACTTGAATCTGTTCGATTGCCCTGATTTTGTCGGGGTTGGCCTCTATCCCCCGGTGAGACACTAAGAAGCCAAGTAGCTTGCCAGAGGGAACGCCAAACACACACTTCTCGGGGTTCAGCTTCAAGTTGATCTTGCGTAGGTTTGCAAAGGTTTCTTCCAAGTCCCTAATGAGCGTTGATCTGTGCTTGGTCTTGATGACTATGTCATCCATGTAAGCTTCAATATTCCTGTGCAGCTAGGACTCAAACCCCATTTGCACTGCTCTTGCAAAAGTGGACCCAGCGCTCTTTAACCCAAAGGGCATCCGTACGAAGCAGTACGTGCCACATGGGGTTATGAATGTTGTCTTCTCCTCGTCTTCCTTGGACATGAATATCTGGTGGTAGCCGGAGTAGGCATCCAAGAAGGAAAGCAGATCACACCCGGAGGTGGAATCCATGATCTGGTCAATGCGCGGCAAGGGGAATGGGTCCTTCGGGCATGCTTTATTCAGATCTGTGAAATCTATGCAAATCCTCCATTTCCCATTCGCCTTGCGCACTACCACTGGATTTGCCAACCATGTTGGGTGCAATACTCCTCTGACCAAACCAGCTGCCTCAAGTTTCTTGATCTCTTCGGCAATGAACTGCTGCCGCTCCAAGGCTTGCTTCCGAAACTTCTGCTTGACGGGCTGGGTGTGAGGGCAGATAACAAGGTGGTGCTCAATTACCTTCCTGGGAACACCGGGGTGTCAGATGGTTGCCAAGCAAACACATCGACATTCGCCCACAGGAAGGCAATGAGCGCGCTTTCCTTTTTGTCATCAAGGGTGGAGCTGATAGTGAATGTACCATCAGCGCCAACCAGCCTTGCCAGGACCTTCTTCACAGTGGGTGCAGCAACCTTGGATCTCTTGCTAGTGGAACTCTGTGGCAAGTCATCGACGGGTGCAGCGTACTCCAGAGAGGCGCGCTTCCCGGATTCCTTGCTGGTATCCTTGCTAGCTTTTCTCCCTTGTTTGTTTTCCTTGGCGGGGACTACGGCTTCCGCGGCCTCGGTAGCGACCGCATCCCGGTACATCTTATCCATGCATATAATTGCATCCATCTTGTCTGATGGGATAAAATGACGCCCATCGGTCCTGGCGTCTTCAGGGTATTGTAGGCATAGTGGGATGCCGCCATGAACTTTGCCAGGGTAGGTCGTCCAAGTATCCCACTATATGGCAATGGAAGCTCAACCACATCGAACACAATCTTCTCAGTCCGGTAGTTCAATTCTCCTCCAAATGCCACCGGCAATGTGATCTTCCCCTTTGGATGACTCCTGCCGGGGTTGGTTCCTTGAAACATGTCAGTAACCTTGAGCTCTTCATCTGTTATCTGCAGCTTGCTGATTACCATGGGGGAAATCAGATTCAACCCGGCCCCGTCGTCAACCAACATCTTTGTGACCTTGAGGTTGCGGATTGTTGGTGATACCAACAATGGCAAGCACCCTACCGCGGTGGTGCGGTCAGGGTGATCCTCTTCGTCAAAGATGATGGGAGTGCGAGACCATTTGAGTGGTTTCCGGGAACCCGCCGCTGGCTCCACAGCATTGACCTCACACGCCCATTGTTTCAGCTGGCAGTGAGAGGAGTGCAAGGATGCGGCCCTGTCAATTCACAGGGCGTCACTGGCTTTCTGAAACTCTTGCTCGCTGGTTTCCTCTTTATCCCCTTCATCACTTTCGTCACCACATTCCTTCTTCTCATGGCCTTTAGCAGGTTTCCCTTGATGTTGGGGGACCTTGCCGGGGCGGCCTCCTTGGCCGCCTCGACCCTTCCGGCCAACGCCATCTTGGTCTCTCTCCTTATCACACTTCTCGTACTCAGCTTTCTGCTTCTTGACGAGTTGCTCAACTTGATGACATTCTTGGAGATCATGGCCCTTGGTTCAATGGATCTTGTAGTATGACCCATCAGCCTTCCCAGCCTTCTCGGCCACCGCAGCTTCCCGGCAGTCGGCGCACGCGGCAACTTCCTTGCCGGGGCTTCGGTCTTGGCCTTCTTGCCAGTACTAGGAGTGCCTGACCCCTCGACAGCCAGCACTGCTTTCTCCTTGCACTTTTTGTTGCGTTTCTTGTTCTTCTTCTTCTGGTTGGCGGCATCATCGTCATCTTCTGAGTCAACGTCGACGCCATCCTTTTCTCCGGGGAGTCACCTCCCCTCCTCCGTACGGGCACATTTTTCCGCCAAGGTGTAAAGCTCATTCATAGTCTTGGGCAACCGGACGTTCATCTTGAAACGTATCCTGTGGTTGCGTATGTTGGACTGGAACGCGGCAATCACAGCTGCCGGGTGGATATCTGGAATGGTCCTATGCACCCGGCTGAACCTCTGCATGTACTTCCGCAAACTCTCGCCTTCCTTTTGTGGAAGGAGCTGCAAATCGCTAGGCCACCCTGGTTCTTGATGGCCGCCCATGAAGGCACCAACAAACTCGTGGCACAGGTCAGTCCAAGTCGAGATGGAGTTCTCCGGCAAGTGCATCAGCCACGACCTCACATTTGGCTTGAGGGCCAAAGGGAAGTAGTTGGCGAATACCTTTTCATCTCTTCCTTCGGCGGCTTGAACAGCGATGGTGTAGATGCTCAAGAACTCTGCCGGGTTCAGTCTTCCATCATATTTTTCTGGTATCTCTGGCTTGAACGTACGGGCAGATGGCCAATGGACTTGCCGCAGCTCGCGAGTGAAGGCAGGACACCCAACCTCGAAAGGTGGGTATCCGTCTCCACCGGGCGCAGGCTCGTCGATGTCGGGGCCATTGCGCCTGTCAGACTGGCGGCGGGTTTCATGGCGCCGTTCTATGGTGACGCGCGCGTCTTCCCTCTGCCTGTCTTCTAGGGCCTGCCGCTGATCTCAACGGCCTCGAGGATCAGATGAAGCCATCGATACCTCGTCGGGTTCTTGGTTGCGCGGCTCTGGCTGCAGCCCCTGCGCTGGCTGTCGTGGGGGGGGGGGACTGCACAGTAAGGTTGGCCCCTTCAACACGGCCAGCGGCTTGGGCCATTGTCGCTGCCTGCGGATGCCGTGGCGAGCCCGCTCGTTATGATCCCCCCGCCTCAGCAAAACTAATCAAACTTTGAATGGTGGCTCTCCATTCATCCATTTGGTCGGCCGCTGGTGGGAATCTCAACAGGAGCTGGGCTCGCGCCATTGTTTCCGAAGCAGTACTTGGCATGGACAACGACGCAGATCGCGACGTCGCCCGACTTCTGATGGTACCGGTAGTGGCGGCATCGCATTCTCGTCGTCGCGAGCCAGTCGCAAGGGTGGTGTGACGACGAGAAGGACGCGCTTGGGGGTTGACAACCCCATTCGGCGCTTCATCTTGATTGCCTTGCCCTGGGGAAGGCGTGTGCCCTGTAGCTGCGCCCGCAGCAGGGGCAGCTAGGGGGTGCGATTCACGCCGGAGCGGGCGCCATCGCCATCGCGGCGGCTGCATTCTCAAGTGAGGTGGAGAGGCGGAGATTGGATATTCTCCCCTCCCACATCTTGTGGAGCGTTGCCGCTAGGGTACTGCTGATGCTGTCCTCCTCCGGCGCCTCCTGCTCCCACCTCAGTCGCAGGGGGAATGGTGACGGCGTCGCCCTCGCCGGTCACGTTCCCTACAGCGTCCGCGTCCCCTGACGCCACCGCAGCCCCCATGGGATCAGTGGCTGCATGCGAGGGGGCCTTCGAGGTGGAAGGGTGGGCTACTACACCGGACATTTTCTTGGGCGCCATGGATGATGAAGCTGTCGATGAAGAAGATGGTGATGAAGATTGACGCGTTGTTTACGTCCTCGGGTTCGCACAAGCGCTCGCCCCTACATGGCGCGCTAAAGATGTCGTGGTTCAACACGATCACCTATGGGGCCATCGGCCCCTTCGTGGTTCGGCAAGGGGGAAGGGCACATTACACAAAGAGCAGAGGCCGTAGGACAGCACAGCAATGGTGACACAGGGGGTTTTACCCAGGTACGGGCCGCCGCGAGGCGTAAAACCCTACTCCCGCTTTGGTGGATTGGATGGAGGACCGTGACGAACGCGCGTATGAGTGTACAAGGGTCCGAATCCTTTCTAAGGTTGCCTCGGCCCTCCTTTTATAGGTCAAGGGGTTACCAAAGTGGCAAAACAGTCATTTTCCTGTGATTAGATAGCCACAGTGCTATCATACCTAACTCTGCAGACATGACAAGGTGCATTAAATGCACCGTTTAGTGTCACGTCGTGGAAGTAGGCCGGCAAGCCTTGCTGTGCCATTCAACCACCTTTTCATCTGCCTGCTTGACACGCCCTTGGACGGGTGGCATTTAGGGGTGATCTTCCTCAGAAATGGCTGCCACGTGCCAAATGACAGCCACTTAACCACTTGGGGGCTCGACACCGCACTATAAGTGACTTGCGTTGCTGTGAGGTGGAGCGGTGGAGCCTTGGCGGGGAAGCAGGCCGTCGGCGCCCCGGAAACTCTCGCCGGGGAGATCTTGGGACTTGCCCTTGGGGTGGCCTCAACCCGACCGGGCTCGCCTGTCCGGCAAGGGTGGTTTTTCGCTTAGTAATATCTTGCACCTTGGCTTGTCTTGGTCTTCTTGATCCGCCCTTTGATTTCTCAACGAGCTATCTCTTCTTCTTGGCCTTGTCTTGTTGTTGTAACCTTGCCCCTGAGCCTGTGTTCAGTCCGTGCAACACACACCAGGGTTTGTTCCACCGACACCTATACAACTCTAACCGCTTTGAGTGAAGCCTTTGGAAATCTCCGGAATAGATGACGCATTTGCTAGCTACAGTGACGAAGTTCATCTGGTCGCTGACTAATTTGGTCAGGCTGAGGAGTTAGGAGTTCGCTAGTGTGATCTGCCTAAAAGTGAGGAAATTGAGTGCCCCGACGAATTTGACAGTTCAAATTCCGACCGTTGCTGCACTGCGGGCCAGCTGTAGAGTTGATCCTTATCCTGACAACGGTCAAATTAGAGAAGGGCATTTATGACAATTCATGTCGGGTTGCCCCTGGCTATAAATAGCCGCCCCCACAACCACTTGTTGGTTGGCTGGTCCGAGAGAACTTGACACTTGTCATTTGAGAGCAAACCATCCTCAGATGACTTTGAGAGAATCCCAAGTGAGCAAAAACCCAGAGCCAACATGATTGAGCATCACTAAAGAGATTGATCTGTGTGATCTGAGGCCTGTTACCTTTAAAGACTATCATTCTTCCAGATGGTTAGGCGTCAACTTCTGAGCACACCAAGAGCCATTGTGGTGTGCCGGTGAACAAGTCTATGAAGGTTTTGGAAGTCTACCTTGAAGACTTACCATGAGTGTTTGGGCGAGGTCTGCGTGGCCTTCGTTCAAGAGGAATATGGTGAGGACTGTGTGTCCTCAGAGCTGCAACTCAGCCGCCTCAAGCAGACATACAGTTGATACAGGAACTGGAACTGGTCTACCAAATTGATGTGTCTTCACCGAGCCAAAATGGCTTCAAATTCCTCGACCCTTGTCTTTACATTATTCTGCTGCTAAAGAATTTGTGATCTACTTTTTGAAGAACTTGAACTGAAGACTTTCATCATGTTGTTCTCAATTTCTTCAGTTCATCTTCCTCATGCTTGTATTGCTGTATGATTGCATGTTCTTCATCCGTATGTATCATGCATGCATGCTTTTCAATTCTGTGATGATTTAGTTTCCTCGCATTTCTATTTCTTCACTCTTTTGTCAAATTCATCAGAGGTTGATGAATTTCTAAAAATCTCCGATTCACCCCCCTCTGGGCGTAAACCCGCACTTTCAATTGGTACCAGAGCAAGGTACTCCCTTATTCTGTGTGATTTTGGTTTAACCACCTGGAGTTTTAGTTATGTTGACCGCATGTATGATCAAGGTTTCTGCTGCGTGCCCCATCTTTGATGACATTGACTATCCCAGGTGGAAGGTCATGATGAGGAAGCGTCTTCTAGCGATGAAGAACAAGCTATGGACCATCACTGAGATTGGCCTTACCGATTTATGCAGGATGGCGCATGCTGATGACATTCACAACTATACCCGACTGGATACTTGGGCAAGGGATATCATCTGCTCTAGCTTGTCCAGAGATGAGTTCAGGTGGATCATGCATCTAGCCAACATGAAGCTCGTTTGGGACAGGATCTCTGACGGCTATGAAGGACACCGCACTCGCCAGGATCCCTGGTTCCTCGAATTCAAGGAATCCTTCAAATCCATGACGCATGATCCGGATTCATCATCTTCAGCAACATGTCTCATGGCCAAAGGTGCCAACACACTCAAATATTCCCCATCTTCTTCAAGTGAAGGTGAATCTGATGAAAACATGACTCCTAGCTACTCCAAACTAGCTAAAATTGTTGAAAAGCAACAAACTTCCATGGAAAGGATTCACAAACTGTTAGATAAAAGTGATGATTGGTTGCACAATGAAATGGAATGTTCTCAAATTTTGAATGAAGATCTTGAGCGTCTCCAGTCAAAATATGACAAACTTGAAAGTCATCATGTGACCCTCTCAGCCGCACACGAGAAGCTATCCTATGAATTTCTTCAAAGGAAGCAAGAACTCGAGAAGCTGAGAGCGTCTCATGATGATCTTCAGAAAGACAACGATTCATTACTTGCTCAACAGACCATCACTGCTCAGGAAGAATTTGTTGCTCCATGCTTAAAATGCCTTGAACATGATAATGCAAATTATTCAGCCGAATGTTCAAATGCTTGAACTGCTTCTATATCTTCAAATGTCTCAGTGGTTTCAATCCCCTCATCTGAGGAGACCACAAGTGTTACTGACAAAAATGCAAGTCTAAAGGAATTGTATGTCACATGCTTGTACAAAAGCCTCAAGGGGCACCAAACTCTTTGTGATGTGCTCAAGAAGCAGATTCTGAATAGAACCCCTAGGAAAGAGGGTATTGCTTTTGAGAGATAGCTGAACGTAGATGGATCCTATTGGAAACCTGAGCAGTATCCCAAATCCACATGGTTTGCTACAAAAGGACCTCCATTTGATCCATCCACTCTATCTGGCTACAATTGCGATACTCCACATTCTTCTGATGAATCATTTAACTCCAACTATAAGCTATTCAAAAATCAGAATGGTGAAGTATTTGCTAGATTTGTAGATACTAACTGCAGGAATGGTCCCCCATTGAAGAAAATCTGGGTGCCTAAAAGTGTTCTTCAAAATCTTCAGGTGAATGTCATCATGACGCCACTGAAGAAAAGGAACAACCCATGGCAAATTCTTCACCTGGACCAAAGTCATCAAATAGTTGCAGACCAACTCATGCTCGTACTAACACTTCTTTGCAGGGAAACATACAACATTCTGATGAATATATATGTGCATTATTCTTCAAATCACTATGTGCACAAAACTGCTAAGAATTTCTCTACATATTCTAATGAGTACTATACTCCTCCTTTGAAGAGAAATGCATATTCTTCAATGCCTAAGTTCTCTATCAATGCTTTGCGTTACATTGCTTCTCAGCCACTGATAACCCACAAGTATAGGCGATTGCAACAGCTTTCGAGGGTAGATTATTCAATCCAAATTTATAGATTCGACACAAGGGGAGCCAAAGAATATTTGTAAGTATTAGCAGTTGAGTTGTCAATTCAACCATACCTGGAGATTAAATATCTGTAGTGCTACATCTTGAGCTTGCGTTGGTTTTTCCCTTGAAGAGAAAAGGGTGATGCAGCAAAGTAGAGATAAGTATTTCCCTCAGTTAGAGAACCAAGGTATCAATCCAGTAGGAGACAACGCACAAATCACCTAGCACCTGCACAAACAATCAAACAACTTGCACCCAACGCGATAAAGGGGTTGTCAATCCCTTCATGGTTACTTGCAAAAGTGAGATCTGATAGAGATAGATAAACAAAAGATAAAATATTTTTGGGTTTTTTGGTATATAGATCTGAAAATAAAAGATTGCAAAATAGTAGATCGGAAACTAATATGATGGAAAATAGTAGATCAGAAACTTATATGATGGAAAATAGACCCGGGGGCCATAGGTTTCACTAGAGGCTTCTCTCAAGATAGCAAATAATACGGTGGGTGAACAAATTACTGTCGAGCAATTGATAGAAAAGCGCAAAGTTATGACGATATCCAAGGCAATGATTATGAAATATAGGCATCACGTCCGTGTCAAGTAGACCGAAATGATTCTGCATCTACTACTATTACTCCACACATCGACCGACTCCTGCCTGCATCTAGAGTATTAATTTCATGAAGAACAGAGTAACGCATTAAGTAAGATGACATGATGTAGAGGAGTAAACTCAAGCAATATGATGTAAACCCCATCTTTTTATCCTCGATGGCAACAATACAATACGTGCCTTGCTGCCCCTACTGTCACTGGGAAAGGACACTGCAAGATTGAACCCAAAGCTAAGCACTTCTCCCATTGCAAGAAAAGCCAATCTAGTTGGCCAAACCAAACCGATAATTCGAAGAGAATTACAAAGATATCAAATCATGCATATAAGAATTCAGAGAAGATTCAAATAATATTCGTAGATAAGCTGATCATAAATCCACAATTCATTGGATCTCGACAAACACACCGCAAAAGAAGATTACATTGGATAGATCTCCAAGAACAACAAGGAGAACATTGTATTGAGAATCAAAGAGAGAGAAGAAGCCATCTAGCTACTAGCTATGGACCCGTAGGTCTGAGGTAAACTACTCACGCTTCATCGAAAGGGCAATAGAGTTGATGTAGAAGCCCTCCGTGATCGAATCCCCCTCCGGTAGGGTGTCGGAAAAGGTCCCTAGATGGGATCTCATGGGTACAGAAGGTTGCGGCAGTGGAAAAGTGTTTTCGTGGATGCTTCTGAGGGTTTTGGGATATATGTGAATATATAGGACGAAGAATTAGGTCAGGGGGTGTTAGTGTAGGCCACAAGGCAGGGGGCGCACCCCCCTAGGTCGCGCCCCTGTGGCTTGTCATCTACTCCAAGGTCTTCTGACTTGGAGTCCAAGTCCCACAGGTGTCTTCTCGTCCAAGAAAAATCATCGTGAAGGTTTTATTCCGTTTGGACTCCGTTTGGTATTCCTTTTCTGCGAAACTCAAAAACAAGGAAAAAACAGAAACTGGCACTGGGCTCTAGGTTAATAGGTTAGTCCCAAAAATAATATAAAATAGCATAATAATGCATATAAAACATCCAAAATAGATAATATAATAGCATGGAACAATCAAAAATTATAGATACGTTGGAGACGTATCAAGCATCCCCAAGCTTAATTTCTGCTCGTCCTCGAGTAGGTAAATGATAAAAACAGAATTTTTGATGTGGAATGCTACCTAACATATTTATCCATGTAATTTTTCTTTATTGTGGCATGAAAGTTCAGATCCATAAGATTCAAAACAAAAGTTTAATATTGACATAAAAACAATAATACTTCAAGCATACTAACAAGGCAATTATGTCTTCTCAAAATAACATGGCCAAAAAAAGCTTATCCCTACAAAATCATATAGTCTGGCTATGCTCCATCTTCATCACACAAAATATTCAAATCATGCATAACCCCGATGACAAGCCAAGCAATTGTTTCATACTTTTGATGTTCTCAAACCTTTTCAACTTTCACGAAATACATGAGCGTGAGCCATGGACATAGCACTATAGGTGGAATAGAATATGGTGGTTGTGGAGAAGACAAAAAGAAGGAGATAGTCTCACATCAACTAGGCGTATCAACGGGCTATGGAGATGCCCATCAATAGATATCGATGTGAGTGAGTAGGGATTGCCATGCAACGGATGCACTAGAGCTATAAGTGTATGAAAGCTCAAAAATAAAACTAAGTGGCTGTGCATCCAACTTGCTTGCTCATGAAGACCTAGGGCAATTTGAGGAAGCCCATCGTTGGAATATACAAGCCAAGTACTATAATGAAAAATTCCCACTAGCATATGAAAATGACAACATAGGAGACTCTCTATCATGAAGATCATGGTGCTACTTTGAAGCACAAGTGTGGAAAAAAGGATAGTAACATTGCCCATTCTCTCTTTTCTCTCATTTTTTTTGTTTGGCTTCTTTGGCCTCTTTTTTCTTTATTTTTCGTTCAGAGTCTTTTCCCGACTTGTGGGGGAATCATAGTCTCCATCATCCTTTCCTCACATGGGACAATGCTCTAATAATGAAGATCATCACACTTTTATTTACTTACAACTCTAGAATTACAACTCGATACTTAGAACAAAATATGACTCTATATGAATGCCTCCGGCGGTGTACCGGGACGTGCAATGAATCAAGAGTGACATGTATGAAAGAATTATGAACGGTGGCTTTGCCACAAATACGATGTCAACTACATGACATGCAAAGCAATATGACAATGATGAAGCGTGTCATAATAAAACGGAACGGTGGAAAGTTGCATGGCAATATATCTCGGAATGGCTATGGAAATGCCATAATAGGTAGGTATGGTGGCTGTTTTGAGGAAGGTATATGGTGGGTGTATGGTACCGGCGAAAGTTGCGCGGCACTAGAGAGGCTAGCAATGGTGGAAGGGTGAGAGTGCGTATAATCCATGGACTCAACATTAGTCATAAAGAACTCACATACTTATTGCAAAAATCTATTAGTTATCGAAACTAAGTACTATGCGCATGCTCCTAGGGGGATAGATTGGTAGGAAAAGACCATTGCTCGTCCCCGGCCGCCACTCATAAGGAAGACAATCAATAAATAAATCATGCTCCGACTTCATCATATAACGGTTCACCAGACGTGCATGCTACGGGAATCACAAACTTTAACACAAGTATTTTTACAATCCACAATTACTTACTAGCATGACTCTAATATCACCATCTTTATATCTCAAAACAATCATAAAGAATCAAACTTCTCATAGTATTCAATGCACTTTATATGAAAGTTTTTATTATATCCCTCTTGGATGTCTATCATATTAGGACTAAATTCATAACCAAAGCAAATTACCATGCTGTTTAGAGACTCTCAAAATAATATAAGTGAAGCATGAGAGTTCAATAATTTCTACAAAATAAAGCCACCGCCGTGCTCTAAAAAGATATAAGTGAAGCACTCGAGCAAAATTGCCTAGCTCAAAAGATATAAGTGAAGCACAAAGAGTATTCTAATAAATCACGATTCATGCATGTCCCTCTCAAAAGGTGTGTACAGCAAGGATGATTGTGGCAAACTAAAAAGTAAAGACTCATATAATACAAGACGCTCCAAGCAAAACACATATCATGTGGTGAATAAAAATATAGCCTCAAGTAAAGTTACCGATAGACGAAGACGAAAGAGGGGATGCCTTCCGGGGCATCCCCAAGCTTAGGCTCTTGGTTGTCCTTGAATATTACCTTGGGGTGCCTTGGGAATCCCCAAGCTTAGGCTCTTGCCACTTCTTATTCCATAGTCCATCAAATCCTTACCCAAAACTTGAAAACTTCACAACACAAAACTCAACAGAAAATCTCATAAGCTCCGTTAGTATAAGAAAATAAATCACCACTTTTGGTACTATTGTGAACTCATTATTTATTTATATTGGTGTAATATCTACTGTATTCCGACTTCTCCATGGTTCATACCCCCCAATACTACCCATAGATTCATCAAAATAAGTAAACAACACAAAGAAAACAGAATCTGTGAAAAACAGAACAGTCTTCTAAGATCCGAATTTTAATAATACTTAGCTAACTGAAACAATTCTGAAAAATTAGGAAAACAGATACAATTTGTATATAAATCTCGTGTAAAAAATTCAGGGTTTTTCAACGTTCCAGTGTATTATTAAAATTCTGTGACTGTACGTAAAAGTTTCTGTTTTTCAGCAAGATCAAATCAACTATCACCGTAAGCCATCCTAAAGGTCTTACTTGGCACAAACACTAATTAAAACACAAAACCACATCTAACCAGAGGCTAGATGAATTATTCAAAGCAAAACAGGAACAAAAAGCAAAAACAAAAATAAAATTGGGTTGCCTCCCAACAAGCGCTATTGTTTAACGCCCTTAGCTAGGCATAAAAACACAAATAGATCTAGGTATTGTCATCTTTGGTATGCAATTCTTCAATTGCACACTTATAATCCTTAGGAGATTCTTTGGTTTTATCAATGGTCAAACTCCTAGGCAAGAAATCAAGAAATTCATTCGTGGCAATCGGTTCCTTAATAATATCGAAAAAATTGGGGTGAACACTTATTGTTTTGAGATCTTCATTTTCATTACTAGAAGATTCACCTTTATTCTTAGGAACGTAAATAAACTTGGCAGTCTTAGTAGGAGGAAGATTTTGAGTAGTTTTAATGGAGGAAAAAGCGGAACCCAAGTTGGTAATAATATCTTCTAGTTTGCCAATTCTAGTAGAATCTTGATCTATCTTTTCATTAACTATTGGTTCTTTTTCTCTAAGATTCTTTAAAGTAACTCCTACCTTAGATCCATATTGAGAAATCTGATTATGAATCTTTTTATCCAAATTTTCAATCAACTCTACTCCAGCAATTTTATTCTCAATAATATCAAGCCTTTGCATCACATGTTAAAAGGTTAAAACAGTTCCATTGACCATAAGAGGTGGTGGGCCTAACAAATCTATCATAGCATTATAAGAATCAAAGGTATGGCTCCCCAAGAAATTCCCCCCGGTAATGGTATCTAGAACATATCTATTCCAAGGAGTAATGCCCACATAAAAATTGCGAAGGAGAACGACAGTAGATTGCTTTCGAGTAGATCTATTCTGAGCATTGCAAATTCTATACCAAGCATCTTTCAAATTTTCTCCCTCCCTTTGTTTAAAATTAAGGACTTCATTATTGGGAGTGCTAACAATGATGGGAGGACTAGCCATGAAAGCAATACAAGCAATCTAACAAATGAGCACACAAAAAGCAAACGAAAAAGATGAACGGAAGAAGGGCGAATATAAAGGCAAATATTTTCGAAAATCGTGTTAGAAGTGGGGGAGAGGAAAATGAGAGGCAAATGGCGAATAATGTAATGCAAGAGATGAGAGTTTTATGATGGGTATTTAGTATGTCTTGACTTGGCGTAGATCTCCCCGGCAACGGCGCCAGAAATTCTTCCTGCTACTTCTTGAGCTTGCGTTGGTTTTTCCCTTGAAGAGGAAAGGGTGATGCAGCAAAGTAGAGATAAGTATTTCCCTCAGTTAGAGAACCAAGGTATCAATCCAGTAGACAACGCACAAATCACCTAGCACCTGCACAAACAATCAAACAACTTGCACCCAACGCGATAAAGGGGTTGTCAATCCCTTCATGGTTACTTGCAAAAGTGAGATCTGATAGAGATAGATAAACAAAAGATAAAATATTTTTGGGTTTTTTGGTATATAGATCTGAAAATAAAAGATTGCAAAATAGTAGATCGGAAACTAATATGATGGAAAATAGTAGATCGGAAACTTATATGATGGAAAATAGACCCGGGGGCCATAGGTTTCACTAGAGGCTTCTCTCAAGATAGCAAATAATACGGTGGGTGAAGAAATTACTGTCGAGCAATTGATAGAAAAGTGTAACGTTATGATGATATCCAAGGAAATGATTATGAAATATAGGCACCATGTTTGTGTCAAGTAGACCAAAACAATTCTACATCTACTACTATTACTCCACACATCGACTGACTCCTGCCTGCATCTAGAGTATTAAGTTCAGGAAGAACAGAGTAACGTATTAAGTAAGATGACATGATGTAGAGGAGTAAACTCAAGCAATATGATGTAAACCCCATTTTTTATCCTCGATGGCAACAATACAATACGTGCCTTGCTGCCCCTACTGTCACTGAGAAAGGACACCGCAAGATTGAACCCAAAGCTAAGCACTTTTCCCATTGCAAGAAAAGCCAATCTAGGTTGCCAAACCAAACCGATAATTCGAAGAGAACTACAAAGATATCAAATCATGCATATAAGAATCCAGAGAAGATTCAAATAATATTCATAGATAAGCTGATCATAAATCCACAATTCATTGGATCTTGTCAAACACACCGCAAAAGAAGATTACATCAGATAGATCTCCAAGAACAACGAGGAGAACATGGTATTGATAATCAAAGAGAGAGAAGAAGCGATCTAGCTACTAGCTATGGACCCGTAGGTCTGAGGTAAACTACTCATGCTTCATCAGAAGGGCAATAGAGTTGATGTAGAAGCCCTCCGTGATCGAATCCCCCTCTGGCAGGGTGCCGGAAAAGGTCCCTAGATGGGATCTCATGGGTACAGAAGGTTGCGGAGGTGGAAAAGTGTTTTCGTGGATGCTTCTGAGGGTTTTGGGAAGAATTAGGTCAGGGGGTGTTAGTTTAGGCCACAAGGCAGGGGGCGCCCCCCTAGGGCGCGCCCCTGTGGCTTGTCGTCTACTCCAAGGTCTTCTGACTTGGAGTCCAAGTCCCACAGGTGTCTTCTGGTCCAAGAAAAATCATCGCCAAGGTTTTATTCCGTTTGGACTCCGTTTGGTATTCCTTTTCTGCGAAACTCAAAAACAAGGAAAAAACAGAAACTGGCACTGGGCTCTAGGTTAATAGGTTAGTCCCAAAAATAATATAAAATAGCATAATAATGCATATAAAACATCCAAAACATATAATATAATAGCATGGAACAATCAAAAATTATAGATACGTTGGAGACGTATCATGTAGCAAGGTGATCAGTAGCACGGTAATATGATAGTTTTGATAGTAGTGGTAACAGTAGCAGTAACGATAACAGTGATAGCAATGATTTTGTAGCAAGTGTAACAGTAACATCAGCAGTAGTAACTTAGCAAGAACAATATGAGGAAAATTCATAGGCATTGGATCGGTGAATTCATTGGATGATATTCATCAAATAATAGTCATAACCTAGGGCGATAAAAAACAAGCTCCAGTTCATAAATATAATGTAGGCATGTATTCCGTAAATAGCCATACATGCTTATGGAAAAGAACTTGCATGACATCTTTTGTCCTACCCTCCCATGGTAGCGAGGTCCATAAGGATACTAAGGGATATTAAGGCCTCCTTTTAATAAAGAACCGAACAAAGCATTAACATATAGTGAATACATGAACTCCTCAAACTATGGTCATCACCGAAAAGTATCCCAATTACTGTCACACTAGGGTTTACGGATCATAACACGTAATAGGTGAATATGACATGCAAGATCGGATCTAGAACATAGATATAATGGTGAAAACATAAATGGTTCAGATCTGAAATCATGGCACCCGGGCCCTAAGTGACGAGCACTAAGCATGGCAAAGTCATAACAACAACAATCTCAGAACATAGTGGATACTAGGGATCAAGCCCTAACAAAACTAACTCAATTACATGATGAATCTCATCCAACTCCTCACCGACCAGCGAGCCTACGAAGGAATTACTCACTCCCAGTGGGTAGCATCATGGAATTGGTGATGAAGGAGGGTTGGTGATGACGAAGACCGAAGATTCCCCTCTCTGGAGCCCAGAACGGGCACTAGAGAGGGCCTCCCAATGAAGAACAGGATGTGGTGGCGGCTCCGTATCGTGAAATGCAATGAACTTCCTCCTTTATTTTTTTTCTCCGAAAATAGGTATTTATAGCGTCAGAATTAGGGTCTGCGGGGCCACGAGGTGGGCACAACCCACCAGGGTGCGCCAGAGGGGGGGCACGCCCTGGTGTCTTGTGCCCAGCCAGGGGCCCCCCTCTGGTGGTTCTTGGCTCCAGTATTTTTCTTTTATTGTAAAAAAATTCTCCAAAAAGTTTCGTTCCATTCAGAGAACTTTTATTTCTGCACAAAAACAACACCATGGTAGTTCTGTTGAAAACAGCGTCAGTCCGGGTTAGTTTCATTCAAATCATGCAAATTAGAGTCCAAAACAAGAGCAAAAGCGTTAGGAAAAGTAGATATGATGGAGATGTATCAACTCCCCCAAGCTTAAACCTTTGCTTGTCCTCAAGCAATTCAGTTGACAAACTGAAAGTGAAAAAGAAAAACTTTTACAAACTCTTTTGTTCTTGTTTACATAAATAAGCTTAAGTACCACCCAGGTTTTCAGAAAAGATTATGACTAACCATGTCAACAATAACTCTTAAAAATTATATTAACTCATATCAATAGCATATGCAACTAGCGAGCAATAATAAGATATCTCAAATGACAATACTTTGTCAAAACAACCATGATATAATATGACAATAAGGGCATCTCGCTAGCCGTTTCTGATACCGCAAAATATCCAGGTTTTCAGCTAAGATTATGACTAACCATGTCAACAATAACTCTTAAAAATTATATTAACTCATATCAATAGCATAAGCAACAAGTGAGCAATAATAAGATATCTCAAATGACAACACTTTGTCAAAACAACCATGATATAATATGATAATAAGGGTATCTCGCTAGCCCTTTCTGAGATCGCAAACATAAATGCAGAGCACCTCCAAAGTTTAAGCAGCGACTAAACATTGTAATTCATGGTAGAAAAGATCCAGTCATGATGCATCCAACATTAACTATACACAATGCATGAGGATGACAATAGTGCTCTCAGATCTCGCACTTATTTGAGAAGGTGATGAGTTAACATAAAATTAAATAGATAGTCCCTTCACAGAGGGAAGCAGGGATTTGCAGAGGTGCCAGAGCTCAAAGTTTTAAAAATGGAGATAAATAAAATTTTGGGATGTACACCCTTCTTGTCAACGTTACGACCAAGAGTTATCAATAGCTTCCATGCTAAACACATTAGTGGTGGTTCCCAAGCGATAAATGTAAAGGTTTACTCCCCCTCCACCAACAAACACACTCCACGGCTAGCCGAATCCACGGGTACCGTCCATACCAACATCAGTCCTGGGGGAGTTTTGTTTGATTATTTATTTTTGATTTCGGGACTGGGCATCCCTATTACCGCCCCTCTCGTGCAAGGACAAGTGAATAAATACTCATCATGAGAATAACCCGCTTAGCATGGAAGATACTGGCCGCCCCCTGTCACTCCTTGAGCGGTCCAGGCACACAAAACAGATGTTCATTTGAAATTTTAGAGGTGGCACATGCAAATTACTTGGAACGACAGGGTAATACCGCATATAGGTGGATATGGTGGACTCATCTGGAATAACTTGGGTTTTAGGATTTTGGTGCACAAGCAGTATTCCCGCTTAGTACAGGCGAAGGCTAGCGAATAGGTTGAGAAGCGGCCAGCTAGAGAGTGAAAACGGTCATGAACATACGTTATGCATAATTAACATTGAATACTAGCATGAGTAGGATATGAACACCATGAACATAAATATCGTAGAGGCTATGTTGGTTTTGATTCAACTACATGCATGAACATGTGCCAAGTCAATCCACTTGAAACATTCAGAGGAGGATACCATATCATCATACTACATCACAATCATTTTAATGCATGTTGACATCCAAGATAAATCATTATCCACTCCTAGCTACTTAAGCATGGCATGAGAAACTATAATCTCTAATTGTCATTGCAAACATGTCTGGTCATAATATGCTGAATCATGGATACTAGGTTAAACATATTTACAAAAACAGAACAAGTTGAGTTCATACCCGTTTCTCTCTGCCACAGCCAGTTCATCAAATATCATCATTATTGCCTTTCACTTGCACGGCCGAATGATAAGAAAATAATAATAGTGCAAGAGTGCCGTGGACTAAGCTCAAATCTGCAAACATTTTATTCAAAAGGAGAAGACAAGGTAATTTGGGCTCTTTGTTAGATCAACAGTAATGGATATGAGAGCCACTACACATTTTCATCATGATCTTCTCCTTAGTATGACTCAGTAAATAGAAGAGAATTTCAGAGAAACACACTGAAATAGGAGTTTTTAGTTTTTTCTTGAAGAAAGCAAATTAAAGAAGAAAAAACAAAAACAAGAAAAACTATTTACACGGGAAAGCTCCCAACAAGCAAAAGAAGAACATGGAAATCTTTTTTGTTTTTTTAACACTACAACTAATTTAAGCTAGAAAGAAAAACCGAAAAGAAGCGAGAAATATTTTTGGGTTTTTTCTAAAAGTTTTTCAAACACACAAGAAGAAAGCGAGAAAATAAATCTAGCATGGATAATACAATGAAAAAGTGTGGACACCGACAACTGGAATGAAATGTGTGAACATGAATGTAATGTCGGTGGAAATACATACTCCCCCAAGCTTAGGCTTTTGCCTAGCTCGGTAATCACCATTCATAGTAGCCATCCGGTCCCATGTCGAAGTGGTGTGGCAGCGGCACCTGAGCATCCCACTCCTCGGGCTCCTGCTCTGTCGTTGCCTGGGCGTTCCGGTAGGCAATAATGTCTGCTGGAATGACCCTGTATCCGCCCCTGGCAATAGAATCAAACAAAGTAGGTACAGGCAACGGAATAACATCATGGGAATTCACACTGAAAACCAGGTTCTAACGAATATTATGAAGAGAGTCAGCATCATCAGTAAACTGGTGAGCCACCATCGCGTGGTGATCTAGATAAACTCGGGTCAAAGGATAATCATGTTGGCGTATCTGGACGTTAAAATGACTCGCTAAGCGAGTAGCATAAATAGCACCATGAATTTTGCCCTTGGTTCTATTAAGGTGCAGACGACGTGCAATAATAGCCCCTAGTCTAAAGGTGTGATCATTGTGTAGTGCATGGTGTAAAATGGCGAAGTCGGGGGCACTTAGTGCACCAACCTTTTCTCAAGCAGTTAAACACTTAGCGATGAATAGAGCAAAGTAATGCACAGAAGGAAACTGCAAACTAGTGGTAGTGACACTCGATATGCCTCTCTCATCTCCCACTGACAGATTACGATAGAAGTCCTCAAACTCTGCAGGTCTAGGCTCTCTTATTTCCCCGTCAGGAGGGATCAATCATATATCACAAAATTCAGTGAGTGGTATCTGATGGGTTTCAGTGTATAAATTAAACTGCATCTCAGGAGGATTATTCCTACTAAGAAAAAGGAAATTTTGCACAAAGGAATTTGTAAGGAGGTGGTATTGATCACACTCAGTTGCGATAAAGTCGGTCAGCCCAGCATTTGCAACAAATTGGGCGAACTCTTGATGAATCCCGGCCCCCTCCATGAAGGCATTATGCGGCCATTCGTAGGGCCGCACCTCCACCCTTCTTGGAGTGTTGAGGTCATTGTCCGATGATTCCCCAATGACTCCTTTAGCATTTTTATTTGAGGCAAACTTCCTAAAGAAACTCATCTTATTCCTATAGATAAAATTCTGAAAATTTTAGTCCACAAAATCTTTGTCAACAAAACTTCACAAGATTGATAGCAACTACTCATAAGGATGCATAGAGGCCATATCAAGCATTCAAACTACTTAGAACTCTAAGAATTCAACATGCAAACTCATCTACAGAAGCACCAAGAGTAGCTAATTATTCAAAATATAAACCACTAAAGCAAAAACTAATTGGAGCAATGGAGGAGTCACATACCATGTAGCAATCCCCCAAAACAGTTTCGAAAACGGAGCTTCGAGCAAAGAGATGGAAATCTGCGGGTTTGAGAGCAAGAACATGAGAGAGAGAGAGAGAGCTATGGTGATTTTTTCTGGAGGTAGGAGATGACATGGGCTAAAGAAGTAAGTGAGGGGACCCGTGTGGGGACCACAACCCACCAGGGTGCGCGTGGGGTTGCTGGCACACCCTGGTGTCTTGTGGTCACCAGGTGCTCCCCGTCTTATGTTATTTGCACCAGAAATTCAGAAATATTCAGAAAAAATCGGATTAAATTTTCAGGGCATTCTGAGAACTTTTATTTTTGGGTCATTTTTTTATTGCACGGGAAATTCAGAAAATAGACAAAACATGGCATTTATTTTATTTAACAAAGAAAAACAGAAAACAAAAGTTGGGAGCAGAAGGTTCTGCTTACTAAATTCATCAACTTCATACCTCTAAAAAATGATCCATTAATAAGGTTGATCAAGTCTTATTAACAATCACCTTTGATTAGCATGAAACCGAAGAACTTTTGTAAAACACTAAGTTACCTCAACGGGGAGGTGAACATCCCCAACAATAAGTATGTCATATTTCTTTTTGGCAGTAGGTAAAGGTAGTTGAAAACTTCCAATAGTGAGTGTCGGAGATTTTTCAATAACATTAATACCATTCGCTTGGAATTGTTTCTTCGGAAAGTGCACCGTATGTTCATTACCATTGATATGAAAAGTGTCCTTGCTTTTATTGCAATCAATAACAGCCCCTGCAGTATTCAAAAAGGGTCTACCAAGGATAATCGACTTGTTGTCGTCCTCGGGCATCTCAAGTATAACAAAGTCTGTTAAGATAGTAACATTTGCAACAACAACGGGCACATCCTCACAAATACCGATAGGGATGGCAGTTGATTTTTTAGCCCTTTGTAGAGATATTTCAGTTGGCGTGATTTTATTCAAGTCAAGTCTTTTATACAAGGAGAAAGGCATAACACTAACACCAGCTCCTAAATCACACAAAGCAGTTTTAACATAATATCTTTTGATGGAGCAAGGTATAGTTTGTATTCCTGGATGTCCAAGTTTTTTAGGTACTCCATCCTTAAAAGAATAATTAGCAAGCATGGTGGAGATTTCAGCTTCCGGTATCTTCCTCTTATTAGTGATGATGTCTTTCATGTATTTTGCATAAGGGGTCATCTTTAAAATATTGGTCAAGCGAGTGCGCAAAAAGACTGGCCTAAGCATTTCAGCAAAGCGTTCAAATTCTTCATCATCTTTTTTCTTAGTTAGTTTAGGTGGAAAGGGCACGGGTTTTTGAACCCATGGTTCTCTTTCTCTTCCATGTTTTCTAGCAATGAAGTCTCTTTTATCATATCATTTATTTTTAGGTTGTGGGTTATCAAGATCAACGGCAGGTTCTATCTCAACATCATTATCTGGTTCTTTATCATTGTTCGGTTGAGTGTCTTCATGAACATCATCATTATCATTTTCATTATCACTAGATGAATGTTCATTAACAGATTGAGTTTCAGCATCAGAAATAGAAACATCATTATTATCTTCAGAAGGTTTTTCTATTTCAGGTTCACTGGAGGTATGCAAAGTCCTATCATTTTTCTTTTTCTTCTTCCTTTTAGAAGGACTAGGTGCATCAGTGTTAAATATTTTAGGGTGTCCCTCAGGATAAAGTGGTTCCTGTGTCATTTTGCCTCCTCTAGTTGCTACTCTAACAGCAAAATCATTTATATTATTATTCATTTCACTAAGCAATTCTCTTTGAGATTTAGCAACTTGTTCTAGATGGGTTTGAGCCATAGAGGCATGTTTCCCTACACCTCTAACATCATTAGTGATTCTAAATAACAAGTCACTCGAGCGAGCAATCATATCAGAGTTGTATTTCAGTTGTTTCATAACATTTGCATTGAAGTGATCTTGTTTTCTAATGTAATTGTCAAATTCATAAAGGCATTGACTAGGATGTTTATTTTAAAGATGTCACTTTCATCAAATTTCATTAAAGAGTTTACCTCTACCACCTGTGGTGGTGGTGGTGTTGTGTCAAGTCCATGTATTTCTTCAATAGGAGGTAAATTTTTAACATCCTCAGCTTTAATACCTTTTTCCTCCATACATTTCTTTGCCTCTTGCATATCTTCGGGACTGAGAAATAAGATACCCCTCTTCTTCAGACTGGGTTTAGGCGGTGGTTCAGGAAGAGTACAATCATCATAATTTTTCAATATGTTATTCAATAATTCCTCATCTTGTTCAATAGTTCGTTCCCTGAAAACACAACCAGCACAACTATCTAGGAAGTCCCTAGAAGCATCGGTTAGTCCATTATAGAAGATATCAAGTGTTTCATTTTTCTTAAGAGGATGATCAGGCAAAGCATTAAGCAATTGGAGAAGCCTCCCCCAAGCTTGTGGGAGACTCTCTTCTTCAATTTACACAAAGTTAAATATTTCCTGTAAAGCAGCTTGTTTCTTATGAGTAGGAGAATATTTTTCAGAGAAGTAGTAAATCATATCCTGGGGACTACGCACACAACCAGGAGGAAGAGTACTGTACCATATATTTGCATCACCCTTTAATGAGAACAGAAATAATTTGAGAATATAATAGTAGCGAATCTTCTCATCATGAGCAAATAGGGTGGCTATATTATTTAATTTAGTAAGATGTGCCACTACAGTTTCAGTTTCATAACCATGGAAAGGATCAAATTCAAATAGAGTAATTAACTCTGGGTTGACAGATAATTCATAATCCTTATCGGTAACAAAGATAGGTGAAGTAGCAAACTTAGGATCACATTTCATTCTAGCATTCAAAGATTTTTCTTTCAATTTGCATAGTAATTTCTTAAGATCATCCCTATCATTGCAAGCAAGAAATGATTTATCTATCTCCTCATCCATAACATAACCTTCAGGTATCTTAGGCATCTCATATCTAGGAGAGCTAGGTCTAATAGGTGTTTTAAGATTTTCAGTTTCAAGTACTTCATCAGTTTCAGCATTCTCAATATCTTTAGCTCTAGCAATTTGTTCATCAAGAAATTCACCTAGTGGCACATTATCATCAAGCAAGGTACTAGCATCATCATGAGTATCATTCATAGCAGAAGTAGCATCATCAATAACTTGGGACATATCAAGATTAATAACATGTGGTGGTGTTGCAAGTCTACTCAAAACAGAAGGTGAATCAAGTGGAGAGTGTGATGGCAATTCCTTACCTCCCCTCGTCCTAGAGGGAACGATCTTGGTTTTTCTATCCTTTAGATTCTTCATAGAGATAAATAGATAATAATCCGAAGTGACTCAACAAATATAGCTATGCTCCCCGACAACGGTGCCAGAAAAAGTTCTTGATAAGCCACAAGTATAGGGGATCACATCAGTTTTCAAGGGTAGAGTATTCAACCCAAATTTATAGATTCAACACAAGGGGAGCCAAAGAATATTTGTAAGTATTAGCAGTTGAGTTGTCAATTCAACCACACCTGGAGATTGAATATCTGCAGCAAGGTGATCAGTAGCACAGTAATATGATAGTTTTGATAGTAGTGGTAACAGTAGCAGTAACGGTAACAGCGATAGCAATGATTTTGTAGCAAGTGTAACAGTAACAACAACAGTATTAACTTAGCAAGAACAATATGAGGAAAATTATTAGGCATTGGATCGGTGAATTCGTTGGATGATATTCATCATATAACAGTCATAACCTTGGGCGATACAAAATTAGATCCAGTTCATTAATATAATGTAGGCATGTATTCCATAAATAGTCATACGTGCTTATGGAAAAGAACTTGCATGACATCTTTTGTCTTACCCTCCTGTGGCAGCAGGGTCCATAAGGAAACTAAGGGATATTAAGGCCTCCTTTTAATAGAGAACCGGAACAAAGCATTAACACATAGTCAATACATGAACTCCTCAAACTACGATCATCATCGGAAAGTATCCCAATTACTGTCACACTGGGGTTTACGGATCATAACACGTAATAGGTGAATATGACTTGCAAGATCGGATCTAGAACATAGATATAATGGTGAAAACATAAACGGTTTAGATCTGAAATCATGGCACCCGGGCCCTAAGTGACAAGCATTAAGCATGGCAAAGTCATAACAACATCAATCTCAGAACATAGTGGAACTAGGGATCAAGCCATAACAAAACTAACTCGATTACATGATGAATCTCATCCAACTCCTCACTCACCAGTGAGCCTATGAAGGAATTACTCACTCCCGGTGGGGAGCATCATGGAATTGGTGATGAAGGAGGGTTGGTGATGACGAAGACCAAAGATTCCCCTCTTCGGAGCCCTGAACGGGCTCTAGATCTGGCCTCCCGATGAAGAACAGGAGATGGCGGCGGCTCCATATCGTGAAACACGATGAAACTTCCTCCTTTATTTTTTCTCCGAAAATAGGTATTTATAGTGTCAGAATTAGGGTCGGCGGGGCCATGAGGTGGGCATAACCCACCAGGGCACGCCAGAGGGGGGGGCGCCCTGGTGTCTTGTGCCCAGCCAGGGGCCCCCCTCAGGTGGTTCTTGGCTCCAGTATTTTTCTTTTATTGTAAAACAATTCTCCAAAAAGTTTCGTTCCATTTCGAGAACTTTTATTTCTGCACAAAAACAACACCATGGTAGTTCTAGTGAAAACAGCGTCAATCTGGGTTAGTTTCATTCAAATCATGCAAATTAGAGTCCAAAACGAGAGCAAAAGCATTAGGAAAAGTAGGTACGATGGAGACGTATCAGCCACCCATTGAGATGTGGGTGGTTAAGAAGAAGAACTAATCTCTTCTGCGGGGTCAGGTCTTTAGACACAATAAATGTCTAATGAATTTGCTGAAGACCTGACATAATTCTTGTTGGGGTGGAAGCTAATCACGATGAAATGAATTCCTCATTTCACACATCCCTTATGTTGCTAGGTATATTCTTACTGATGAAACTCACTATCGAAATTGATCATCATATTCTTCAAACTAAAGTGTATGAACTTGTAAGTGAGAATAATGCTTTACAGGATGGTACTCCAAAAGCTACTAAATCGGTTCTGGACAGTGGCTACACCAATCACATGACTGGTGATAGGAATCTCCTCACCAATCCTCCCCTTACTCCATCTTATCTGAAGCATATGACCTACAGTGACAAAGGAAAAACCAAGGTATTGGGTCTAGGTAAGGTTGCTATCTCAAAGGATCGACACATGGAAAAAGTGATGCTTGTCGAGTCCCTAGGATATAACCTCATGTCTGTCTCAATGCTTTGTGATCTTGATATGATTGTCATCTTTGGCAAATATAGGTGCATTGTGCTAATGGAGGGGTGATTTGTACATTGTAGATTTCTCTCTAGGTCCTCAACCAGCCACGTGTCTTCCGGTAAAAGCCTCAGAATGCTGGCTATGGCATCGACGACTTGGACATGCTGGCATGAGGAATTTGAGCACGCTCGTCAAGAAGAAGCATATCATTGGCGTGAGGCTAGAAAGATGACCAGATCCAAGCACTCCACAAAGATAATCATGACCACTTCGCGTCCCTTTGAATTACTTCATATGGATCTCTTTGGTCCTACACATTATGCCACACTAACCAATGCAGCATCACTCTACGGATTCGTCATAGTTGATGATTATTCTTGTTAATCATGACCACTTCTCGTCCCTTTGAATTACTTCATATGGATCTCTTTGGTCCTACTCATTATGCCACACTAACTAATGCAGCATCACTCTACGGATTCATCATAGTTGATGATTATTCTTATTACACCTGGGTGCATATCATTACCTTCAAGACTAAAGTGCAGGGTGTCTTCAGACGGTTCGGAAATCGGGCCATTACGAATTATGGCATCAAGATCAAGCAGATCAGAAGCGACAATGGCACCGAGTTCAAGAACACAGGCCTTGATGACTATCTTGATGAACTTGGTATCACTCATGAGCTATCTGCTCCTTGTACCCCTCAGCAAAATGGGGTTGCTAAACGTAAGAACATGACACTCATTGAGATGGCTCGCACTATGCTTAACGAATACAAGACTTCTTGTTGATGGTGGCTTGAAGCAATTGATGCTTCTTGTCACATCATCAATCGGGTATATCTTCACAGATTGCTCAAGAAAACTACATATGAGCTCCTCACTGACAAGAAACCCAATGTAAGTTATTTCAAAGTCTTCGGTGCTAAATGCTGGATTAGAGATCCACATCACAATTCTAAATTTGCACTGAAAGCACATGAGGGTTTTATGCTTGGTTATGGAAAGGAATTGCACACCTACAGAGTCTTCAACACCTACCACAACAAGGTTGTTGAAACTGTAGATGTGCAGTTCAATGAAACTAATGACTCGCAAAGAGAGCACCTGCCTCCAGTGCTAGACGAAATGCCTCCTGAGGAATCTATCAAGCTGATGGGCACTGGTGAAATTGTGTCGAGTGAAGAAATAGCTGAAGAAGAAATGATCATTACCTATCATGAAGAAACTGCTGATCCTGAAGAAAATGACTCTGAGGAAAGTGCTCAAACTTCAACAAGGCCCTCGTCCAGCTCATCCATGAGTGGCGAATGAAGTGTAGATTGAGAAGATACTCGACAACATTAATGCACTTGGTCCCCTCACTCGCTCCAGAGCTTCATATTTAGCTAACTTTTGTCGGCATTTTGCATTTGTCTCTATCACAGAGCCCACCAAAGTTGATGAACTATTTCTGGAGCTTGAATGGATTCAAGCCACGCAAGAGGAATTCCAACAATTCGAGCTCAATAATGTGTGGGAGCTTGTGAATCGTCCTGATCCACGCAAGCACAATATCATCGGCACTAAGTGGATCTACCGCAACAAGCAAGACGAAAATTACCAAGTGGTAAGAAGTAAGGCCCGTCCTGTAGCACAAGCACTGGTGGAAAAAGTGCTAGCCACAACTTTTGTTGGTGGCGTGCCATCTCCAACCAACGCCAGCACTATGTTTTTCAAATAGTGGTGGTGTTGGCTTATTTGGTACGGCATTAGTAGATGCATAGTACTGGCATCGGAATTGTAGTGAACTCCATTAGTATGTGGGCCCGGTCATCCTCCCCTTCCGTGGAGTACTACTGGCATAGGAAAAACACCTACGCCAACACTGTGTCTCATACTTGTGTTGTAGGATGTTGTGGCAACATCACAAATATTTTAAGTGGGGCCCAATATCAGTTCATAGATATCGTGCTGGCATCACAACTAGCAGCACTCCATACGTATATGCAGCTCTCCATATATATATATATATATATATATATATATATATATATATATATATATATATATATATATATATATATATATATATATATATATATATATATAATAGCTGTGCGTAGCTAGCTCATGCTGTGAACATCATCTCTTACAATTTTTGTCAATCTTGTTTCTCTCTGCAGATCCTAAGTAATACACGCGTCCATCCATTGCCCTCGACCGATATCATCTATCGACGACTATATTGATCTAATATAGGTAATACGCCCAATTTTTGGTTTTCCATTTTTAGCAAAAGGTACATATATATATTGTCGTGTTGAAGACCTTTTTTGTAGGATATGGTATGAAAAAATGATTCTTTCATATTGATCAAACTATAAATGAGTTCTTTGAGGTGGCGCTAGAATATATGAATCGCAAAGGCAAAAAAGAGATATTATGTCCATGTAAGAAGTGCGAAAACGGAGTTTTGATTGACCCTTCCACTGGTTGTGTGAAGATGCACTTGTTGAAACATAGATTCATGCCTGGTTAC